>OZ030007.1:148626349-149226349 GCA_964023405.1 Apodemus agrarius | reverse complement strand
GTGAAGGAAGGCTGGTGTCAAAATCCTCCAGCTTTGTCCCAGTTCAGACTCTGTCAGCTTGTTTGGGGATGGGGGTGGGGTTTAAAGGTCTTCCCTCTCTGCCTCAGAGAGACAGTGGGGAAGTGGTTAAAAGCAGGGGTTATCCCCTATCTTTTGGTGTTGCTTAATAGGAGAATTTAGCAAGCATAGTGACTCATTTTCTCTTAAAAATCAACTGAAAACCTCACATAACTATTATTTGCATTAGTATGGAAATAATACTTGAAAGAAATGAACTAATGGGATTGATGATTAAAGGAGATGCATAGATAAGACAGCACTAATTATAGAAATTGACTCATACAGTCAATAATAATAATAATAACAACAACATCAATAATTCCTATGACATGTCACATCTCTCCTAAGCTGTTTTTTTTTTCAGATTTTTTTAACCTTATATAATTATAACAAAACATTTTGTAAATAGTATAAAATCAAATTTTAGAGAGACAGGGACAAATGATAATAACCAAATATCCAAAACAAAAAGCTAAAAGCTGCTCAGTCCATATTTAGAAAATGCTGGTATTAGTAGCAGTAAGAGAAGCAATATATATCATTTAAACAACATTCACTGTTTTCTGCAGCCATGCAAACTGCTATTGTTCATACATTATCAGTGACCTCTGACAGCTAAATTTGCAAACTAATCTGGAATATCCCCAACTAGCCAGCAAGGCACTAAGAACCCCATTAAAATTAGAGTACACATAGAATAATTTTTTTACAGGTATACTTATTGAATTTATGTATGTGAGATTCGTTCAGACTAACCAGAAGAGGGCATCAGATCCCATTATAGTCTCATTATGTTGCTCTGGCTCCTCTCTAAACTCTGGGCTTAATACCTCAGCATATTCCAAGGAGCTAGGGCTGCAGGTGTCCACCATCTGCCTGGCTCAAAACAGCCCTTTGAATATCCTGTTTTGAAATCTGTAATAGCATAAATAACTCTTGTCTCTTTTTTGTTCAAACTTAAAATAGTTTTTGTAGTACATGACTATGATATTTTAATCTAACAAAGACTACTGACTTTCTTGGTTTGATGTGCAATATCCTTTTTGAGTAGAGTATTCAAAAGTCAAGGTGTCTGTTGTTATGTTTTGGCAGTCTGAGATCAAGGCCAGTGCTTTCCCCACGCTAAGCAAGTGTCTCTTTAAATGAATTACTACTAATTGTGAAATAACCAGTTTCTAGAGCTTACAGTATAAAAGATAAGTGTTCTAAGCATCTTCCAAAATGTAATTCTTACAACACTGAAATCACATACTTTCTATTACTCTATTATAAACTCCCATTTTATAAATAAGGAAAAGGTTGCACAGAGATATTAAATAATGTTCTCTAGTTCACATAACTAGAAAACAAAGGAGCTGAAATTCATACCTAAACTATTGTTCCTAGAACCTGTGCTTTTAATTATGAAGCCACACTCCTAATTTCTAGATACAGGTCCTGGACTCAAGTTTCACAGTGCCTGTCTGGAAACTTCTGGAGAGAGGCAGTGACCTGGTGGAGTTATTACTATCTCTGTTCTTTAGTGGGGGAGGGGGGGCTGATATCCTTTTAGCTCTTCCAGACATGCCAGAGAATTCATGTTGCCTATGATTTTACATGAAGCCATCTTTGACCTTTGACCTAAACAGAGCCTTTGGCTTCTTCACACTCAGGACAAATGTCTTCTTTCCTGCTAGAACTCCTTTTATTATCAACACAGTTGCATGTCTATCTGGGAGACTTGCCCAATGGTAGTTAAGAAGCAATCATTTGTTTACCAAGAGGTGATTGTTTGCTTGTGAAGCACTATTTTGTCCACCAAGCTTTTAGAAAAGTTGAGATATACTGAAAGATTATTGGATGAATTAATGCAAGGGTTTCGGGAAGAGCGGGAGAGGAAGCAGGTAACACCCAAGAGAAGGATGCTGGCCTGACATCTGTAAAGGAGAGAAGGCCAGAAAAAGAACCAGTCTTTAACATAGGGTAAGACAGACTTAGTCAATCAGTGCAGGCTGTCCAGTCAAAGGCATGGGTTAAGGAAGTTTCCTGTCTCATATAAATAGGCCTGTGCTGGTCTATCTGGCACTGATGAGAAAAAGAGTTCACAAGTGCAGCCTCCATGTGAAGTTAGGGAAGAAGAGATGCAGAAGCCTGGCTGCCCAGATTGAAAGTCAGATCTGCTGCCCATATTGGATATCAGAGGCATGATTTTTATTTTTGTTTGGTTTGTGGGCGTTATTTCCCCTTTTTTGTTTTGTTTTATTTTTTTTGGGACAGGGTCTCATTGAATATCCCTGGACAGTGTGGGACTCACTATATACACCAGGCTAGTCTCCAGTTCGAGATCTGCCCATGTCTTCTGGGATTAAAGGCATGTGCCTCTATGCCAGCTCAGAGGTCTGTTTTTCTGGCCACCACATTGAGGCATTAGAGGTGAACAGGACATGTAAAGTTTAAACTTTCCAATGTGGCTATACCTTCTATGTTAACCACCAAGGATGGAAATTCCTTTCCCACTACCAATACCCAAGCCCATTTGCAAGTTATTGATTCCTTGATCAGTCTTTTCCCCCTTTCTTTTGTCTGCCCCAATCCTGACAGTTGATCTCACATGTTTTCAGACCCCAGGTGTGTCCCTGCCTGCCATGATGAACTCTATACTGCATAAACTCAGTAACTCCTGCACTCAAGAGCTGGGAATGAACAGAAGTGGTGGTAAGGTCAGGTCCGGACTGTGGTGAAGCTGCTTTCATGCTGTTCCCCAAGATGGCCATTTTCAGCTTTCTGAGGAAATTTCATTCTTGAGTTTTTAATGATTTAATGTTATCTGCTAGCCAGGTTGACTCCTCTCTCCTTTACCTTTGGTGGGAAGATACAAATGTAAAATCATGGTGATGATGATGTAGTTCTGGCTGTCCTGAAACAGTGCTCAGAGATCACAGCTGTTCTGTTCTGCATAGAGAAAGCAGTCCTGTCTTGAAAGAATGGAAGAAAGAAAGAGATGGAGAGAGAGAGAGAGAGAGAGAGAGAGAGAGAGAGAGAGAAAGAGAGAGAGAGAGAGAGAATGAATGACAGAAGAAAAGAAGGAAGGAAAGAAGGAAAGAAAAAAGAAAGGGCAAATAAATAGAAACATAAATATAATTGAATTGGAACAAGCCAACACACACACACACACACACACACACACAAACACACACACACACACTCACACACACACACACACACACACACACACACTCACACACAGGAACAAGGACCAAGAGAAAGCAGTGCGTGGGATATGGCTTATGCAGGTGAGTGCTGTACCCCTTGTCCCAGAGGGTCAATGCTGGATGAGGAACAGAAGGGGGAGGTTTGGCTCCAGTCCTACCCAACTCCTGTTCCCAGGTTCTTGCTGCTCTGTGCCTTCCGGATGGTGTCCCAACACCTACCTTGGTGCCTAAGAGTTCTAGGCACCAACTTTTTCTTTTGTTTGTTTTTGGTTTTGGTTTTGATTTTGGTTTTCTGTTTATTTGTTTTTGTCTTTTGTTTTTCTCTTACTTCGTGAGAATTCTCATAGCTGGCAGAAAACTAGTATATTCTCCTCCTTATGGATTGATCTCTCAGGGATGGTGTTTTGGGGAATGGTGATTGAATCCGGTGTGTGTCATTGGAAGTCCAGAGCCATTTCCCCTCGAGGGTCTTTAGTGACTGGTGTCAGCTTTGGTAGTCTCTAGTGTTGAGTCTTCTCAAGGTCTGGGGACGGGGCTACGGTGGGGAGGGGGCAGTTGGTTTGGATCTGGCCTAGCAGGGCTGCTCCAGGCGAGTGTGGACAGTTTAGTCTCAGTGGTTTACCTCACTTCCCAGACCACTTCTTAAGTGGTCTGAGGCACTTTCCAGGGACAGGGCCTGTGGCTCCTGTCTTCCCCAGCCCTCCTTCAGCGGTGTAATGGGCGCCAGCCTGCTGGACTCTCTGTTCAGAGTCAGGCTTGCCATGCACTTCTGATCTCCTGCTGACCCACGTTCATGTGGTCTCACCAGCCTGCTCCTGGTCTTCTGACCCCGCCCAGAGGGTCAGCGGGTCATGTTTCCCAGCACTGCACCTCACACTACCCTGTGTCGGAGGCCCGCTGCTGCCCTGCCCACCAGTGAGCACTGTCGCACCCACTGGAACTGTTCTGCTCCGTGGCCAATAGGCCCGGTGTGTCTCATCTGGACTATGACAGTTTACTTCTGGGTTTGATGTGTGGCCTTCCCGGTTCCTCCCCCAACATCCTTAGCCCATCCTGCCTCTCCCCTCCATTGGTAGTAGGGAATCATCATTCCTGCAGGTGACCATCGTTGGTCTTTTCTCTTCCCTCACTAGTCACACTCAGGGTCTGGTGTGCCTGACATTCTGGCTTTCCTGATGCCACAGAGAAGAGTTGGTAGTGCTTACTGCAGGCAGACGTGCAGAAGAGTGTCTGGATACGCATAGGGACAGGTGCCACCACTTCAGGGGTGGTTGTTTTCACTCCCATTTCCATCTGCCCATGCCCCATCCTTTTCCACAGCTGCACCATTCATCCGCCTGAGCATCCTCAGCCATTGTCACAGCATTCTCCGTCCTCCCCTTCTGGAGGTGGCCGGCTCTGGCACAGGCCCACTGGACGCAGCATTTTCTGTCCCCAGATGTGATCAGGGAAGGAAACATGCTTTGACCTTGTCACCATGCCCTGTGTGTGTCCTGAGCCTTGCTTCTTGGGGACAACTTGTAGGTGAAAGGGGAGAAAATCTCTGCAACGCACCTCTGCCCTCAAAACAGTTCACTGGTTCATGTTCCCAGGTTGCCTTAGCCATCTCACCTTATCCCTTTACAAAGGACAGGGCTTCTCCAACATGTGCAGATCAGAGTTGAGCGCTTGCCCTGTGCCCCCATGTGCACAGTGGAGTTTGCCATTCTGGAACCACAATCTAAGATCAGACTTGGCAGTGAGCTGAATTTAAGAATATTAGTTGGGCTGGAGAGATGGCTCAGTGGTTAAGAGCACTGACTGCTCTTCCAAAGGTCCTGATTTCAATTTCCCAGAAATGACATGGTGGTTCAGAACAATCCATAAGGAGATCTGATGCCCTATTCTGGTATGTCTGAAGACAGCTACAGTGTACTAGTATAAATAAAAATAAATAAATCTTAAAAAATTAGTCAGTGAAGGTAAAGAAACTAACTTGGATTCATTCTGTATTTGTGAATGAACAGGGAATGAGCCCAAAACCAATTTCTCACCACATGACATAGCGTGGAAAGTGTGGACCTGCTGAAGACACACTACCTGGGGCCAATCAGTAGGGGCACCAAAGTTGTTCTGATCAAAGGAAGTAGGTGGACAGAGGTCCCTGGGTGCACCTGCCAGTCTTCCTGAGTCAGCTGGCTTGGAATGCAGCACAAACTGGATCATAAACTCCATCTCAGACTAAATACCAGCAGGAGACCAACACTCATCATAGAGGAAAGTTGAAAAGAACTTTGAAGAGGGAGTGCAAGAGAGGTGAAGAGGTAAACAGGTGGGGTCCATACAGTCTGCCCAGGGGAGATAACCCCACTGAATATCCGGACCTTTTAGTGGTCCAGGAGTGCCACGGACCGACTCAGTCGGAACACACACACCCGTGGGGAATCAGGGTCTTTGGTATGCAGGAATATGCAGGAAGGTACAGGTCCGGCGAATGACAGACAGACACACACTAGATCTGAATGCGTCTGAATGCACTTTACTGTTCTGAGGCAGGAACTTTTATACACACAAGTTGGTATTACATTACTAAAGAAAAAATGTATCCAGTGAAATGTTTACAAAGAATGGTTACCATGAGTATCTGGCACAAGGAAATACAAAATCAATCAGGTATGAACTTTAGAGAATACATACAAAGCCATCGCGTCCCTCTGTAGTTAATGATAAACTAGTAGTTCAAGAGTCCTTGGAAACACTATGTTTGCTATCTTCTTGTGAGACTCCCTCAGGCCTACTTAGAAACTTTACTTAACTGATGGTTTCCATGTCAGAGTGCCAAAGCCAGCTAACTATACAAATAATATAAATTGTTGGGAGGTTAGTTCTTTAATGTATCTAGGTAATAACTGTACAGCTGATCAAAAACAAAGCAATGGATCTCTAGAAGATAAATCATGGCCAGTGCTGTAGCTCAAAGAATAAACTCTCAGTGAACCATCACGCCTGGATGCTCGCACCTCCAGCTAGCAGGGACATCTCGTAAGTAAAGGAACAAGTCAGAAACAAGGGTCACACAAACAAAGCTTGCCATGAGAAATTCAGCGAAGCCCTATCTCTGGCCAAGGAGGCCCACAGCTGACATTCATCTTGGACAGCCCTGCCATACAAGACTTTTCCCAGTAAATATCACACAGCTTCCGCCGGGATTACAGCTTGGCTGGGTGAAATTACGGTGTCCAAGAGATGCGTGTGATACAGGAGTATCTTTCTGGCTCTCTATCCCCAACCCCAACTCCTATCCCATTTACCTGCACTCAACACAAGGGGTTGTCCCTTTGGGCTTCTGTATGCTTGCAGTTGATGATGTGACAATGTGCAGTTCTTTCCAATTCTGAGCCAGGGTGGACTGTCATCATTTCTCATCAACCAGTACATTACTGAGGACAGTGTCTTTCTCTCTTGTCTCCTAGGTCTCCTGATGGTGGCTTACTGGAGCCTCCTCAGGTGGTGCTCCATAGACCGCATTTGTGGACCACCATTTTCCTTTGCAGTGGTTCTTCAGTCTTGGCCAAATAGGAGTGAGGTTGTTGCTGATGTGTGTGTTGCCAGGCAGGGTCAAAGGGTGAGTTTCTACTGTGTGAAAGTCCACCACACACCCATCCTATCAAAGCCCAGGTGTGTCCACTCAGAAGATGGTGGTGGTGGGTGGAGGGAGATTAGAAAATCTTCAGACTCTCCTCTGCACCACCAGTGCATAGCCCATGTGCCTTGTTGTGTCTTTTTTCCTTGTGTGATGGAGGGGTGTCTTGTCCCTTCTGGACCAGAAATAACCAGGGGTTTCTGGAGCAGAGGGGTGAGTCTGGGCCCAGAGGGACCCTGCTGTCCTCCTTGTTTGGCTTTTCCCACCCAAACTCATGTCTCATCAAGGGGGGAATGAGAGGAGAGGGAACCTGTAAGACCTAGGCTCAGTGTCACTCTGGGTGGAACACTCAGATCTCCAGCTGTGTATAATCTTTCCACCGAACTCTGTCCCTCAGCATTCTATGCTACAGTGTTCTGTATTGGAGAGGAAAAGTCAGGGGTAATTCACTGTTTTTTTTTTGTTTGTTTGTTTTTTGTTTTTTCGAGACAGGGTTTCTCTGTGTAGCCCTGGCTGTCCTGGAATTCACTTTGTATACCAGGCTGGCATCAAACTCAGAAATCTGCCTGCCTCTGCCTCCCAAGTGCTGGGATTAAAGGCATCCATCACCATCACCCAGCAAGAGCTATGATTATGTAGCTGGTCTTCCAAAGCAGGTGTGAGGATGCACAGAGACATATTGAAAGAGTAGAAGACAGAGGTAAAGGGATATAATGGTATAGCACATGTGGATGTGGACAGCAATTAATTCTTGATATTATTTGGCTCTGTTTAAGATTTGTTTATACTTATCTAATATAATAACATTTACTTTTGATTAGTCAGAAATATTTTAAAATAATAATTGAACCACATATGTTAGTTTATAAGCAATAAGAACTCAGGAGGGTTCTTGGTGGACATGAAAAGCTTAGTCCTAGGCATAGTGGTACAAACCTTTAATTTCAGGAGATAGATATAAGCAGATCTCTGACTTCAGGGCCAGCCTAGTACAAAGAGAAAAGCTTAAATTCATGTGTCATGCCTTTAATCCAAGTATTCAGGAATCAGACCCATGTAGATCTCTGAGTTCCAGGTCAATCTACATAGCATGTTCCAAGACAACCATACTCAGGAAGTGAAAAAGTTGGAACATAGAGAGCTGGTGATAATGTAATAGAACTAGGGAGTCATGCTCCAGACCAAGCAAGCAGACAAACATGTCTCCCTTGTTTAGACCAACTGTTTCATACTTGTGATGATGTTCACAGTGCTATAGAAGGCCTTCCTACATCCACCATAGATTGTATTCTTGAGATGATGACCTGTTAGAATGGTCAGAATAGGACTCAAATAGGAGAATTTGGAATCGGATTCTCAGTTCACTTCTGATTACTGAACTTGTAGTGTTGAAGATACCAACACCAATGGTAACCCCAGCTATAATTATTTATATTAAACTAGGAGACACTAGGTAGAAAGGTCTACCTAGTGCCTTTTTTTGCACCAAGCATTGAAAGAAATTGCCTCCCACCTCATGGGAACCAACAAGACCAATGCAAGCAAATGAAGGAGATAATATCATTAGAATAGCAATAAAAACCCAAGGAATAAAAACTTCACATCCAGAGTGTAGAATCTCATGCTTCAGTCCTAGGAGGGAAGTTAACCTTAAGTCATAATAAATCAATAGGTAGAATAATTATTCTATTAATAAAATATTGTTCTTTTTCTTTCCCAGAATTCCTTCCCCTAGCACAGTTCCTGGTAACTGAGCTGCAATGACTTTCAGTAAGGATAGGTTACATTTCACAGGCTTAGCCACGAAGAACCAATATTTAACACTACCCCCCCCTTATTTTTCAGAATCTGGCTGGTATGTAAGCTTGTTCTTGCTGTTGTATGGGCTGCACTGCTTATTTTTTTTTACCCCACCAACTAGTTGTGTGTTTAATGTGTCTAGAAAGACTGATGGAATTGTCTTGAGAGATGTTACTACCACTCTAAATATAGGTGACATCTTTCATTAGACACTGGGCCCCACACCGTGAAGGTGGCAAAATGACAAGAGAAAAGACAAGCTTTCTACATGAATCCTGGGATAGGAATATCACCATAGACCCTAGACTTAAAAAGTCAATAAAATCCATTGAAAACTTCTATAGCAAAAGTTTGAAAACTCAGATAAAGTGGAGAAATTCTCCAAAATTTGCAACATTCAACAATACTCCCAATATCATATGATCAATTTCATTTTTTATAAACACAATTTTAACAGATTGGAGTAGATTTTTTGAGGTCCCAATAGAAGCAAGAAAGGCCAATAGTGATTTAAGGATGAGATACTACTTATTTTTTGTGTGTGCACATGCTAGCCTATAAAAGTAATTCCCAACTCAGTCTATTTGAAATCTTCATTGGGAATTATAGTTAATTTCATTGAATGAGGGAAAATATCATTATTTACCTGAGCATCCCCTGTGGACTGCATTTATATACTACATGAGTTCACAAGACAGAGCCACAAGAGCGTATAGTTATACAACATCTACATAGATCCTTTTTTTTGTATTTAATCTGGTTAAATCTTTATTATCTTTGAGGTTCCAACAACTTCACCTGGGCTTACACATGAAAGTACAACCAAAGATAGCCCATAGCAGCTGAGAGTCTTCACAGATTAAGAACTAAATGATTAAATTTGGTTTGGAAGTAAAAAGAAAGTTTCTGAAAACAATCCTGCTTAACATTTGTGTTTTTGTTTCTAAGTACTGTGTTTTTTATCTTTATTGGTTATTTTATTGACATTTCAAATGTTATCACCCTTTCCACTTTCCCCTCTACAACTCCCCTATTCTTCCCCCCAGCCTCTATGACAGTGTTCACCCAACCACCTACCACTTCTATCTCAGTGCCCTAGTATACCCCTACTCTGCATCATTGAGCCTCCACAGGGCCAAGGGGCTCCCCTCCCAGTGATGGCCAGTAAGGCAGTCCTCTGTTACATATTCATCTGGAGCCATAGGTCCCCCATATGTAATTCTTTGGTTGGTGGTTTAGTCCCTGGAAGATTTGGGGGATCTGGTTGGTTGGGTTTTTTTGTTCTTTCTATGGTGTTGCAAACCCCTTCATTTCCTTCAGTACTTGCCCTAACTTCTCCATTGTAGTCCCCACACGCAGTCTGATGTCTGGCTCTGTGCAACCACATCTGTACTGGTCAGGCTCTGGTAGATCCTCTCAGGCAACAGCTATACCATGCTCCTGTCAGCAAGTGCTTCTTGGCATTAGCAATAGTGTCTGAGTTTGGTGTCTGGAGATGGGATGGATCCTTAGGTGGGACAATCTCTGGATGGTCTTTCCTTCAGTCTCTGCTCCACTCTTTGTGTGTGAATTTCCAGGATTTTTCACCCCTTCTGAGTAGGACTGGAGCATCCACACTTTGGTGTGATCTTCTTTCTTCTTGGGTTTCATATGGTCTGGGAGTTGTATTGTGCAAATTCCGAGCTCCATTTTTGTTTATATCCAGTTATCAGTGAGTACATACAATGTGTGCTTTTTGTGACTGGGTTCCCTCACTTAGGATAATATTTTCAAATTCCATCTATTTGCCTGCAAATTTCATGAAATCATTTTTTAATAGCTGAGTGGTACTTCATTGTGTAAATGTACCACATGTTCTGCACCCAGTCCTCTGTTGAGGGACATCTGGGTTGTTTCCAGTTTCTAGGTATTATAAAGAAGGATAGTATGAACATAGTGAAGCTTGTGTCCTTCTAATATCTTGGAGCAGTTTGTGGGTATATGCCAAGAAGTGGTATATCTGGGTCCTCAGGTAGTACTATGTCCAATTTTCTGAGAAACCAGCAGACGGATTTCCAGAGTGGTTGTACTAGATTGCAATCCCACTAGCAATGGAGGAGTGTTCCTCTTTCTTCACATTCTCAACAGTATCTACTATCACTTGAATCTTTATTCTTAGCCATTCTGACTGGTATAAGGTAGAATCTCAGGGTTTTTTATTTGCATTTCCCTGATAAGGATGTTGAACATTTCTTTAAGTGCTTCTCACCCATTCAATATGAGTTGAATATTACATCAATCTAAGGGAGTTGGTGCTTTCTAATCTACTGTTTTAATGGACACGTGTATGGATAGTTAGATTACCCAGTGTTTATCAGTGGATGAGCTCACCACAAGGGTTGCATGCCATAGCTCATGAGTTTTTCAAAAGTCATTGGAGTTGAGCACCTCTCCTGTTGTTTCATGAGAGGGAAAGAAAATATATTCATGTTGGTGAACCTCGATCTAACTCAAACTAACTCCTAGGATAGTAACAAGTTCAATATAAATAATTTCCTGGCAAAATTGCCTTATTTCCTGGGGATAGCTGTGCTCCCAGGGCATTTGATTTTCCTTTATCTCATTAGATCAGATCACATGACCTTAGGGCAAAAACTCAATATCTCTATTGCTTCCCACAGCTAGATAACCCGACTGTGATACTACTGACTCATAAGGTGCCTGAAGACAGAAAGAGATTGCAGCTAAGCTAGAATTTTCACATAGTAAACATTCAATCCAGGTCATGTGCGTGTGTGTATGTGTGTGTGTGTGTCCAGTTCTTCATAACAGGAAGAAATGTGCCTCTTACAACATCTTCAAATCAGCTAGGCACCTAAGCCACTGAGAAACTACAGGTTCTAACAAGGCCTGTTTGAATTGCACTCCAGAGATGACACCGAAGTTTATGAAAAAAATCTAAAATGGAATAGAGGCAGAGAAGGTATTGTAAAGAAAAGAAATGAACTTGAGGATATATCAAGTATTAGATAAAGAAGGGAAGAGGCAAGATATTATGGTTGGATATTGCCTTCCTTTCTTACTTATTTCATGTACATATGTCAACCCATCAGTATAAATATGTATGAGACTTTTGAGAAGTTGGGAAGGAAATCTGACATTAATACTTTACTTTGTGAGAATGAAATCTGACTTTAATAACTCCCTTTGTAGTTATCAGCATATCCTTGACATAAGCATGAATGCTACCTATTATATAAAAAGAAGAAATTTACCCCAGCCAAGAAAGTGTGGTGGAGACTTCACCAGATAGAATGCCAGTATGATGCTCCCTCTGATGTGCACTGATCACTACAGCCTAGTTTTTAATGGCTGGTGGCTGGCCATCATGCTCAACCTGGAATATGAGTACCATGTTTGCCTCATGAGCAGATATGTTCACCAAGAGCTGGCTGATCCAGTTGAAAGTTCCATCCTTGTTTTCTATAGATGAGGAGCCATTTCTGTCTAGGACAAAGAGAATTTTAGTTGTGTAATGAGGTCAACTGAAGGCTCAATGAATAGAACCTCTGTACCCGGCAGGTAATATTTATTAGATTACATACCATTGTTGGCTGCAGACTGATCTGCTGGTTGGGTTGAACTGAAAAAGCACAAATAGAAGCTGAGGTAGATGGAAATGAGGCAGAGAAAGACCACAGAGTAGGGATGTGTTGCTGAGGAACCATACCTGTAACACATGCATCATGTGTACAGAATAAGTGTTTGTTCTAGAGTAGAGCCAAGCTAAGCTCAGCTGCAAACACAAAGGACTTACGCAGTAGTGGGTAAGGATTCTTTTTTTTTAAATAATTCTTTTTATTGAATATATTCTTCATTTACATTTCAAATGTTATACACTTTCCCGGTTTCCCCTCTCCCCAAAAATACCCAACCCATGCTTCCACCCTCTGCCTCCAAGAATATGCCTCTCTACCCTATCCACTCCCATCTACCCTGCCTCAATTTCCCCACTCTGGAGCATATATTGAGCTTTCATAGGACCAAGGACCTCTCCTCTCCCTGATATCCAATAAGGCATTCCTCTGACACTATTTTGGCTAGAACCATTTGTACCCCTTTGTTGACAGCTTAGTCCCTAGGAGCCCTGGGGTGTCTTGTTAGCTGACATTGTCCTTCTTCCTATGGGGCTACAAATGCCTTCAGCTCCTCCAGTCTGCCCTACTACTCCTCCATCAGGAACCCTGCCCTCAGTCCAATAGTTGTCTGCTAGCATCTGCCTCTGCATCTGTAAGGCTCTAGCAGGGCCCCTCCAGAGACAACCATAACAGGCTCTTTTCTGTATGCACTTCTTGTTATCCATAGTAGTGTTGGGGTTTGGTGACTGTTTATAAGATGAATCCCCAGGTAGGACACTCTCTGGGTGGCCTTTCCTTCAGTCTCTGCTCCACATTTTGTCTCCATAATGGCTCCTGTGAGTATTTTGTTCCCTTCCTCAGAGGAACAAAAGCACCCCCACTTTGGTTTTCCTTCTTGAGCTTCCTGTGGTCTGTGAATTGTTACTTGTTTATTTTGAGCTTTTGGGCTAATATCCACTTATCAGTGAGTGCATACCACGCATGTTTTTTTGTGATTGGATTACCTCACACAGGATGATACTTTCTGTTTCCATCCATTTGCTTAAGAATTTCATGAATTCATTGTTTTTAATAGCTGTACCCGGCAGGTAATATTTATTAGATTACATACCATTGTGTATATGTATCACAATTTCTGTATCCATTCCTCTGGATATGGGTTCTTTCCAGCTTCTGGCTATTATAAATAAGGCTGCTATGAACATAGTGGAGCATGTGTACTTATTACATGCTGGATCATCTTTTTGGTATATGCCCAGGACTGGTATAGCTGGCCCTAAGCTAGTACTATATCTAGTTTTATGAGGAATTGCCAAACTGATTTCCAGAGTTGTTTTACCAGCTTTCAATCCTACCAACAATGGAGAAGTGTTCTTCTTTCTCTACATTTTCTCCAGCATCTGCTGTCCCTGAGTTTTTCATCTTAGCCATTGTGACTGGTGTGAGGTTGAATCTCAGGGTTGTTTTGATTTGCATTTCCCTTATGACTAAGTATGCTGAACATATCTTTAGGTGCTTCAGAACCATTAGAGTTTCCTCAGTTTAGAATTTCCTGTTTAGCTCTGTATTCCATTTTTTAATAGTGTTATTTGACTCTCTGGAGTTAAACTTCTTGAGTCCTTTGTATACCTTTGGTATTTTCCCTCTTCAGATGTAGGATTGGAAAAGATCTTTTCCTATTCTGTTGGTTGTTGTTTTGTCCTATTGACAGTGTCCTTTGCCTTACAGAAGCTTTGCAGTTTTATGAGGTCTCATTTGCTGATTCTTGTTCTTAGAGCATAAGCCATTGGTGTTCTATTCATAGGGGAAAATTTCCCCTATGCCCATGTGTTTAAGGTTTCTTCCCCATTTTCTCCTTATAAGCTTCAGTGTATCTGGTTTTATGTGGAGGTCCTTGATCCATTTGGACTTGAGCTTTGTACAAGGAGATAAGAATGGGTTGATTTTCATTTTTCTGTATGCTGACCTCCAGTTGATTACCACCAATTTTTAGAAATGCTGTCTTTTTTCTATTGGATGTTTTTAACTCCTTTGTCAAATATCAAGTGACCATAGGTGTGTGGGTTCCTTTCGTGTCTTCAATTCTATTCCATTGATCCTGCCTGCCCCCATACTAATACCATATATTTTTTATCACTATTGCTCTGTAGTAGAGTTTGAGGTTAGGGATGCTGATTCCCCCAGAAGATCTTTTGTTGTGGAGCATAGTTTTTGCTCTCTTGAGTTTTTTGTTATTCCAAATGAATTTGCAGATTGCTCTTCTAGTTCTATGAATAACTGATTTGAATTTTGATGGGGATTGCATTGAATCTGTAGATTGCTTTCAGCAAGATGGCCATTTTTTACTACATTAATCCTGCCAATCAATGAGCATGGGAGATCGTTCCTTCTTCTGGGATCTTCTACAATTTCTTTCTTCAGAAACTTGAAGTTCTTATCATACAGATCTTTCACTTGCTTGGTTAGAGTCACCACAAGGTATGCAATATTATATGTGACTACTGTGAAGGGTGTCAGTTCCCTAATTTCTTTCTCATCTTGTTTATCCTTTGAGTAGAGAATGGCTACTGATTTGTTTGAGTTAATTTTATATCCAGACACTTTACTGAAGTTGTTTATCAGGATTAGGAGTTCCTTGGTGGAATTTTGGAGTCACTTAAGTATATATGATCATATCATCTTCAAAGAGTAATATTTTGAATTCTTCCTTTCCAATGTGTATCCCTTTGACCTCCTTGTGTTGTCTAATTACTTTGGCTAGGAATTTGAGTACTATATTGAATAGATAGGAAGAGAGTTGGCAGTCTTGTTTGGTCCCTGATTTTAGCGGGATTTGCTTTAATTTTCTGTCCATTTAGTTTGATGTTGGCTACCAGTTGGTAGTATATTGCTTTCACTATGTTTAGGTATGGGTCTGGAAAAGTCTTGATCTCTTCAAGACTTTTATCATGAAGGGATGTTGAATTTTGTCAAAAGCTTTTTTTAGAATCTAATGAAATGACCGTCTGTTTTTTTCTTTGAGTTTGTTTATTTAGTGGATTGCATTGATGGATTTCTCTATATTGTACCAACCCTGCATCCCTGATAAAGCCTACCTGATCATGGTGTATTATCATTTTGATGTATTCTTGGATTTATTTGGCAAGAATTTTATTGTGTATTTTTGCATTGATGTTCATAAGGGAAATTGATCTTAAGTTCTCTTTCCTTCTTTGGTCTTTGTTTGGTTTAATTATAAGCGTTATTGTGGCTTCATAGAATGAATTAGGTAGTGTTCCTTGAGTTTCTATTTTGTGGACTAGTTTGAACAGTATCAGTATTAGTTCTTCTGCGAAGATCTGATAGAATCCCCCACCTCTCAGGAATAGGTCCTGGGCCTTTTCCTTGGGGAGGGGAGACTATTAACAACTGCTTCTATTTCCTCAGGACTTATGAGACTATTTAGATGGTTTATCTGATCATGGTTTGTTGTTGGCTTCTGGTATGTATCTAGAAAATTGTCCATTTTGTCCAGATTTTCAAATTTTGTTGAGTATTATCTCTTATAGAAGGATCTGATGATTTTTTGAATTTTCACAGATTCTGTTGTTATGTCTCTCTTTTCATTTCTGATTTTATTAATTTGGGTAGTGCCTCTGTACCCTCTGTTTAGTCTGGCTAAGGGTATATTTATCTTGCTGATTTTCTCAAAGAACAAGTTCCTGGTTTTGTTGATTCTTTGTATAGTTCTTTTTGTTTTCATTTGGTTGATTCTGGCCCTGACTTTGATTATTTCCCGCCATCAACTCCTCTTGGGTGTATCTGCTTCTTTTTGTTCTAGAGCCTTCACTTGTGATATCAAGCTTTAATGTATGCTCTTTGCAGTTTCTAGAACTTTCAGGCGTGTTGCCAAGCTTCTAGTGTAAGCTCTCTCAATTTTCTTTCAGGAGGCACTTAGAGATATGAGTTTTCCTCTTAACACTGCTTTCATTGTGTCCCATAAGTTTTGGTACAATGTGTCCTCATTTTCATTAAATTCTTTTTTTATTAGATATATTCTTTATTTACATTTCAAATGATTTCTTCTTTTCTGGTTCCCCCCCTGAAAGTCCCATAAGCTATCTCCCTTACCCAAGTTCCCCAATCAACACCCACTACCCTGTCTTGGCATTTCCCTATACTGCTGCATCAAGATTTTCAAGGATCAGGGACCTCTCCTCCCTTTGATATCCAACAAGGCCATACCCTGGTGTCTATGTTTCTGAAGCCATAGGTAAAACCATGTGTACTATCTGGTTGATGTTTCTGTACCCAGAAGCTCTGGGAGTACTGGGTAACTAATATTATTGTTCCTTCTATGATGCTACAAACCTTAGGTTCAGCTCCTTGGATCCTTTCTCTAACTCTCCCATTGGGGACCCTGTGCTCAGTTCAATGGCTGGCTGAGACTGCACTCCTCTGTATTTGTCATGCACTAGCCTAGCCTCCCAGGTGACACCTATATCTGGCTGTCACCAAGTACTTGTGTCAGTCAGCAAGTACTTGTGGGCAAGAAAATAATGTCTGGATTTTGTAACTGTATATGGAATGGATTACTAGGTGGGGTAGTCTCTGGATGGTCTTTCCTTCAGACTTTGCTCCATATGTTGTCTCTGTATCTCTTTCTGTGGGTATTTTGTTCCCCCTTTTAAGAAGGACCAGAGTATCCATACTTTGTTCTTCCTTCTTCTTGGGCATCATTTGATATGTGAATTGTGTCTTGGGTATTCCAAGCTTCTGTGCTAATATCCACTTATCAGTGAGTGTCCTTTTTGTTTAGATTACCTCACTTAGGATGATATTTTCCAGTTATAACCATTTGCTAAAAACTACATGATATTGGTGCAGTGACATGGCAGGTAGATCAGTGGAATAGAATTGAAGACTCCGAGATGAACCCACATACCTATGGTCACTTGATCTTTGACACAGGAGCTAAAATCATCCAGTGTAAAAAAGATAGCTTTTTCAACAAATGGTGGTGGTTCAACTGATGGCTAGCATGCAGAAGAATGCAAATTGATCCATTCTTCTCCCCTTACTAAGATCAAGTCCAAGTGGATCAAGGAGATCCACATAAAACCACACACACTGAATCTAATAGAAAAGAAACTGGGGATTATCCTTGAGCACATAGGCACAGGGGAAAATTTCCTGAGGAATATCGAATGGCTGAGAAGCACCTAAAGAAATGTTCAACATCCTTAGTCATCAGGGAAATGCAATCAAAAGAAACATTAGATTTTACACCACACTAGTCAGAATGGCTAAGATAAAAAAAACTCAGGAGACAACAGGAGCTGGAGAGGATGTGGAGAAAGAGGAACACTCCTCCACTGCTGGTGTAATTACAAGGTGGTATAACCACTCTGGAAATCAGTCTGGTGGCTCCTCAGAAAACTGGGCCTGATGATACCAGAGGACCCAGTTATACCACTCCTGTACATATACTCAGAGGATTCCACAGCATGTAATAAGAACACATGCCCTACTATGTTCATAGCAGCCCTATTTATAATAGCCAGAAGCTTGTGAGAACTCAGATGTCCCTCAGTGGAGCAATGGATACAAAAAATGTGGTATATATATATACACATTGGAATACTTCTCAGCTATTAAAAACAATTAATTCATTAAATTCTAAAATGTCTTTAATTTCTTTCTCTATTTCTTCCTTGCTCAAGCTATCACTAAGTAGAGCATTATTCAACGTCCATGTGTATTTTCCATTGTTTTTGTTTGAACTTAAGACCAACTTTAGACCATGGTGATCTGGTCTAAATTATTTCAATATTCCTATATATGTTGAGGCCTGTTTTGTGACAAATTATATGGTGAATTTTGGAGAAGGTACCATGAAGTGCTGAGAAAAAGGTATATTCCTTTGCTTTAGGGTAGATTGTTCTATAAATATCTGTTAGATGGACTTGGTTCAAAACTGCTGTTAGTTTCACTGTGTCTCTTCTTAGTTTGTGTTTTCATGATTTGTACATTGCTGAGAGTGGGGTGTTGAAGTCTCCCACTATTATTGTGTGAAGTGCAATGTGTGTTGTGAGCTTTAGTAAAGTTTCTTTTATGAATGTGGGTGCCCTTGCATTTGGAGCATAGATGGTCAGAATTGAGAGTTCTTTTTGGTAGATTTTTACTTTGTTGAGTATGAAGTATCCTTCCTTATACTATTTGATAACTTTAGGTTTAAAGTCAATTTCATCCAATATAATAATGGGCACTCCAGCTTGTTTCTTGGGTCTATTTGCTTGGAAAATTGTTTTATAAACTTTGACTTTGAGGTAGTGAGTGTCTTTGTCACTAAGGTGGGTTTCTTGTATGTAGCAAAATGTTGGGTACTGTTTAAATATCCAGTCCTTTAGTCTATGTCTTTTTATTGGAGAATTGAGTTCATTGATGTTAAGAGATAGTAAGGAAAAGTGATTATTACTCACTGTTAATTTTGTTGTTAAAGGTGGAATTCTGTTTATGTGACTATCTTCTTTTAGGTTTGTTGAAAGAAGATTACTTTGTTGCTTTTTCTAGGGTATAGTTTCCCTTCTTATGCTGGTATTTTCTACCCATTATCCTTTGTAAGGCTGGGATTGTGGAAAGATATTGTGTAAATTTGATTTTGTCATGGAATGTCTTGTTCTCTACATCTATGGTAATTGAGAGTTTTGCTTGTTATAGTAGCCTGGGCTGACATTTATGTTCTGTTAGGGTCTGTATGACATCTGCCCAGGATCTTCTAGCTTTCCTAGTTTTTTTGTGAGAAGTCTGGTATAATTTCCCTTACTGCTTTTAATATTCTTTCTTTGTTTAGTGCATTTGTTGTTTTGATTATTATGTGACAGGAGGAATTTCTGTTCTGGTCCAATCTGTTTGGAGTTCTGTAGGCTTCTTGTATGTTCATGGGCACCTCTTTCTTTACTTTAGGGAAGTTTTCTTCTATACTTTTGTTGAAGATATTTACTGGCCCTTTAAGTTTTAAATCTTCACTCTCTTCTATACTTATAATCCTTAGGTTTGTTCTTCTCATTGTGTCCTGGATTTCCTGGATGTTTGGGTTACAATCTTTTTGCTGTTTGCATTTTCTTTTGACTATTGAGTCAATGTTTTCTATGGTATCTTCAGCACCTGAGAATTTTTCTTGTATCTCTTGTATTCTGTTGCTGATGCTTGCGTGTATAACTAGTGATTTCGGTCCAAGATTTTCTATCTCCATATTTGTCTCCCTTTGTGATTTCTTTATTGTTTCTACTTCAATTTTTAGATCCTGGATGGTTTTATACAGTTCCTTCACTTGATTGTGTTTTCTTAAAATTATTTAAGGGATTTTTGTGTTTTCCTCTTTAAGGACTTCTACCTGTTGATCCATGTTCTCCTGTATTTCTTGAAGAGTGTTATTTATGTCCTTCTTGAAGTCCTCTAACAGGATCATGAGTTGTAATTTTAAATCTAGCTTTTGCTTTTCTGGTGTGTTGGGGGTATCGAGGATTTGCTGTGGGAGAATTGGATTCAGATGGTTCCATATTGCCTTGGTTTCTGTTGGTAATGTTCTTGCATTTGCCTTTTGCCATTTGGTTATCTCTGGAGTTAGTTGGTTTTGCTGTCTTGAACTGTGGCTTATCTGTCCTGCAAGCCTGAGTATCTGTACTCTTGGAATTCCCATTCTCTGTGTGAACACAGGTATGTAGGCACTCCTGGGAGACCAGTTTTCCAGTTTTGGTGTTTGTTTATGTAGTTCTGTGGTCAAAGAATTAGCTCTGTACTCTCAGGCCTCTACACAGTTCTGGGAAGTTACCTATCTCCCTTCCCTACCTTGATATGGTGCACTGTGCTCCCAGGCCTTTCCAAATGTCCTGGGTGCAGCTGGTTCTCAAATGCCCGAAGTGTATCTTGTTCAAATGCTCTGAATGCAACTTGTTCTTTAGGATTCATCAGGAAATGGTGTGTTCACTGTGGCAGAGCTGGCATGAGTCTGCCCCACCAGAAAGGAATGGTGGGGGGCAGGAGGAAGTGGCAGAAGGAATGGAAGGGGAGTGGTATTCAGGAAGGCAGGGGTTTTGGTGGTTGTTGGGTAGCAAGTTCTGCAAGAACCCCAGCAGCAGCTCTGGGACTCCAGAGGTGGAAGGGGTTTCTTACCAAATACCCTGAGTACAGCTGGTTCTCTAGGATGTATCAGAAAATAGTGTATTCATTGTGGCAGAACTGGCAAGATCTGTGTGTAAGGATTCTTCTAAATGAAATTAATGAAAACTTTTGTGTACACTGGGAAAATATAAATGCTTGAAAATGCTATATATGAGGGCTGTGACTCATAGTATAGCTTTAATTTCTTTTGTTAAAATAAATGGGATTCCTTTGATGTGCTGATCATAGTCTATGATCCCTTTTGTGTGGTATACATGAATACTTGCTTAGGAGGTATGGAAGAGCTTGAGTTGTGATTTCCTTGGTGTATTGATCATAGTCTATGTTCCCTCCTGTGTGGTATACATGAATACTTGCTTAGGAGGTATGGAAGAACTATTCTGACCAGATGAGGCATCTATCTAAGATCATGTCAGAGAAGTTGGCAGCCCCTAGAAATGGTCTTCCTTGTAAGCTGATATGGGTCACTCCCAGATGATCTGATAGCAATCATCCCCAGAGACCAGCAGCACATGAGCTATGCTGAAGATTTTGTAGACTATGCTCTCTTCTTTGAGATCCACAGTAGTTTGGAAGGGAGAGAGCTCAATTCCATTTTTGAACTACTTCAGTGATATTCTGAGGGAAGAATGCGTGAGATCTACATGTTAAGGACACTGTCTTTCTGAGTGCAACTCTGAGTACAAGTCCAGAGATGACAGGAGATGGTTTGGCTATAAATAAGTATATAACAATGATGGGATTGTGATGACCACCACAGATGACAAAATATTGTGAATAACCTTCCCAGATAGTATCACCATCATCATGGTTTATTGTGGTACTTGGGTTCAATACCAGAATTTCAGCCACACTAAGAACTGGCTCTTCTTGCATGTCATGCCTATATCCTAGCCACAGATATTAGCTGTTCATCTTCCTCAATGTTTTGCCCCTAGGTTTTGTTCTGGTACTTTTGTGGTATCCCTTGTTCTGCACAGTTTAGTACACATGCCCAAGAGTATGTGATGAAGTGACATTCCAGGTGCAATTCTAGTCTTGGCCATGGAAGGCAATTACCAATCTATTTGATATTTCATATCATCTAGTCCTGCTGATCACCTCATAAAACCTCGGCAATCTAAGGTAAATGTTCCTAGATTTAAATCTATTGTAACCCAGAAAATAAAATACATAGTAGAATTGACACAAAGCTGGAACACTTTTTGATTCTCCTGGCTGTTTTTTTCTTTCATTGTTTCTATATGTCTTATGTCTAATTTTTCCCAACTTCTGAACTTATAACTGAGAACCCGATTAATTGTCAGTATCTACATGTGTAGGCTTAAATTTACTTAGCCTCATGTTAAAAACAGATATTACCCCTTCTCAATGAAATCAGAGAAATCTAGTTTTTTAATTGTTAATCTCAAGGATCACAATGTGAACCTGTTGAGTTTCCAGACACACTTTCTGGCCCTAAATGCACACATATTTGTGGAATGTTGAGAGAAAAGCAGTGTGTTCTATAGAGGTTATTTTTGTGTGTAACAAGCTACATTTGACAAATATCATACATACTTGTGTTTGTGTACATGTGAGTCCTCTTTAAATGTTCATCTAGTCATGAGGCTAAATGTGTTATTTGAACTCAAGCTTTCTATACACCAGCACACCTGATGTCTCTATGTGTTTGAGGCACTATTTCCAGTCATTAATTATTAGGAATTTCTAGCTGTTCTGACATTGCACAAACTACAGTAATCAAACCTTGGATAAGATTATGATCAGAGTGCATGAGGGTAGAGAAGTTACCCATATTAAATGCAAAGTTCATTTGACATTAAACGGGAGATTAACTTAAATTCTCCTTATCTGATGTGCATCATTGTTAACTTTGATGGGACTCTGGCCAGTTTGAATGCAGCAAGCATGGCTCTGGCCAGCATTGCTCTTCTCCCCCATTCCTTGTGCCTTGATAAAAGCCATTAGATTACATTCCAACAGATAGTCATTGATGTTTGTTTCCTTATTTGTCCTCTACTTTCTCCTGAGCCTATATACCAAGGTAAAGCTATTTAAGTATCAAAATCCAGCAATGAAAAGATGCCTTTGCCTCATCTAATTTACATGCCCAATTAAAATTAAACAAAGAACTATCTTTGTTTTCATTAAAGCATATAAAATATTTCAGATGCTACTATCCATATCAAAACAATTAAAGGAACCTGGAAGCAAGATTTCTTTCAGTTTGATAGGTAATTCTAAAAATAACCAGGTAAACAGCCAGCAATCTCTGCCAGGGTCCAGCCTCAACACAAGTCTTGGGTCATCAAGTACTAGGGATACTTGGTATGCAAATAAAAAACCATCAATTGAGGAAACTGAAATGCTTGTTCATTTTAGTGAGAGCTTTCTGAACTTAGGAATCAAAATGCTCATATAGGCGTGACTCATTCCTTTATTGAAATCATATGCAGACACCAGAGAGATCTGACAGAACCAGGTATGCAGCCATAGGTCAAGGATAACATCGCTTGGGTCTCAGCTTTTGCCTGCACCCAGGGTCTGGGCAGCTCAGTGGACGTCTGTTGGCTAACACTGTCAGTGATTGTTTGCCCTGCAGACTGAACAGCACTGGTAAGGGCACTCCACCATCTTGGCTCCCGGATGCCAGAGAGATCTAACAGACAGAGCCAGGTACACAGACATAGCCTGAGGCTAACATCACTTGGGTCTCAGCCTGGCAGGCTTTTGCCTGCACCCAGGGCCTGGTCAACTCTATGGACCGTCTGTGTGCCAACCCTTTCAGGGGACGTTTGCCCAGCAGATTGATCAGCACTGAGAAAAGGTCCCCGCAGCATCCTCCAACTTCACCCCCTGACAGTAGATGGGCAGCACCATGTTCACAGAGACAACCCGAGTATAGCATTACTTGGGTCAAGGGCTCAAACAGTACCCAAGAGTAGGGCAGCACATCAGCAATCTGTGCCAGAGGGAACCCAGTCATCGGGGGGGGGGCGAAATAGCCGTATAGGCTCACAGGAGGTTCAAGCACCAGTCAGTGACAACAAGACCATCTGACGCCAGGGATAACCAGATGGCAAAAGGCAAACGTAGGGACATTACTAACAGAAATCAAGGCAATATGGCAGCATCTGAACCCAATTCTCCAACCACGTCAAGTCCTGGATACTCCAACACACCAGAAAAACAAGATTTGGATTTAAAATCACTGATCGTGATGCTGTTAGAGGAACACATCCAACACACCAGAAAAACAAGATTTGGATTTAAAATCACTGATCGTGATGCTATTAGAGGAACACAACCAGGACATAAATAAATCTCTTAAAATACAAGAGAAAAATGGATCAAAAGGTAGAAGCTCTTACAAGGGAAACACAAAAATCATTTAAAGAAATTCAGGAGAATATGGGTCAAAAGATAGAAGCTAAGAAAGAGGAAATGCAAAAATCACTTAAAGAAATACAGGAGAGATCTTGACTCCAGGTCACCATAGAGAACCAACAGACAAGCCCAGGCACACAGACATAATCTGAAGCTAACATTGCTTGGGTAGAAACCTGCCAGGCTTTTGCCAGTAGCCAGGGCCTGGGCAGCTCGGCGGGCTATCTGTACACCCACCCGGCCTTGCACCAACTTGGTTGGGGGCCATTTGTTCTGCAGACCACCCAGAACTTGCAGCAGCAGTCTCCATCTTGCCTCCATGTCACCATAGAGAACCAATGGACAAGCCCAGATAGGTCGAAATAAAGATCTGATTCTTAAGAGTTGGCATCTAGGCAAACCAGGAAACAGATAGGAGGAGGCCTATTACATGCCCAGCAGCAAGCCTGGAGGAGACTTGAGTCTGTCCCAGCAGAGCTGAAGAGTTAATTTGGAGCCCAGTGTTTGGAAACCTTCTGGTTTCTACCTCAGGAGAACGGATGCCCTCTGCAGCAGCAGCGCCAAGTGCTAGGGTCACAGGAGCTTCAAACACCAACCAGTAACAACAAGACCAACAAACTCCAGAGATAAACAGATGGCAAAAGGCAAACGTAGGAACATTACTAACAGACATCAAGGCAATATGGCAGCATCTGAACCCAATTCTCCAACCATAGCAAGTCCTGGTTACCCCAACACACCAGAAAAACAAGATTTAGATTTAAAAGCACTGGTCATGATGCTACTAGAGGAGCACAAAAAAGACATAAACAAATCTCTTAAAGAAATGCAGGGGAACATGAATAGGATAGAAGCCCTTACAATGGAAACACAAAAATCACTTAAAGAAATCCAGGAGAATTTGGGTCAACAGACAGACGCCAATAAAGAGGAAATGGAAAAATCACTTAAAGAAATGCAGGAAAAATTGAGTCAACAGGCAGAAGTCATGAAAGAGGAAACACAAAAATCTCTTAAAGAATTGCAGGAAAACACACAAACAAGTGAAGGAACTGAGCAAAACCATCCAGGATCTAAATACAGAGGTAGAAACAACTAAGAAATCACAATGGGAGACAACTTTGGAGATAGAAAATCATGGGAAGAAATCAGGGGTTGTAGATGCAAATATCAACAACAGAATACAAGAAATAGAAGTAAGAATCTCACATGCTGAAGATACCATAGAAACCATTGAATCCACAGTCAAAGAAAATGCAAAATGCAAAACACTTGTAACCCAAAACATCCAGGAAATCCAGGACACAATGAGAAGACCAAACCTAAAGATTATAGGTATAGATGAGAGTGAATATCTACAACTTAAAGGGCCAGCAAATACCTTCAACAAAATTATGAAAGAAAATTCCCCTAACCTAAAGAGAGAGGTGCCCATGAATATAAAAGAAGCCTACAGAACTCTAAACAGATTGGGCCAGAACAGAAATACTTCCCATCAAATAATAATAAAAATCCCAAATGTACTAAACAAGGAAAGAATATTAATTACATTAAGAGAAAAAGGCCAAGTAACATATAAAGGAAGATCTATCAGAATCACACCAGATTTCTTACCAGAGACCATGAAAGCTAGATGATCCTGGGAGAATCTTATGCAGACTCTAAGAGAACCCAAATGTCAGCCAAGCTTACTATACCCAGCAAAACTCTCAATCACCATAGATGGAGAAACCAAAATATTCCATGACAAAACCAAATTTACACAATATCTTTTCACAAACTCAGCCCTACAAAGGATAATAGGAGAAAAACTCCAATACAAGGAGGGAAACTACACCCTGGAAAAAGCAAGATAGTAACCTTCTTCCATCAAACTCAAAAGAAGATAACCACTGAAAAACAAAAATAACATCAAAAATGAAAGAAAGAAATAATCACTATTCCTTAATTTTTATTAACATCAATGGACTCAATTCCCCAATAAAAAGACATAGACTAACAGACTGGATACAGAAACAGGACCCTACATTTTGCTGCATACAGGAAACACACCTCAGAGTCAAAGACAAACACTACCTTAGAGTAAAAGGCTGGAAGAGAATTTTACAAGCAAATGGTCTCAGGAAATGAGCTGGAATAGCCATTCTAATATCAGATAAAATCGACTTTCAACCTAAAGTCATCAAAAGAGAAGACACAGAAGGTCACTTCTTGCTGGTCAGGGGAAAAATCCACCAAGAAGAACTCACAATTCTGATCGTCTATGCTCCAATGCAAGGGCACCCTCATTGGTAAAAGAAACTTTACTAAAGCTCAAAGAACACATTGAACCTAACACAATAATTTTGGGGTACCTCAACACTCCACTATCCTCAATGGACTGATCAGGAAAACAGAAACTAAACAGGGACACAGAGAAACTCATTGAAGCTTTGGACCAATTGGATTTAACAGATATATATTTAGAACATCCTAAAGCAAAAGAACATACTTTTTTCTCACCACCTCATGGTACCTTCTCCAAAATCGACCATATAATTGGTCACAAGACAGACATCAACAAATATAAGAAGATCGATTTAATCCCATGCCTCCTATCGGATCACCATGGAGTAAGAGTGGTCTTCAATAACAATAAAAACAACAGAAAGTCCACATACACATGGAGGCTGAACAATATTCTACTCAATGATACCTTAGTCAAGGAAGAAATAAAGAAAGAAATCAAAGACTTTTTAGAATTTAATAGAAATTGAGGCACAACATACCCAAATCAATGGCACACCTGAAAGCTCTGGAACAAAAAGAAGCTAATTCACCGAGGAGGAGTAGAAGACATGAAATCATCAAATGCAGTGCTGAAATCAATTACGTTGAAACAAAAAGAACCATACAAAGAATCAATAAAACCAGGAGCTGGTTCGTCGAGAAAATCAACAAGATAGAAAAATCCTTACCCAGACTAACCAAAGGGCACAAAGACAGTATCCAAATTAACAAAATTAGAAATAAAAATGGAGATAAAACAACAGAAACTGAGTAAGTTAAAAAAAATCATCAGATCCTACTACAAAAGTCTATACTCAACACAACTTCAGGATCTGGAGGAAATGGACAATTTCCTGGACAGATCCCAAATACCAAAATTAAATCAGGATTAAATAGATCATCTAAACAGTCCCATAACCCCCAAAGAAATAGAAGGGGTCATAGAAAGACTTCCAACAAATAAAACCACAGGACCAGACAGTTTTAGTGCAGAATTCTATCAGACCTTCAGAGAAAACCTAATACCAATACTCTTCAAACTATTCCACAAAATAGAAACAGAAGGTACACTACCCAAATCATTCTATGAAGCCACAATTATGCTGATACCAAAACCACACAAAGATCCAACTAAGAAAGAGAACTTCAGAAAAAATTCCCTTATGAATACTGATGCAAAAATATTCAATATAATTCTTGCCAACCGAATCCAAGAACACATCAAAACAATCATTCACCATGACTAAGCTGGCTTCATCCCAGGGATGCAGGAATGGTTCAATATACGGAAATCCATCAATGTAATCCACTACATAAACCAACTCATAGGAAAAAAAACCCACATGGCCATCTCATTAGATTCTGAAAAAGCATTTGACAAAATTCAGCATCCTTACATCCTAAAAGTCTTGGAAAGAACAGAATTCAAGGCCCATACCTGAACATAGTAAAAGCAATTTAAAGCAGACCAGTAGCCAACATCAAACTAAATGGAGAGAAACTTGAAGCAATCCTACTAAAATCAGGGACTAGACAAGGATGCCCCCTCTCACTATATCTTTTCAATATAGTACTTGAGGTACTAGCTAGAGCAATTTGACAACATAAGGAAGTCAAAGGGATACAAACTGGAATGGAAGAAGTCAAATTATCACTATTCACAGATGATATGATAGTATACTTAAGTGACCCCAAAACTCCACCAGAGAACTCCTACAGCTGATAAACGACTTCAGCAAGGTGGCTGGTTATAAAATCAACTCAAGCAAATCAGTAGCCTTCCTATACTCAAACGATAAGCAGGCTGAGAAAGAAATTAGGAAAATGACACCCTTCACAATAGCCACAAACAATATAAAATACCCTGGTGTGACTCTAACAAAACAAGTGAAAGATCTGTATGACAAGAACTTCAGGTTTCTGAAGAAGGAAATTGAAGAAGACCTCAGAAAATGGAAAAATCTTCCATGCTCACGGGTTGGCAGGATTAATATAGCTAAAATGGCAATCTTGCCAAAAGCAATATACAGATTCAATGCAATCCCATCAAAATCCCAACACAGTTCTTCATCGAGATAGAAAGAGCAATTCTCAAATTCATCTGGAATAACAAAAAACCCAGGATTGCTACAACTATTGTCAACAATAAAAGAACTTCTGGGGGAATAAGTATCCCTGACCTCCAGCAATACTATACAGTAGTAGTGTTAAAAACTGCATGGTATTGGTACTGTGACAGGGACGTGGATCAATGGAATAGGATTGAAGACCCAGAATTGAACCCACACATCTATGGCCACTTGATGTTCGACAAAGGAGCTGAAAACATCTAGGGGAAAAAAGATAGCCTTTTCAACAAATGGTGCTGGCTCAACTCGAGGTCGACATGTAGAAGAATGAGAATTGATCCACTCTTATCTTCTTGTACTAAGCTCAACTCCAAGTGTATCAAGGACCTCCACATAAAACCAGACACACTAAAACTAGTAGAAAAGAAACTGGGGAAGACCCTTGAGGACATTGGCTCAGGGGGAAAGTTCCTGAAAAGAACATCAATCCAATAGTTTATGCACTAAGATAAAGAATAGACAAATGGGACCTCATAAAATTACAAAGTTTCTGTAAGGCAAAAGACACTGTCAAAGGGACAAATCTGCAACCAACAAATTGGGAAAAGATCTTCACCAACCCTATGTCTGACAGAGGGCTAATAACCAATGTACTCGAGAAGTTAGACCCCAGAAAACCATATAACCCTATTACAATGGGGTACAGAGCTAAACAAAGATTTTTCACCTGAAGAAATTCAGGTGGCTGAGAAACACCTTAAAAATGTTCAACTTCATTAGTCATTAGAGTAATGCAAATCAAAACAACCCCGAGATTTCACCTCACACCAATCAGAATGGCTAATATTAAAAACTCAGGAAATATCAGGTGTTGGCGAGGATGTGGAGAAAGAGGAACACTCCTCCAGTGCTGGTGGGATTGCAAGCTGGTACAACCACTCTGGAAATCAGTCTGGTGGTTCCTCAGAGAACTGGACATGATACTTCCAGAGGACCCAGCCATACCACTCCTGGGCATATACCCAGAAGATTCCCCAGCATGCAATAAGGATACATTCTCCACTATATTCATAGAAGCCTTATTTATAATAGCCAGAAGCTGGACAGAACCCAGATATCCCTCAACGGAGGAATGGACACAAAAAAATGTGGTATATATACACAATGGAGTACTATTCAGACATTAGAAACAATGAATTCTTGAAATTCTTAGAGAAATGAATGGAGTTGGAGAACATCATACTAAGTGAGGTAACCCAGTCCCAAAAGAATACCCATGGTATGCACTCAATGGTAAGTGGATATTAGCCTAGCATCTTGGGACACCAAAGACACAATCCACATACCAAATGATGTCTGACAAGAAGGAAGGATTGGACCCTGGATCTGGAAAGGCCAATGCATCAGTGTAGGGGAATACCAGAACAGGGAAGTGGGAAGGGGAGAATGGGAGAACAGGGGAGGGAAAAGGACATATGGGACCTTTGGGGGGCAGGGAGCCAGGAAAGGGGAAATGAAATGTAAATAATGAATATATCCAATAAAAAAAGAGTACTCATGGCTTCAGCTGCACATGCAGCAGAGGATGGCCTTGTTGGACATCTAAGGGTGGAGAGGCCCTTGGTCCTTATAAGGCTTGATATCCCTGTATAGGGGAATAACAGGAAAGGGACTAGGTAGTGGGTGGGTTGGTAAGCATAAGGGGGGATAGGATAGGGTGATTTCAGAGGGGATACCAGGAAAGGGAATAACATTTGAAATGTAAATAAAGGAAATATCTAATAAGAAAAATTATTCAGAATAGTAAGAGTACTGCAATTGTCATCTCCACCCCAATTTCAAGGTTTTTTTTTCCCAAAAGTTTAGAAATACAAACAGACTGATAAAGGCACAAAACAGGCATGTTTATCATTGAGATCAAACAAAAGACACAAAATTAAATCCACACATCTGTGGACACATGATCTTTGACAAAGCATACAGAAACACACTGTGGAAAAAAATGCAGCTTCTTCAGCAAATAAAACTAATCAAACTAGGTGGCTGCTTGTAGTAGAATCCCAATGGAGGCATTCTTATCACATTGCAAAGATGTCAAAATAAAACCAAACACACTGAAATTCAGAGATGAGAAAGTTGGAATAGCCTAGAAATTACTGAGACAGGAAATGATTTTCTGAACAAAGCACTATTGGCACTGACATTAAGATCAATAAAGACTTCATGACTCTAAAATGTTTCTGTATGGAAAAGACAGCATAAGTTAGATGAAGTGGCAGCCTGCAGAATGCGAAATCGACATATTTGATAGCAGTCTAATAGTAACAGTACAGAAAGAATAAAAAAAAAAACCCTAGATATCAATAGAACAAATGACACAATTAAAATGGGATACAGACCTAAGCATATAATTCTCAAAAGGGGAAAGTTTCAATGGTTGACAAACTCTGGAAAAAATGCTTATCACTCCTAGTCATAAGGAAAATTCAACTCAAAACGCCTATGAACTTTTATCTATTATCAGTCAATATAACTAAGGTCAGTGAAACAAATGAAAGCTCTTGATAATAATGATGATATAGTCTACGGGGAAAACTTAGTTATTGCTGGTAGAAAAGTAAACCTGTACAGCTACTGTGGATACCAGTGTGATAATTCATCATGAAGATGGCAATCAATCGATCCCAGTAGTCATCAATACTACTATTGGCCATACATCCAAAGGATATTTCATCATATCACAGCAATTTTGTTCAACTATATTCATTGCTGCTCTGAACATAATAGCCATAAATAAAAACAACCTAAATGTTTCTCTAATGTAGGTATTTCCAAATGGTGGATCACAACCCCTATAAGGATGTCATATCAGATAACTTACATATCAGACATTTGTGTTATAATTTATAACAACAGGAAAATTACAGTTATGAAGTAGAAATGGAATATATTTAAGGTTGAGTGTGTCCACAACATGAGGGTGGGGCCACGGAGCCACAGGACCAAGAGGGAGCATGCCTGGCACAAGAATGGTGTTTGGTATCTCCAAATCCCTGAAAATCTCATCCAGAGATCATCAGTAGAATTGCTCCCCACCCCTGCCCTGGAGCTACATGTCCTTACACAGGTAACCTTGTGCTCTCACCTTTGTCCTACTGGAGGAGATCACATAGCCTGGTAGCCAGGTGAAACCTCATCTTCTCTGACAAGGTAATGTACAGCAGCACCTGGAATTCCTTCTCATGCAAATGAGGCATCTCCAGTGCCTTGGCACCTGCCAAAGATGGAAGCTGACTCCAAGAACTCCTACTCACTCCACAGCTGCTTAAATAGCCTTTGTTCCACCTATTAAAATGAGTTGTCTCACTGAAGCTTTCTCTGGAGAGTATTATCCCCAAGGCCTCCATTGTCTGCAGTCACTTAGCTCCTGTCCACCATGCCTGTCTTCCCTTGTCAGGATCCTCTGGTTTAGATAATAGGCAATCACACCACTATGGGTGCGAAAGAGGAACCTGAGTGGGACATGAGAAACTGTATTAAAGGACTGCAGTATTGGCAAAGTTGAGAATCATTGCTTTAATGAAAACTGGTTAAAGAAAATGTGGTATATTTTCACAGTGGAACATTATTCAGGCTCTTAAAATATTAAACCATGAAATACACATGGAATGGATCGAACTGGAAATGTTTATCTTGAGTGGGGTATTCCAGACCAAGAAGCACAACAAATATACATGTGTTCATCTATGTGTGTATATTATCTGTTAAGTCAATAACATACATAATATACAAGCCACAATCTGTAGAACCACAGAAGTTAGGTCTCATTCTCTATAGAAAGGGACTAGAGGGTACAGATAGATCTTATTATCAAAGGAAAATATTTATGGATGGATGGGTAGCTGAAACAGGAAGATCAAGTAGAAAGAGGGAGGAGAGATGATATTGATGGATGGAATAAAGGGAGACACACCTTAAGTTAGCACCATTTGAAATGTAGTATGAAAAACCAGTACAGTAGATGTGGTATGTAATTTTAAAATCCATGATAGCTCTTCCCCAGAGTTTTACTCTCAGCTTGGCTCTAAGAACAAGCTGTAGCTGGTGTCAGCCCCAGTATAGCTTTGTCAATAGTTCTCCAGTCTCACTCAGTTCCTATGGCTAGCTGTGCCAAGCCACTCAGGTCTCTCCTTGCTCCTTGCCCAGTGCTGTTTTTGGCCATATCTCCCACACCCTAGAGCTAGCTGTGCCTTTTCTCTGGCCTACCTAATTCACTCCAGAGAAAAAACACCAGACAGCCTTAATCCTTTAAAACTAGCCAGATAATGCAACTGCTGGTGAAGAAACAATTGCTATAATCCATCAGCTATCCTGTGTTAGAATTCTGTTAGTGGCAGAGGTTGCCACCAGAACTAGTAGCCCCCAGGCCCTACATAGCTTGTGCTCCTCTCTCCAAAACCTGCTGAAAAGTCCTTTCTCTATTTCTTTTCCTCCTCTTCCTCCTGGGACCAAGAAAACCCACCTCTTTACTTGCACCCAGCGAATAGCTTCTGCCATCTTTATTGACATAATTAAGAAACAACTAGGGAACTAGATTTTAGTTATCAGCTCTTCCCCCTACATCTCACCTTTTCTGTCTAGTAAAAAATAAAAATAAAAATATTCTCCCAGGTAAAATAAAAAAAATCATGATAAGTGAATTACACAATATGAGGTACAAATGATAGCCAGCCCATCAATTTATCAATTTAGATTAAGTACTCTATCGTCTATCCCAACAGGTGCTGGTGAGGATGTGGAGAAAGAGGATCACTTCTCCATTGTTGGTGGGATTGCAAGATGGTACAACCACTCTGGAAATCAGTCTGGCAGTTCCTCAGAAAATTGGGCATGACACTTCCAGAGGACCCTGTCATACCACTCCTGGGCATATACCCACAGGATTCCCCTGCATGCAATAAAGATACATGCTCCACTATGTTCATAGCAGCCTTATTTATAATAGCCAGAAGCTGAAAAGAACCCAGATGTCCTTCAATGGAGGAATGGATACAGAAAATGTGGTATATTTATACAATGGAATACTACTCAGCAATTAAAAATAATGAATTCATGCAATTTGTAGGCAAATGGTTGGATCTGAAAAATATCATCCTAAGTGAGTCAACCCAATCACAAAGGAATTCACATGAATTGCAATCACGGATTAGTGTATATTAATGAGCCCAGAAGCTCTGAATACTCATGAGACAATTAGGTAAGCAATAGATTCCCAAGAAAAGGGATGGAGAGGACCCTGGTCCGGAAGACTAAATCCGGGTTTGTAGGAGAATACCAGAACAGAGAAATGGTGGGGAGGGCATGATTGGGGAATGGGGGGGAAGAGGACTTATGGGACATATGGTGAGCGGAACTGGAAAGGAGAAACCCTTTGGAATGTAAACAAAGAATATAGAAAATTATATATGTGTATATACATATACATATGTCCATAAATATATATACATATATATTTATGTACATATGTATATACACATATATAATTTTGTATATATATGCATATATATATATATATATATATATAAGACTTACAATTCTACATTTGGGTAATGTCCTGGGTTTAGTTTCTATACCATCTGAAAAACATCCTCTCAAATATTTATCATCCTTCTCAATTCTAAACAGCTTGGGTTGGCTATAAGACTACAACCAGTCCTCAACCCCATCAGAAATCCAAGAATAACTAAAATATTTCCTGAAAATATAGGAAGGATTAAACATAGTCTCCAAAACTAAAATAAATTTCAGAGACATCTGCCTACCTTCACAGTTCCTTATGCCTCAAAATGTTGGAGCATCTGTCTTCTGCTTTCTGGACCAGAACCATCTAACAGACTTTAAGTGAAGCAGGAAATATTATGAAGGACTAGCATATTCTGGATTGGCAGAGCTAAGCTGTCAACAATCCTGCATCTTGTGTCCATTCATGGACAGTATTTTTGTCTGTAGATGGATTAGGGCAACTTCTGCCCAATGCTGCCCTGCCACAAAAGCAAACTCTTGGAGCTAAAGATACTCAACATCCTTTCCGAACTGTGAAGGGGGTAACTGTCAGGAGCAGACATCTCTCTAACCAAATGAGTTTTAATAATGCAATGACTTAACTGACATATTCTTTGGACTTCTGATGCATTTGAATACTAAGTATCTATGTGAAGTATATCTGAACTGTTGCCCCTTAACTACTCTCAGCTATTTCTAATTGAAACATTCGCCCAACACCATTTTAATTAATTCAGAACTATGAGTTTGGTATCTGGCCCTTAACTTAATCATATAAAAACTGTTAGCAATAGCAGTCATAGAAGTTCTGGGTCTAAGCTTTGTATTCTTAAATGTGTTGCATAGGCCCAATGACTATATAAGAGTAACAATATAAAATCCAAATTTTATATCAATGTAAGAAATTCATACCAATGAAAACCTTAAATCTGTACCAAAAATAAATTCTGTACAAATGTAAAAACATATAACCTCAACTTTGCATCAATTGTAAAGATTTCTATAAATTAAGGTTATGGCTACACAATCAATTCCATCTATTTCTTCCATGTTCAAAATCATGACCATTCCTAAATTCCCTAGTATGACAACCATATGCAGACTCCCAAACACAGGGTATCAGGCTGACAACTCTTCATGGTCACTTCCTACTGAGCAAGGGCAATCAAATATCTTTAAAGGGGAGGGGAAGTGTAGGGAAAATAGGAGACTTGGTTAGGCCAAGACAGTAATTGTTATTCACTCTCTGATGCCTAAAGTTCTGACTGGATTCATTTGAAAGGTTGAATGAGGCAAGATGGCCTCATATCCATTACACTGGGGGTCCAAGCAGGTCAGTTCAGCATGTCTGAAGATCAACCTCAACAAAACAGTACACTCTGCAATACACAAATCTCAAAACAGAATTTAAGTACCATCAAGATATCTGCATGGATTGTGTCAGTCAGTGTAGGGTGCACAGATTACTTAGGAATGAAATTCTCCTTGCTTGAGCATGTGAAAGAATGATGTCATTTTATGAGCCAATTTTAATAATAACCAATCATAAGGATTCATTATATTGTGTGAAGAGAGGCAGAAAGAATCTTTACCTGTTCTGTTTGATTCTCTTGGATTTTTCTAGTCCTTCAGCGGGTATCCCTCTGTCATATCTGATCCATAGAACTCTGAATGAATTCCAGAGCCTATTAACCATTTCTATAAACACAAATATAAAGCCTCTCTAACAAATTAGCATGCCCTTCAGAAAGTAAACAGATTTTAGTTATCAGCTCCTCCCCATACCAAATCATATACGTACACAAAGCAAACCTAAGTAAAGTTGCCAATTCATGGGGTCCCAAATGGCCATAGCATGTCAATAAATGAAGCGTCTATTACCAGGTTGGGTTACATCTAATCCAGTTGTTGGTCAAATTATTCCTATGGGAATCACCAAACAAATCAGGCAGTTGCTAAGAATTTAAGTTGCTCTCCAAATTGATTTAATTGACTATAGGTGTTAAAATAAAAAGTGCCTATGGAAATGTCTAGAATTATGTAGACTAAGCATCAGAAAAAGTTACTTTTAAAATTAGTTAAGAAGTTCTGACTTCTTGGATGATTCATCCTAAAGCTGAATTCCAACACTTGGAAATCAAATCAAAGTGCAACACTTGAATTTGAATGGTAGTACATGTGGTAGGAGTTCAAGCTTTCAATACATAGTAATGTTTATAGAGACAGACAGAGGTCTGAGGAAAATGATGGTTAAAAATGGACTGGGCTACTGGGAAAAGATCCATTGTGGAAAGTCAGAGAGACTGATTTACATTGCTGTCAGCAGGAACTTAAAACACATTTTCAACATTCATGACATCCTTTACCATCATCTTTTGTAGAAATTTTGAATCCAGGATGAATTTCTACCCTGCCTTTGACCCTTTACTTCCTGGATAAAATGTACACTCATCCTCTATATATCCAATAAGCTTTAAACAGCACAAGAAATAGGAAGATACTTGCCCTCTATGCTATTAGAATCTACTTTCCTATTAATAACAGCAAATTATGACCTACGGATTACTATGTTCATCTGGGATGCTCTTAACTCCAATTGGCCAGCCTTCAGGGCTACATTTTTACTGCTCACCTAATCCAATGGTGGCTTCTTCCTCTTCACCTTCTTCTCTTTGTGGTATGCTCTGAATAAAAGCCCAGGAAATCTAAACTATACTTATGTTTCTTCTACCCAGATATTGATTTTTGGCATTTTATTTACCATTCAGAAATAACTTAGGGACAGGGTCACAGGTCTATGTGCAGACTCCGATTCTTGAGGGCTTGTATAATATTTGCATTGCAATATACAGCAAAACAAACTTCAACAATGAACTTAGTTTTTGTTCATCTTAGCCATTTTGAGTTCAGAAAGAAGCATTATTTAGTCTTTCACAGTTTGCTAAAAAATGAAATATAAAAGAGTAACAGGAACACTCCTCCACTGTTGGTGGGATTGTAAGATGGTACAACCGCTCTGGAAATCAGTTTGGCGGTTCCTCAGAAAATTGGGCATGGCACTTCCAGAGGACCCTGTCTTACCACTCATGGGCATATACCCACAGGATTCCCCTGCATATAATAAAGACACATGCTCCACTATGTTCATAGCAGCCTTATTTATAATAGCCAGAAGTTGGAAGGAGCCAAGATGTCTCTCAAAGGAGGAATGGATATAGAAAATGTGGTATATTTATACAATGGAATACTACTCAGCAATTAAAAATAATGAATTCATGCAATTTGTAGGCAAATGCTTGGATCTGGAAAATATCACCCAAAGTAAGTTAGCCCAATCACAAAAGAATACATATGAAATGCAATCACTGATAAGTGGATATTAATGAGCCCAGAAGCTCTGAATACTCAAGGCACAATTAGCAAATCAAAAGATCCACAAGAAGAAGGAAGTAGAGGACCCTGGTCCCTAAAAGACTGGATCCAGTTTTGTAGGAGAGTACCAGAACAGACAAATTGTGGTGGGGGGAGTGATTGGGGAATGGGCAGAGGAAAGAGGACCTATAGGACATATGGTGAGGGGGGAACTGGGAAAGGGGAAAGCCTTTGGAATGTAAACAAAGTATATAGAAAATAATATAAAATAAAATAGCATATAATTATATTCTTTTATCTTTAATTTTTATGTCTGCAGTGGTATTTTAGTTACATATCTTCCTTCCATATCCTCCCTTCAAACCTTCCCTGATCTTTTATTGCCTGGCAAATTCATTTCTTTATACATGTATATATACATACACACACACACACACACACACACACACACACATATATATGTGCATAACTTATTACGTGTACATATATTTTCAGGTCTGACTTTAAATATATACTCTAATGGCCAAAATTGCTAGATGTATCTGATTTTTTCAATGCATGAAATTACCTTGTAAAAATATGAATTGCCAAACTGTAAATACAAAAGGTTGCCATATTTCCACATTTACCTATTGTAAAACAGCACCTTTAAAAAGTAATTATGTTCTTTCATTTACAAAGGACTCATGGTGACTTGGGCTTTGCACTTATTTTCATTTTCAAAAAATATCTATGCTGGTTCTTAATAAAATAACTTGTTAGAAGAAACATCTCTGAGAAAATTAGTGCTTTGTATGAATGGTTTTCAGTTTAGCGACTGCTATTCTGTTATGGTGGTGGATTTCAGCAAAGTCTTCCGCTAACAGGGAAGTATCATCTTCCAAGAGCTGTGAAAATTGGTAGTCATTGGTTATGAGGTCCCAAAAGGGTCTTTTTCTTCTTTGCTTGTAATTGCTACATATATGTACATACATACATTCATACATACACTCATTCATACATACATACAAACATACATACATACATACATACATACATGCAAACACATATTCCTGAATCCATTTAGTTTTGATTGTATGTTGATATGTTCAGGACTCCTCATTTTGAATAGGACAATTCATATGAGAGAATAACTGTGAAGAAAACTTACTCCTGGTTTCTCATCAGGCACTAAGCTGTAACTATGATGAAGTGCTTCATCAAAGTATAGGACCATTTGCCCTATTGGAGTAGGCAAGACAACAGAGTTAGCATTATTGTGTTTTTTTTGAGACAACCATTTGCAAACTCATAAATGCAATTTCCTTATCCTGTCTAGAGGTCTAGAGGACTCTATCTAACAGCATTGTGCCTCTGGTTTTTATAATCGCATAAGCTCTCTTACTCTCTTCCATGATAAATCTTAAGCACTAGGTGTTAAGTGTTACAGTGAAAATGTATCAGCAATTTTGGTTACACTCTTAATTCTTCATTTTGACAATTTGACTAGCCACATATACTTGCCTAGGTTTACATTATTAGATATTAACTCCATCCTGTTGAGAGGAACTCACATCTAATCATGCATTACTATTAAGTCTGTCTTCTGTGTCATTAACTCCAAGTTTGGTTTTTATGAGATTGTGTATGTCAGAGTTCATTTTACATATAATATATAATACATAATATATATAATATATTATATACATATATAATGTCTTTCTTGTTATTTTTATTTTGATTAGAATAAAGTCTCCTTATTTGTCTATTCCCAGTAATTTTATTTTGAAGTATCTTTTGCTGACTAATAGGATAGTGTCACCATCTTGATTCCTGGTCCTGTTTGATTGTTATATATTTTCCATCCTTTAATATTAAAGCATACCTTTGAAGCTGAGTTTCTTGTGGGTGGCAGATAGATATATTTTATTCATTTTTCTTTTTCTTTTTCTTTATTATTATTAATTAATTAATTTTTAAAATGTTTTATTTCCCCCACCCTGCCCACCCTCTGAGTTTTCCACATCCCCTACCTCCTCCCCACCCTCCTGTCTCCTTGTGGATGTCCCCACACCTAACCCCACCTGGCCTGTAATCTCCCTGCGGCCTCCAGTCTCTTGAGGGTTAGGTGTATCATCTTTGAGTGTACACAGACCCAGATGTCCCCTATTGTTTGTGTTGGGTGCCTCATATCAGCACCAGCTGTATGTTGCCTGTTTGGTGGTCTAGATTTAAAAGATCTTGGGGGTCCTCCTTAAATGAGAGCACTGGTCATCCTACAGGATTGCCCTTCTCAACTTCCCTAATACAACAACAGAGGTCAATTGCTTCTGTCCATTGGTTGGGTGCAAATATCTGCATCTGACACTTTCAGCTGTTGTGGAGTCTTCTGGCCTGCAGTCATACTCAATCCCTTTTTGTGAGTGCTCCGTAGCCTCATTAATCTTAGCAGACCTTGGGACCTCTCCTTGAGCTGGATCCCACTTTGAGTCTGTCAGTGGACCTTCTTTTTCTCAGGTTCCTCTTCATTTCCATCCCTGTAATTTTTTTCAGAGAGGCACAATTATCAGTCAGAATTGTGACCATGGGATGCCCCCTCTCCTTCATTTGATCCATTCAGTATACACATATTATTTGTTAAAAGGATTAAGACCATGGACATTGAGTTTTATTAAAAGATAAGTGTTAATTTTGTTGGTTAATTTTTGTTGTTTTCTGTTTTATCCACCAATGATATACATGTTTTTGTAGCAACTTCTGGCTCACAGTAAGTATCCTATAAATATTTCCTTCATGTATGAATTGGTCAGTGAGATATTACTTAGGTCACTGAAATACATTGTAAATTGATGAATATGTGGGATTTGTCAAAAACTCAGGTTTTATGTATGCAGCCTTGTTGGAAAAAACTTTTTTCATGTGTGGAAGAAACTCAAGTCCAAGAGAAGGAAAAAAACACCTCTCCTGTTAGTCCACTCTTCCCAATACCCCACAACATAATGTGAGAAAGTTCATAGGAGAGATCAAGGTATCTGAGAACAGTAATATTGAAGCCATTACTGCAGTCCAATTACCTGAATTTGAACCACAGCTCTGGTCATCTATTTTAAGGGACTTTGAAGTTCTTTGTGTCTCTATTTGTTTGTGATGTTGTGTAAGAAGAGTACTTACCGGCCTATACATCCACATCAGTCAGAGGTATAAAGTGCTTCTTTAGTGACTGTCCCATAGTATTTATGAAATAGAAAATTTATTAGTCACAGGGTTGAGCCATTTAGAATTTGTCTCACATTAAAGTATCTGACATATGGTGGTGGGCATCAATTTAAAGGTGGATATAAATCTAGACATAGATATGGATATGGACTTGGATGTGGACCAGCATGTGAACAGAGCCATGGATATAATTATAAATTCCTGTCTTACTTTTGTTGTGGCAAATACCTAAAACAATTATTCTGAATGAGATAGTGTCTCCTTGCCTTACAGTTTCAGGGGCCTAACAAATGTTTGACTAGCTCCTTTGCAATGCTGCTATGTTCATCCTCATGTTATAAGAGCAGATGTTAGAAGAAATTGCTTATTTAATGGGGAGTATGAAGTAGAAACAGGAATCCATATTTACTATGTTCTGCCTTCACAGGCGCAGACCTATTCTAAACTCCATCTCCTGTAGGTTTAGATTTTCAAACCTTCTTTAATAAGGGTTCTTGAATGCTTCAACCTCCCGTCTGGCCCAACTATCAGAAGTCTGGGAAGAGAAGGGTTAATAGGAAATGGGAGTTGTGGACCTGTTTAGAAGCAATTCTTTGCGGGGGGCAATTCCAATCTTCATTCTCAGGATATCAGCAGTCCCACCTGAAACATCAAATCCAAATCAGTAGCTGCAGTCCAGTCTAGTCTGATAGGGAAAGATCATATCTGAATCAGTAGGAGTGTCTAAATCCTGAAGAAATCTCAAGGCTTAACCAAATTTGTCAGGAATCTGTAGAAATGACAATATGCAGCTGGAATTCCAAGAGAATTTCTCAGGTGCATTTCTCTCTGAATTCATGATAAAGATCAGTGAAGAATTGCAAAGCAAAGCAACATTAGAGCTTTTTCAGTGAAGACCAGTGAAGTGGTGCAAGTCAATCTAATATAAGAGCATTCTCCACTGTCTGTTTGGGTTATACTTATACTGTTTTCAAACATCACATGTCCTCACAAGCATCTGTTCCAGCAAAATATCACATGCCCTTTCACAAGACAGCTTCTAGAAAAACACATGTCTTTTTTCAGCAAAATATCCTTTCACATATCTGCTTCAACAAAACATCCTCTTATGAGACATACTTCCAGAAAAACATCACATGACACAACTGAATCTCCAAGGAAATAAGAAAATTTCACTTCAACCTTCTAATATTAAATCACCTTTCAAAATAGAGCTGTAAACTGCTTACAATGATGATAAAACAAGACTTTAGAATCAAAGTGCAGCATCTATATTAGAAATCCTCCTAGTAATAAAGTTATTAGTAATGCAATTCCTATAGCTAAAAAGAGATATTTTATAGTTTTATAACTCATGATCCATCAGCTGTACACTTGACATCGGACATGTGGGAAGGAAGCTCAGTGGCAGTAGGGAGACAGTGGCAAAGTAGAGAATGCTCATGGGGACATTAAAAATGGAAAAAAATGGAACACAGAACCATAGTACCCATAAAAGGCATGCCCCAGGCCACCTGAGACCTCACCACTCTCTTCCTTAAGAGGTCTCACAATATTCTTCTAAATCTATTCTAGGGACCAAGCTGTTTAAAATGTATTGTCCACTAGAGAATATATGCAAACAATTGCATTTCTATTTTCCTTTCATAAATTTCTTCCTTCCTTCCGTGAACTCAAGAGAAAATACAGGGCTTAAATGTACAGAAATTCAGTCTTGACAATAAGTTATTTTACCCAGAAAAAATTTTGCTTAGTGTAAGCATTAAGGGAAGTTTCAAGAACTGAAATAGAAGAAGTTGATGGGAAAGTGTATCGACTGAATCTGAACCAAAAATTCCACTCCTATGTCAGTATTATGCAAATTAGAAATCTAAGTAGTAAAAAAGATTTTAATAAGTCCTGTCCCTTTGTGTAGAGACAGAGTTATGCACACACACACACACACACACACACACACACACACACACACAGACACACAGACACACACACAGACCCACACACACAGACACACAGACACACACACACACACACACACACACACACACAAACAAATGTGCATACACCCAGATTTGTATATACACAAAACATAAATTTGTGACATACATAAGGCCATTGTTAGGACATAAAAATTTAACACTGGAAATCTTGGCAAAGTCTGCAGTGACAGACAACATATTATTTATGAGAATGTGAGGACACATACTAAGTTTTAGCTGTAACTGTCTCAGAAGAACCGAAACATCCACACTTTGGTCTTCCTCATTCTTGAGATTCATGTGATCTCTGAATTGCAACTTGGCTATTCTGAGCTTTTGGGCTAATATCCACTTATCAGTGAGTGTATACTATGTGTGTTCTTTTGTGTTTGTGTTCCCTCACTCAGGATGATATTTTCTAGTTCCATCCATTTGCCTAAAAAATCATTAATTCATCATTTTTAATAGCTGAGAAGTACTCCATTTTATATATATACCACACTTTCTGTATTTATCCTCTGTTGAAAGACATCTGGGTTCTTTCCTACTTCTATTATAAATAAGGCTGCTATGAACATAGTGTAGCATGTGTCCTTATTAAGTGTTGGAGCATCATTTGGCTTTATGACCAGGAGTGGTACAGCTGAGTCTTCAGCTAGTATTGTCTAAATATCTGAGGAGCCTTCATACTGATTTCCACACTGGTTGTACCAGCTTGCACTCCCAAAAGCAATGGAAGAGTGTTCCTCTTTCTCCACATCCTCAACAGTATCTGCTGTCACCTCAGTTTTAGATCTTAGCCATTGTGACTGGTATGAGGTGGAATCTCATAGTCATTTTGATTGCATTTCCCTGATGATTAAGGATTTTGAACATTTCTTTAGGTGTTTCTTGATCATTCAATATTCCTCAGTTGAAAATCTTTGTTTAGCTCTGTACCCCATTTTTAATAGGGTTATTTGATTCTTTGCACTCTATGCTTTTGTGTTCTTTGTATATATTAGATATTGGTCATCTCTCAGATGTAGGATTAGTAAAGATCTTTTCCTAATCTGTTGGTTGCCATTTTGTCCTTTTAACAGTGTCCTTAGCCTTACAGAAGCTTTGCAATTTTATGAGGTCCATTTGTGGATTCTTGATCTTAGAGCATAAGTCATTGGTGTTCTGTTCAGGAAATTTTCCCCTGTGCCTGTGTGTTTGAAGATCTTCCCCACTTTCTCCTCTCTCAGTTTCAGTGTATCTGGTCTTATGTGGAGGTCCTTGATCCAGTTGTAGTTGAGCTTTGTACAAGGAGATAATAATGGGTCAATATGAAGTTTTCTACATACTGATGACCAATTGAACCAGCACCATTTTTTGAAAATGTTGCCTTTTCCCCCACTGGATGGTTTTAGCTCCTTTGTCAAATATAAAGTAACCATTGGTATGTGCTTTCTTTCTGGGACTTCAATTCTATTACATTGATCTTCCTGTCTGTCTCTGTACCAATACCATTCACTTTTATCATTATTTTTATATAATACAGCTTGGCATCATGGATGGTAATTCCTGCAGTTCTTTTATTGTTGTGAATAGTTTTGATATTCTGGATTTTTTGTTATTCCAAATGAATTTGCAAATTGCTCTTTCTGACTCTATGAAGAATTGATTTGAGATTTTGATGGGGATTCTATTGAATTTGTAGATTTCTTTCGGCAAGGTGGACATTTTTACTATATTAATCCTGCCAATCCTTGAGCATGAAAGACAGTTCCATCTTCTGAGGTCTTCAATTTCTTTCTTCAGAGATGTCAATTGGGTCTACTTTATCATTTCAGAGGTTCAGTTCATTATCATCATAGCAAGAATTGCAGAGAGGCATGGTACTGGAAAAGATGCTAAGACTTCTACATCTTGATCCCAAGGCAACACAGAGGATACTGTCACTTATGTACTGGGTCGAACTTAAACATAGGACCTCCACGCCCACCACCACAGTGACACACTTCATCCAACAAGACCACACTTATTCCAGTAAGGACACACTTACTAATAGTGTTACTCTCTGTGGGTTGAGAATTCAAGCATTCAAGTATATGAGGGCTAAATATTTTCAAACAACTGCAAGAATTATATTGATGTGGTAGTTACTTTTGTATTTCTGTTATAAACATCACAAATAAGAGATCTATGATGTTGGAACAAAGGACATAGCAGCAGGGACAACTGAGTGCTCACACACTAGGGCTTTAAGCAGGAGGCAGATAACATGCTGGTAATATCATCAGTCTTTTTAAACCTAAAGACCACTCCCAGTGACATACCTTCTAACCCTTTCCTAATAGTTCCATGAACTGTGGCCAATTATTTAAACATATTAACCCACATGGAAAATTCTCATTCAAGCTGTTACAACTGGACAGACAACTTTCTGAGGAAGGTCAGGGGCCATCATATTCATTTCCAAATGCTTGTCCATCAAAAGCTTCTGTTCTGGCCTCACTGTAGATATCTGGGGGTTGTGGGGAATAGATCTCATCCAGCAACAAGTTTCCAGAAACAAAGGCGAGAATTAGCATAGATTTGACCTTGGCCAAATATGTGAAAGATTACTATAATTTGGCAATTTGAAGTGGGAATCTCTGCCTCCCAAGTGGGAGGCACCATTTCCCGGACCCAAGTTCTGAGTTGAATAGGACAAAGTAAGGCAGCAAAGCAGCAGCTTTCCTTTCTTTCTCCTTCCTGACTGTGTAAGTCTTATATTACCACATATCTCAAGATCTCGTTACTGTGCTTTCAGTAAAATGAAATATATCTTTCCACAATGAGTCAACAAACTGTACTTCCTTCTTTAAAATACTTATATCAGGATATTTCATCACAGCAACAGGGAGGGTCTCTAAGAAATCATCTCTCCTTTGGTCTCAACCACATTTTGATCTGAAAACCAATACTGTGCTAGATCCCTATCTTCATGAAAGAACTGTTATACCACAGCCTTGTATTCAAGTTCCACATAGAAGCTGATTTACTTGAAAATAGGGAAACTTCAGTTTCTTCTAATCTTTCTTCACCAGAAATTGAATACTCAGATACAGATCCCTCCAAACACTAGATCATATACCACTATACTCTATCTATCTATAATATGTATCATTATAATACATCATATATACATATGTTGAAGAACATACATTGTAGTCACAATATTTGAACCAAAGTCAAAATTTAAAAATCACAACAATAAACATTTATTCTTATCAATACATTTTAATATATATTTTCTAGGATTATGAATGTTTTTTAACTATATCTCTTACCTAAATTACACATAGCTACACCAGTGCTTAAAATATAAGGCAGAGCTAAATATCATTCATTGGTATGTAATAAATATTTTAAACTATTGGATCATGGGAAATTCTTACTTTTGATACATCATTCAGGAATATATTCATGACATTTTCTCTTGCCAAAAGAGACACCTGGATGGTATGGAAATGAGAGAATCAAACCCTAACATTCTTTCCAATTCTGTTTGAATATTTGGATGAAAGAATGCATCAAAACAATGTTTATTTTCCAGAGTTATACTGAAAATTCAAATCCAAATTTACTTAGTGAGATTTTAAAGCTAGGGTCCAAATATTTTAGTCATCTCTAATTTCTAAATTGTAGCTTCTGAATAGTAAATCTTTATAGGTAATGTGTAAATTATTACAACAGCTAAGTAAAATCTCAGCACTACTTACCAGGTCTTCTTATATGCAACGCTTCATTTTCTTTTCTCCAAGGACAGGGACTGTAGTGAAGTTCAGTGATGCAAGGAGTATGCATGAAGCACTGAATTCAATTCTCAGCCCCACCATAAAAATCAAACCAAAACAAGAAGAAAAGAACAAAATGGAGGGAGGTAAGGAATAAAGAACAGACAGAGGAAGAGAGAAGAGTAGAGAAGGGGGAAATAGTAAATGAAGAAAGGAAGAGAGAAAATGACTAAGTTTCCCCCGTACCTGTATAGATTTGAAACTTTAGCATTGTTAGTAAATAGGTAATAAATGGATTAAAACTGTATGTAGCCACAGAAAATAAGAAACAAAAAAACAGATTGTTAATGATTACATTGAAGAGATTGAAGCAAGGAAGTTGTATATGAGTTTAAAGGGATAGCAAATGATTTGAAGATAAAATAGATTTATAGTGGTTCATGACAGAGTTCCTCTAGATTCTATGATATTCTTTGGGTAGCGTTTTAGATTTTCTTGTATTACTTTACCTAATAGTAATGTACACAGCAAGGTCTGGTGTTTGTTTAGCCTTTATAGGGCTTTTCTTGATATACTATAACAACATGTACAATAACAATATAAAGAAGGACAAGTGAACTAGCTTGAGTCTCTTTTTATAATGCTGTCAAAGCTCTCGTGGAGTTTCTGTCATGTGATCTCATCTAACTAACTCCCAAAACCTTCCACTAAATACCATTAACCTAAAATTAGAGGCTTTGTTTTTCAGCATATGCTCTAACTTTAGAGGATAGATTGGAACCACAGTATTCTGTCATTTCCCATAAATGTGTGTCAGTGCATCAATAAATTCAAATATCCTCAAAGTCTTAACACTTCCTAATAGCACTGACTCAAAAGGTTACTCATATTAAATATGGGTGATACCCAAGGCATAAACTATTTTGGGGCAAATTCACTTCAGTTGTAAAACTGAAATTGGTACAAATCATCTACATGTGAATGAATTATTGGGACAAGCAAAGTGCAGACATATATATCAAAGGGGGAATTATAGGAAAGCACAAAATGAAAGTCCCCAATCTGCTCAAAACAGAGAAAACATGAACTCTTAAACCTAGAGAATATTGTTCTTAATTTTCATTCTACATCCAAGGATTTGGTAAGTTAAGGCCTCATTTCTTTTCATCCTTTTGTTAGGATTCTACCAAGTACAGTTCTCCTATTCTAGAATCCATGGTAGGAGTCCTCAGTTTCCAGGTCTCTGTAATGGTATATGGGTGCTATTGTCTCACTCTTTTTTTCCAAATGTTCCTTTTTGTTTCTGTTAAACTATCTTTATTTTTTTTTACAGTCCAGTCATTATTCCCCTCCTGGTCCCACCCTCCAACAGTACCTTATCCCATTCCCCCTATCCCCAAGAGAATGTCCCCACCCCCCACCCAACAAGGGCTCCCCTACTCCATGGAGCCTCGTGTCTCTCTAGGGTTAGATGTTTCTTCTCTCACTGAGGCCAGACAGGACAGTCTTTTGCTGTATATGTGTTAGGGTTCTCATACCAGGTAGTGCATGCTGCTTGGTTGGTAGTTCAGTGTCTAAGAGATCTCAGTGGTGCAGGTTAGTTGAAACTCCTGGTCTTCATATGGGGTCTCCCTCCTCTAGAACTTCTTCCAGCCTTTATCTAATTCAATGACAGGAGTCCCTGCCTTCTGCCCATTGGTTGAGAATAAGGATCTCCATCTGTCTAGGTCAGCTGCTTGTTGGGTCTCTTGTAGGGCAGCCATGTCAGGTTTCTGTCTGTCTTTCATCCTGAGCAGCGTGGAAGTATCAGCACAGGCCTTGGGGATTCTTCTTGGATCTTTAGCTAGTTGCCAATAACTGGACTTTCCACCATTCAAAATCTGGATAGTCATTTTTTTTAAAAAGGAAATCTTCCTTATTCTTTGTGTAAATGTTAGGAAAAGGTGAGCAATTCCCATAAGGAGTAAAGAAACAGAAAAAAATGTATCCCAATGAAGAAAATCTTTTCCAAAAAGGCTGCTCTAGAACCCAAAATGTGATGCTAGACCCAAAGGTGAACAGGGCTGTTCCAAAGCAGCCTGATTGCAGAAAGGGGAAGCAACGCTTCAACAAATATGGTTTCTTCCCACGGTAAAAATATTCTTATATTACACATCCATTGTTCCTTTTTTAATTAGATAATTTGCTTTATTTACATTTCAAATTTTATCCCCTTTCCTCCTTACCCCTCTGAAAACTCCTTATCACATACACCCTTCCCCTGCTTACCAACCCCTCACCCACTTTCCTGACCTGGCATCCCCTGTACTGGGGCATTGAGCCTTCACAGGACCAATGGTCTCTCCTCTCATTGATGTCTGAAAAGGCCATCCTCTGCTATATATGTAGCTGAAGCCATGGGTCCCTCCATGTGTACTCTTTGATTGGTGGTTTAGTCCCTGGGAGGTCTGGAGGTACTGGTTGGTACATATTATTGTTCCTCCTATGGGGCTGCAAACCTCTTCAGCTCCTTGGGTCCTTTCTCTAGCTTCTCCATTGGGGACCATATAATCAGTTGGTTGGCTGTGAGCCATGGGACCTCCTTCTAAGGAGAATCAGAGTATCCACACTTTGGTCTTCCTTCTTCTTGAAGTTCATGCGATTTGTGAATTGTATCTTGGGTATTCCAAGTTTTGGGCTAATATCCACTCATCAGTGAGTGCATACCATATGTGTTCTTTTGTGATTAGATCACCTCACTTGGGATGATATTTTCTAGTTCCATCCATTGCATCCATTGTTTCTATCTTTCTGAGTGGCACTGACTAACATGTTGGAGTTACCAGTTAAATTGGATTTCATTTTCCTGTCAAATAAAGACAATTGTTTTTATACATGTAACTCAAAATTGACCAGTAATATATGAAAGTCATCTGGTTAGATACATGTATTTGTGCCATATTATTTCCTAAGTCAGTTCTCCATGTGTAGCTGCAGAGCAACATTCTGCTCACATGAATACTTTATTTCATTTATACAGGATGTTAACTCTAAACTTCCTTTGAATTTCCAACACAGTGTATTATAAAGATAACTCGAGCTAGGTTATATAGAAGATATTGTTGTAGACCCATGATTACAACTATTCATTGTAAATACCTGCATTCAAAATATTGAAAGTAAATGTGAAAAGAACCACAGATATTATTGGTAAAATAATTATAGGGAACATATATTCACAGCACCTCCACACAATAACTCATACACCTTTGCTTGCATGATTCCTGAGGTAAAGGAATAATTTCTTGCTTAAGTTGGTGTGCCTATCTTTGAGCTGCTATACTTTTATCTAAGATTTTCCTAACCTGAAGATGCAATGTAAATAACATATAGTAATTCTTTACCAATTATCCATTCAGATATTGGTTACCATCTATTCAGATATTGGTTATGGTGTCATGACTATGGGACTCATGTGAGACTCCTAAATGTTAATATCTCCAGTCTTCAGGCATTGCCTTTTATAACAACCTACATTTTTACATTTGTATCTACGAATCATGAAATCTTTTATGGTCTGACTCTCAGGTTATAAAAGACATCTACTATTTCCCTTACTTTTTTTATTTTCTATATTCTATGTTTACATTCCAAAGGCTTTCCCCTTTCCCAGTTCCCACCCACCATACTTCCCCTAGTTCCTCTCCCCCCCAACTATTCCCCAATCATTCCCCCTCCCCCCTTGGTTTCTTTACTAAACTGGATGCAATCTTTACAGGCCCAGGGTCCTCTCCTTTCTTCTTCTTGGGAATCATTTGACTTGCTATTTGTGTCTTGAGTATTTAGGGCTTCTGGGCTCATTAATATCCACTTATCAGTGATTGCATTTCATGTGCATTCTTTTGTGATTGGGTTAATTCACTCAGGATGATATTTTCCAGGTCTAACCATTTACCTACAAATTGCATGAATTCATTATTTTTAATTGCTGAGTAGTATTCCATTGTATAAATACACTACATTTCCTGTATCCATTCCTCCTTTGAGGGATATTTGGGCTCCTTCCAATTTCTGGCTATTATAAACAAGACTGCTATAAACATAGTGGAGCATGTGTCTTTATTGCATGCAGGGCAATCCTCTGGGTATATGCCCAGGAGTGGTATGCTGGGGTCCTCTGGAAGTGACATGCCCAATTTTCTGAGGAACCGCCAAACTGATTTCCAGAGCGGTTTTACCATTTTGCAATCCCACCAACAGTGGAGGAGTGTTCCTCTTTCTCCACATCCTCGCCAGCACTTGTTGTCTCTTGAGTTTTTAATCTTAGCCATTCTGACTGGTGTGAGGTGGAATCTCAGGGTTGTTTTGATTTGCATTTCCCTGATGACTAATGATGTTGAACATCTTTTAAGGTGTTTCTTGGCCATCCGAATTTCTTCTGGTGAAAATTCTTTGTTTAGCTCTGTGCCCCATTTTTTGATAGGGTTATTTGTTTCTTTGCAGTCTAACTTCTTGAGTTCTTTGTATATATTGGATATTAGCCCTCTTTCGGATGTGGGGTTGGTGAAGATCTTTTCCCACTTTGTTGGTTGCCGTTTTGTCCTTCTGACAGTGTCCTTTGCCTTACAGAAACTTTGTAATTTTATGAGGTCCCATTTGTCGATTCTTGATCTTAGTGTGTAAGCTATTGGTGTTCTGTTCAGGAAATTTTCCCCTGTGCCCAAGTCCTCCAGGGTCTTCCCAAGTTTCTTTTCTAATAGTTTCAGTATGTCTGGTTTTATGTGGAGGTCCTTGATCTACTTGGAGTTGATCTTAGTGCAAAGAGATAAGAGTGGGTCAATTCGCATTCTTCTGCATGTTGACCTCCAGTTGAACCAGCACCATTTGTTGAAAAGGCTATCTTTATTCCATCGGATGGTTGTGGCTCCTTTATCAAAGATCAAGTGACCATAAGTCTGTGGGTTAATTTCTGGGTCTTCAATCCTGTTCCATTGATCTGCTTGCCTGTTGCTATACCAATACCATGCAGTTTTTAACACAATTGCTCTGTAGTACTGCTTGAGGTCAGGGATATTGATTCCCCCAGAAGTCTTTATTGTTGAGAATAGTTTTAGCTATCCTGGGTTTTTTGTTGCTCCAGATGAATTTGAGAATTGCTCTTTCTAGATCTATGAAGAATTGAGATGGGATTTTGATGGGGATCACATTGAATCTGTATATTGCTTTTGGCAAGATGGCCATTTTTACTATATTGATCCTGCCAATCCAGGAGCAAGAAATATTTTTCCATCTTCTGAGGTCTTCTTCGATTTCTTTCTTCAAGGACTTGAAGTTCCTGTCGTACAGATCTTTCAGTTGTTTGGTTAGAGTTATGCAAAGATACTTTATGTTGTTTGTGGCTATTGTGAAGGGTGTTATTTCCCTAATTTCTTTCTCAGGCTGCTTGTCCTTTGAGTACAAGAAGGCCACTGACTTGCTTGAGTTAATTTTATAACCTGCCACTTTGCTGAAGTTGTTTATCAGCTGTAGAAGTTCTCTGGTGGAGTATTTTGGGTCGCTTAGGTAAACTATCATATCGTCTGCAAATAATGATAGTTTCACTTCTTCCTTTCCAATTTGTATCCCTGTGACTTCCTTATGTTGTCTAATTGCTCTCGCTAGAACTTCAAGTACTATATTGAAAAGATGTGGAGAGAGAGGGCAGCCTTGTCTAGTCCCTGATTTTAGTGGGAATGCTTCAAGTTTCTCTCCATTTATTTTGATGTTGGCTACTGGTTTGCTGTAGATTGCTTTTACTATGTTTAGGTATGGGCCTTGAATTCATGCTCTTTCCAAGACTTTTAGCATGGAAGGATGCTGAATTTTGTCGAATGCTTTTTCAGCATCTAATGAGATGACCATGTGGTTTTTTTTCTTTCAGTTTGTTTATGTAGTCGATTACATTGATGGATTTCCATATATTGAACCATCCCTGCATCCCTGGGATGAAGCCTACTTGATCATAGTGGATGATCGTTTTGATGTGTTCTTGGATTCGGTTAGCAAGAATTTTATTTAGTATTTTTGCATGTATATTCATAAGAGAAATTGGCCTGTAGTTCTCTTTCTTTTTTGGATCTTTTTGTGGTTTAGGTATCAGCGTAATTGTGGTTTCGAAGAACGAGTTGGGCAGTGTCCCTTCTGTCTCTATTTTGTGGAATAGTTTGAAGAGTATTGGTGTTAAGTCTTCTTTGATGGTCTGGTAGAATTCTGCACTAAAACCATCTGGTCCCGTACTTTTTTTGGTTGGGAGGCTTTCTATAACCCCTTCTATTTCTTTAGGGTTTATGGGACTATTTAGGTGATCTACTTGACGCTTGTTTAATTTTGGTATTTGATATCTGTCTAGGAAATTGTCCATTTCCTCCAGATTCTCCAGTTGTTTTGAGTATACACCTTTGTAGTAGGATCTGATGATCTTTTGAATTTCCTCAGTTTCTGTTGTTATGTCTCCCTTTTCATTTCTAATTTTGTTAATTTGTATACTGTCTTTGTGTCCTTTGGTTAGTCTGGCTAAGGGTTTTTCTATCTTGTTGATTTTCTCAAAGAACCAGCTCCTAGTCTTGTTGATTCTTTGTATGGTTCTCTTTGTTTCTACTTGATTGATTTCAGCCCTGAGTTTGGTGATTTCTTGTCTTCTACTCCTCCTGGGTGAATTAACTTCTTTTTCTTCCAGGGCTTTTAGGTGTGCCATTTAGTTGCTAGTGTATGCTCTCTCCAGTTTCTTTTTGGATGCACTTAGGGCTATGAGTTTTCCTCTTAGCACTGCTTTCATTGTGTCCCATAGATTTGTGTAGGATTACCTTCATTTCATTGAATTATAAAAAGTCTTTGATTTCTTTTTATATTTCTTCCTTGACCAAGGTGTCATTGAGTAGAGTATTGTTCAGTTTCCATGTGTATGTGGGCTTTCTGTTGTTTTTGTTGTTATTGAAGACCATTCTTACTCCACGGTAGTCTGATAGGAAGCATGGGATTAGCTCGATGTTCTTGTATTTGTTGACATCTGTCTTGTGACCAATTATATGTTCAATTTTGGAGAAGGTACCATGCGGTGCTGAGAAAAAGGTATATTCTTTAGCTTTAGGATGAAATGTTCTATATATATCTGTTAAATCCAATTGGTCCAAACTTTCAATTAGTTTCACTGTGTCCCTGTTTAGTTTCTGCTTTCCTGATCGGTCCATTGAGGAGAGAGGAGTGTTGAGGTCCCCCACAATTATTGTGTTAGGTGTAATGTTTGCTTTTAGCTTTAGTAAGGTTTCTTTTACGAAGGAGGGTGCCCTTGTATTTGGAGCATAAATGTTCAGTATTGAGAGCTCTTCTTGGTGGATTTTCCCTTTGACAAGCACGAAGTGACCTTCTGAGTCTCTTTTGATGACTTTAGGTTGGAAGTCAATTTTATCTGATATTAGAATGGCTACCCCTGCTTGTTTCCTGAGACCATTTGCTTGTAAAATTGTCTTCCATCCTTTTACTCTAAGGCAGTGTTTGTCTTTAACACTGAGATGTGTTTCCTGTATGCAGCAAAATGTAGGGTCCTGTTTCCGTATCCAGTCTGTTAATCTATGTCTTTTTATTGGGGAATTGAGTCCATTGATGTTAAGAGATATTAAGGAATGGTAATTATTTCCTCCAGACATTTTTGAAATTATATTTATTTATTTATTTATTTATTTATTTATTTACTTATTTATATTTGATAGGTTATCTTCTTTTGGGTTTGATGAGAGGAGGTTTCTATCTTGCTTCTTCCCGGGTGTAGTTTCCATCCTTGTCTTGGTGTTTTCCCCCTGTTATCCTTTGTAGGGCTGGATTTGTGGAAAGATATCTTGCAAATTTGGTTTTGTCATGGAATACCTTGATGTCTCCATCAATGGCGATTGAGAGTTTTGCTGGGTACAGTAGTTTTGGCTGAAGTTTGTGTTCCCTTGGAGTCTGCATGATATCTGTCCAAGATCTTCTAGCTTTCATGGTCTCAGGTGAGAAGTCTGGTGTTATTCTGATAGGTCTTCCTTTATATGTTACTTGGCCTTTTCTCTTGCTGCCTTTAGTATTCTTTCTTTGTTTATTACATTTGGAGTTTTGATTATTATGTGACGGGATGTATTTTTGTTCTGGTCCAGTCTGTTTGGGGTTCTATAGGCTTCTTGTATATTCATGGGCATCTCTCTCCTTAGGTTGGGGAAGTTTTCTTCCATAATTTTATAGAAGATATTAGCTGGCCCTTTAACTTGTAAATCTTCACTCTTGTCTATACCTATAATCCTTAGGTTTGGTCTTCTCATAGTGTCTTGGATTTCCTGGATGTTTTGGGTTACCACCTTTTTGCATTTAGTATTTTCTTTGACTGTTGAATCAATGGTTCCTATGGTATCTTCGGCTTCTGAGATTCTGTCTTCTATCTCTTGTATTCTATTGTTGATACTTGCATCTATGTCCCATGATTTCTTCCCACGGTTTTCTATCTCCAATGTTGTCTCCCTCTGTGATTTCTTAGTTGTTTCTACTTCTGTTTTTAGTATCTGGATGGATGTGCTCAGATCTTTCGCTTGCTTGATTGTGTTTTCACATATTTCTTTAGTAGATTTTTGTGCTTCCTCTTTCATAGCTTATACTTGTTGGCCCACGTTCTTCTGTAGTTCTTTAAGTGACTTTTGTCTTTCTTCCTTATTGTCTTCTTCTTTTTGATCCATCTTCTCCTGAATTTCTTGAAGTGATTTTTGTATTTGCCTCGTTATGTCTCCTAACTTTTGATCCATTTTCTCCTCTATTTCTTTACGAGATTTTTCTGTGTGTTCAGCTACCAGCATCCTGACCAGTGATTTTATATCCAAGTCTTGTTTTTCTGGTGTTTTGGGGTATCCAGGGATTCCTGTTGTTGGAGAACTGGGTTCAGATTCTGTCATGTTGCCTTGATTTTTGTTAGTAACATTCCTTCATTTTCCTTTTGCCATCTGGTTATTTCTGGTGTTAGTTGGCCTTGTTGTCAGTGGCTGGTGTTTGAATCTCCTGTGAGGCTGGGCTCACCTGTTGTTTCTCTACTGGTGAATATGTGTGACTGCTGCTTTAAGGGATCATAAGCTGGCTGCCACCCATGCGATTGTAGCCCTGATGGAGTCTGTCTACCTGGGCTTCTCCAGCTGTGTCCTGGTTGCAATATGGAGGCCTGCAGCTATTGCTGGTCCAGGAGCTGGCGAGCTGGTTGCTGCCCACTGCCTCGGTGCACGGCCAGAGGGCGCGGGGAAGTCCCACAGAGCCTGGGCCTTTCCAACTGTGTCCTGGTTGCAATATGGAGGCCCGCTGCTATTGCTGGTCCAGGGGCCGGTGAGCTGGTTGTAGACTGCAGCCTTGGTGCACGGCCAGAGGGCACAGGGAAGACCCACAGAGCCTAGGTGGAACTTGGCCTGCTTGGCTCAGAGAGCCTAGCAGATCACCCCGTGAGGGTAGCCTTGGAAGGGATGTTTACCTGGGCCTTTCCAGCTGTGTCCTGGTTGCAATATGGAGGCCCGCTGCTATCACTGGTCCAGAGTCCGGCAAGCTGGTTGCAGACCGCAGCCTTGGTGCACGGCCAGAGAGTGTGGGGAAGACCCACAGAGCCTGGGCCTTTCCAGTTGTGTCCTGGTTGCAATATGGAGGCCCGCCGCTATTGCTGGTCCAGGGGCCGGCGGGCTGGTTGCAGACTGCAGCCTCGGTGCATGGCCAGAGGGCGCGGGCCTATTTCCCTTATTTAAAGTATTATTTTACTCACTGTGTTGACACTACCATATGACAATACTTGTGTATTATTTTTGTTTATATGAGAATGGATTATTTCATTCAATATAATATGTCAACATTCTCTTATGGCCCCTAAGAACTACAGATTGTTTTATTCTTTATGGATGAGTAAAATTCTATTATGTATATGCATGTGCTTTGTTTATGCATTCATTGTTTGTTGAACCATACCTTTGCCATTGTAAATAGAGCCATGATAAATATGGGAATGCAGATTCCCATACTTTTCCAATTGTTGTGACAAAACAGCCAACATGGAAAAAATTAAGGGAAATTTGGTGTGTTTTGGCTTTCATTACACAGTGGTACAATTCACCGTGGCAGGGAGATCATGGCAGCAGGAGCAGATGTTTCCTGGGCGCATTTCAGGTGAAGTCAGGGAAGAGAGGCTACTGAACACTTCTTCTTAGCTCACCTTCCTTTTTTTTTAATTCACTCTAAGATTCTAGACCACAGTATGTTAATGCACATTTAGGCTAACTCTTCCTATGTTAATCATAGTAAATTAAAGAAATATAGATGTTTTCTGAGCTTTGTTTTTATGTTCATTCCAAACCTTACCAAGTTGATAATCAGTCATCATTAATAGGTATTTCATTTTTTAAATATTTTTGTTGGTCATTTAATTTATTTTCATTTCAAATATTAGGGGAAGGAAGACCAAAGTGTGGATGCTTCCGTACTACTTAGAAAGGGGAACAAAATAGTCATGGGAGATAGAGGGTGCGAGGTACTTGGAAGGAGAAGGGGGGAGAAAAGGAGAGGAATTATGTATGGGAGGAGACAGGGAAGATGTACTGAGCATCCAGAAATTGAAAGATGTGTAGCAATGGGGGAGGGGATTTGGAGGAAGCTACCAGAAAAATGTGAGGAAATCACAGATGTGAGAAAAGCAAGAAGCTCCCAGGATCCAATGGGGATAACAATAGCTGAAATACCCATCAAAGGGGAGAGAGAACCTGTAAAGACTATATCCTGAGGTTAGGCACAGTCTCCAGTTTAGGAAAGGGGCCACCTGCCCACCTAAAAATATTAACCCAGAATTGCTCCTGTCTAAAGGAAATACAAGGACAAAGATTTTTTCTTTCTAGAAGAAATCAAAATGATATGACTGAATACCCTACCAAAGTCAACTTAAGAGATAATGATTTTTTGGGAGGCATACAATGCCAAATTATAGTTCATCATTGCAAAGACGTTATAGTGGCAAGATCTTGAAGCAGGGTGTCAAATTATATTCGTAGACAACAAAAGAGACCATTGAATTAATGCATGCATGCATGCTAATATTCAACTTGCTCTATTTAATACTTCCAGATGCTCTTTGTAGGACAATATTTTGCACAAAATTAAGATAATTTTTCACAAATCAGTTAACTAAAGATAATTCCTCACACATAGGCTAAGATATAATTCAAGCTTCAAGAATTTCTCACTGATATCCTTTATGACTTCCTTCATCTGTGAGAAGTTGGCTATTAACACGAATTATAACATATTTTACTGTGCTTGTGTAGGCAAAAAATATTCCCAAGTTTCTCTAAGACTACATTTACCCTGATATCAGTAAAGTATATCCAAGGTATCATTCTAAGAGAATAGCTGGTTTACTCCAGCATTGAGCTGCTCTTACAAATAATATATGGGCTCAACTGAGAACTTTTATGTATCAGTGGCAAAGAATATGGCACAAATCAGCAACATCTAGGATATTCAGTGTTTGGGAAACATAGTTTTTTACTGGATTCTAACTGGTGTGTTACCAAGACAAGATACTTGAGGCACATGGCTCCAGATCAGGATCAAGAGAAAGAGAAAGGATTGTGTTATGCACACCGGAGTCCCTCTGAAAACAAATGACAAATAAGAACTCATTCCCTGAAGCTGCATGCAACACTGTTTAGCTATTTCAAAATAAGCAGTATTGTGGGTGTGGCGCCAATTGATTCTGTGAAACGGTTTTGCTGAGGTGAGGAAATGCCTCTTGGAGCTCTTTGGAACACCTCCATTCAGAAGCCAAAAAATTTCACTGGCAGCCTGCTTTATTTCCTAAAACTTCCCCTATTCCTAGTATCTGGGACTAAGAAAAACTAAGCAAATAGGTATAAAAAAATCTTTGAAGTAAGTCACTGTCCAAAACCCCTCTCTTAGAACTGCACCCCTTTGCCTTAGTAGTTTACATAATTACATTAATCTCCCAATGAAATGTAAACTTTTATGGCTATGTTAATGAGAGTGACTCTGACATTGTAGTATGAAATGCATTGACTGAGCACAGGTTTCCACAGAGAAAAGCTAGGTGTCAGGTGAAGCTTAACCCACAGAATCTCATTAAGACCTAGTGGGTCTGTTCTAATGTCTTTTGAAGTCTCTCTTAGGACTGAAGCTTGTATCAGGAAGACAGATGTAATCTATGTTTGAGTTTCTAATTTGTTACATGGGAAACATTTTACCTTGTTGATTTTACATTTCCTTATGGCAAATCGTTATGCTGATTGATTGTTCTTTGTGCCTGCTTTACTGGATACATCTTTTGAAATGTAAAAATCTCATGCCTCAAGCAGTACTACAGAGCAATTGTGTTAAAAACTGCATGGTATTGGTACAGCAACAGGCAGGTAAATCAATAGAATATATATATCCAATATATACAAAGAACTCAAAAAGTTAGACCCCAAAGAACCAAATAACCCTATCAAAAAATGGGGTACAGAGCTAAACAAAGAATTTTCACCAGAAGAAATGTGGATGGCCGAGAAACACCTTAAGAGATTTTCAACATCATTAGTCATCAGGGAAATGCAAATCAAAACAACCCTGAGATTCCACCTCACACCAGTCAGAATGGCTAAGATTAAAAACTCAAGAGACAACAAGTGCTGGCGAGGATGTGGAGAAAGAGGACCACTCCTCCACTGTTGGTGGGATTGCAAAATGGTAAAACTGCTCTGGAAATCAGTGTGGCAGTTCCTCAGAAAATTGGGCATGTCACTTCCAGAGGACCCTGGCATACCTCTCCTGGGCATATACCCAGAGGATTCCCCTGCATACAATAAAGACACATGCTCCACTATGTTTATAGTAGCCTTGTTTATAATAGCCAGAAATTGGAAGGAGCCCAGATTTCCCTCAAAAGAGGAATGGATACAGAAAATGTAGTATATTTATACAATGGAATACTACTCAGCAATTAAAAATAATGAACTCATGCAATTTGTAGGTAAATGGTTAGATCTGGAAAATATCATCCTAAGTGAGTTAACCCAATCGCAAAAGAATACACATGAAATGCAATCAGTGATAAGTCGATATTAATGAGCCCACAAGCCCTAAATGCTCAATGCACAATTAGCAAGTCAAATGACTCCCAAGAAGAAGAAAGGAGAGGACCCTGGGCCTGTAAAGATTGGATCCAGTTTTGTAGACCCAGAACAGAGAAATCGTGGGGGGGGGGAGAATGATTGGGGAATAGTTGGAGGGGGAGAGGAATTATGGGATGTATGGTGGGGGGGACTGGGAAAGGGGAAAGCCTTTGGAATGTAAACATAGAATATAGAAAATAAAAATTAAATAAAAAAAAAGGAAAAAAAATCCCCTGGCTCAGCGCAGCCTAATACACTCAGAAACTAAACCATTTCTGCATTCTGGTGTTTTTTTGTCACTCGCAGAATCTGTGCCTTCCAGCTTCACAAACGAATCCTGGTTCTATGCAGCTACAACTCCTGGTTGATTCTTGTTCTGCAGCACAGTATGGTTCCTATTTTCACAAAACATTTAAATGATCCGTTTGCAGAATAAGCCACAGTACTTCCTTTCTCTACACATAAAGATCTGAGATCTCCTGTTTCTGGTCAAAACAGGGTTCTTAACCCTAACGATGCTTCTTCTAGACACCTCGACACACATTCTTCACAGTGTCCTGCTGTTGATCCTGCTTCTGGGACTTAAAGGTGAGCATCCCCCAACAATAGAATTATTTCCCTGTCTCTGAGGTACTCTTATTACTGAAAGTAAAAGAGTCTGGTTAACTACCTGAACTGTCACAGGAGAGGTCAGAACATTGTCTCACATAATAGAGCCAGAATTCTGAGCACTGCATGTACTGGCATGTGAGGTTATAGGTTTGATACATAGAATATAAATAATTCATCTGTAACTGTTTTCCACATGTCCCTGCTTTCTTGACCCTCTCTAGTGAGCTTTAGTTCCTTCTTTTGTGCCAGATGGGATTAGTGATAATCTTCATGGTGCCAGTATATTGTCAGGCTTTTCTTTTTCTTATCTTTCTTTTTATTTATTATTTTATTTATTTACATTTCAAATATTATCCTGCTTCTTGGATTCTCCTCCACAAACCGCTTTCCCATCCCCAACCTGCTTTGATGAGGGTGCTCCTGTACCTACTAATCATTCCTATCTTACCACCATAGCATTCCACTGCACTGGGCTATCAAGCCTCCACAAGACCAAGGGGCTCCCCTCCCGTTGATGCCAGATAAGGCAATCCTTTGCTACATAAGTAGCTGGAGCCGTGTGTCTCTCCATGTGCATGCTTTGGATGTTGGTTTAGTCCCTGTGAGTTCTGGGGGAGGGGAGCTCTGGTTTGTTGATATTGCTGTTTTTCCTATGAGGTTGTAAATACCTCCAGCTTCATCAGTCCTTCCCCTAACTCCTCCTTTGTGGGTCCCTGTGCTCAGTCTGGTGTTTGGCTGTAAGCATCTTCATCTGCATTGGTTAAGCTCTGGCAGAGCCTCTCAGGAGACAGCTATATCTGACTCCTGTCAGCAAGCACTTCCTTGCATTAGCAATAAAGTCTGAGTTTGGTGTCTGCAGATGGGATGGATCTCTAGGTAGGTCAGACTCTGGATGGTCATTCCTTTAGTCTCTGCTCTACTCTATATCCCTGAATTCCCTTTAAGGATTTACCAGGAACAATTCTGGTAATATTTTTGACATGGGTGGGTGGTCCAATCACTCAACTGGTGGCTGTGCCTAACCTCTGGATATGGTCTCTATACATTATTTCCATTGTTGGGTATTTCAGATTTTGCCATTCCCATTGGGTCCTGAGAACCTCTTTCTTTCCTGGAATCTGGGACTTTCAAGTAGCTACCTCAGTTCCCCATCTGATGATGATATACACCTCCTTTCAATTTCCTGATTTTCCTGTATTTATCCCCGTCTCCTCCTATACCTGATTCTGTCACTTTTTCCTTTCTCCTCCTTCTCCCTCCAAGGTCCCTGCTTCCCTCCCTCTAACTCCCCTGATTATTTTGTTCCCCATTCTAAGTAGGACAGGAGCATACACATCTTGGTCATCCCTATTTTTGAGCTTCATATGGTCTGTGAGTTATACCATGTGTATTCCCAGCTTTTTGCCTAATATCCACTTATCAATTAGTATAGCCCATGTGTGGTCTTTTGTGATAGATTCAACTCACTCAGGATGATGGTTTCTAGTTCTATATCCATTTGCCTGTGAATTTCATGATGTCATTGCTTTTAATAGCTGAGAGGTATTCCATTGTGTAAATGTACCACATTTTCTGTATCCATTCCTCCATTGAGGGACATCTGGGTTCTTTCCAGCTTTGATGTATTATATATAAAGCTGCTATGAACATACTGGAGCATGTATACTTGTTATAGGTTGGAGTACCTTTTGGGTGTATACCTAGGAATGGTAGAACTTGGTTCTTTGGTAACACTATGTCCAATTTTCTGAGGAACTGCCAGACTGATATCTATAGTGGTTTAGCAGCTTGTAATACCAACCATAATAGGGGAGTGTTCATCTTTCTCCACATCCTCACCACCATTTGTTGTTACCTAAATTTTTATCTTAGCCATTCTGACTGGTGTGAGGTAGAATCTCAGGGCTATTTTGCTTTGTGTTTCACTGATGACTAAGGATAATGAACTTTTCTTTAGATGCCTCTTGGCCATTTGAAATTCCTCAGTTGAGAATTCTTTGTTTACAACTGTAACCCATTTTTCAATAGTATTATTTTATTATCTGGAGTCTACCTTCTTGAGTTCTTTGTATATTTTGGATAATAGCCCTCTATCAGATGTATAATTGGTAAAGACTTTTCCCAATCTGTAGGTTGCCACTTTTGTCCCATCAGAATTGTCATTTGCCTTACTGGAGCTTTTCAATTTTTGTGTAATCCCATTTGTCAACAGTTTATCTTAGAACCTGAGCTATTGGTGTTCTGTTCAGGACTTTTTCCCTGTACTGATGTGCTTGAGGCTCTTTCCCACCTCCTCTTCAGTTAGATTCAGTTTGCCTGTTTATTTTATTTTTTACCTGAAAGATAATTAATTTAATAAAGATGCAACACAAAAGAAAGGGCCAAGCAGTAGTGGCACACACCTTTCATTCCAGCACTTGGGAGGCAGAGGCAGGTGGATTTCTGAGTTCGAGGCCAGCCTGGTCTACAGAGTGAGTTCCAGGAAAGCCAGAGGTATACAGAGAAAAGTGTCTGGGAAAAAAGACAGCAAAATATGCATGCATGTGGGTTAATCTTTTAGGTAATTATCAGATGATTTTTTTTATTTATTGTTTGCAGATACTGTCAGATTTTTTATTGGATATTTTCTTTATTTACATTTCAAATGTTATCCCCCTTTGCTGGTTACTTCCTGAGAAACCCCCTGTCTCATCCTCCTCTGCTTCTATGAGGTTGTTCCCTGACCCATCCATCTACACACTCCTGCCTATCCACCCTGGCATTCTGCTACATTGAGGCCTCAAGCCTTCACAGCCTCTCCTCCCACTGATGCCTGAAAAGGCCCATCCTTTGCTACATATGCGGCTGGAGGCATGGGTCCTTCCATATGTACTCCTTGGTTGGTGGTTTAGTCCCTGGGAGCTCTGTGGTGTCTGGATGGTTGCTGTTATTTTTCTTCCTATGGATTTGCAAACCCCTTTAGCTCCTTCAGTCATTTCTCTAAATCCTCTATTGGGGACGCCATACTCAGTACAATAATTGTCTGAGAACATCTGCCTATGTGTTTTTCAGGCTTTGGCAGAGCCTCTCAGGAGACAGCTATATCAGGATCCTGTCAGCATGCACTTTTTGGCATATACAATAGTGTCTGTGCTTGGTGACTGTATATGGAATGGATAACCAGGTGGGCAGTCTTTGGTTAACCTTTCATTCAGTCTTTGCTCTGCACTTTGTCTCCAAATTTGCTCCAATGGTTATTTTGTTCCCCTTTCAAAGAAGGATCAAAGCATTCAAATTTTGATCTTCCTTTTTCTCAAGCTTCATATGTTCTGTGAATTGTATTTTTGGTATTCTGAGCTTTTGGGCTAATATCTACATATCAGTGAGGGCATACGATGTGTGGTCTTTTGTGATTGGGTTATCACACTCAGGATGATATTTTCTAGTTCCATCAATTTATATAAGAAATTCCAGGGTCCTCTGGAAGGGACATGCCCAATTTTCTGAGGAACCGCCAAACTGATTTCCAGAGCGGTTTTACCATTTTGCAATCCCACCAACAGTGGAGGAGTGTTCCTCTTTCTCCACATCCTCGCCAGCACTTGTTGTCTCTTGAGTTTTTCATCTTAGCCATTCTGACTGGTGTGAGGTGGAATCTCAGGGTTGTTTTGATTTGCATTTCCCTGATGACTAACGATGTTGAACATCTTTTAAGGTGTTTCTCGGCCATCCGAATTTCTTCTGGTGAAAATTCTTTGTTTAGCTCTGTGCCCCATTTTTTGATAGGGTTATTTGTTTCTTTGCAGTCTAACTTCTTGAGTTCTTTGTATATATTGGATATTAGCACTCTGTCGGATGTGGAGTTGGTGAAGATCTTTTCCCACTTTGTTGGTTGCCGTTTTGTCCTTCTGACAGTGTCCTTTGCTTTGCAGAAACTTTGTAATTTTATGAGGTCGCATTTGTCGATTCTTGATCTTAGAGCATAAGCTATTGGTGTTCTGTTCAGGAACTTTTCCCCTGTGCCCAAGTCCTCCAGGGTCTTCCCAAGTTTCTTTTCCTGGGCATATACCCAGAGGATTCCCCTGCATGCAATAAGGACACATGCTCCACTATGTTTATAGCAGCCTTGTTTATAATAGCCAGAAATTGGAAGGAGCCCAAATATCCCTCAAAGGAGGAATGGATACAGAAAATGTGGTATATTTATACAATGGAATACTACTCAGCAATTAAAAATAATGAATTCATGCAATTTGTAGGTAAATGGTTAGACCTGGAAAATATCATCCTGAGTGAATTAACCCAATCACAAAAGAATGCACATGAAATGCAATCACTGATAAGTGGATATTAATGAGCCCAGAAGCCCTAAATACTCAAGACACAAATAGCAAGTCAAATGATTCCCAAGAAGAAGAAAGGAGAGGACCCTGGGCCTGTAAAGATTGCATCCAGTTTAGTAAAGAAACCGAGGGGGGAGGGGGAGTGATTGGGGAACAGTTGGGGGGGAAAGGAACTATGGGAACTATGGTGGGTGGGAACTGGGAAAGGGGAAAGCCTTTGGAATGTAAACATAGAATATAGAAAATAAAAAAATTAAAAAAAAGAAATTCATGAATTCATAATTTTTAATAAATGAGTGCTCCACTGTGTAAATGTACTACATTTTCTGTATCCATTCTTCTGTTGAAGGACATCAGGGTTTTTTCTAGCTTTTAGCTATTATAAATAGGGCTCCTAAGAATATAGTGGAGCATGGATACTTGTTATATGTTGGAGAATATTTTGGGTGTATGACCAGGAGTTGTGTAGCTTAGTCCTAGGTAATATTATGTTCAATTTTCTGAGGAACCACCACACTTAGTGGTTGTAATAGGTTGCAATCCTACCAACATGGAGGAGTATTCCTCTATCTCCACATCCTCTCTAGAATCTGCTATCACCTGAGATTTTGATCTTAGCCATTCTGACTGGTGTGAGGTGAAATCTCAGGGTTGTTTTGATTTGCATTTCCCTGATGACTAAGGATGTTGAACATTTATTTAAGTGCTTCTCAGCCATTTGATATTCCTCAGTTGGAAATTATTTATTTTAGCTCCGTACTCTGTTTTTAATAGGGCTATTTCATTATCTGGAGTCTAACATTTTGAGTTCGTTGTAGATATTGGATATTAGCCCTCTGTCAGATGTAGGATAGTTAAAGATCTTTTCAAATTTTTGGTTTTCATTTTGACCTATTGACAGTGTTCTTTGCCTGACTTTCAATCAAAAGTTATCAAAAAATATAATGAAGGACACTTCATACTTGTCAAAGAAAAAAAAATCAACAAGACGAACTCTCAATTCTGAACATCTATGCTTCAAGTGCAAGGGCATTTACATTTATAACAGAAATGTTGTTCAAACTCAAAGTACACATTGCACCTCACACAATAATAGTGGGAGACTTCAACACCTCACTCTTACCCATGGACTGATCATGGAAACAGAAACTAAACAGAGACACAGAGAAACTAACAGAAGTCATGAAGCAAATGGATTTAACAAATATTTAAAGAACATTTCATTCTAAAACAAAAGAATTTACCTTGTTCTCAGCACCTCATGGTACCTTCTCTAAAATTGACAATATAATTGGTCACAAAATAGGACTCAACAGATACAAGAAGATTGAAATAATCCCATGTATCCTATCAGATCACCATGGACTAAGGGAATAAGTTTGGCCCTCAATAACAACAAAAAACATGGAAAGTCCACATAAATGTGGAAGTTGAACAATGCTCTACTCAGTGATAACTTGCTCAATGAAGAAATAAAGAAAGAAATTAAAGACTTTTTAGAATTTAATTAAAATGTTAGCACATCATACAAAAACTTATGGGACACAATGAAAGCAGTGCCCATAGCTCTATATGCCTCCAAAAGAAAATGGAGAGAGCATACAGAAGCATCTTGACAGCACAACTGAAAGCTCTAGAACAAAAATGAAGCAAATAAAAAGGAGTAGATAGCAGGAAAAATCAAACTCAGAGCTGAAATCAACCAAGTAGAAACAAAAAGAACTATACAAAGAATCAACAAAACTAGGAGCTGGTTCTTTGATAAAATCAACAAGATAGGTGAACCCTTAACCAAACTGACCAGAGGATACAGATCCACCATCCAAATTAATAAAATCAGAAAGGAAAAGAGAGACATAACAACAGAAACTGAGCAAATTCAAAAAATCACTAGCTCCTAATACAAAGATCTATACTCACCAGCACTGCAAAATCTGGATGAAATGGGTAATTTTCCACACAGACACCAGGTACCAAAGTTAAATCAGGATCAGATAAACCATCTAAATTATCCTATAACCCCTAAAGAAATAGAAGCAGTCATTAAAATTTCACAATAAAAAAAATACCAGAACCAGATAGGTTTAGTGCAGAATTCTATCAGACCTTCAAAGAACATCTAATACCAATATTCTTCAAACTATTCCACAAAATAAAAACAGAAGGAACACTACCCAATTTGTTTGATGAAGCCTAATTTGTACAATTACTCTTACACTTAAACCAGACAAAAACTCAACAAAGAAAGAGAACTTCACAGTAATTTCTCTTGTGAACATCAATGCAAAAAATACTCCATAAAATTCTTACAAACTGAAATCAAGAATGCATAAAAATGATCGTTCACCATGATCAAGTAGGCTTCATCCCAGGGATGCAGGGATGGTTCAATATACAGAAATCTATCAATGTAATACAACATATAAACAAACTTAATGAAAACACATATGAAGATTTTATTAGATGCTCAGAAAGCATTTGAAAAATTCAGCATCCTTTCACATTAAAAGCTTTGGAAAGATCAGGAGTTCAAGGCCTACATCTAAAAATAGTAAAAGCAATATACAGCAAACCCATAGCAAGCATCAAACTAAATGGAGAGAAACTTGAAGCAATCCTGCTAAAATCAGGGACTAGACAAAACTGCTGACTCTTTCTCTATCTGTTCAATATTGTACCTGAAATTCTAGCCAGAGCAATTAGACAACATAAGGAGATCAAAGGGATACAAAATAGAAATGAAGTCAAAATTTCACTATTTGCAGATGACATGATAGTATACTTATGTGACTCCAAATATTCCACCAGAGAACTCCTAAACCTGAAAAACAACTTCAGCAAAATGGCTGGATAAAAAAATTGAACTCAAACAAATCATTTGCCTTCCTCTACTGAAAGGATAAACAGGATGAGAAAGAAATTAGGGAAATGACACTTTCACAATATTCATAAATACTATAAAATACATTGTTATGACTCTAACCAAGCAAGTGAAAGATGTGTTTGACAAGAAGTTCAAATCTCTGAAGAAAGAAATTGAATAAGAACTCAGAAGTTGAAATGATTTCCCATGCTCAGGAATTGGCAGGATTAATATAGTAAAAAGGGCCATCTTGTCAAAAACTGTAAACAGATTCAATGCAGTCTCCATCAAAATTCCACCTCAATTCTTCATAGAGTTAGAGCAATTCTCAAATTCACATGTAATATTAAAAAAACCCAGGATACAACTATTCTTAACAATAAAATGTTATCTGGTTTTATATTGAAGTCCTATATCAACATGGGCTTGAGCTTTATACAATGAGATAAGAATGAATTAATTTTCATTCTTCTACATGTGGACTGCCATGTAGCTAGCGCCATTTGCTGAATATGCTGTTCCTTTTCCACTGCATGATTTTGGTGACTTTGTCAAAGATCAGGTGACCATAGGTATGTGGGTTTAATTCTGGGTCATCAATTTTCTTACCATTTAACCACCTTTCTGTTTCTGTCTCCAAACCATGCTGTTTTTAATCACTATTGCTCTGTAGTACAGCTTGAGGTCAGGGATGGAGATTTTCCCAGAAGTTCTCCTATTGGTGACAATAGATTTTGCTATCCTGGTTTTCTGTTATTCCAGAGGAATTTCAGAATTGCTCTTTCTAGCTTTTGAAGAATTGAGTTGAAATTTTTTGCACTAAAATTCAGAACCAGATAATTTACAGCAGAATACTATCAGACCTTCAGAGAATACCTAATACCAATACTCTTCTAATTATTCCACAAAATAGAAACTGAATAAATACTATGTATTTCTTTCCTTCCTTCCTTCCTTTCTTTCTTTTTTTCTTTCTTTCTTTCTTTCTTTCTTTCTTTCTTTCTTTCTTTCTTTCTTTCCTTTTTCCTCCCTCCCTCCCTTCTTCCCCCCCCTCTCTCTTTCTTTCTTTGTCAGTGAGGAAGATTCCGTGGCTGACTCCCTAGCTTCAGATTTGGGGTTATAACCCTCAGGCTCCATTTTGGTTGAGGTGTTATATCACCTACTATTGCATAATTTTTGGTTTTATAATATCCTCACTACACTCACACTATTCCTGAGACTACAGAAAGCTATGTATTGACGATGATTTTAGCACTTCCTAACGCTTTCTGTGTTTTTGTAGTTTATGAAATGAATACATAATTTCCTTGCTCTTCTATTCAAAATCCATGATTTCATTTTTGCTTACTTAACTCTCTATCTCTCTTTCCCTCTCTCTCTCCCTCTCTTTCTCTCTGTCTCTCCTCTCCCTGTCTCATGCACACTCACACACATACTCAAACACACACAAGCTCATACTTATCTGCATTTCCCTAAATATTAAATTTGCTCAGTCTATATCTTACCTTAACAAGGGCTATATCAATAGACATGTGAAGAATGAAAAGCAATATCAGTGAAGAAGACTGTGTGTTGCTGCTGTGTACTTTTTAAGGACTATGTTCTATCCATGCTTTGCTTGACTGATATCTCTCTGACACAAGTATCTGTCTTCCTCTAGGCCCCAATGCAAACAGGACTGACAGAAAATTGAAAATTCTAAGCTGTGATATGTAGCACATCTGCTTTAATCAGTTGAATTATTTTAAAAATTTGCTTCAGTTCATGCTTTTGAATGGATCATGTAGCACACAGTCATTCTTGCCTCTTATTGTTTTCTGTCACTATGAGATGAACAACATTGATCCATCACACCCCATAATTATGATGAGGCTCTATCTAAAATGAAAACAGTCTTCAGACTGCTTAACTCTGAAACAATGTAAATTCACTTGAATTTCTCTTCCCAGATATTTTTCCAATCAATTATAAGATACCTCAGCAAGAAATATTTATATCCAGATCCCCATCAGTATCTAGAGCTAGACAGACCTTAATAAACTGTACCTAGCTCTATGACTCTATGCAGATCATCCAATGTCAGTTGAATGTATTATGACTCAGCAAACCAACTGAGAAATTACAGTTTATTGTTATAACCCTCTCCATGTCCAAGATACTGTAGGAAATACTCCCACATCATAGGAACCAACATCTCAGGTTGACAGTCTTTTCACACTGATACAAATACAGAAAAAGAATCAGAAGAACAAACAACACTAATTGCAATGTTTAGAGCTGTAGTTTGTACTGAAGCTGTATGACTGAGGTCGAGATTATTAATAACTCCTCCCAGAAACTTTGATCTATCTCATGAGCTTTAGTGTGAGATGAGGACACAATGATTTTCTTTTCCTCAGCTGTTTATCCTTATATACAAACAGCTTTTCTTGAAAATATCATTCTCATGGGGAACTTTGTTTCTATTCCATAGATTACCAACTTAAAATAGATTTCAATGACATGGGAAGATACCACACTGGACAAATCATACATAAGAAAGATATTTGTTGGATACTCACTAGGAGCTAGAGGCTATTCAGTGAAGATGTGTGGCACTGGAGAATAAAAGTAGAGGCAGAGTCACACATGCCTATCTTAATGTCCATTAGGGAAAATAATAATTAAGAAAAAAGATGAAATATGTAATATTTTAAAATATATATGTGGAATATGTCCTACTGTGTAAAGAAATAGGAGGCTCTGGTGGTGACTTATTGAAAAGAGGCTAGGGTGGGTGAACATAACGGAGAAGAAGAAATTTGATAAAGGTATACAGAGATTTTAATATTAGCCATTCTGACTGGTGTGAGGTGGAATCTCAGGGTTGTTTTGATTTGCATTTCCCTGATGACTAATGATGTTGAACATCTCTTAAGGTGTTTCGCAGCCATCTGAATTTCTTCTTGTGAAAATTCTCTGTTTAGCTCTGTACCCCATTTTTGATAGGGTTATTTGGTTATTTGGGGTCTAACTTCTTGAGTTCTTTGTATATATTGGATATTAGCCTTCTGTCGGATGTGGGGTTGGTGAAGATATTTTCCCACTTTCTTGGTTGCCGTTTTGTCCTTCTGACAGTCTTTTGCCTTACAGAAACTTTGTAATTTTATGAGCTCCCATTTGTCAATTCTTGATCTTAGAGCATAAGCTATCGGTGTTCTGTTCAGGAACTTTCCCCCTGTGCCCATGTCCTCCAGGGTCTTCCCAAGTTTCTTTTCTAATAGTTTCAGTGTATCTGGTTTTATGTGGAGGTCCTTGATCCACTTGGAGTTGATCTTAGTACAAGGAGATAAGAGTGGGTCAATTCGCATTCTTCTGCATGTTGACCTCCAGTTGAACCAGCACCATTTGTTGAACAGGCTATCTTTTTTCCACTGGATGGATGTGGCTCCTTTATCAAAGATCAATTGACCATAAGTCTGTGGGTTCATTTCTGGGTCTTCAATTCTATTCCACTGATCTACTTGCCTGTTGCTGTACCAATACCACGCAGTTTTTAACACAATTGCTCTGTAGTACTGCTTGAGATCAGGGATGTTGATTCTCCCAGAAGTACTTTTATTGTTGAGAATAATTTTAGCTATCCTGGGTTTTTTGTTGCTCCAGATGAATTTGAGAATTGCTCTTTCTAGATCTATGAAGAATTGAGTTGGGATTTTGATGGGGATTGCATTGAATCTGTATATTGCTTTTGGCAAGATGGCCATTTTTACTATATTGATCCTGCCTATCCAGGAGCAAGAAATATTTTTCCATCTTCTGAGGTCTTCTTCGATTTCTTTCTTCAAGGACTTGAAGTTTCTGTCATACAGATCTTTTGCTTGTTTGGTTAGAGTTACGCCAAGGTACTTTATGTTGTTTGTGGCTATTGTGAAGGTTGTTATTTCCCTAACTTCTTTCTCAGCCTGCTTGTCCTTTAAGTACAAGAAGGCTACTGATTTGCTTGAGTTAATTTTATAACCAGCCACTTTGCTAAAGTTGTTTATCAGCTGTAGAAGTTCTCTGGTGGAGTTTTTTGTGTCGTTTAGGTATACTATCATATCATCTGGAAATAATGATAGTTTGACTTCTTCCTTTCCAATTTGTATCCCGTTGACTTCCTTATGTTGTCTAATTGCTCTTGCTAGAACTTCAAATGCTATATTCAAAAGATATGGACAGAGAAGGCAGCCTTGTCTAGTCCCTGATTCTAGTGGGATTACTTCAAGTTTCTCTGTATTCATTTTGATGTTGCCTACTGGTTTGCTGGAGATTGCTTTTACTATGTTAAGGTATGGGCCTTGAATTCCTGCTCTTTCCAAGACGTTTAGCATGAAAGGATGCTGAATTTTGTTGAATGCTTTTCCCGCATCTAATGAGATGACCATGTGGTTTTTTTCTTTTTGTTTGTTTATGTAGTGGATTACGTTGATGGATTTCCGTATATTGAACCATCCCTGCATCCCTGGGATGAAGCCTACTTGATCATGGTGAATGATCGTTTTGATGTGCTCTTGGATTCAGTTGGCAAGAATTTTATTTAGTATTTTTGCATCGATATTCATAAGAGAAATTGGCCTGTAGTTCTCTTTCCTTGTTGGATCTTTGTGTGGTTTTGGTATCAGCATTATTGTGGCTTCGAAGAATGAGTTGGGCAGTGTTCCTTCTGTTTCTATTTTGTGCAATAGTTTGAAGAGTATTGGTGTTAATCTTCTGTGAATGTCTGGTAAAATTCTGCACTAAAACCATCTGGTCCCATACTTTTTTTGGTTGGAAGTCTTTCTATAACCCCTTCTATTTCTTTAGGGGTTATGGGACTATTTAGCTGATCTAATTGATCCTGATTTAATTTTGGTATTTGGTATCTGTCTAGGATATTCCTCCAGATTCTCCAGTTGTGTTGAGTATAGACCTTTGTAGTAGGATCTGATGATCTTTTGAATTTCCCCAATTTCTGTTGTTATGTCCCCCTTTTCATTTCTAATTTTGTTAATTTGGAGACTGTCTCTGTGTGCTTTGGTTAGTCTGGCTAAGTGTTTATCTATCTTGTTGATTTTCTCAAATAACCAGCTCCTGGTTTTGTTGATTCTTTGTCTGGTTCTCTTTGTTTCTCTTTGATTGATTTCAGCCCTTAGTTTGATGATTTCCTGTCTTTTACTCCTCCTGGGTGAATTAGCTTCTTTTTGTTCCAGGGCTTTCAGGTGTGCCTTTAAGCTGCTAGTGTATGCTCTCTTCTGTTTCTTTTTGGAGGCACTCAGGGCTATGAGTTTTTGTCTTAGCACTGCTTTCATTTTGTCCCATAGACACACCTGCCTCTGCCTGCCAGAGTGCTGGGATTACAGGTGAGCGCCACCACAGCCTGGCTATATTTCTTTAATTTTATCAGAAATATTTTCCATATAAATCTTCAAGTTTTTCAGAAAATGTTTATAATTCCACTTTTAATCAACTTAGGAATACTTTTATACCTACCATTATTATATCTATTTAAAAATTTCAATGATCATCTTCAATTGTAACATGTTTTTCTACATTTTTCTACAATTTTATCAGAAACATTTTCCATGTAAATCTTCAATTCTATTATAAAATGTTTCTATTCCATATTTCAATTAATTTAGCAATGTTCTACAGGTCCACCACTTTATTCTTTAATTTTCCATGAAAATTGTCAATTTTAACGTGTTTAGTATACAGAGATAAATAAAAAATTAAAAGAAAATGCGAGAGTGAGTGACCTGGCATTCTAGAATTACTTCTCTGAAGCTCTTGCATATGTGAAGGAAATAATCTTTGACATGGAGCTTCCTGCCATGTTCCCAAACAGAGCTTTTAGTCCAGGAGAATGGGAGTGACTTCAGGCTTGGAACAGATCAGCACATTAGCCTGATCTGTGTTTTCTATCTGATGATTGAACACAGACTCCTCCATTCCTTACAGAAAGAGTGCCATAGTGGCAAATATTCCAAGACGTCCAGTTCTTGGTTCTAACACTAGAGCATACCCACATCGAGGACCACATAATGTTGGTAGAAGAGATAAAACATACTTTAGTCCTATTTTTATGTAATATGCTTTACTATCCTCTGAGGTGAAACACTTTTCTCCTGAATCATAACCCACCTCAGAGCCTTGCATGTTGCTGTCAATGTTCTTCTGTCTACGTTGAATAGTGACACTGCAACACCTGTGCTAATATCCTGGGATTTCTGTGCACTAAGAGATTAGGATATGAAGGACTGTCTGACCTTCAACAACCCAACCATCATGAAGTCAGAAGCACTTCGCTAGTTTTGCTATACAGGGGTACAGCAGCCTGGGCTCTGGGGATGGAAGATGAAGGGGAATTGTCCCAAGCTTACTTGCTGTAAAGACTCTAGCTGTTCGCCTAATAATATCTGAAGCTTCTAATAACTGTATGCTTCTACTACCTATAACAGAATTAACTGAGATTCCCAAATCCCCTCTGCAAATTTAATTGCACAGATATCTCAATTTTAGTTTACTTTTCAGTGCCTTCATGCAAGACAAGCAACATTATAAATTCAATAATTGGTTGCCTGAAAGTGCTGTTAGATAAACTTTAGTTCTTTGTGACAGATGAGATGGGTCCTAGGTACATGACATTGATATTCAAAGTTCCCAATATTTACCATCTTGTCTCTATAAAATTAAATTGATCATCTACTTTGTAATTGATAAAAACATTATTGTATTTTTGTTCATTATTCATTATGATAGAAGAGCTATGCCAATAATCATATTGTAGAGGCATAGATACCACACATGTGTTATTTCTAGATAATCCACGAGAACTGCAAGTTACCACAGCATTTCATTCCTACCTCACATAATTGATCCCAATGCTAAATAATATTTTAAGTTACAATGCTGCTTTTCAATATTATAAGGCCATACAATTTTAAGAGTTGCTTCCTTTTCCCATTTGTTGCATAATGTTATCTAAGTCCAGAAGCTAATAAGACATTTTAATCCCTATGCTATTTTGGAACAAATATTTTAGTCTATAAATTTGGTACATTGTTTTGGGATATCCAGTTGGACAAAAATTATAAAACTTTGAAAATATTAGCTTTGTACAAATATTTAATGCCAAAATTACTGTATATGCTTACACAATGCAGTCTACTACCATCACTTTTAATCATGTTAGGTTTTCATCAGTTAGTAACCTAATAGTATGCTCATATTTATTAGATCTGGCATTAGCTGATTACACATAGTTTTAACATTTTGAAGTTTCTTTTGCTTTTGCCCATGGTTATCCAGGGAAGCTGAATTTCCCCATCGGACCTAGCAGTTTCTGATCCAATAGTGACTGTATAGGCTGAGGCTATCCCTCATACTTCACATCAGCTATGTGGAGCCTGATCTAATATTATTCATGGATGCAACTAAGGTGGAAGATTAGAGCCACCATTATCCAAAAACAAGGTGGAAGCTCTGGGCTCAGCATGCTTTATGAAAATTTAAAAATAATTATAAAGCCAGAAGTCATATTGTCTTTCACTATTACCCTTACTCTAAGTTGTCCTTTATTTCAGCTTAAGGGATCCCATTAGCATTCCCTACAAAGCAGGTATCATGCTATTGAACTGAGATATTTAACTTTGAATAGCATGATTTTCTTCTTTGTGTTGGTTGATTCTAGTGTTGTCATAAATATAATCCACAGCTTTATTTAAATTCTGGATGTATTTTCTCTATTAGATTAACACACAATCTCTCTGTTTACTGGATGCCATCATTTCTGAATGAGTTGTGTTCATATCACTTTGCAGGATCTTGAAAGAGATGAGTCGTGGTCTTTATTGCTTCCAGTCATTGATTAGTAGTCTGCTTTGTCAGTTGGAATATAATATGTGCTGGTGTGATTCTCTCTGAGTTTATAACAAATGAATTAATTCACAATTTTATATTTTTCTTCTATTTTATCAAACTAGGAATATGTAAGGCAATATTTTTTTCAATAATATGCCCACACTCCAAGTTATTTATTTTCTTTCCTGTTTTTGACCATTGTCCCTTAACTTCTGACTAAGAAATGTTATTGTACCCATTTCTATATTTCTATTTTTTTCATAAAATGCTCAAATCCTCTGTATACCTTATAAATTGAATGTCTAAGTTACCACTAACTTACATCATTTGGTTCTCACTTACAGAGTCTCTCTCTTTTGTGTTCTTATTTTGCTGTCCAAACACTTCACTTTCTTTATGACTTTTCCATATTTTCCCTGTGCTGCTTTCATATTCTTAATGAAGATTGTATAGTTTTGGTCAGGTAGTATAGTACAGTGAATATAATATACTAGATTCTTTCCTAATGATCAAAGTCCAGGCAAGAAGGTGTCCAAATTGTCACAGTTATGAGAATACTGAGAAAAGAGGGTGCAGTGATGGGAAGACAGACGACATAGCATGGGAGACCAAACAGTATTCAAGGACAGAAACTGGGCCACCTGAAGATATGTGCCCACATGTTCATTGCCTTGATAGACCAAATTTGAACCTCTGAAACATACAGGATAAAATAATAAATACCAGTCGTGTGAAGCCATAATCTTTATAGGAAGCCATTATATCAAACTTAAAATTGATATAATTCAAGGGCCAGAGAGGTGGTTCATGGAATAAAATTCTGCTCTTCCAGAGGATATATTATCTTATATATAATATGATTAAAAACATTACAATATATTTTAATTTGTAAATTTAAACAAAATACTTCTTTTCTTTTTTTCGATATTATTCAATCATAAAATCTACCTGGGCAGTGGTGGTGCATGCCGTTAATTCCAGCCATTGGGAGGCAGGGGCAGGCAGATTTCTGAGTTTGAGGTCAGCCTGGTCTACAGAGTGAGTTCCAGGACAGCCAGGGCTACACAGAGAAACCCTGTCTCAACACCCCCCCCCCAAAAAATCATAAAATTGTACGCATATGATAGCCAGTTTAGGCTCCATCCCCCCTTGCTACTAGTCTTGGCTGGAGTCACCCTCCCTGATTCTTGAACATTTCCATTGATAGGCTTCCACCTTATCGACAAAAGGTCCCCTAATTCCAGTCTTTCTCCCAATATTCCTTTATCTACCGCCATCTGATCCCTCCTGTTCCCATATTCACACCCACCTACAATTTCTCTCATATCTATTCTATTTCCCCATCCCAGGGGGATTCACGTGTCACCCCTTGAGTACTCCTTTCTATTTATCCTATTTGAGTCTTTGGGCTATAGCATGATTATAAATTATTTTATAGCTAAAATCCATTTATGAGAGTACATATCATGTTTGTCTTTCTATGTCTGTGTTCCCTCAATCAGAATAATGTTTTAGTTCTTTCCATTCCATTTCATCTATTCATTTCCTCCTTAAGGACTTTTACATTTTTATAGAGTTGATTTTATGATCATTTTCTTTTTTTTAAGTTGAAATTTCTCAATAAGCCATATTTCCTTTGAATACTACATACAGAAAGGAGTTGCCTAATAATCAAATCACCTCATTTCAAATATACAGTTCTTTTTTGTTAAAAAAACAAGCAAACAAAAAAAAAAACAATTACTTTCTACTCATTCACATTGCATCCTGATCACTGCCCCCTCCTGGCCACCTCCCACAATATTCCCAACTGGGGCAGTCTCTGGATGGTCTTTCCTTCAGTCTCTCCTATACACTTTGTCTCCACATTTGCTTCTGTGAATATTTTGTTTTCCCTTCTAAGAAGGACTGAAGCATAAAATTTTAGACTTTCTTATTCTTCAGATTTATGTTGCCTGTAAGTTGTATATTGGATATTCAAATTTTTGGGCTAATGTCCACATATTACTGAGTACATAACATTTGTGTTCTTTTGTGACTGGGTTGTCTCACTCAGGAGGATATTTTGTAATTCTATCTATTTACCTAAGAATTTTATAAAGTTATTGCTTTTAATAGCTGAGTACTATTCCATTATGTAAATGTACCACATTTTCCTTATCCATTCCTCTCTTTAAGGACACTTAGGTTCTTTCCAGTTTCTGGCTCTTATAAATAAGGCAGCTATGAGCATAGTGGAGCATATGGCCTTGATATATTCTAGAGTATCTTTTGGGTTCATACTCAGGAGTGGTATAGCTAAGTCTTCAGGTATCATTATGTCCAATTTTCTGAATAACTGCCAGACTGATTTCAAGAGTAGTTGTAACAGCTTGCCATCCCACCAACAATGGAGGAGTGTTCCTCTTTCTCCACATCCCTGCCAGCATCTGCTAACATCTGAATTTTTTATCTTAGCCATTCTGATTGGTGTGAGGTGGAATCTCAGGACTGTTTTAATTTGCATTTCCCCGATGACTAAGAATGTTGAATATTTCCTTAGATGCTTTACAGCCAGTCAATATTACTCAGTTGAGAATTCTTTGTTTAGCACTGTATGCCAATTTAATAAAGTTATTTGGTTTTTGGTAATTTAACTTCTTCAGTTCTTTGTATATATTGGCAATTAGCCCTCTATCACATTAAGAATTAGTAAAGATCTTTTTACAATCTGTTAGTTGTTGTTTTGTCCTAATGACAGTGTTTTTTGCCTTAGATAATCTTTGCAATTTTGTGAGGTCCCATTTGGCTACTGGTGATCTTAGAGCATTGGCGTTCTGTACAGGCAATTATTCCTTGTGCTCATGTGTCCTACGTTCTTCCCTACTTTCTCTTCTATTAGTTTCACTGTATCAGATTTTATGTGGAGGTCCTTGATCCTCTTGGACTTGAGATTCCTGCAAGAAGATAAGAATAGATATTGCCAGTTTAACCAGCACCATTTGTTGATAATGCTGGCATTTTACCACTATATCATGCAGTTTTTATAACTATTGCTCTATAACACAGATTGAGGTCAGGGATGGTGATTCTCTCAGAATTCCTTTTATTTTTGAGAATAATTTTCACTATCCTGGGTTATCCCTGAATATTCCAATATTGCTAAAGGATAAAAATTTATTATATACCCTACCTTATGTAAATGAAAGAGGTCCTTAAAGAGAAAATGAATGGATGAAATGGAATGGCTAAAATTAAAAAAAAAGAGAAGAAACTCAATGCCCAGGTGTTCTAACATGTCCAGGATCACACGTGAGGAAGCTAGAACATCTATCCCAACACATGGACACCCAGAGAAAGTGGAACCACAAGGATCCATGGATGCAGGAACCCCAACTGGCCAGTGGCATGGGTTCCTTCCACTTTCAGTTGTGCTGGAGCAGACTAAGGGCAATGGCTCTGTACACACTCCTGCAACACTCAGAGAAAGCTTTACTCCTAGGAGCTCTGAAGGATCTCAAGAGGTTCATTGCATCAGGATTTCAGGATCCCAGAAGCACCTTGACTCCAAGGAGCTTTGAAAAATCCAGGATCTCAGGATCAGAGGATCCAAACATCACAGGGTCACAGAAAGAGCTGGTTTCTGAGGAGTTCTAACTCAACCAAGATCTCAAGAGGGACAGATTTCAGTCAGAGACAGCAAGGGCAGGTAGTACTACAGATATCCAAATGGCAAAAGGCTAGCATAAGAATGGAAACAACATTTATGTAGGGGATTACATTGATGGATTTCCCTATATTGAACCATCCCTGCATCCCTGGGATAAAGCCAACTTGATCATGCTGAATGATCGTTTTCATATGTTCTTGGATTCGGTTGGCAAGAATTTTATTGAGTATTTTTGCATCGATGTTCATAAGGGAAATTGGTCTGAAGTTCTCTTTCTTAGTTGGATCTTTGTGTGGTTTTTGTATCAGCATAATTGTGGCTTCATAGAATGAGGTGGGTAGTGTTCCTTCTGTTTCTATTTAGTGCAATAGTTTGAAGAGTATTGGTGTTAGGTCTTCTTTGAATGTCTGATTGAATTCTGCACTAAAACCATCTGGTCCTGTGCTTTTTTTGGTTGCAAGACTTTCTATAACCCCTTCTATTTCTTTGGGGGTTATGGGACTGTTTAGATGAACTATTCCATCCTGATGTAATTTTGGTATTTGTTATCTGTCTAGGAAATTGTCCATTTCCACCAGATTCTCCAGTTGTGTTGAGTATAGCCTTTTGCAGTATGATCTGAGGATTTTTTAAATTTCCTCAGTTTCTGTTCTTTTTTTTATTTTCTATATTCTATGTTTACATTCTAAAGGCTTTCCCCTTTCCCAGTTCCCCCCTCCCTATGTCCCATAGTTCCTCTCCCCCCAACTATTCCCCAATCATTCCCCCTCCCCCCACAGTTTCTCTACAAACCTGGACCCAATCTTTCCAGGCCCAGGGTCCTCTCCTTTCTTCTTGGGAATCATTTGACTTGCTAATTTAATTGTGCCTTGAGTATTTAGAGCTTCTGGGCTCATTAATATCCACTTATCAGTGATTGCATTTCATGTGTATTCTTTTGTGATTGGGTTAGCTCACTCAGGATGATATTTTCCAGGTCTAATCATTTACCTACAAATTGCATGAATTAATTATTTTTAATTGCTGAGTAGTATTCCATTGTATAAATATACCACATTTTCTGTATCCATTCCTCCTTTGAGGGATATTTGTGCTCCTTCCAATTTCTGGCTATTATAAACAAGGCTGCTATAAACATAGTGGACAGAGCAATTGTGTTAAAAACTGCATGGTATTGGTACAGCAACAGGCAAGTGGATCAATGGAATAGTATTGAAGACCCAGAAATTAACCCACAGACTTATGGTCACTTGATCTTTGATAAAGGAGCCACAACCATCCAGTGGAAAAAAGATAGTCTTTTCAACAAATGGTGCTGGTTCAACTGGACGTCAACATGCAGAAGAATGCGAAATGACACACTCTTATCTCCTTGCACTAAGATCAACTCCAAGTGGATCAAGGACCTCCACATAAAACCAGACACACTGAAACTATTAGGAAAGAAACTTGGGAAGACCCTGGAGGACATAGGCACAAGGGGAAAATTCCTGAACAGAACACAAATAGCTTATGCACTAAGATCAAGAATTGACAAATGGGACCTCATAAAATTACAAAGTTTCTGCAAGGCAAAGGACACTGTCAGAAGGACAAAACGACAATCAACAAAGTGGGAAAAGATCTTCACCAACCCCACATCCGACAGAGGGCTAATATCCAATATATACAAAGAACTCAAGAAGTTAGACCCCAAAGAACCAAATAACCCTATCAAAAAATGGGGCACAGAGCTAAACAAAGAATTTTCACCAGAAGAAATTCGGATGGCTGAGAAACACCTTAAGAGATGTTCAACATCGTTAGTCATCAGAGAAATGCAAATCAAAACAACCCTGAGATTCCACCTCACACCAGTCAGAATGGCTAAGATTAAAAACTCAAGAGACGACAAATGCTGGCGAGAATGTGGAGAAAGAGGAACACTCCTCCACTGTTGGTGGGATTGCAAAATGGTAAAACCGCTCTGGAAATCAGTGTGGCAGTTCTTCAGAAAATTGGGCATGTTCCTTCCAGAGGACCCTGGCATACCACTCCTGAGCATATACCCAGAGGATTCCCCTGCATACAATAAAGACACATCCTCAGTTTCTGTTCTTATATCTCACTTTTCATTTCTAATTTTGTTAATTTGGATACTGTCTCTGTTCCCTTTGGTTAGTCTGGCTAAGGGTTTACCTATCTTATTGATTTTCTCAAAGAACCAGCTCCTAAATTTGTTGATTCTTTGTATGGTTCTCTTTGTTTCAACTTGATTGATTTCAGCCCTGAGTTTGATTTCCTGTCTTCTACTCCTGAGTGAATTAGCTTCGTTTTGTTCTAGAGCTTTAAGGTGTGCCATTAAGTGCTAGTATAGGCTCTCCTGTTTCTTTCTGGGGGGCACTAAGGGCTATGAGTTTTCCTCTTAGCACTCCTTTCATTGTGTCCCATAGATTTGGGTATGTTGTGCGTTCATTTTCATTAAAATCCACATGGTCATCTCATCAGATGCTGAAAAGGCATTTGACAAAATTTAGCATCCTTTCATGCTAAAAGTCTTGGAAAGAACAGGAATTCAAGGCCCATACCTAAACATAGTAAAAGCAATTTACAGCAGACCATTAAGCAACATCAAAGTAAATGGAGAAAAACTTGAAGCAATCCCACTAAAACCAGCTACTAGACAAGGCTGCCTCCTCTCACCATATCTTTTCAACATAGTACTTGAGGTACTTGCTAGAGCAATATGAAAATATAAGGAAATCAAAGGGATACAAACTGGAAAGGAAGAAGTCAAACTATCACTATTTGGAGATTATATGATAGTATACTTAAGTGACCCAAAAAACTCCACCAGAGAACTCCTACAGCTGATAAACAACTTTAGCAAAGTGGCTGGTTATAAAATCAACTCAAGCAAATCAGTAGCCTTTCTATACTCAAAGGATAATAAGCAGGCTGAGAAAGAAATTAGGGAAATGACACTCTTCACAATAGCAACAAATAATATAAAGTATCTTGGTGTGACTCTAACCAAACAAGTGAAGGATTTGTATGACAAGAACTTCAGGTCTCTGAAGAATGAAATAGAAGAAGACCTCAGAAAATGGAAAAATCTTCCATGCTTGTGAGTTGGCAGGATTAATATAGTTATAATGGCAATCTTGCCAAAAGCAATATACAAATTCAATGCAATCCCCATCAAAATCCCAACTCAGTTCTTCATAGAGTTATAAAGAGCAATTCTCAAATTCATCTGGAATAACAAAAAACCCAGGATAGCTTAAACTATTCTCAACAGTAAAAGAACATCTGGGGGAATCAGTATCCTGGAGCTCAATCAATACTACAGAGCAATAGTGTTATAAAATGCATGGCATTTGTGCAGTGATAGGCACGTGGATCAATGGAATAGGATTGAAGACCCAGAAATAAACCCACACATCTATGGCCAATTGATCTTCCACAAAGGAGCTGAAAACATTCAGTGGAAAAAACATAGCATTTTCAACAAATGGTGCTGGCTTAGCTGGAGGTCAACATGCAGAAGAATGAGAATTGATCTACTCTTATCTCCTTGTACTAAGCTCAACTCCAAGTGAATCAAGGACCTCCACATAAAACCAGACACACTAAATCTACTAGAAAAGAAATATGGGAAGACCCTTGAGGACATTGGCTCAGGGGGAAAGTTCCTGAACAGAACACCAAGAGCTTATGATCTAAGGTCAAGAATAGACAAATGGTACTTCATAAAATTACAAAGTTTCTGTAAGGCAAAAGACACTGTCAAAAGGACGAATCGGAAACCAACATATTGGGAAAAGATTTTCACCAACCCTCCATCTGACAGAGAGCTTATATCAAATGTACACAAAGAACTCAAGAAGTTAGACCCCAGAAAAGCCAATAACCCTATAAAAAATGAGGTACGGAGCTAAACAAAGACTTTTCACCTGAAGAACTTCGGATGCCTAGGAAGCACCTTAAGAAATGTTCATCATTAGTCATTAGGTAAATGCAAATCAAAACAACCCTGAAATTTCACCTCACAGCAGTCAGAATGGCTAAGATTAAAAACTCAGAAAACAGCAGGTATAGGTGAGGATGTGGAGAAAGAGGAACACTCCTCCACTGCTGGTAGGATTGCAAGTTGGAACAACCACTCTGGAAATGTCTGGCGGTTCCTCAGAAAACTGGACACGATGCTTCTGGAGGACCCTGCCATACCACTCCTGGGCATATATCCAGAAGATTCCCCAGCATGCAATAAGGATACATGCTCCACTATGTTCATAGCAGCCTTCTTTATAATAACCAGAAGCAGGAAATAACCCAGATGTTCCTCAACAGGGGAATGGATACAAAAAAATGTGCTATGTATACAAAATGGAGTACTATTCAGCCATTAGAAACAATGAATTCATGAAATTCTTAGGCAAATGGATGGAGATGGAGAACATCATACTAAGTGAGGTAACCCAGTCTCAAAAGAATACCCATGGTATGCACTCACTGATAAGTGGATATTAGCCTAGAATCTTGCAACACCAAAGACACAATCCACATACCAAATGATGCCTGAGAAGAAGGAAGGAGTGGAAACTGGTTTTGGAAAGGCTCAATGCATCAGTGTAGGGGAATACAGGGAAGTGGGAAGGGGTGGATCGGGGAACAGGGGATGGGAAAAGAGCATGTGTGACCTTTGGTGGGTGGGAAACTAGGAAAAGGGAAATGAAATGTAAAAAAGAACATATCCAAAAAATAAATAAAAAAAGTACAGAAGTAACAGAAACCAAGGCTAATTGGCATCATCAGAACCCAGTGCTTGTACTACAGAAAGTCCTGTGTACCCCATCATACTGGAAAAGCAAGATAGAGATTTAAATTCACATTCCATAATAATGATAGAGGACTTTAAGAAGGACATAAATATCCTACTTAAAGAAATACAGGAGAACAGAATTAAATGGGTAGAAGCCCTTAAAAAAGGAACACAAATATCACCTTTAGAATTATAGGCCAACATGATAAAATAGGTGATGGAATTTAACGAAACCATCCACTTTCTAAAAATAGAAAAAGAAACACTAAAGAAATCACAAAGGGAGAAAACTGGATAGAAAACCTTGGAAAGAGAGCAGGAGTCATAGATACAAATATCTCCAACAGACTACAAGTGATAGGAGAAAGAATCTCAAATGCAGAAGGCACTTTAGAAACCATTCACAGGACAGTCAAAAGAAAATGCAATATGAAAAACTCCTAAACCAAATCATCCTGGAAATCCAGGACACAATAAGACAAAACTTAAGGATAATAAGTATAGGAAAAAATGAAGATTCCCAACTTAAAAGGTCAGTAAATATGTTCATCAAAATTATAGGAGAAAAATTTCCATTTAGTTTGATGTTGTCTACTGGTTTGCTCTATATTGTTTTACCAAGTTTAGGTATGGGCTTTGAGTTCCTGTTCTTTCCAAGACTTTTTAAATGAAAGGATGCTGAATCTTGTCAAAAGCTTTTTCAGCATCTAATGAAATGATCATGCATGTTTTTTTTCCTTTGAGTTTGTTTATTGCATTGCATTCTCTGAATAATGGATTGCATTGAAGGATTTCAGTATATTGAACCATCCCCGCATCCCTGGGATGAAACCTACTTGATCATGGTGAATGATCATTTTGATGTGTTCTTGGGTTTGTTTGGCAAGAATTTTATTGAGGATTTTTGCATTGATATTCATTAGAAGATCCAAGTGGATCAAGGATATCTACATAAAATCAGACACACTGAAACTAATAGAAAAGAAACTGGGGAAGATCTTTGAGGACATGGGCACAGGGGTAAAGTTCCTGAACAGAACAGCAATAGCTTATGCTCTAAGATCAAGAATTGACAAATGGAACCTCATAAAATTACAAAGTTTCTGTAAGGCAAAGGACACTGTCAAAAGGACAAAACAGCTACCAATAAATTGGGAAAAGATCTTCACCAACCCTACTTCCAACAGAGGGCTAATATCCAATATATACAAAGAACTCAAGAAAGTAGATTCCAGAGAGCCAAATAACCCTATTAAAAATGGGTACAGACCTAAACAACGAATTTTCACCTGAAGAACTTCAGATGACTGAGAAGCACCTAAAGAAATGTTCAACATCATTAGTCATTAGGGAAATTCAAGTCAAACCAACCCTGAGATTTCACCTCACACCAGTCAGAATGTCTAAGATTAAAAACTCAGGAGACAGCAGGTATTAGTGAGGATGTGGAGAAAGATGAACACTCCTCCATTGCTGGTGGGATTGCAAGCTGGTATAACCACTCTGGAAATCAGTCTCGCAGTTCCTCAGAAAACTGGGCATGAAACTTCTGGAGGACCCTGATATACCACTCCTGGGCATACACCCAGAGAATTCCCCATCATGTAATAAGGACACATGCTCCACTACGTTCATAACAACCTTATTTATAATAGCCAGAACCTGGAAAGAACCCAGGTGTTCCTCAGTGGAGGAATGAATACAGTAAATGTGGTGTATTTACACAATGGAATACTACTCAGCAATTAAAAACAATGAATTCGTGAAATTATTAGGCAAATGGTTTGAACTGGAAAATATCATCCTAAGTGAGGTAACCCATTCACAAAAGAACACACATGGAATGCAGTCTCTGATAAGTGGATATTAGCCCAGAAGCTCTGAATACCCTAAACACAATTCACATATCAAATCATTCCCAAGAAGAGGGAAGGAGAGGGCCCTGGTCCTGGAAAGGCTTCATGCAGCATTATAGGGGAGTACTAGCACAGAGAAATGGGAGGGGGTGATTGGGGAATGGTCGGAGGGAAGAGGCCTTATGGGACTTATGGGGAGTTGGGAACTGGTAAAGGGGAAATTATTTGGAATGTTAACAAAGAATATAAAAAAATAAAATAAAACAAGCCATTTCAATAAAAAAAATTCCCAACCTAAAGAAAGACATGCCTATGAACATAGAAGCCTACAGAACTTGAAATAGACTGAACCAGAAAAGAAACTTCTTCTATCACATAATAATTAAAACACAAAATGCACAAAACAGAGAAAAAATATTAAAAGTAGTAGGGGAAAATGCAAAGTAACATATAAAGGCAGACCTAGCAGAATCACACCAAACTTCTCACCAGAGATTCTAAAAGCCAGAAGATCCTGGGCAGATCTCATACAGACCCTAAGAGAACAGCAATGCCAGCCCAGGCTACTATACTCAGCAAAACTCGCAATTAGTGTAGATGGAGAAACCAAGATAATATGTGACAAAACCAAATTTACACAATACCTTTCCACAAATCCAGCACTACAAATGTTAATAGAGAGAAATCTTCAATGCAAGGAGGGAATCCACAACCTAAAAATAGCAAGAAAATAATCTTCTTTCAACAAACAAAAGAAGATAGCCACAAAAATATAATTCCACCTCTAACAACAAAAATAAAAGGAAGACACAATATCTTTTCTTTAATATCTCTTAACATTGATTGACTCAATTCCACAAGAAAAAGACAGAATTTTAATGCATACAGGAAATATACTCCAGTATCAAGGCAGACACTACCTCAGAGTAAAATTCTGAAAAAAAGTCCAAGGAAATGGTCCCAAGAAACAAGCTGGTGTAGCTAATCTAATATCAAATAAATTGACTTTCACAAAGTTTTCAAAAAGGATAAGGAAGGATACTTCATAAGAATGAAAGGAAAAATCCACCAAGATGAACTCTCTATTCTGAACATCTATGTTCCAAATGGAAGGGCACTCACTTTCATAAAAGGAACTTTACTAAAGCTCAAAGGACACCTTGGACCTGACACAATAATAGTAGGAGAATGCAACACCCCATTCTCAGCAAAGGACAGATCATGGGAACAGAAACTAAACAGAGACACAGTAAAACAAACAGAAGTTATGATCCAAATGGACTTAAAGGATATTTAAAGAACATTTTTATCATGAAACAAAAGAATATACCTTCTCAGGACCTCATGGTACCTTCTCCAAAACGGACCATATCACATGTTACAAAACAGGCCTCAACAGATACAAGATTGAAGTAACCCATGTATTCTATCAGATCACCACAGACTAGAACTGCTCTTCAATAAAAATAATTTAAAAAAAACAACAGAAATCCCACATGAACATGGAAGTTGAACAATTCTCTACTCAATGATAACTTGGTAGAGGAAGAAATGAAGAAAGAAATTAAAGAATTTGAGAATTTAATGAAAATGTAGGCACAATATACCTTATGATACTCAAGGAAAGCAGTGCCAGGAGGCAAACTCTTAGCTCTGAGTGCCTCCAAAAAGAAACTGGAGGGAGCATACCCTACAGCTTAACAGCACACCTGAAAGTACTAGAACAAAATGAAGTAAATATACCCTAGAGGATTACATGGCAGGAAATAATCAATCTCAGTGCTGAAATTAACCAAGTAAAAAGAAAAAGAATTGCACAAAGAATCAACAAAACCAGGAGCTGGTTCTTTGAGAAAATCAACAAGATAAAAAAATCAAAAAAAACCTCAGTCAGACTAACCAGAGGGCACAAAGACAGGATCCAAATTAATAAAATCAGAAAAAAGGCCAGACATAACAGAGGGAACCAAGGAAATTCAAACAATCCTCAGATCCTACTATAAAAGCATATACTTAACAAAACTGGAAAATCTGGATAAAATGGACAATTTTCTAGACAAATACCAGGTGCCAAAGTTAAATCAGGATCAGATAAACCATATAAGCAATCCCAGAATTCCTAACGTAATAGAAGCAATCATTAAAATTAAAATCATTAAAATCAGGGATTAGACAAAGCTGTCCACTCTCTCCCTATCTGTACAATATAGAAGTTGACATTCTAATAGAGCAATTAGACAATCAAAGGAGTTCAAAGGAATACAAATTCGAAAGAAAGAAGTCAAAATATAACTATTTGCAGATGATATGATAGTATTCTTAAGTGACTCCAAAAATTGCAAGGCAAAGGATTCTCTCAATAGGACAAAATAGCAATCCACAGTTTGGGGATGACTTTTACCAATCCTTCATATGATAGAGGGCTAATGTCCAATATATACAAAGAACTCAAGAATTTAAACTCCAGAGAACCAGCCAAAGAGTACACATGGAGGGACCCATGTCTCCAGCTACATATGTAGCAGAAGATGACCATTTCAGACATCAGTGAGAGGAGAGACCATTGGTGCTGTGAAGACTAGATTCCCCAGAATAGGGGATTGCAAGTCAGGAACTTGGAGGGGGAAGAAGACGGTGAGGGGAGATGGGTTGGGGGTTTTTGGTGGGATAACATGGAAAGGGGCTAACATTTGAAATGTAAATAAAGCAAATACCTAATTAAAAAAAGAAATTCAAGTCTCTAAAGAAAGAAACTGAAGAAGACCTCAGAAAATGGAAAGATCTCCAGTGCTAGTGGATTGGCAGAATTAATATAATAAAAATGGCCACCTTGCCCAAAGCATTTACAGAAAATTCTATTTTTATTATTCTCTACTCTGTCCTGGCAGTCAGAAATCTCTCTGGTGAGACTTGTTAACTTTTTATGAGCCAGAGAGGAATAAACCGAAATGATTTAAAATATTTTTACAGTCAAATATGGATAACTATGTATGTGTGTATGTACACAGACACAGACACAGACACACACACACACACACACACACACACACACACACAGACACTCAGGCTGGTCCCAACAGTCTGTCACAATCAGCTGCACAAGAATTCATGCACACTCACATGCATACATACACATGTACATATAGACAAACAATTATACATATTTTGATGGATAGGTGGTTGAATGGTTGGGGCAGAGCTCCCCAAGGCAAACCATCCAACAACATATGGAAGCAGAGGCTAAGTGGTGGTCAAGGTGTCAGAAGTTTTGGTTGTTTTGTTCTGAAAGGAGGGAGTAGAAAGGTTAGGATTGCAGATGGAGATCCTTATTGTTCTGGCTTGTGTGCCCTGCACATGAGCAGTAAATTTCTGTGCAACTAGGGAAAGATTCATGGAATGTAGCAGGGGCAGTGTGTAGGGGAAGGTTTCAGTAGTTAGGGTAATGGCTTCCAAACCAAGGGAGTGGAAAGTTCAGACTATAGGTAGAGCTCTAACATTGTGTGAATGGTACGACCTCCACCTGAACAGTGAATGTTCACCTGAGTAGTGGAATTGGACATAGGGAGAGTAATGTGGGTAGGAGGTGTAGTTTTGTGTTTAGTGTAAGAAGATTGTTTCTTTGGGCTCTAAATTGAGGAAGTGGGAATGGAAGGGTTCAGACAGCAGATGTGGCGCTTACCTGTTCTGGTTGGAAGTTTTATTTCTTAATTAAGATGTATGTCATTAGGATCTATCTATGACATGATCACTCTACCTGATAAAGCAAATGCTATTATAAGGATATTGTAATCAAATGTATGTGTCACTATACTTAAGTACTTATATTTATATCTACTTGGGGTAAAAGAGTCACACAATCACATCAAACACTATTATAACAGAATTTCAATAGGTCACAATCACAGAATATGAAACAGAAGCAAATACTAATGAAGAATGATAATTCCAAACAAAATTAGGGCTTCAGTCAGAATCCTGTCACATTCCAAGTATGTCTGTTGTTCAATAACATCTTCTATACTATATTCTTGTATTGAAATGCCCAAGTTAGAAGAACTATGCTCATGCACACATGGAGCTCTAGTGAGTAACAGGTTTTTGTTTTTGTTTTTTAATCACAAATTTGAGGACCTTGTGGCTTTCCATCAGGATGTAGGAAAATAACACTGTTGTTTTCTGCAGGAGCAGCTATGAAAGAGCTGAAGGTGATCCAGCCTGAGAAGACAGTTTCTGTTGTTGCTGGAGAGTCAGCTACTCTGAAATGCACAGTGACATCCCTGTTTCCTGTGGGGCCCATCAGGTGGTTCAAGGGTGTAGGACAGAGTAGGCACTTTATATATAGTTTCACAGGAGAACACTTCCCCAGAGTAACATGTGTTTCAGATACTAAAAATAGAGGCAACCGAGACTTTTCCATCCGCATCATTAATGTCACTCTTGAAGATGCGGGTACCTACTACTGTGTGAAGTTTCAGAGAGGAACAACAGAGCCTGACACAGAGATTCAGTCTGGAGGAGGCACAGAGATGTTCGTACTTGGTAAGTACTACATTTTCCTTTTCATCCATGATTTCTCCTACAGGTTGAAATAGAGTCCAATATTCTGTGAACAGGTAAGATACACATAAGGAACTCTAAAATACAAAGTTTCACTTTACCCCAAATCTGGAACAATGAAGCTAAGAAGAGAGGACATGCTACATGCTTGAGTTTTTCCCTTCTGGGAAATGGGTGTAAATTCATACATTTGGCTGCCTGCCCCTCAAAACTTATACTTCTCAATCTTTTTCAGATTAGTAATTGGGTTTTGTCAGTTGGATTATAATATATGCTGGTGTGATGACTTCTGAGTTTATATTGAATGAATTAGTTCACTGTGTGAGATTTATACTCCTATTTTATCCAACCAGATACTGAGGCAATACATTTTCAATTTACGATCCAATTTATATATTTTCTTCCCAGTTTTTGGCCGTTGTCCCTGAACTTCTAAGCAATGTTATTATATCCATTTCTATATTTTTATTTTTTCATAAATGCTCAAATCCTTCTGTATACCTTGAAAGTTGAATGTCTACATTACCATACATTTTGAAATTCCTATAGCATTAGATTCCTGCATATAGGTTCTTTCTGTTTTGTGTTCTTATTTTGTTATCCAGACACTTCCCTTTGTTGAATGCTTTTCCATACTTTCCCTTTGCTGTTTTCATATTTTAATTGGAGATTGCATGGTTTTGGTCAAATAGCACAGTATAGTGAATGCACTTATAGTACAGTATAGTCTTTCCAGACTTTTGATATCCAGCCAAGAAGAGGTGAGAATTGTCAATGTTATGAAAGTCAGAGTTACTGAGAACACAGGGTGCAGTTATGAAAAGATAGATGACATAGTAGAGTATGCTCAGGAGACCACATTCACAATCTGTCCTGTGAAGCTACACTTACACCTAAACCAAAGGCCCAACAAAGAAAGAAATAGAAGCAACCATTAAAATTCTCCCAATTAAAAAAGGCCAGGATCATATGGGTGTAATGCAGAGTTCTATCAGAACATCAAAGAAGATCTAAATACCAAACCTCTTCAAACTATTCCACAAAATAGAAAGAGAAAGAACGCTACCCAATGCGTCCTGTGAAGCTACACTTACATCTAAACCAAAGGCCCAACAAAGAAAGAGAACTTCTGACCAATTTCCATTTTGAATATAGATGCAAAACTACTGAGTATAATTCTTGCAAACTGAATCCAAGAACACATCAAATCGATCATTCACCATGATTAAGTAGGCTTCATTCCAGTGATGCAGGTGCTATATACAGAAAACCATCAGCATAATCCACTACATAAACAAACTCAAAGAAAAAAATCATATGATCAATTCACCAGATACTGAGAAAGCATTTGACAAAATTCAAAATACCTTCATGTTAAAAAACTTAGAAAGGTCAGGAATTCAAGGCCCACAGCTTAACATAGTCAAAGCAATATATAGCACGCCAGGAGCCAATATGAAACTAAATGGAGAGAAAATTAATACAATCCCACTAAAATCAGGGATTAGACAAAGCTATCCACTCTCTCCCTATCTGTACAATATAGAAGTTGACATTCTAATAGAGCAATTAGACAATCAAAGGAGGTCAAAGCGATATAAATTCGAAAGGAAGAAGTCAGAATATCACTATTTGAAGATGATATGATAGTATACTTAAGTGACCCCAAAAATTGCAAGGCAAAGGATGCTCTCAATAGGACAAAATAGCAATCCACAGTTTGGGAATGACTTTTACCAATCCTTCATATGATAGAGAGCTAATGTCCAATATATACAAAGAACTCAAGAATTTAGACTCCAGAGAACCAGCCAAAGAGTACACATGGAGGGACCCATGTCTCCAGCTACATATGTAGCAGAAGATGACTATTTCAGACATCAGTGAGAGGAGAGACCATTGGTGCTGTGAAGACTAGATAACCCAGAATAGGGGAATGCAAGTCAGGAACTTGGAGGGGGAAGAAGACAGTGAGGGGAGATGGGTTGGGGGTTTTTGGTGGGATAACATGGAAAGGGGTTAACATTTGAAATGTAAATAAAGCAAATACCTAATTAAAAAAAAGAAATTCAAGTCTCTAAAGAAAGAAACTGAAGAAGACCTCAGAAAATGGAAAGATCTCCAGTGCTAGTGGATTGTCAGAATTAATATAATAAAAATGGCCACCTTGCCCAAAGCATTTACAGAAAATTCTATTTTTATTATTCCCTACTCTGTCCTGGCAGTCAGAAATCTCTCTGGTGAGGCTTGTTAACTTTTTATGAGCCAGAGAGGAATGAACAGAAATGATTTAAAATATTTTATACAAGCTAATATGGATAACTATGTATGTGTATATGTGTACACACACACACACACACACACACACACACACACAGAGAGAGAGAGAGAGAGAGAGAGAGAGAGAGAGAGAGACAGACAGACACACACACACACACAGACACTCAGGCTGGTCCCAACAGTCTGTCACAATCAGCTGCACAAGCATTCATGCACACTCACCTGCATACATACACATGTACATATAGACAAACAATTATACACATTTTGATGGATAGGTGGTTGAATGGTTGGGGCAGAGCTCCCCAAGGCAAACCATCCAACAACATATGGAAGCAGAGGCTAAGTGGTGGTCAACAGAATTTCAGTATGTCACATTCACAGAATATAAAACAGAAGCAAATACTAATACATTTTGACTTTCCAATACCATTAGATTCCTGCATATAGGCTCTTTCTGTTTTGTGTTCTTATTTTGTTATCTAGACACTTCCCTTTCTTTAATGCTTTTCCAAATTTTCCTTTTGCTGTTTCCATATTTTAATTGGAGATTGCATAGTTTTAGTCAAATAGCACAGTATAGTGAATGCACTTACAGTACAGTATAGTTTTTCCTGACTTTTGATATCCAGCTAAGAAGAGGTGAGAATTGTCAATGTTATGAAAGTCAGAGTTACTGAGAACACAGGGTGCAGTTATAAAAAGATAGATGACATAGTAGAGTATGCTCAGGAGACCAAACCATGTTCGAGCACAGAAACTAAGTCACCTGGACACTGGGGATATATGACCCCATGTTAATTACCTTGACAAACCGAATTTCAACTTCTAAACCACAAAGGATAATATAATAAATGCCTGTTGTGTGGTTGTGTCGCATAATCTTTAGAGGAAGCTATTATATAAAACTTAAAATCAATTCAATTCAGGAACAAGAGAGATGGTGCATGGGTTAAGTAAATTCATGCTCTTCCACAGGACATATATATATATATATATATATATATATATATATATACACATATACATACATATATGTATATATATGTATATATACATATATGTGTATATATATACACACATATGTATATGTATGTATGTATATAAATAATATAGTATAAAATGTGTTTTAATATATTTTAAGTGGTAAATTAAAAAAAAGTTATTTCTTTTATGAATGTCATTATTCAATTATAAAATCTTAAGCACATCATATATGAAATGGCCAGTTTAGGTTGCATATTTCCCTTATTACTAATCTTGACATATTGATTAGGGTCACCCCTACTGATTCCTGGGCATTTTCACTGATAGATTTCCACTTTATCCACATAATAACCCCATTCCATTGTTTTCTTCCAATAAATCCCTCCTTTTTTATCACTGAATGATCCCTCCTGTTCCCATACTCAACCCCTGACCCCAAAACTTCTGCATCTCTTCTATTTACCCATCTCAGGGAGATTCATTTGTCACCCCCTGAACCCTCCTTTCCACCTAGCCTATCCAGTGCTTTGGAGTATAGGATGATTATAAGTTATTTTACACTTAATATCTACTTATAAGTGAGTGTGTACTATGTTTTTCTACATCTGGGTTTGCTCATTCAGAAAAATATTTTAGTTCATTCCATTCCATTTTCCATTCATTTTTCTTTGTAAGGACCTCTATCATTTTCATAACATTGGGTTTATGATCATTTTGTGCAATAGCAATATTGGAATATTCTGGGAAGGGTTTAGTAAGATACCTGGACTCTGGTGATGCATATTATCAGGGCTGTTGATGATTGTGTTCTTATACTGGAATTTTAAGATTTACATTCAAGATGAATATCAGTCTATGGGTCTATATCTGAATGTGTTGTTGTCGAATGGTCTTGTATACCTTGCTTTTGTTCCTGCTTTCATCTTCCAGTATTTGTTGTCTGTATTCGTGGTATCCAGCTTGACTTTTCATCAAGGAGGGAGTCTCAATTAGAAAAGGGGGGCAAGATTACTGGAAGTTAGCATAGCACATGGTCCACCTTTGTTCTTCTGCCTGGCATGGCCTGTCTTTCAGTACACATTATCCATCTATATATGGGTGGGGTATGGCAACAGGGAGCAGGAAGAAGATGAGGTATCAGAAGTGTAGGTCATTTTACCCTGAAATGAAGTCTTTGGTGGGAATCATATCTTGTCTTCCTTGTGTTACCTGCACCTGGACTGTCATTATCTGCCCTAGTAGGAGAAGATGTATGGAGAAAAGCCATGGGCAGCTGGAGGTATTACTGGTTTGGGTCAAGATTTCCAAACTGAGAGAGTAGGAGAGTTAATACACAAGTTACTACTCTTACTATATTTGGCTATCATGGCCTTCATCTGAGTAATGAATATCTACATGAATAGTAGAAGTGTGGGGATATTGGCTGCTGTGGATGTTTAGGTGTGTGTTGGTACCAGGAGCTAGGCTACCCTGGAATGATTTGAGGTGGAGCACATCATTGGACATAGAGGTAGCTTTGCAAACTGATGTTTTCTGTACTTCTCTCTCTAATATAGCTGGATTGTTGCTTATAACTTCTAAAAAGTCCTAAAACCATTCTGTGTTATTCTGTTTATAAACTACTGGCTTGGGTGGTTAGTACTTGCTGTCTAGCAATGGAGAATGAATGAAACATTCATTGCTATTGCTCTCTACTCTGTCAATGCTGCCAGAAGCCTCTCTTGTGAGTCCTGTTACCTCTTTGTGAGCCTGAGAGGAAGGAAGAGAAATTTAATTAAAATGCTTTATATAGGCAAATATGGACATATATATCTATAGATCTATATAGATATCTATAATCATACATCCACACTTTTACTGAGCCAAACTGTCCATCACAATTAACTCCAGAAGCATGGATGCATGCTTAGATGCATACACATATATCCACATGTATGTATAGGCAAAAAGACATACACATTTGGATGGTTGGATAGATGGGTGGATGGATGATGGATGGATGGATGAATGGATGCATGGATGGATAAATGGATGGATTCATGGATAGATGGCTGGCTGGATGGGGCAGAGCTCCTCAAGGGCAAATGTCAAACAACATATGGCAGCAGAGACCAAGTGGTTGTCAAGGTATCAGAACTTTTGGTCATTTAGTTCTGATAAGAGAGCATAGAAGTGCTTGGATTGCAGATGGGGATCTTACCTGTTCTGACTTTTGAGCCCTGCATGCAGTAGATCTGTGCCAAAATAGGGTAAGGTACATGGAAAGAGTTAGGGGTAGTATGTAGGGAAAGGTGTTAGTGGCTTCCAAACCAAAGGAGTGGGAAAATCAGAGTGGGCTTCAAACCGAATCCTACCATGTTCCAAGTATCTCATTCAATTTTCCTTCTGTACTGTATTCTAGTTTTGAAATGCACAACTATGAGGAACTATGATCATACACATGCTGAACTCTATTGTGTAACATGTTTTTTTTTTTTAAATCACAAACTTGGGGAGCTTGTGGCTTTCCATCAGGATGAGCAATAACTCTTTTTTTCTGCAGGAGCAGCTGCGAAAGAGCTGAAGGTGATCCAGCCTGAGAAGACAGTTTCTGTTCATGCTGGAGGGTCAGCCACTCTGAAATGCACAGTGACATCCCTGTTACCTGTGGGGCCCATCAAGTGGTTCAGAGGTGTAGGACAGTGTAGGCATATGATATTTAGTTTCACAGGAGAATCCTTCCCCAGAATAACTCGTGTTTCAGACGTTACAAAGAGAAACAATCTGGATTTTTCCATCCATATCAGTAATGTCACTCTTGCTGATGTGGGTACCTACTACTGTGTGAAGTTCCTGAAAGGATCATTAGAGTCTGACTTTGAGTTTCAGTCTGGAGGTGGCACTGAGCTGTTAGTATTTGGTAAGTACTACATTTTACTTTTCATCCATGATTTCTCCTACAGGTTGAATTATTGTCCAATACTCTGTGAAAACAAGTAAGAAACACATGTAGAAGGGACCTGAATATACATAGTTTCACTTTATCCCATATTGGGACTGAGAACCCGGAGAAGAATAGAGGATATTCTAAGTGTTTGATGTTTCTCTTTCTCGGAAATGAGTATAAATTTATACATTTGTATGCCTGCCCCACGAAACATGTTTCTCAAACTATCACAGATTAGTGGCTGCAGAAAGACCATGAAAGATGACTGCTGTATCTGGTGACAGGGTCAGACCAGACTTACTTTCATATCTGATTAAGTCTTCTCTTTCTGCCCAAACAACCTCAGGATTAGACATACCAGGCCCAATCAAAATATCTTTTGAGACAGAAATCAGCTTTCAGGAGGAGTATTTTACCCAAGGAGTATGTCTCCACCCTCTCAAGTTGAAATGTACATCACAGCAGAAATATCCAGGGCAGGGTGTTTTTCTCACTTCCTGTTTGTTCACAGCACACATAAAATTGCAGAGATACCCACATTTCTTGTGGAATCCCATCCCTGGATTAGATGGGGGCAATAAGCTAGGTCTTTGACTTGGGACTGTCAGAGAGAATTTTGTATCAGAGACCTATGCACACAGGCACTGAATGTTTGAGCCAATGTTGACTTGCTACCTGGAGGAAGGATCCATGTGGATCATATCCAATCAACATCCAAGGCAGCCAGATGTTCACTTTGAATTTCCTGACAGAAGAATGAAGTCTTTATCTAGGTCTTGATTTTGAGAATTTTAAAGCAGGGTGGACACTCACACTATCTATCCCAATCATGTTAGAGAAGTGAGTCCTGTATGCCAGTACCTTGTCCATAATCACACAGCCAGTTAGTGTTGAGATATACAATGGAATCCACCTTTAATTTCGGGACATCTTCTTGATATCCATGTGAGGAACATCTTCTCTCCTTAAGTACCTGATGCACAAGAGATGTTGAATCAGAATTTCATGAAGCCAGCCAGCATTTTCATTCATCACCAGCTCCAAAGTGTTAAAAATTTCCTCAAACCCAGATTATAATATGCAATAATTATCAGAAAGCTACCCACAGGTCGACAATCCTTTCACCACATGTTGTTGGTAAGACTGTTCCCTATATGAGAAACCATAGTGCAGCAGCTAGAGATACAATTTTTCAAATTGCAGGCCATGAATATTTCATTTGATTTTATTTTGGCTACTAAAACAGTAGTTAGTCATTAGTAGTCAGCTGCTACATGGGTTCAGAGTAGACCTACTCGTATATTCACCACCCTGACCATAAAAAGTGTCCACTCTATAGGAGTGCTGTGGCATTTAAGAATTAATTAGTTCATAAGGATGTTACCATTTCCCCACTTGGGTGTAGTGTAGCAAATTTTCTCATAACCCTTCAACGAAGAGAGACAAGGAGAATGGGTTTAATCTGAATTCATGCATATCATAAAAAAGGACAATGAAGTTCTATGAAATGCAAAATACAGGAAACCCCAACCAGCAAATGATTAAGGTATGATGTAGTTCATAGCTTCTAATGATAATAGCTTTAGTTGCAATATTATATAAGGATGCTCTTAAGGATGTTGGTGTCAGACGGAGGGACAACAAATAGCAATTGCTACATGCAACATCTCTGTTATTCATTTTCTCACTAAGCATATTCTATAAAAGTGACGTCATTTCTTCCTTTTGGGGAAGACTCTGAAGTACATAGAAGGACCTGACATGTGAACAGATAATAAAGAGGCAAGAGTTGCCTACAACCTCTGCCTCATAGAGTAAAACAGCAACAGCACAGACGACTTTCTTCCTGCATAACTTGTTCTCTGACCAGCAACCATGGAACAAACCTGCCAATTGTTTCCAGTATTGAAAGTGTGAAGTATCCCTTGCCTTACAAAATTTCATGAGGTCCCATTTGTCAATTCTTGATCTTAGAGTATAAAGCTATTGGTGTTCTGTTCAGAAACTTTCCCTCAAGGCTCTTCCCAAATTTCTTTTCTATTAGTTTCACTGTGTCTGGCTTTATGTGGAGGTCCTTGATCCACTTGGAGTTGAGCTTAGTGCAAGGCTATAAGAATGGATCAATTTGCATTCTTCTGCATGCTGACCACCAGTTGAGCCAGCACCATTTGTTGAAAAGGCTATTTTTTCCACTGGATGTTTTAAGCTCCTTTCCCGAAGATCAAGTGACCATAGGTGTGTGGGTTCATTCCTGGGTCTTCAATCCCATTCTATTGATCCACCTGCCTGTCACTGTACCAATACCATGCATTTTTAACACTATTGCTCTGTAGTATTGCTTGAGGTCCAGGATACTGATTTGGCCAGACGTTCTTTTACTGTTGAGAATAGTTTTAGCTATCCTGGGTTTTTTGTTACTCCAGATGAATTTGAGAATTGCTGTTTCTACCTCTATGAAGAACTGAGTTGGGATTTTGATGGGGATTTTGTTGAATCTGTATATTGCCTTTGGCAAGATGGTCATTTTAACTATATTAATCCTGCCAATCCACAAGCTTGGAAGATTTTTGCATTTTCTGAGGTCTTTTTCTATTTCCTTCTTCAGAGACTTGAATTTCTTGTCATACCGGTCTATCACTTGTTTGGTTAGAGTCATACCATGATACTTTACATTGTTTGTGGCTGTTGTAATGGGTGTCATTTCCCTAATTTCTTTCTCAGCCTGTTTATCCTGTGAGCTGAGGAAGGCTACTTACTAGCTTGAGTTGATTTTATATCCAGCCACTTTGCTGAAATTGTTTATCAGCTGTACGTGCTCTCTGGTGGAATTATTTTGGTCGCTTAAGTATACTAACATATCGTCTGCAAATAGTGGTAGTTAGACTTCTACCTTTTTAGTTTGTATCCCATTGATCTCCTTATGTTGTCTAATTCCTCTAGCTAGAACTTCAAGTACTATATTAAAAAGATATGGAGAGAGGGGGCAGCTTTGTCTAATCCCTGATTTTAGTGGGATTGCTTCAAGTTTCTCTCCATTTAGTTTGATGTTGGCTACTGGTTTGCTGTATGTTGCTTTGATTATGTCTAGGTATTGGCTTTGAGTTTCTGTTCCTTCCAAGTCTTTAGCATGAAAGGATGCTGAATTTTGACAAAACGGTAACCAACAAATTGGGAAAAGATCTTCACCAACCCTACATCCAACAGAGGACTAATATCGAATATATACAAAGAACTCAAGAAGTTAGACCCCAGAAAAGCAAACAACACTATTAAAAAAAGGGGTACATAGATAAACAAAGAATTTTCACCTGAAGAACTTCAGATGGCTGAAGGAAATGCTCATCATCATTAGTCACTAGAGAAATGCAAATCAAAACAACCCTGAGATTTCACCTCACACCAGTCAGAATGCCAAAGAATAAAATCTCAGGAGACAGCAGGTTTTGGTGAGGATGTGGAGAAAGAGGAACACTCCTCCACTGCTGGCAGGATTGCAAACTAGTACAACCACTCTGAAAATCAGTCTGGTGGGTGCTCAGAAAACTGTGCATGACACTTCTGGAGGACACTGCTATACCACTCCTGGGAATATACCCAGAGGATTCCCCAGCATGTAATAAGGAGACATACTTCACTATGTTCATAGCAGCCCTATTTATAATAGCCAGAAGGTGGAAAGAACCCAGATGTCCCTCACCTGAGGAGTGGATACAAAAAATGTGGTATATATACACAATGGATTACTACTCAGCAATTAGAAACAATGAATTCATGAAATTCTTAGACAAATGGATGGAGCTGGAGAACATCATCCTAAGTGAGGTAACCCAGTCTCAAAAGAAAACTCATAGTATGCATTCACTGATAAGCAGATATTAGCCTAGAAGTTTGGAATACCCAAGACTCAATCCACATATTAAATGATGCCCAAGAAGAAGGAAAGAGTGGCCCCTGGTTCTGGAAAGTCTCAGTACAGCAGTGTAGGAGAATACCAGAACAGGGACGTGGGAAGGGGTGTATTGGGGAACAGGGTGATGGAAGAGGGCTTATGGGACTTTTGGGGAGGGGCGATCCAGGAAAGGGGAAATCATTTGAAATGTAATTAAAGAATATTTCGAATGAAAAAGGGAAACAAATCACAAAACAACAACAAAATGATATTTCTATGTGAATTTGTAGATTATACATCATAATACATGTAACATCATGAATCAGTTAAAAATGAATAATCAATGTTTTCAAGTAAATTAATAAATATAAAACCTTTAGCATGTAAAGAAAAGTATGAAGTAAAAATAAATCAGAATATGCAGGAATCTTAGACAAGGCCTGGAACAACAGCCACTTTCTGCAATGAACTACTTGGATCAGGAATCTAGCATACTATTCCTCAAGTTGGATTCTTGGAGTAGATATAGAGCAATATCAGTAAGGTGGTGTTAGTGGAGAACAGCAGCTTTCTTTTGAGAAATTAATGTTAAGTCACAGAAAATAACCTCTGAGATAGTTAGGAATAATATACATCTTTTTTTGTTTCAGCCTCAGCATCTTTATTTGTAGCATGGTAATTATCACAGATCCTGCAGAGGGAAAGGCTTGACCACTGTATATCACCCAGCAAAACAGCATGTGAAAATACAGGTTGTATATCATGGTTGCTAATCCTTGGTCAACTCATTGAAACTGGCCCTTCGTTTTCCTTCTGTTGAATGAGGATACCTCTGCCCATTTTGAGTCTGCTATGACTACCTAGAGAAACAGTGAGTTTCTGGCATTAGGAGGCCATGGGGTGAGAAATCCTACTCTCTGTACAATTCTCAGTTTCCCCTTTTGTGATGATTACAGCCATGGTCAATGGTAAGTGTTTCTTGAGAACAGAGAAAACATGCACATATTCTTGGCTGGTAGTTTCAGGGTCTTTAGGTGCATCACAATTGCAGCAGTCCTCATAAAAGAGGACTAAATCTAAATGCCTGGATAGTGTCCCAGCACTGCTAGCCTTCGACATGTATCCAGGATAAGATCTTCAACACAAGGTACTCTCTTCCTGTTAGCACAGAAAATAGACTTGCTCTAATGGAGTGAAGTCATATAACATACTTAGAGAAAATGCTGACTGTTAGGAAATCACTGTAAGTGTGCTCTTATTACATCATGTGGTCTTGGACATTGTACTTTCTCTATCTATGCTTTTGGTTCATTGACATGAAATTATGATAAATTTGAAGAATTATATAGAAAAACATGTTAAAATTGAAGATTTTCATGAAAATTTATACAGATAAAATGGTAGACATAAAAATATTACTAAATTAATTGAGAAAGTAAGTAGAAATTTTTCTGATGAAATTGGAGTTTTACATGGATAATAATACAGATTAATTTGCTGGTGCATAAATATATATCTAAATTAATTAAAGAGCAATTATAAACAATATTTCCATGTAAATCTTAAGTTTAATTATACAAGGTTTATAATTACACTTTCTTTTTTGATGTAAATTTTTTTATTGGATATATTCTATATTTACAATTCATTTCCCTTTTTCTGGTTCCCCACCCCAAAGGACCCACATGCTCTTTTCTGTCTCCCTGCTCCCTCATCCACCCTCTCCCACTTCCCTGTTCTTGTACTCCCCACAATGATGCTTTGGTCCATTCTAGCACCAGTGTCCACTCCTTTCTTCTTGTCAGACATCACTTGGTATGTGATTTATGTCTTTGGTGTTCCAAGATTCTAGGCTAATATCCACTTATCAGTGACTGCGCACCATGGGTATTCTTTTGAGACTGGGTCACCTCACTTAGTATGATGTTCTCCAGCTCCATCCATTTCTCTAAGAATTCCATGAATTCATTGTTGCTAATGGCTGAATATTACTCCATTGTGTATATATACCATTTTTTTTTTGTATCCATTCCTCTGTTGAGGGACATCTGGGTTCTTTCCAGCTTCTGGCAATTATATATAAGGCTGCGATGAACATACTGGAGCATGTATCCTTATTGCTGGTGAATCTTCTGGGTATATTCCCAGGAGTGGTATGGCTGGGTCCTCCAGAAGTATCACATCCAGTTTTCTGAGGAACCGCCAGACTGATTTCCAGAGTGGTTGTACCAGCTTGCATTCCCACCAGCAGTGGAGGAGTGTTCCTCTTTCTCCACATCCTCGCCAACACCTGATGTCTTCTGAGTTTTTAATCTTAGCCATTCTGACTGGTGTGAGGTGAAATCTCAGGGTTGTTTTTATTTGCATTTCCCTAATGACTAATGATGTTGAACATTTTTTAAGGTGTTTCTCAGCCATCCAAATTTCTTCAGGTGAAAATCTCTGTTTAGCTCTGTACCCCATTTTTGGATAGGGTTATTTGGTTTTCTGGGGTCTAACCTCTTGAGTTCTTTGTATACATTGGATATTAGCCATCTGTCAGATGTGGGGTTGGTGAAGATCTTTTCCCAATTTGTTGGTAGCCGATATTTTCCTTTTGACAGTGTCTTTTGCCTTACAGAAACTTTGTAATTTTATGAGGTCTATTCTTTGTCTATTCTTGCTCTTAGAGCATAAGCAATTGGTGTTCTGTTCAGGAATTTTCCCCCTGAGCCTATGTCCTCAAGGGTCTTCCCCAGTTTCTTTTCTATTAGTTTTAGTGTGTCTGGTTTTATGTGGAGGTCCTTGATCCACTTGGAGTTGAGCTTAGTGCAAGGAGATAAGAGTGGATCAATTCTCATTCTTCTGCATGTTGACCTCCAGTTGAGCAAGCACCATTTGTTGAAAAGGCTATCGTTTTTCCACTGGATGTGTTCAGCTCCCTTGTCGAAGATCAATTGGCCATAGATGTGTGGGTTCAATTCTGGGTCTTCGATAGTATTCCATTGATCTGCCTCCCTGTCACTGAACCAATACCATGCAGTTTTTAACACTACTGCTCTGTAGTATTGCTTGAGGACCGGGATATTGATTCCCCCAGAAGTTCTTTTGCTATTGATGATAGTTTTAGCTATCCTGGGTTTTTTGTTATTCCAGATGAATTTGAGAATTGCTCTTTCTAACTCTATGAAGAACTGAGTTGGGATTTTGATGGGGATTGCGTTGAATCTGTATATTGCTTTTGGCAAGATTGTCATTTTAACACTATTAATCCTACCAACCCACGAGCATGGAAGATTTTCCCATTTTCTGATGTCTTCTTCAATTTCCCTCTTCAGAGACCTGAAGTTTTTGTCATATAAATCTTTCACATGTTTGGTTAGAGTCACTCCAAGATACTTTATATTGTTTGTGGCTATTGTGAAGGGTGTCATTTCCCTAATTTCTTTCTCGACCTGTTTATCTGTCATGTATACAAAGGCTACTGATTTGCTTGAGTTGATTTTATAGCCATCCACTTTGCTGAAGTTGTTTATCAGTTGCAGGAGTTCTCTGGTAGAGGTTTTTGGGTCACTTAAGTATACTATCGTATCATCTGCGAATAATGATAGTTTGACTTCTTCCTTTCTGATTTGTATCCCTTTGTCTTCCCTATGTTGTCAAATTGCTCTAGCTAGTACCTCAAGTACGATATTGAAGAGATATGGTGAGAGGGGACAGCCTTGTCTAGTCCCTGATTTTAGTGGGATTGCTTCAAGTTTTTCTCCGTTTACCTTGATGTTGGCTACTGGTCTGCTGTATATTGATTTTACTATGTTTAGATATGGGCCTTGAATTCCTGCTCTTTCCAAGACTTTTAGCATGATTACTTTCAATTAATCTAGAAAATCTTTTATTTCAACCAATTTAATTGTATTATTTTCTCAGAAAATATTGAATATAATACACTTTTCTATATATTTCTTCAATTTTATCACAAATATTTTCAGTGTAAAACCTTAATTTTACCAGAACATATTTATAATTCCTCTAGCAATCAATTTAGAAATGTTTTCAAGCCAACCAATTCATCTCCATTATTTTTCATGAAAATATTCAATTTTAACATGGTTTGCTATGTATTTCTTCAATTTTATCATAAATATTTTCCAGATAAATTTCTAATTTTACCACAAAATATTTATAATTCCACTCTTAATTAGGATGTTTTTCTGCCTAGCCTTTTTCTGTCTAATTTTCCAAGAAAATTATCAATTTAATGTGCTTTTCTATGTATTTCTTCCATTTTATCAGAAACACTTTCCACGTAAATCTTCAATTTTATCAGAAAATGTTTTTAATTTTTTTCAATTAATTTAGCAATTTTTTATGTCTATCATTTTATCTGTTTATTTTTCCAGGACAATTTTCAATTTTAACATATTTTTACATATATTTCCTCAATTATTCAGAAATATTTTCCATGTAAAACTTCAATTTTGTCAGAAATGTTTATAATTCTTTTCTTTTTTGAGGATTATAATGAAAAATTTTATATAGATATACTCATAGGCATAAAAGTATTTCTTAGTTGATTGAAAGTGGAATTATTAACATTTTCAGGTAAAATGAAAGGTTTACATGAAATTTTCTGATAAAATTCAAGAAATATATAGAAAAACACGTTAAAATTGACTATTTCATGGAAAATTATACAGATAAATTGGCAGTCATAAAAATCTTTCTAAATTAAATGAAGGTGGAATTAAAAGTATTTTGTGATAAAATCAGATTTACATGGAAAACATTTTTTATACAATAGAAGAAATATATAGAAAACATGTTAAAATAGAAGATTATCATGAAAAATAATGCAGATAAAATGGTAGGCATGTAAAAATCATAACTAAAATAATTAAAAGAGGAATTACAAACTTTTTCTGGTAAAATTGAAGATTTACAAGAAAAATATTTCTGTATTCTATGTCTTTTTAATGGGGAATTGAGCCATTGATTTTTAGATATTAAGGGATAGTGATTGTTTCTTCCTCTTATTTTTAATGTTATTTTTATGTTTGTATGGCTACCTTCTTTTGGATTTGTTGGAAGATTACTGTCTTGCTTTTTCTAGGGTGTAGTTTCCCTCCTTGTGTTGGCATTTTCCATCTATCATCCTTTGTATGGCTGGATTTGTGAGAAGATATTGTGTAAATTAAGTTTTATCATGGATTATCTTAGTTTCTCCAGCTATGGTGATTGTGAGTTTTGCTGGGTATAGTAGTCTGTGGTGGCATTTGTGTTCTTTTAGGGTCTGTGTGAAACTTGCCCAGGATTGTCTAGCTTTCATTGTCTCTGGTGAGAAGTCTGGTATAATTCTGATGGGTCTGCCTTTATAAGTTACTTACCCTTTTTCGCTTAGTGCTTTTAACATTCTTTGTTTAGTGAATTTGGTGCTTTCATTATATGCGGAGAGGACTTTCTGTTCCACTCCAATCTGTTTGTAGTTCTGTAAGCTTCTTTCTGTTCATGGACATCTCTTTCGTTAGGTTAGGGAAGTTTTCTTCTATAATTTTGTTGAAAATATTTACTGGCCCTTCAAGATGTAAACCTTTGCTCTCTTCTATACCTATAATCCTTAGGTTTGGTCTTCTCATTATGTCCTAGATTTCCTGGATGTGTTTGGTTACAAGCTTTATGCACTTGGCATATTTTTAATATAGAGTTAATGTTTACTATGATATCTTCAGCACCTGAGATTCTTTCTTCCATCTCTTGTATTCTGTTGTTGATGCTTGCATCTATGACTCCTGATTTCTTTCCAAGGTTTTATATCTCTAGAGTTCTGTCCCTTTGTGGTTTCTTCATTATTTCTACTTCCACATTTAGATCCTGGATGGTTTTGTTCAGTTCCTTCACTTGATTGTGTTTTCCTGTAATTCTTTAAGGGATTTTTGTGTTTCATCTTTAAGGGCTTCTAATTGTTTACCTATGTTTCCCTGTAGTTCTTTAAGAGATTTTTGTGTTTCCTCTTTAAGGACTTTTATCTGTTGACCCATGTTCTATATTTCTTTAAGGGAGTTATTTAAGTCCTTCTTGTAACCTTCTATCTTCATCATGAAACATGATTTTACATGGAACTCTTGCTTTTCAGGTGTGTTGGGGTATCTAGGACTTGCTGTAGTGGGAGACCTGTGTTCTGATGTTGCTGAGTAGCCTTGGTTTCTGTTGTTAGGGTTCTTGTGTTTGCCTTTCGCCATCCTGGTTATCTTTGGTGTCAGTTGGTCTTGCTGTCTCTGGCTGGAGCTTGTCCCTCCTGTGTGCCTGTAAGCCTTTGTCTGTACTCCTGAGAAACCGACTCTCTGTGGCTGTTGTGCCACCTGGCTCCCTGGTGCATATGGCAGTGGGAAGACTTCTGTCCCAGCTGCTCCACTGATTGTGTGCCCCATCCACTCCTATCTGTTTCGCTTCTGAGAAAAATTGGAGACCTCACCTCCACACTCAGAAGTGAAAGTGCTGCTGGGAGATGACTCTCTCCTGGCAGGCTATGCACAGAAGGCTGTGGAGCCAACAGGCTCCTTGTTGCAAATGGTGGTGGGAAAGTAAACTCTTATCTAAACAATTTTTATCCCATTCTTCCATGTTTTCCAGTAAATGTTTCCATCAGGCTGTTTTATGCTTTACTAGGGTTCTTTCATTTCCTCAAATCTGGAATTTTCCTCAATGCTTATATCTAAACAAAGCACCCTGACATCTATTCCTTTCCATTTACCATTATCTACCAGGACATGTGGATGTCCTACTCACAGTTATCCCTGAATACTTGGGAGACTGTTTATCTTGGTCCAAGGACATTCTCTCAGGGATCATCCAAAGTACCACTAATTATGAGCATCTGTGGGTCCCACTAACATTGTCACCCTTCCTAGGGATCAGTTCTCCCAGAATATTGGAAATTGTATTAGCTGACCCATAGGATTCAGAAAATCAATTGTTTAATGGTTAACACAGAACCACAACTCTCTCTTCAAAGAGGATAAGATATATTTCTTCTTGAATCAAACTATCAGTGACCAAGTCCCAGGAACATAGATTTGAGTCACTTGAAAGTCACCTGTGAGAACAGTTTATAACTTTTTTTGTAGTAATAGAAGGAAACCACAAATCAAGACTCTTTTAAAACTAATTGGTGAAAACAAAGAAGGGGGTGGGTTACCATATGGCAGAGAAACCTAATAGAGACTTCAGTTGCTAACTGATGAGGCCCTCAGTATGTGGGTTGGTTGAAACTAGTAGTTTGCTAAGTTAATAATTTCCAAATTAAAATTCATACTCTGGTTGTACACTGAAGATGATTCACCTAAACTGTTACAAAGCTGTTCAGTCAGGGTCAAACGAAGAGAGCATATGGCTATTAAGAGGGATAAATATGATCCAAATAATTTGCTCTGGATCTGCAACATGCCAGAATTCATTCAAGTTCTAAAGATACAATAATTCTTGTAAAAGGTTCAGTTTGAAGGTTCATATACTTTGTGTAAAATTTTGTTGATAAAATATAGTGCTGTAAGTTGGAGACTGGACATGGAGCTAATAAATAGACACCTTTCTTTTTCTTTTTCTTTTTCTTTTTCTTTTTCCTTTTCATTTTCTTTTTCTTTTTCTTTTTCTTTCTTTTTCCTTTTCTTTTTCTTTACTAATTCACTTTATATCCCACTTTATGCTCCCCACTTAGTCACCTCCTCTCAAAATCCTTCCCCATCTCCCCTCCCTTTCTTCACTAAGTGGGTTGGGGTCCTTCTGGTAATCCTCCACCAACAAGGCACATCAAGTCTATGTGACACTACGTAGTTCCTCTCCCACTGTAGCCAGACAAGGTTAAAAGCCCAGCTAGAAGAACGTATCCAATGTTCAGGGAACAGATTTTGGTATAGTCCTTGTTGAAGTAGTGAGGAACCCACAAGAAGGCCAAGCTACATATCTTCTACTTATGTGCAGGGAGGCCTATGTCCAGCACTGTATGTTCTTTGGTTGGTGATTCAGACACTGAGAACCCCAATGTTCTAGGATAGTTGACTCTGGAATTCCCATTCTTTTTTGGGTCCACCATCTTTCTTACTATTCTTCCATAAGAATACTCAAATACTATCTACTGTTCACCTCTGGGTATCTGTCATTGTCTCTGTCTCTGTCAGTTACTGGGCAGAGTCTCTCAAAAGACAACGTGCTCCTCTCTGCAAACAACAGTATCATGTATCAGTATCAGTAACAGCATAATATGATGGATTGGTACTTGCTTATGGGATGGGTTTAGGCCTGGGATGGCTTTCAACCTGGACTGCTTATTGAAGGGCCATGCCCTCAGTCTCTATTCCATTCCCCTGTTTCTACATTTCATGGAGACAGGACATGTTTTGGATTGGAAGTTTGGTGTGTGGGTTGGTAGATCTATTGTTCCACAGGGGTTACTGTCTGGTTACAGATAGTAGCCTCTACAAGTCCCACATCCCCAATGTAATGAGTTACAAGTAAATTCAATTCCGTTGATTCTTGGATGCCTCCATTATGCCAGGTCTCTGACATTTCATTGAGATCTTCCTAAGTGCTCACCCTATCAGTTGCAGATTTCCAATTATTTTCATAGCCATTTAGCTATCTCTCCTGTCCTTCCAGGCACCTGATCTTGAAGCACTAATACCTCTCCCCAAACCCCTCCTTCGCAAACCTGTCCCTCCATCTGCCTCTTGTGACTATTTTATTCACCCTTTTAAGTAAGATTCAAGTTTCCTGTATAGTGCCTTCCTTCTTGTGTAGCTTTTTGGTGTCTGTGGAGTATACCATGGTACCTGTATTTTATAACTAATATCCACTTATAAGTGAGTACACACCACATCAGTCCTTTTTGGATTGGGATACCTCTCTCAGGATGATATTCTCAAGTTACATCCATTTGCCTACAAAATTCATGATGTCTTTGTTTTTCATAGATGAATAGTATTCCACTGGGCATTTATCATATATATATATATATATATATATATATATATATATATATATACACACACATATACATATACATATATATGATACAAACACACACACACACATATATGTGATCCATTCTACAGTTGAGGGACATGAATGCTGTTTCCAGTTTCTAAATATTGTGAATAAAGCTACTATGAACATAGTTAATCATGTGTCTTTGTGAGATGTTAGAGCATCTTTTGAGTATATGCCCAGGAATGGTATAGCTGGTTCTTGAGGTAGAGCTGTTCACAGTTTTTTGAAAAGCCACCAAATGGATTTTGAAAGTGGTTATACAGATTCCCACTGCCACCAACAAAGAAGTGTTCTCCTTGCTCACCCATCCTTACCAGCATGTGCTACCTCTTGAATTTTTTCTTAGGTATTCTGATGGGTGCAATATGGGACCTTAGATTTGTTGTGATTTGTATCTCCCTTATGACGAATGATTTTTAAAATTACTTTAAGTGTTTCCCTCTGTTGAGAATTCTGTTTAGTTCTATAAACAATTTCTCAATTGTGTTATTTGGTTTGTTAGTGACTATCTCCTTGAGTTCTTTACAAATTTTTAATATTACCCCTCTGTCACATTAGGGTTGTTGAAGATCTTTTCCCAACATTTAGGCTACTGTGTTGTGCCATTCACAGTATTCTTTTCCTTACAGAAGCTTTGAAGTTTCACGAGGTCCCTTTAATCAATTGGTGGTCTTAGAGACTGAGTGAGCCATTAGTGTTCTGCTCAGGAAATTGTCTCGAGTTTATATGTGTTCTAGGGCACTTCCCAGTTCCTTTTCTGAGATTTACTTTATCCAGATTTATGTTGAGATCTTTGGTCCACTTGGGCTTGAGTTTTGTGCAGGGTTGTGGTAAATATACACGTATTGTCATTATTCTACACATAGACACACTCTTTACCATGTCTTCTAAGATGAATCAGTGCATATAATGGGAAAAGAGAACACACACAAGCTCTGCAGAGCTTCGTTGGGCTTAGAAGCCGACCCCTGATTAGAATAGACCCCTGATTTCATTTTTTATAATGGTTTCTCTTTACCTTGATTTTCAGAACTGAAGACATCAGGTATTGCTAAAACCTTTGTAGCTGTGCTCCTTGGATCTAAACTACTGCTGATAATTGCTGCCACTGTCATCTACATGCACAAGAAGCAAAAGGCCTGAATATAAGTTCGGAGGGATAGAGATATATTAGTTAAATTTCTGTTACTATGAGAAAACTTTAATAAAATAGTTTGTAGATGAAAGGTCTTATTTGGCCTCTTAATACTTCAGTATCTCATGAGTCCATCATTCTGGGGAGTAGCGGTCACTAATGCCAACAGCTGTGTGCTCAGTCTTAAGCAGAAAGCATGAACCAGATTGAACAAAATGGAAGTGTAAAAAATGTTTAATCTCAAAGTTCACTATCTTTGATGTACTTCCTCTAGCAATGAATGCTATACCATATAAATCTTCTAAAGAGCACCACCAACTGGGACCCAAGAGTCAAATAATCTACCTAGTATATAGGGAACAATGCATATTTGAAAAAACAGATGTATATTAGTCTATGGAATAATACAAGATGGGCAGGATCAGTAGGAGGGTCATACCATTCATCACACAATGTTAAGATACAGAGACTCAAGAATCTCATGATACCCTTTGATACATACTATCCTCCCAGAAAGTGTGTTCATGTTATAGAATTATACAGTCTGTGATCAATGGAAGTGTTCAATGTATCCTAGAAGATGTGCTGACAATAGGCCCAGGGGTAGGATATGGTGTATTGGCCTCAGAGCTACTATTTGAGGTGATTATAGTACAAGACAAGGAGTCCATGGGAAAGATCAATATAGGTTATGTGTCAAAACTTTAGACATTTCAGATGGCCTATAAAAATGACTGTTTCTGCTTTGTCCTGATTGTTATCATGAAGAATAGACTCAAAAGAATGCATAATTCAGGAGCTACAATGAATGATGCATGTAATTTTGTGGACATTGCCATCCCTTTCACAGTGGACAGGAGTGCTAAGAGGAGGGTTGTATCAGGGACAGTATAGCATTAATATAATCTATATATGATTGTCTTAGGGTTTCTGTTCCTGCACAAACATCATGACCAAGAAGCAAGTTGGGAAGGAATGGGTTTAGTCCACTTCCACTTCCACACAGCTGTTCATCACCAAAGGAGTCAGGACTGGAACTCAAGCAGGTCAGGAAGCAGGAGCTGATGCAGAGGCTATGGAGGGAGGTTACTGGCTTGCTTCCCCTGGCTTGCTCAGCCTTCTCTCTTATAGAACCTAAGATTACCAGCCCAGGGACAATACCACCCACAAGGGGCCCTACTCCCTTGATCACTAATTGAGAAAATGCCCCACAGCTGGATCTCATGGAGGCACTTCCCCAACTGAAGCTCCTTTCCCTGTGATAACTCTAGTTTGTGTTAAGTTGACACACAAAACCAGCCAGTACAATGATGAAATAAGAATCTATTTAGAACTGATTCTCCATAGTTTTCCCTTTCATCCTCACCCTTATTGTAGCCTAGACATCTGCCATCACATTTCTTATAGAGGTTCAACATGGAAATAGATGCTGATGTGAAGCCATTGAAGACTGCAACTTAGGACTCCATTAGAATGACAACTTCAACTCAGAATTTCTTGTTCCTCTGGATGTATTGCTATCCTAGAGCTTCAATGCTGTGCATATTGCATTCTATACTTGGTGTCTTTATTTTAATTAATAAAAAGTTTAAGGATGTACATGGTAATTGTGATTCTTGACTGTCAACTTGACTATATCTGGAATGAACTACAATTCAGAATTGGAGGGCACACCTGCTGAAAAAGAGTTGGAGATACCTGATATTCCTTGGCTTAATGTTGATGAGGGGATTTTAAGGGTCAGGAAAATTGTAGTGCTAGAGTGGATACACTATGAAAAAAACTAATCCTAAACAATGGGGAGGCTCAGAAGATATATCCTTCATGTGCCACACGAATCTCGGTGGACACTGTATGATTTCCACAATTAAACCGCATTCGGTAGACATTGTGTGATAATCTTTACAGGTAAAAGCCTTGTCTACGACAAGGCTGTCTTCTGAGAAACTTGAATTGTGGAACATTTTGTCCGGAGTTGCTGAGCTGAATTCTCATGGCAAGCCTTGCCTGTGTGACTCTTCTCTGACCTGTTTCTTCACTTACGAGATGTTCCTGATAGCCGGAGTTGTGAGCACCCAGGCGATAAAGCTAATGAGGGTTCATTCTTTGAACAGCAGCACTGGCCATGATTCATCTTCTAGAAATCCATTGCTTTGCCCTTTAGACCAGTTATATAATTATCACTTAAATACATTGATGAATTAACCTCCCAACAATATATATAATTGTATGGCTACAAATGTGTGGATGGTGGTGGCTTTGACATCCTGGCATGGAAAGCATCAGTTAAGTAAAGTTTCATAGTGAGCCTGAAGAGTCTCACAAGAAGAAAGCTAGATGTTAGATAAGGATTACACATGAATAGTCATTAACTAGTATAGGACCTAGGGGTATAATTAAGTGTTCTTGAGAACTTTTGAACTTCTGAAAGTTTATCATTAACTACAGATATTCTGATCAAGGGATGTGATGCTTCATACGTGATCTCTGAAGTTTTTACCTAATTGATTTTGTATTTTCCTGTGACAGATGCTCATGTTAATCATTCTTCGTGATAACTTCACTGGACACATTTTTCTTCAGTAATGTAATACCAACTTGTATGTATAAAAGTTCCTATTTTAGAACAGTAAAGTGCATTCTGACTCAACCTGTATCTGGTGTGTCATTTCTTGCCGAGCTTTGTGCCTTCCTGCATACCAAAGACCTTGGTTCCCCCACGGGCGTGTGTCCCAACTGAGTCAGTCCGTGGCATTCATGAATCTTATAAGGTACAAACTGGTGAAAGGTACAACAGGATATTTGAAATGTTTTGTTCTTGCCATTACGTTCCTTGTGATGGACCTTTGGGTTGGAGATGCTGCTGCTAAATTGGATGGATTAAATGCAGTGGTTTAAATTATGCCCTGAGGTAGAAAGGGCCTTGTGGCAGCATTGGATCAACAGAGTCAAGGTGATCATAGTTATTATAATGGACACTGTAGACAAAACAATGTTCATAATGATCCAGGCCTTAACAGTCAGCACAGGAAAGGTAAAATTTATAATGGTATGGCTCATTTGGATCTTTGGTGCTGGCTAATTAATCATGGTGTTTTCAGACATTAAATTGATAGGAAGCCTACTATATAACTGTTGGCTTGGTATAAGCAGAAACATTCTCACACAAATGAAGGAAAAGCTTCATTGGATCATTTCAAAAGGTAATCTTGTCCAGGGAATCAATTTCCAGTCTTCAGTCAGTTTTCAGACCCCAAAGCCCTGATTGAAGGTGTTGCCTGGTTCTTCTGAGGATGGATCTTGAGAAGATACCTAAAAGTTTTGTTGTTATTCTTTCTCCCTTTTTTCACCAGAGGGATCTACAGTCTTTTACATGGGTAATGTTAAACTGGGGAAGGGACGTTATCAGATGTTCTGGGGTGTATTAGACACTGGTTCTGAATTGACACTGATCCTAGGAGATCCCAAGAAACATTATGGCACTCCATTTAAAGTAGGGGTTTATAGAGGTGATTAATGGAGCTTTGGATGATATCTGACAGTAGGCCCAATAGATCTTCATACACACCCTCTGTTCATTTCTCCAGTTACAGAATGTATAATGGGGTTCAACATACTCAGAAGTTGGCAGAAATCTTACATTGCTTCCCTGACCTATGGAATGAAGGCTATTATGGATGGAAAGACTTTAGTTTTGCTTCTGCTCAAGAAAACAGTGAATCAAAAACAGTATCTTATTCTAAGAGAAATTGCAGAAATTACTCCCACTATCAAACATTTGAAAATGCAGAGGTGATGGTTCCTACCATGTTTCCCTTTAATTCTCCTATCTGCCAGTGCAGAAGACAGATGGATCATGGAGAATGATAATTGATTATCGAAAACTAGATCAGATGGTAACACCAATTGCAGCCTCTGCACCAGATGTAGTTGCCTTACTTATGCAAATTAACACATCTCCTGCTAACTGGTATACCACTATCATTCTACCAATGGCTTCTTGTCAGTACCTGTCCATAAGGACTCACAGAAGCAATTTGCTTTCAATTCACAATCCAGAAGTATGCCTTTCCAGTTTTACTTCAAGGATATATTAACTCTCCTGCCCTGTGTCATAACATAGTTAGAAGGAATATTGATCATCTGTGTCTTCCACAAAGTATCACATTGGTGCATTATATTGAAGACATTATGCTGATTGTACCAAGTGAATAGGAGGTAGCAATCACTTTGGACTCTTAGTAACACCTTTGCATATTAGAGGATGGTAAATAAATCGAACCAAAATTCAAGGACCTTCTATCTTAGTGAAATTCATAGTAGTCCAGTGATATGGGGCATGCAGAGATATTGCTTCTAAGGTGAAAGATAAGTTATTGCACCTGGCCTCTTCCACCACCAAGAAAGAAGCACATTTACCAGGTCTACTTGGATTATGGAAATAGCACAGTCCTCATCTGGGTGTGTTACTTAGGCCCATTTAAGATCTGTCTCAGAAAGCTGATATCTTTCTGTGGGGCCTAGTACAGAAGGGACTTCAGTAGGTCCAGGCTTATATGATTCCGTAGACCAGATGGTACTTGAGGTGTCGCTGGCAGATAGAGATGCTGCTTGGAGTCTCTGCTAGGCCTCTGTAGATGAATAACAGAAGAGACCTTTGGGATTTTGAAACAAAGCTCTAACATCATTTTCAGACAACTGTTCTCCTGTTGAAAAAGAGCTCTTGACCTGCTCTGAGGCCTTAGTGAAACTGAACATTTGACAATAGGACATTAAATTACCATGCAAACTGAACTGCCCTCATGAACTGGGTATTATTACACATTTCAAGTCATAAGGTAGGATGTGCACAGGGGTAGAATAATATCAGGTGGAAATGGTATATATGCAAACTTGCCTAGCACATCCTGAATGCACAAGCATGTTCCTCCATGGAAAGAACAACATTTTGTTCTTACTGGAGTAGATACTTATTCTGGATATGGATTTGCTTTTCCTGCACATGATGCTTCTCCCCAAACCACCACCAATGGATTTACAAAATGCCTTATCCACTGTTATGTTATTCCACACAGTACTGTTTCTGATCAAAAAACACATTTCACAGCCAGAAATGTTCCTCAAATATCTATGGTTCTACTCCTGTTACAATGTCATCTGTTTCCAAGCATGTACCTATAGTTTCATCACGTATTCCTTATTATCAGGTGACTGAAGAGGAAAAGCCTAGGACCTTTTCTTGCTGACTGTTCTCCACTTTTTACAGGCATCACCCAGAAGTAAACAGCTCCATCATTACAATGACTTTCTGGGCCAATCCCGAAAGATATGGGTGAAGGAAAATCTTTACGGTGTGTAGAACTCTTGACAGTACACATGCTATTACACTTTGATTGGAAGAAGAAATGACCAGATGAAAGAACTGTTCAATGACTCATGGGCTATAATTCATGGATTGGCTGAATGACCACGGACATTAAAAGATCATGAGTAGAAAATTGGCAAGAAAGTCATCTGGGAAAAAATGTATGTGGATAGATCTCTCCAAATGGACAACGGATGTGAAGAAATTTGTGTCCCATGTAAATGCTGACCAAAAGTTCATTTCAGCGTAGGAGTTCAATAATCAAGAATATAATAAATAAAAATAAAAAGAATAATAATTCTTTGCTCAATGGGCACATGAATTAAGTGGCCATGGTGGTTGATATGGGGGTTATCCTTGGTATCAACAACATGGACTTCTACTCACCAAGGCTGACTTAGCTACTTCAGCTGGTGAATGCCAGATCTGCTGACAGCAGCAAACAACACTGAGCCCAATATGGCACCATTCCTCAAGGTGACCAGTCAGAAACCTGGTGGCAGGCTGATTACATTGGACCACTTTCTTCAAGGAAAGGACAGTATTTTGTTCATACTGAAGTAAATACTTATTCTGGCTATAGATTTGCCTTACCTGCACATAATGCTTCTCTCCAAACCACCATCAATGGATTTACAAAATGCCTTATTCACTGTCATATTCTTCCACATAGTACTGTATCTGATCAAAAAAACTTTTTTCACAACCAGAGAAGTGTGACAGTGGGCCTACAATAATGGAATTCACTGGCATTACTCTGGTCCCCATCATCCTGAAATGGTCTGATATAAAGATGTAATAGTCTTTTGAAGACACAGTTATGGCACCAATTAGGTAGTAGCAGCATGGAGGACTGGGGCAGAGTTCTTCAGATGCTTTGAATCAGCATCCAATATATGGTACAGTTTCTCCTATAGCCAGAATCCATGGGTCCAGGAATGAAGGAGTGAAAAAAGGAATCATTCCACTCACTATCACTCCTAGTGACCCTCTGGAAAATTTCTGCTTCCTGTTCCCACAGCTCTAGGTTCTTCTGGCCTAGAAGTTATAGTTCCAGAAGGGGGAGTGTCCCAAACAGGAGCCACAACAAACATTCCATTGAACTGGAAGCTTAGACTACCCCCTGGTTATTTTGGTTTGCTAATGCTCTTAAACTAATAGACTAAGAAAGGAATAACAGTGTTAGAGGGGATGATAGATCCAGATTCCTTGGGGAAATTGGATTGCCTCTCCACAATGGAGGTAAGAATTATTATGTCTGGGGTGTATGAGATCATTTAGGGAGTCTCTTAGTACACCATGTCCTGTGATTAAAGATGATGCAAAACATTAACAACATAATTCTATCAGGATTACAAAGGGCACATACCCATTAGGAATTAAGTCATGGGTCACTCCTCCAGGAAAAGACCCAAGACTTGCTGGGATACTTGCAGAGGGTTTAGGAAATACAGAATGGGTAGTATAGGAAGGTAGATAGAAATAGCATCTAAGACCTATGACCAGTTGCAATAAAGAGGATCATAAAATAATATAAATGCTCCTGCTTTATTTTGTTAAGAATAGATTTGTATAGTTATTTTTGCTTTCTTTCAATTTCTTCAACATCAATCAGTGTTTAAGTTGAGATACTAAAAGAATGTTCCCAAGGAACATTGACCTATTCTACATTTACATATGTGCTTGCGATTGTAGGAGGAATAGTTATAACTTGTTAGGATATTTATGACCCAGTTATGGTTTTTTTGTTTAAAACTGAGATATGACATATCAAATGGCAATGGGTGGATTGTAATAGCTATTCCTGGTTGTCGACTTGACTATATCTGTAGCGAACTACACTCCAGAATTGGAAGGCACACCTCTGATCCATATCTAGAGGATAGAAGACAAATTTCTGATCTGGATATTGTCATGGAGATATTGAGGAATGGGGGACATAAAAATCTTAGGCCCAGGCAATGCAGCATACACCTTGAATTCCAGGAGATTGAGGCAAGATCTCTGGATTCAAGGTCAATCTGGGACAAAGCAAGTCCCAGAAACAGTCATGGTGGTACACACCTTTAATCTTGGTCACACCTTCTTCTAGATCATACAGAAGGACATTCTGAAAGGGAACACTCACTCTTATTAGACAGTTTGCACTTACTTGGTAGCACATCTATGGAAACCTCCTTCTACAGAATATCAGCTAAAACAACCAGCTCACAATACCAGCTCATCATGTGGGACTGAGCAACTACTAGATCCTTTGACTTCCCATCCACAGCTGCCCATTGTTGGTTTAGTTGGACTGCAGACTGTATTTATCACAATAAATTCTCTTAATATGTAGACATTCCATAAGTTCTTTCACTCTAAAGACCCCTGACTAATATACACATAAAGTTAAAAAATATTTTTTTCAATCATAAGAAAAATTCTCTCATCAGTCAAAGTATAAATCTCAGCAACCTCATGAAGAAAGAGAATGAAATAGCAAATGGAAGAATTCTGCTGTTTCAAAAGGCATGGATGTCACACACATGGTGGATGAATTGCTGCTTGGTTTGGCACAAAGTAGGAAATGTTAGAAAATTATTGAGGAAGACAAAATTACCAAAACTGGTATATTTGGGTTCTTGCCAGAAGAAAGAATGAGTTGTTCCTGTTAAGCCTAAGAAAAGAATGCAGACCCAGCTGAACCACAATATACAATTTAGTGTTGTCTTGCGTAGGAAGAATTCTGGGAAAGTAACTAGTAGTATATCAAATGATATGAAAATAATTATTTTTTTGAGACATGGTCTTTCTATACAGCCTTGAATGCTCTGGAAATCACTATGTAGGTCCCAATGCCTTTGACCATATAAGATCAATTTGGCACTGCCTCATAAGTGCTGGAATTGATTATGTGCTGCACCATCATGTTTGTCTTTGAGAAATATTCCACCTATCTCCTTAGTGTGATATAAAAAGGGTTCTTTGCCTGGACAATTAACCCTGCCATACTAGGTTATAAGGTTTCCACAAATGTCAATATTCTGATCTCCAAACCATCAGTTTTCTTTAATGTGATTTCTTTGTTACTCTAACACACCTCTGAATATCATTTAGGAAGTACATCATGAATCAAACCCACAAATACCTTTGGTACCATTGGTTCTTTGAAAGGAGAAGGCTGTGAAGAACCTGGAGGAAATTTTAGTTTCTAGACAAAAAAGAAAATGTTTCTTTGACTTCTTTCCTGTTCAGTTTCTAACTTTTCATCTTAGCAGAGGGTCCTCAGCATCGTAGAATAAAAAAATATTCTGAGCCCCTCATTACAGTATGAAAAGTCATATTCTGAGTGGATCTGGGGATTTGTAATCCATTGTCATGGGGATGACTATCAGTGCACCCTATAGTACCTGCTCTCTTATGCTACTTTGCCTCTGGATTATATTTTCCACATACTTCGCCATATACTACTCCATTTTGCTATATCATAATCTTAAGTATAAATTATTCTGACTCATACGATATTAAAAGAAGCTAGTGAGATGGTCTCCCAGGAGTGCTGACATATTGAAGATCACAGATGAAACCACAACTGCTGGCCCAATACTGGGCCAATGTGCAACCCATTTGGAGTCCACAGGACACAGGAACTATGGACCAGCTGGGCACAGGATCCTTTCTGTTTTCATCTGTGCCCTGGAGCTGAACCTGTGCCACAAAAATCTATACCCCAATCATACTCAGAAAGAACTGGTCTCCCAGGAGTGCCAACACACTTAAGATCAAAGGCTCACAGGCTCACACATTCACAAGCCCACAGGCTTACAGACTCGTAGGAGGGACAAGCTCTAGTCAGAGTCAGCAAAGACAACTAACACAAGAGATAAACAGATGTTGAGTAGCAAGTGCAAGAACATAAGTAAAGAAACTGAAGGTAATTGGCACCACGAAACCCCAATTATTTCATATCAATAAGACCTGAATACCCTAACACACCTGAAAAGCAAGATTCTGATTTAAAATCACATTTCATGAGGATAAGAGAATACTTTAAGAAGGACATAACTAACTCCCTTAAAGAAATACAGGTACCCAGGTAGAGGCCCAAAAAGAAGAAACACAATAAGTTCCCTAAAAAAATGCAGGAAAACACAACCAAACTGGTGAAGGAATTAAACAAAACCATCTATGATCTAAAAATGGAAATAGAAACAATAAAGAAATCACAAAGGGAGACAACCCTGGAGAAAGAAAACTTAGGAACGAGATCAGGAGTCATAGATGTAAGCACCACCATCAGAACACAAAATATAGAAAAGCATCTCAGGTGTAGAAGATAGCATAGAAAACATTGACAAAACAGTCAACGAAAATGCAAAATGTGAAATGTTCCTAACACAAAACATCCAAGAATTCCAGGACACAATCAGAGGACCAAACATAAGGATTATAGGAATAGAAGAGAGCAAGGATTTACAATTTAAAGAGCCAGTATATATCTTCAACAAAAATATAGGAGAAAACTTTCCTAACTTAAAGAAAGAGATGACCATAAACATACAAGAAACCCAAATAACTCCAAATAGATTGGATCAGAAAAGTAGTTACTCCCATCATAATAATCAAAACACCAAATGCACAAAACAAAGAAAGAATATTAAATGCAACAAGGGAAAAGGGTCAAGTATCATATAAAGACAGACCTAGTAGAATAACTCCAGACTTCTCACCAGCAACACTAAAAGTCAGAATATCCTGGGCAGGTTTCACACAGATCCTAAGAGAACACAAACCTCACCTCAGGCTACTATATCCAGCAAAACTCATTTACTCTAGAAAGAGAAACAAAGATATTCCATGACAAAACCAAATTTAAACGCATTTTTTCACAAATCCAACCCTACAAAGGATAATAGATGGAGAACTCCAACACAAGTTTGGAAACTACACAGCAAAAAAAGCAAGAAAATAATCTTTCAACAAGCAAAATGGAAGATAGTGACACAAACATAATTTCAGCTCTAACAAAAAAAAACAGGATGGAACAATCACTATTTCTTAATATCTCTTAACAAATCAATGGGCTCAATTATAAAATAAAAATTCATAGACTAACAAACTGAATACATGAACAGGACCCAGCATTTTGCGGCATACAGGAAACACACCTTAGTGACAAAGACAGTTACTACCTCAGAGTAAAAGGCTGGAAAAACATTTTCCAAGCAAATGGTCCCATGAAAAAAAACTGGAGTAGCAATTCTAATATTGAAAAATATTGAATTTCAACCAAAAGTTATCAAAAAAGATGAGGAATAACATTTCATACTTTCCAAAAGAAGGAAACCAACCAAGATGATCTCTCAATTCTGAACATATATGCTGCAAATGAAAGGGCATAGGCATTAATAAGAGAAACTTTACTAAAGCTCAACACACACACATTTTACCTCACACAATAATAGTGGGAGACTTTAACACTCCACTCTCATCATGGAGCCAGTAAATAAACAGAGACACAATGAAACTAGCAGGGGTTATGAACCAAATGGATTTAACAGATATTTATGGAACATTTCATCCTAAAATATGAATATTCCTTCTTCTGAGCAAGTCATGGTAATTTCTTCAAAGTTGTCCATGCTATTGGACACAAAACAGGCCTCACCATACACAAGAAGAATGACATAATTCCATGCATCCTATCAGATCACCACAGACTATGAATGCTCTTCAATAACAAGAAAACAACAAAAACCCACATACACATGGAAGCTGAACAACACTTTACTCAATGATAATTTGATCAGGGATGAAATAAAGAAAGAAATTGAAGACATTTTAGAATTCAATGTAAATGAAGGCACAACATAACCAAATTTATGAGACACAATGAATGCACTTTTAAAAGGAAAACTTATAGCTCTGAGTACCTCCACAAAAACTAGAGAAAACATACTCTAGCATCTTTTTTTTAATTTTTATTTTCTATATTCTATGTTTACATTCCAAAGGTTTTCCCCTTTCCCAGTTCCCCCTCCTTATGTCCCATAATTCCTCTCCCCCATCTTAAAAGCACATCTGAAAGCTCTAGAACAAAAAGAAGGAAATATCCAAGAAAAGTACACAACAGGAAATGATAAAACTCAGTACTGAAATGAACCAAGAAGAAACAAAAAGAACTATACAAAAAATCAACAAAACCAGAAGCTGGTTCCTTAAGAAAATTAAAAAGATAGATAAACCCTTAGCCAGACTAACCTGAGGGTATAGAGACAGTATAGAAATTAACAAAATTAAATGTGAAAAGAGAGACAGAACAACAGAAAGACAGGAAATTAAAAAAATCATTAGATACTAGTACAAAATCCCATACTCTTTTTTTTTGACAAATATCTCCTTGTTAGTGAGTACATACCTTGCATGTCCTTTTGTGTCTGAGTTACCTCACTCTGGATGATAGTTTCTAGTTCCATCCATTTGCCTGAAAAACTCAGTATGTCTTCATTCTTAATAGCTGAGTAGTATTCTATTGTGTAAATGAACCACATTTTCTGTATCCATTCAACTGACATGAGGCATCTGGGTTGTTTCCAGCTTTTTGCTATGGCAAATAAAACCACTATGAAAATAGTGGAATATGTGCCCCTCTTGCAAGGCGGGGCATCTCTTGTGTATATTCCCAAGAGTTGTATTGCTGGCTCTATTTCCAATTTTTGGAGGAAACTCCAGATTGATTTCCAGAGTAGGGGTACCAGTTTGCAATTCCACCAGCAATGGAGGAGTTTTCCTCTTTCTTGACATCCTCACCATCATGTGTTGCCACCCGAAGTTTTGATCTTAGCCATTCTAATTAGTGTAAGGTAGAATCTCAGGGTCGTTTTAATCTGCATTTCTCTATCACTAAGGACTTTGAAGATTTCTTTAGCTGTTTCTCAGTCATTCAGGCTTCCTCTGTTGTGAATTCTCTGTTTATTTCTATATGCAATTTTTTTATTATGTTGTTTGTTTGTTTGTTATGGTGGTTAGCATCTTGAATCTCCTGCCCTTAAGTGATCAGCTAGCCTGTATCAGCTAGCCTCTACTGACTTCCTTGGCTATCCGCAGGTAGCAGAGTTCATTGTTTTTACCTTCCCTGAGAACTCACATGATTGTTTTGTGCTTCTCCTTCCAACAAAAAGCCCCTTATTTTTTCCTGTGTCTCTTTTCCTCCTGTGACCCAGAAGTCCCACTAGTCCCTGCTGCTCAGGAATTGGCTCTCTGCCTCCTTTATTGAATAAATAAAGAACCAATTAGGGAACCCCACTTTAGTATCAGTACCTCCTACTACACTGCTCTTACCAGCCCCTTGTCCCACTGAGGTGCCCTGGGCACCTGACACTGTAAGTCCTTAGAGCAAATCATGGTGGTAGTTTGCCTTCCAGCCTAATTTGCCTCTTTCATGGTGCATTACATTTCTGGTTTCAGGCACAAGCTTGAGTCCTGTAGTTCTGCTCTGAATGGCTCTTCTTGCTTTCTATGCACTTCGACCTCTATTCAAAAACTCTCTAAGTGCATAGCCAACTCTTCAATCTTATCTAACAGAATAGAATTAATTGATTTATACCTTTGGAATTTTCAGCTTTACCACAAATCTTTTTCAAAATGGTATACCTGAAGACTATGAAGCAAAGTTAAATAACCCTCTGGGAGCAAGGAAAAAGATGACCCAGTGCCAGCAGCCATTTTGCCAACCTCCTTAAACAAGATTTTAAAATCTGAATTGTCTTCTACTACATTGGAAGCAGAGTTACACATTATGGTTAAGTTGCATTAAGAGCCATGTATAGGCTTAGATTTTCCAAAATACACGTTAATCAGGGTTCTATAATGCTTCAACTTCCCTCCAGGCCAACTTGTTGGAGGTAGGGGCAAAGAAATGTGAATAAGACAGGGAAAACAAAAAGCTGTTTAGAAGTAGACATTTGGGATGATTCCAGTCTTCTTTGTCAGTACTCCAGTCCACTAGCATCAACCATCAATCAGTAGCAACAATTTTGTCCAATTGGCAAAGCAATTGAAAAACACCGAACATGAATAAGTAGCGATGGCTCAATCCAAAAGAAATATGAAGGCACTGCTGAATCGGCAGAAGATGTGGAAGTGGTAAGAAGCACCCAGAATTCTTCACCAGAATTACTACATCTTCTTCTCTATTTCTCCTTCCTTCTTTCTGAAAGTAGGTCTTACTATGAGTTTTACCGTGGCTTTGAACTTCTAGACTCAGGTGATTCTCCAGTATCATCTCCCAAGGACTGGCACTACATGGTAAGTGCTACCATGCCTGTCTTTTGATGGTTAATTTTACAAGTCCATCTGGATAGGTCACAGTGATCAGATATTTTGGAACACATTAATGTGGGTATTTATATATATATACACATACACTTACAAATTTATGTGGATACATATGTGAGTATGTTTAGCTTAAATAGATGGACTTGAATAAATCAATACCACTCTATACTATGCACTACATTTGGTCTCATCCTACTAGTGAATCATTTGCCTCTATTGATCAAAGAACACTCTCCTACCTGATCTCCCTTCTTATGGGGGAACCAGATTTGAATTCTTATAATTCTTCCTCGAGCTTTAGCCAGTCACTAGTAGCTGAAATGTCCAGCCTCCAAAATCCTGTGAGTCAATTTACATAAAGTTATATCCCCTTTCTTTAGTATAAATTTTAGAAGAAATAAAGTAAGGAATTTCCATAAGGAGTAGGTTGGTAGCTAAGCATCCAGGAGTGAAGAGAGGACAGTCAGCACAGGTAAATCCTCCCCTGATTCTCAGAGGATCATTTTTTGAACCCTCTGCCAGAACTCCTCCAGTTTCTGTGTCCTGCTTGTGACTATCCTATACCACAGTGTACCATATCCAAGTGGCTCACAGATGTAGCTAACCACTCAGGAGTGCAGAGGGTCCATATAGCACAGGTAGGACCAGCCCTGCTGCTCAGAGGAAACTGCCAGAAACCCTGTGGATACAAGAGTCTAGGAACAGCCTGGGACAAGAGTCTTCCAATTTCCATCTACATCCAGATCTGATTAGGGCCACAGAGCTACATACCCAAATACAAAAGAGAGTGAGTCTTGCAGGAGTACCTACATACCTGTGTACACAGAGAGAACTGGTCTCCCAGAAGCACAGATACAGAGGCTTGATTGACAGATAAGCCGCAGTCAGAGATAGCAACATCAACTAACACCAGAGACAACCAGATGGCAAAAGGCAAATGCAAGAATATTACCAACACAAACCATTGCAACATGGCAACATCTGAACCAAGTTCTCCTACAACAGCAAGTCTTGAACACCTAAACAACCAGAAAAGCAAGATCATGATTTAAAATCATATCTCATGATGCTGATAATGGATTTCAAGAAGGACATAAATAATGCCACTAAAGAAATTTAGGAGAACATGTGTCAATAGGTAGAAGCCCTTATAAAGGAAACACAAATATCCCTTAAAGAAATACAGGAGAACCTTTGTCTAGAGGTAGAAGCCTTTAAAGAGGAAACACAAAAATCACTTAAAGAAATATGGGAGAACATGAGTCAACAGGCAGAAGCCCTTAAAGAGGAAAAACAAAAATCCCTTAAAGAATTACAGGAAAACACAATCAAACAAGTGAAGGAACTGAACAAAACCATCCAAGATCTAAAAGCAGAAATAGAAACAAAGAAATCACAAAGGCAGACAACTCTGGAGATTGAAAACCTTGGAAAGAAATCAGGAATTATAGATGCAAACATCAACAAGAGAATACAAGAGATAGAAGAAAGAATCTCAGGTGCTAAATATACCATAGAAAGAATTGACTCAACAGCCAAAGAAAATGCAAAATCCAAAAAGCTTGTAACCCAAAACATCCAGGAAATCCAGGACACAATGAGAAGACAAAACCTAAGGATTATAGGTATAGAAGAAAGTGAAGATTTACAATGTAAAGTGCCAGTAAATATTTCAACAAAATTATAGAAGAAAACTTCCCTAACATAAAGAGAGAAATACCCATAAGCAAACAAGAAGCCTACAGAACTCCAAACAGACTGGACCAGAGCAGAAATTTTTCCAGTCATATAATAATCAAGACACTAAATGTACTTAACAAAGAAAGAATATTAAAAGGAATAAGAGAAAAAGGTCAAGTAACATAAAGGCAGACTTATTAGAATTACACCAAACTTCTCACCAGAGATCATGAAATCAAGGAGATCCTGAGCTGATCTCATACAGACCCTAAGAGAACACAAATGACAGCCCAGACTTCTATACCCAGCAAAACTGTCAATCACCATACATGAAGAAACCAAGATATTCTATAAAACCAAATGTATACAATATCTCTCCACCATACAAAGGGTAATAAATGGGAAACGCCAATAAAAGAGGGCAAATACACCCTAGTAAAGTCATGATAGTAATCTTCTTTCAAAAAAACCAAAAGAAGATAACCACACAAACATAAAATTAACATCAAATATAACAGGAAGCAACAATCACTCTTCATTAATATCTCTTAATATCAATGTATTCTGCCTGGGCAGTAGTGGCACATCCCTTTAATCCTATCACTTGGGAGGCAGAGGCAGATGGATTTCAGAGTTCAAGGCCAGCATGGACTACAAAGTGAGTTCCAGGACAGCCAGGACTACACAGAGAAACCCTGTCTCAGAAAACAAAAACAACAACAGCAAAAATCAATGTATTCAATTCCCCAATAAAAAGACTAACAGACTGGATACATAAACAGGATCATAATTTTGCTGCATACAGGAAACACACTGCAATATCAAAGACAAAAACTACCTCAGAGTAAAAAACTGGAAACAATTTCCAAGCAAATGGTCCCAAGAAACAAGCTGGAGTATCCATTCTAATATCAGATAAAACTGACTTCCAATCAAAAGTCATCAAAAAAGACAATGAAGGAACTTCATATTCATCAAAGGAAAAATCTACCAAGAAGAACTCTCAATTCTGAACATCTATGCTCCAAATTCACGGGCATCCTAATTCATAAAAGAAAATTTACTAAAGCTCAAAGCATATATTGCACCTCACACAATAAGTGTGGATGACTTCAACATCCTACTCTTCTCAATGGGTAGATCAGGGAAACACAAAATAAACAGAGACACAGTGAAACTAACAAGTTTTGGACTAAATAAATTTAACAGATATCTGTAGAACATTTCATCCTAAATCAAAAAAATATATGTTCTTCTTAGCACCTCATGATACCTTCTTCAAAGAAAATAGAACTAATCCCATGACTCCTATCCACTACCACCCAAGACAGTAAGGTTGGACTTCAATGGCATAAATGCATAAATGCATAAATGCATAAATGCATAAATAAATAAATAAATAAATAAATAAATACAGAGAGAAAGAGAGAAAGCCCACACCACATACACATGGAAGTTGAACAATGCTCTACTTAATAATAACTTGGTCAAGGGAGAAATAAGGAAAGAAATCAAAGACTTTTTAGAATTTAATGAAAATAAAGGTATGAGATACCTAAATTTATGGGACACAATGAAAGCATTGCTAAGAGGAAAACTCATTGCTCTGAGTGCCTCAAAAATGAATCTGGAAAAAGCATACACTAGCAGTTTCTAAAAGCTCTAGAACAGAAAGAAACTGATACACCCAAGAGGAGTAGAAGGAAGGAAATCATCATACTCAAGCTAAAATCAACCATGTAGATACAACAACAGCAAACTAAAGAAAGAATCAACAAAACAAGGGGCTGATTCTTTGAGAAAATCAACAAGATAGATAAACCCTTAGCCAGACTAACAAGAGGGCACAGAGGCAGTATCCAAATTAACAAAATTAGAAATGAAAAGGGAGATATAACAAGAGAAACTGAGGAAATTTAAAAAATCGTCAGATCTTGTTACAAAAGTCTATAATTAACACATCTGGAAAATCTTAATGAAATGAATAATTTTCTAGACAGATACCAAATACCAATGTTAAATGTTAAATCAGTATTAGATAGACTATCTAAAACAGTCTCCCCACAAAAAAAAAAAAAAACAAAACAGAACAAAACAAAACACAGAATCATATCAGTTATGTGGAGAATACTATCAGACCTTCAAAGAAGACTTCACAGCAATACTCTTCAAACTATTCCACAAAATAGAAACAGAAGGAACACTACCCAACTCATTCTATGAAGCCACAATTATGCTGATACCAAAACCACATAAATATCTAACAAAGAAAGAGAATGTCAGATCAATTTCCTTTATGAATATAGATGCAAAAGTACTCAATAAAATTCTTGCCAACTGAATCCAAGAATACAACAAAATGATCATTCGACTTCATCAAGTAGACTTCATCCCAGGAATGGAAGGTGGTATAATATATGAAAATCCATCAATGCAATCCACTACATAAACAAACTCAAAGAAAAAAACCACATGGTCATTTCATTAGATGCTGAAAAATCATTTGACAAAATTCAGCATCCTTTCATGTTAAAAGTCTTGAAAAGAACAGGAATTCGAGGCCCATTCCTAAACACAGTAAAAGCAATATACAACAAATCAGTAGCAAACATCAAAGTAAATAAATAGAAACTTGAAGCAATACCACTAAAATCAGGGACCAGGCAAGGCTGGCCTCTCTCTCCATATTTATTCAGTAGAGTACTTTAAGTTCTACCTAGAGCAATTAGACAACAAAAGAAGGTCAAATTGATACAAATTGGAAAGGAAGAAGTCAAATTATCACTTAGTCACAGAATGAATACCACTAGACATCGTCCAGCTTAAAGCAGGAAATTGCTTAATTGAGGTTCCTATTTTTGGGTGTGGAGGTCTGAGTTATAACTATTTCTCACACCCACTGAAATACCACAGAAAAAAAGCTTCTGAAATCTAAATGAGACAGGGAAAAATTGATCTTGGAGGTTTGGCTCCCGTTTTTTGTTTCCCCGCTAGGCACAGACCTATCTATGACATTAATACCCAATCTGATTAAGCAAATACTATAAAGAAGTCCTATAATCAATGTACACCTCACCATACTTAAACACTTATAGTCACACATCATTGGTCTAAAAGAATCACATAATCACACCCATAACTATTATAAAAGAAGTTACATATGTCATGTGTACAGAAAATGAAAACCAATCAGATACTGGATGAAGCATGAGAATTCTAAGCAAAATTAGGGCTTTAGTCAGTATCCTACCAACTTCTCTGTCTTTGTGATTAAGTTTCCTCATCTGTACTACGTTCTTGTATTAAAAGGCCCAAGTTAGAGAGAGTATGCTCATGTACATACTGAGCTCTAGTACATAACTGTATTTGATCACAAAATTCAAGAGCCTCTGTATAACAATGAGCCCTAACTGAGGTTTCCTGTAAGAATAGCTATGAAAAAACTGAAGATGACTCAGCCTAAGAAACCAGTTTCTGTTCCTGCTGATGAGTCAGCCACTCTGAAGTACACTGTGACCACCCTGTTCCTTGTGGTGCCCATGAAGTGGTTCAGGTGTGTCAGACACAGTCAGCAACATAATATATACTTTCATAGGATAGCAGTTCCGCCAGGGTAATAAATCTTTCAGAAACTTCAATGAGAAAGAACCTGGACATTTCCATCTGCATCAGAAATGGCATACTTGGTGATGCTGGTACCTACTCCTGTATGAAGTTAAACATCACAGACTCTGCCAAGGAGGTTCCATTTTGGGCAGGCACTGAGTTGTTTGTTTTTGCTAAGTACTACATTTTCCTTCTCATCTCTGATATCTCCAACAGGTTGAAATAAAGTCCAATATTCCATGTGCTACAAGCAAGAAACAAGTGTAGAAGCACCCTCATGTTCATAGGTGACTTTTCTCCAACTATGAATAAAGAAAGCTGGGAAGAGGTATTTGATAGATGTCCAGGGAACATGGGCATAAGTCCATACCCTTGTGTGCCTGCCCCACATCAATTTTGTTCTCTGTCTGTCTCAGCTTAGTGACTCTATAAAGACCTTTAGCACTGACTGCCTTCTCCAGTGACAAGATCAGACATGGCTTCCTAACTACAAAGTATACTTGTTTTCCAAATTAAGTCTTTTCTTTCTGCTCACAGGGTGTACACATGCCAGGTTCTATCATTTATGCCAACAGAGATGTCAGAAGGTTGTTAAGTAAGAACATTCTATCTGAGATGTATATCTCCTCCCTCCCAAGAGGAAAAGCACATCAAAGGATAAAGTGATAGATCCATGGTAAGGTATACTTTTCTCATTTTCTCTTTACTCACATCACACTCTGAAAATTTCAGATATGCCCACATTCTGTATGGAATCACTCAGCCCTGGTTTAAATGTTGGAGCCAAGCTAGGCCTTTGACTTGGGACTGTTAAAGATAATTTCATATCAGGGGACCTACCATAACAGACACTGAAGCTTTAGCCAAATGTTGTCACTTGCCTTCTAGAAGTAGACACCATGTGGATGATCTCCATACACTAGCTGAGGCAGCCAGATGCTCATTTTGAATGTCATGACAAAAGTATGAAGGTCTTGATTTTGAAAATTTTACAGAGAGAACAGTCACACTGTCCAGCACAGTCCTGTTAGAGTTGTAAGCTCTGTATACCAGTGTTTGTCCATGATCACACAGCCAGTTAGTGCTGGTCTGGAATTCATATGTCACTCCAGACTGTCTTCTCGCATTCCAAGCAAAAGGCAACATCTCCACTTATAATCCTGATGCATAAGAGCTATTTAGTCATAATTTGTTGAACTCAGTGAGCTTTTCCATTCATCACCCGTTCCAAACCTTCAACATTTTAATCACACTAATATACTGTAGTTCTAATATGCTGCAGTTATCAAATGGTACCTTCATGTCAATCATATAGTCACCCCATATTATATGTGAAAACAGTTCTTCTGTTGAGAGAAAGCATAATAGTCCAGGAGCTAATGATACCATATTTCAGATCCCAAGACATTAATGCTTCATTTGTTTCAATTTATGACTACTAAAACATTTTGACACTGGACCAACTCTTATAGTCACAATCCTGGCCATAAGACACCTGCCGTCTGGAGGAGGGCTGCTACAGTTGAGGGTAGATTAGTTTATATGAGGGTGTTATCATTTCTTCACCCGAGTTTAATATGGAAAGTCTTCTCATAAACACATAATGGAGATAAACAGGGGGAGGTGCTTCATACTGAATCCATATATATCCATATATATCATGGGCAGTGAATTTTTAGGGAATGTAATCTATATGAGACCACAACCAGCAAGTAACACAGATAAGAGGTAATTCATAGCTTCTTAGTGATACTAGCCTTATCTGTCATGTCATTTGTTATAATGAATGATGATGTTGATGATAATGTAGTTGAAAGGAATGACACTATGTATCATATCTCTGTTATTTCATTCTCATTATAAATATGTTCCATAGGAAAGAGGTCACTTATTCCCTTGAGAGAAGAAGAAGTTCATAGAGGGCATTGGACTTGTGGGCAGGTAAGGAACAGGCAAGAGTTGAATACAACACTCTCCTTCATAGATTAACACAGCATGAATGCCATTATTCCTGTGTAACTTATTCTCTGAGAAGCAGCCGCAGAATAAAATTGCCTCCTGCATACAGTCTCAGAAATGTGAATAAAAATAAGAGAGGTTCTTCAGGAGCCTGGAGACCCTGGAATAAAGGCCTGGTTATGCCATGAGCTACCGAAAGTAGACATCTGGCAGAGAATACCTCAAGTCTGATTTGGAGGGAAGAAGTAGAGTGATATAAATCACAGGGCTCAGTGTGAGGTCAGTTGGGTTCTGTGGAAAATGAAAGGGAGGGCACAGGATACAGCCTCTTAGATACATCAGACACTATGAAACAGTCTCTGTTTCAGCCTCAGTATCTGTAGCATGGTGATAATCAGAGATCTTTAAGAGAAAAAGCCTGGGCCTCTGTGTATCATCAGTCACAGGAGGAGGCCAAAACAGACAGCATATCATTGTTAGGAGCCATAATGGGACAAGCTAATGTACTAGCAGGTGATCATTTTGAAATGCCTGCTTCGTATTATTATATAATCTGCGAAAAGTGAGCCTCCATTCAGAAAGGCTGTGGGTGACTAATTTTAGGAAAGATTCCTTCTTTTAATATGCTTTTCCTGTTACTGTTGTACATATATAATAATAAGTAATAGTACACCCCTTTGGAACAGATCTCTGCAGCTCCATGAAGATGTATTGTCTTATAGTGATGCTATGTAGACAAGTAGATCACTTAAGTTTTAATGATGATGCTATAAGAATTCCTAAAATTATATTTGTGTTTATTGAGCTCTTTTATAATGAGGCTGATTCTAGGTCCTTTTCTGATAGTCAAAACTGCAATAAGAAATCTGCCAGTCTCCCAAGTGTCACAAGCTAATTGCTCTTAAATGGCAACCAGACTTTCTTCTACTCAGAACATATTATAAGAAGTTGTAAAACAATTAACTAAAGGTCATGAAAAGGGAACTAGTGATTTATTAAAGGTGCTAGGACAGAAGATAAAATATTGACTGGGTTTATCTATACAAAACTTCACTTATAACTTAGAGTTTTAAACTTTCTACGAACCTGTAGAGAAGACAAATGATATTTAGCTAGATAATTATTCCTAATAGATATGCATGTAAACATTCTCCTTGTAAACTTTTATTTCAATTTATGATTTGACTTTTGTGTGAAGTTGTGATGAACTTTGTTACATGTGATCATGTATTCTGAAAGATGTATAAGGACTGAAGACAAAAGAGAAAGGACATTACTTTCTCTCTCTCTCTCTCTCTCTCTCTCTCTCTTCTCTTCTCTTCTCTTCTCTTCTCTGGCATACATTCTTTTCCTCCTTCTCTCTCTCACCTGCTCTTTCTCACCTTTTACCTTTCCCCACTTAGAAGAATTTTTCCCTTTCTCCACTTAGGATCTTTCTGCTTTTCATTCTTAGATAGCTTTCATAGGAACCCCTATAACTTAATAATAAACTCATTAACCACTTCTTTAAGTGTCCCATTTTTCTCCCTGCCACTTCTGACTAGCAGGCTGAAAGTTAGAGCCCAGCAGTTCCTCCTGAAATAGAACAAAAATCACATTGCTTCATCTTCAGATGTTAGTCACCTAAGCCACCGGTCTTTCACCCTCAGAAAGGACAAGAAAGTTTCTAAAGCATTTTAGAAGTTATCATCAGCACTTCAGTTCAGATAGAAAGCCCTGGAACCCTCAGACTTCAAAGCCATCATCACTAGAGTCCCACTCTGTGACTCCACCACTACCTTCCCCAGGCCTAGAGGCTCCTGTCCATTAGCATATCATGGTTGTAATGAGGAGGATAACACATTGAACCTGACCCTCATTTTCCACTTCTACACAACGTGGCTTCTTTTCTAGTGTGCTATGACTACCCCACCCCCCAAAAAACACAGCAAGTCTGTGGCATCAGGAAGGCACAGAGTGAGAAAACCTTACTGTCTGTGGAGTCCTCAGTTTCCCTTTCTATGATGATAACAGCCAATGTCCCTGCTAGATATTGCTTGAGAAAAGAGAAATCATGCACATACTCTTGATTAGTAACATCAGGGTCGTAGGAGCAACAGATTTGTAGTGGTCTTCAGGAGGGAGGAAGGAAGGCTTGGATATGCATCTAAGCATTGCTACTCATTGACAAGTACCTGGAAAAGAACTTCCACACAGGAGCCTCACTTGATACCTGACCCTACTAGCACAGTATATAAATAGGCTCTATAGGAATAGTAAAGTTACTTAGAGAAACTACTGACTTTTTAGAAAGTTTTCATCACTGTGAGCTGTGTTAATAATGGGGCATGTGGGTTTGGACTTCTCACTTTCCCTGTCTAGGCCTTAATATCAATGAAGTTAAGAAGAGATGCCTAGGACCCCTGAGTACAAGAAAAACAACCTTCCGGTTTACCATGTCTCAGAGTATGAGGTTATAGCCTCTTCTGGGCCCAAATATGAGTACTGAGAGGCTCCAAGGCCTACTTCTTTGATGCAACCACCATGTGATGTCATTTCTGTAACTATTTCTTTATTGAAAAGGGAAGTAAAGGTAAAGAAAACACTTTATGATAAAATTAAAATTTACATGGAAAATATTTCAGCTAAACACGTTAAAATGGACAATTTTCATGAAAAATTAAAGAATAAAGTGGTGGACATGTAGTACATTGCTAAATTAATTGAAATATGGGATAGAAATATTTTATGATGGAATTGAAGATTTACATGAAAAATATTTCTGATAAAATTGTAGAAAAATGTAGAAAAACATGTTAGAATTGAAGATAATCATAGAAAATTTTAAATAGATATAATAATGGTAGGTATAAAAGTATTCCTAAGTTGACTGAAAGTGGAATTATAAACATTTTCTGATAAACTTGAAAATTTATATAGAAAATATTTCTGATATAATTAAAGAAATATAGCCAGGCTGTGGTGGTACTTGCCTGTAATCCCAGCACACTGGGAGACAGAGGCAGGTGTGTCTATGGGACACAATGAAAGCAGTGCTAAGACAAAAACTCATAGACATGAGTGCCTCCATAAAGAAAAAGGAGAGAGCATACACTAGCAGCTTAAAGGCACACCTGAAAGCCCTGGAACAAAAAGAAGCTAATTCACCCAGGAGGAGTAAAAGATAGGAAATCATCAAACTAAGGGCTGAAATCAATCAAAGAGAAACAAAGAGAATCATAAAAAGAATCAACAAAACCCTGAGCAGTTTCTTTGAGAAAGTCAACAAGATAGATAAACCCTTAGCCAGACTAACCAAACGACACAGAGACAGTCTCCAAATTAACAAAATTAAAAATGAAAAGGGGGACATAACAACAGAAACTGAGGAAATTCAAAAGATCATCAGATCCTATTACAAAGGTCTATACTCAACACAACTGGAGAATCTGGAAGAAATGGACAATTTCCTAGAAAGATACCAAATACCAAAATTAAATCAGGATCAATTAGATCAACTAAATCGTCCCATTATTGCTAAAGAAATAGAAGGGGTTATAGAAAGCCTCCCAACCAAAAAAAAGTATGGGACCAGATGGTTTTAGTGCAGAATTCTACCAAACATTCAAAGAATACTTAACACCAATACTCTTCAAACTATTCCACAAAATAGACACAGAAGGGACACTGCCCAACTCATTCTTGGAAGCCACAATTACGCTGATACCAAAACCACACAAAGATCCAACAAGGAAAGAACTACAGGCCAATTTCCCTTATGAATATTGATGCAAAAATACTAAATAAAATTCTTGCCAACCGAATCCAAGAGCACATAAAACGATCATTAACTATGATCAAGTAGGCTTCATCCCAGGGATGCAGGGATGGTTCAATATAGGGAAATCCATCAATGTAATCCCCTACATAAACAAAATAAAAGAAAAAGACCACATGGTCATCTCATTAGATGCTGAAAAATCATTCGACAAAATTCAGCATCCTTTCATGCTAAAAGTCTTGGAAAGATCAGGAATTCAAGGCCCATACCTTATTTGTAGCCTTCTTGTACTCAAAGGACAAGCAGGCTGAGAAAGAAGTTAGGGAAATAACACCCTTCACAATAGCCACAAACAACATAAAGTAGCTTGGCATGACTCTAAACAAAGAAGAGAAAGATCTGTATGACAGGAACTTCAAGTCCTTGAAGAAAAAATCGAGGAAGACCTCAGAAAATGGAAAAAATATTTCTTGCTCCTGGATTGGCAGGATCAATATAGTAAAAATGGCCATCTTGCCAAAAGCAATATACAGATTCAATGCAATCCCCATCAAAATCCCAACTCTATTCTTCATAGATCTAGAAAGAGCAATTCTCAAATTCGTCTGGAGCAACAAAAAACCCAGGATAGCTAAAACTATTCTCAACAATAAAAGGACTTCTGGGGGAATCAATATCCCTGACCTCAAGCAGTACTACAGAGCAATTGTGTTAAAAACTGCATGGTATTAGTACAGCAACAGTCAAGTAGATCAATGGAATTGGATTGAAGAACCAGAAATGAACCCACAGACTTATGGTCACTTGATCTTTGATGAAGGAGCCACAACCATCCAGTGGAAAAAAGATAGTCTTTTCAACAAATGGTGCTGGTTCAACTGGAGGTCAACATGCAGAAGAATGTGAATTGACCCACTCTTATCTCCTTGTACTAAGATCAACTCCAAGTTGATCAAGGACCTCCACATAAAACCAGACACACTGAAACTATTAGAAAAGAAACTTGGGAAGACCCTGGAGGTTATGGACACAGGGGGAAAGTTCCTGAACTGAACACAAATAGATTATGCTCTAAGATCAAGAATTGACAAATGGGACCACATGAAATTGCAAAGTTTCTGTAAGGCAAAGGACACTGTCAGAAGGACAAAATGGCAACAAACAAAGTGCGAAAAGATCTTCACCAACCCCACATCTGACAGAGGGCTAATATCCAATATATATAAAGAACTCAAGAAGTTAGACCTCAAAGAACCAAATAACCCTATCAAAAAATGGGGTATAGAGCTAAACGAAGATTTTTCACCAGAAGAAATTTAGATGGCTGAGAAAAACCTTAAGAGATGTTCAACATCATTAGTCATCAGGGAAATGCAAATCAAAACAACCCTGAGATTCCACCTCACACCAGTCAGAATGGCTAAGATGAAAAACTCAAGAGACAACAAGTGCTAGCAGGGATGTGGAGAAAGATGAACACTCCTCCACTGTTGGTGGGATTGCAAAATGGTAAAACCACTCTGGAAATCAGTTTGGTGGTTCCTCAGAAAACTGGGCATGTCACTTCCAGAGGACCCTGGCATTCACCTCCTGGGCATATACCCAGAGGATTCCCCTGCATACAATAAAGACACATGCTCCACTATGTTTATAGCAGTCTTGTTTATAATAGCCAGAAATTGGAAGGAGCCCAGATATCCCTCAAAGGAGGAATGGATACAGAAAATGTGGTATATTTATACAATGGAATACTACTCAGCAATTAAAAATAATGAATTCATGCAATTTGTAGGTAAATGGTTAGATCTGGAAAATATCATCCTAAGCGAGTTAACCCAATCACAAAAGAATACACATGAAATGCAATCACTGATAAGTGCCTATTAATGATCCCAGAAGCCCTAAATACTCAAGTCACAACTAGCAATCCAAATGATTCACAAGAAGAAGAAAGGAGAGAACCCTGGGCCTGAAAAGTTTGTATCCACTTTTGTAGATCCAGAACAGGGAAATGGTGGGGGAGGGAATGATTGGGGAATAGTTGGGTGGGGGGAGACGACTTATGGGATGTGTGGTGGGGGGGATCTGGGAAAGGGGAAAGCCGTTGGAATGTAAACAAAAAATATAGAAAAGAAAAAAATTGACAATTTTCATGGAAAATTAAAGAATAAAGTGGTGTACATGTAGAACATTGCTAAATTGATTGAAATATGGGATAGAAACATTTTATGATAGAATTGAAGACTTACATGAAAAATATTTCTGATAAAATTGTAGAAAAATGTAGAAAAACATGTTAGAATTGAAGATGATCATAGAAAATTTTAAATAGATATAATAATGGTAGGTATAAAAGTATTCCTAAATTGATTGAAAGTGGAATTATAAACATTTTCTGATAAACTTGAAGATTTATATGGATAATACTTCTGATAAAATTAAAGAAATATAGCCAGGCTGTGGTGGTGCTAGCCTGTAATCCCAGCACTCTGGGAGACAGTGGCAGGTGGATTTCTGAGTTTGAGGCCAGCCTCGTCGACAGAGTGAGTTCCAGGACAGCCAGGGCTATACAGAGAAACCCTGTCTCTAAAAAAACAACAACAAAAAGACAAAAAATTAAAGAAATATATAGAAAAACATGTTAAAATTAAAGATTTTGATGGAAATTATGTAGATAAAATGATAGGCATAAAGAGAATTCTAAGTTGATTGAAGGTAGAATTATAAACATTTTCAGATAACATTGAAGATTTATGTTGAAAATATTTCTGATAAAATTCAAGAAATAGACAAAGACGTTAAAATTGACTATTTCATGGAAAATTTTACATATAAAATGGTAGATATAAAAACTTTCTAAATTAATTGAAGGTGGAATTAGAAACATTTGTGATAAAATTAAAGATTTACATTTAAAACATTTCTGAAAAAATCGATGAAGTATATAGAAAGACATTAAAATTGAAGATTATCATGAAAAATAATGCAGATAAAATGGTAGACATAAAAAATTACTAAATTAATTAAAAGGGGAATTATAAATATTTTCTGATAAAATTGAAGATTTACATGAGAAATATTTCATTAGTCTATGTCTTTTTATTGGGGAGTTGAGTCCATTGTTGTTAAGAGAGATAAGGGAATAGTGATTGTTGCTTCCTGTTATTTTCTTATGTTATTTTTATGTTTGTGTGGGTATCTTCTTTTGGGTTTGTTGGAAGATTACTTTCTTGTTTTTCTAAGATGTATTTCCCTCCTTGTGTTGGCATTTTCCATCAATTATCCTTTGTAGGGTTGGATTTGTGGACAGATATTGTGTAAATTTGGATTTATCATGGGATATCTTGGTTTCTCCATCTATGATGATTGAAGAGTTTTGCTGGGTATGGTAGCCTGGGCTGGCTACTTTATTCTCTTAGGGTCTGTGTGAGGTCTGCTCAGTATCTTCTAGCTTTCACCATGTCTGGTGAGAAGCCTGGTGTGATTCTGATAGGTCTGCCTTTATAAGTTACTTGCCCTTTTTCCCTTACTGCTTTGAATATTCTTTCTTTGTTTAGTGAATTTGGTGCTTTGATTATTATATGCTGGAGGGCTTTCTGTTCTGGTACAGTCTGTTTGGAGTTCTGAGGGCTTCTTGCATGTTCATGGGCATCTCTTACTCTAGGTTAGGGAAGTTTTCTTCTACAATTTTGTTGAAGATATTTACTGGGCCTTTAAGATGCAAATCCTTGCTCTCATCTATATCTATAATCCTTAGATTTGGCCTTCTCGTTGTGTCCTGGAGTTCCTAGATGTTTTGGGTTACCAACTTTAGGCATTTTGCATTTTCTTTGACTGTTGAGTCAATGTTTTCTATGGTATCCTCAGGACCTGAGGTTTTCTTCTCCTTCTCCTTCTCCTTCTCCTTCTCCTTCTCCTTCTCCTTCTCCTTCTCCTTCTCCTTCTCCTTCTCCTTCTCCTTCTCCTTCTCCTTCTCCTTCTCCTTCTCCTTCTCCTTCTCCTTCTCCTTCTCCTTCTCCTTCTCCTTCTCCTTCTCCTTCTCCTTCTCCTTCTCCTTCTCCTCCTCCTCCTTCTCCTTCTCCTTCTCCTTCTCCTTCTCCTTCTCCTTCTCTCCTCCTCCTCCTCCTCCTCCTCCTCCTCCTCCTCCTCCTCCTCCTCCTCCTCCTCCTTCTTCTACTACTTTTTGGTTTTTTTTTCGAGACAGGTTTTCTCTGTGTAGCCCTGGCTGTCCTGGAACTCACTTTGTAGACCAGGCTGGCCTCGAAATCAGAACTCTGCCTCCCTCTGCCTCCCAAGGGCTGGGATTAAAGTCATGTGCCACCACCACCTAGCTTGATGTTCTTTCTTCTATCTCTTGTATTCTGTTGTTGATGTTTGCATCTATGACTCCTGAATTCTTTCCAAGGTTTTCTATCTCCAGAGACGCCTCACTTTGTGATTTCTTTATTGTTTCTACTTCCACTTTTAGATCCTGGATAATTTTTTTCAGTTCCTTCACTTGATTGTTTGTGTTTTCCTGTAATTCTTTAAGGAATTTTTGTATTTCTCCTAAAGGGCTTCTGTCTGTTGACCCATGATCTCCTGTATTTCTGTAAGGGATATTTGTGTTTCCTCTTTAAGGCCTTTTACCTGTTGACTGATGTTCTCCTGTATTTCTTTAAGGGATTTATTTAAGTCTTTCTTGAAGCACTCTGTCAGCATCATGAGATAGGATTTTAAATCCAACTCTTGCTTTTCCAGGGTGTTGTGGTATCTGGGACTTGCTGTAGTGGGAGAACTGGGTTCTGATGTTGTCATGGCCTTTGTTTCTATTGGTAGGGCTCTTGTGCTTGCCTTTCACCATCTGGTTATTTCTGGTCCTCATTGGTATTGTTGCCTCTGGCTGGAGTTTTTTTCCTCCTGTGGACCTGTAAGCCTGTGTCCTTACTCCTCTGAGTTCAAAAGTGAAAGCACTACTGGGAGATCTCTCTCCTGTTAGGCTATACATAGAAAACTGTGTAGTCTCCTGGTTCCCTCAGTCCCAGCTGCTCCACTGAACTTAATCCCTGTGTGCTCCTAGCAGGTCCCCTCCAGAGAGAAGGTGAAGATCTTACCTCTGAGCTCAGAAGTGAAAGCATTCCTTCCTTCTTAGGAATCATGATTTGCTAATTGTGTCTTGAGTATTCAGAGCTTCTAGGCTAATTAATATATACTTATCAGTGATTGAATTTCATGTTTATTGTTTTGTGATTGGGTTACCTCACTTAGAATGATATTTTCCAGGAAGGAGAGGGCCTTGGTCCTGAAAAGACTTGAAACTGTAATGCAGGGGAGTACCAGAAGAGAGAAACAGAAGGGGGTTGATTGGGGGATGGGGGAAAGGAAGAGGACTTATGGGACATATGGTGAGGGGGGAACTGGGAAAGGGAAAACATTTGGAATGTAAACAAAGAATATAGAAAAAAGAAGAAAAAGAAGCAGTGAATGCACTGCTGTCAGATCACTCTCTCCTGGAGGGCTATGCATAGAAGGCTGTGGAGTCTCCCAGATACCTGGTATAAATGGTGGCAGGAAGACTTCTGTTCCAGTCTTCTCCAATGATCACAGAAGGCTCTGGAGTCTTCTGGCTCCCTGGTGCAAATGGTGGTGGGAATACTCTGTAACTATTCTTAGTACTTATCGTTCTCCTTATCTATTTTCCTTCTCTTTCCTCCTACCTTGATCAATCTGGTGTTTGGTGACCTGGAAAGACCTAACAGGAGTCCACTTAATATCCAGGAAGTGGCTGCTACTGATAATACTAAAGTGAATGCTATACATGAATTCAAGAGAAATGTATGCTACATTCACTCGCTCAAGATGGAAATGGACATAACCTATTGTCACAGGCAAAAATGAGTAAATCTGCAGCTGTTCCACCAGTCTTAGTCTCAATTCTTTATAATAAAATAAGGACAATTTTATTACAAAACAGGAGTGGCATGACATACAGATATTTCCCAGAAAGTCAGTAATAGGTAACTTGGGGTCAGGCAGCCTCCTAGGAATTCTCTATATAGGTCAAGTGAGTGAGGATGGTTTTTTGTAGACAGACAGATGGGGGTCTTGAAGACTGCAAGGCTACAAGTATGACCTCATGTTTTCCCTTTTATGAAAATATCCTGTCTCACACATGTCTGAAAGTTAATGACTTTGTAACTGCAATACTGCTACCGCTGATCTCACTGGAGACTGGAGGTCAAGAGATATTAAAAAAAAGTGCTTATTGCAAAATTTTTATGTTTAAGATTTTATGGTTCCCCTTTTCTGTTCTTAGTCTGTACTACTCTGTATCACAAGAAATGTTGCCATGGGAAAATAGAGAAGCACTTACCCAACCTGCTATGAACTTTGTAACCCAACTTCCTCATATGATTTCAATAAAGAGTGAGTCAAGCCTATATGAGCATGTTGACTCCTGAGTTCAGAAAGCTCTCACTAGAGCTGGGCGTGGTGGCACATGCCTGTAATCCAAGCACTTGGGAGGCAGAGGCAGGGGGATCTCTGAGTTCGAGGCCAGTCTGGTCTACAGAGTGAGTTCCAGGACAGCCAGGACTACACATAGAAACCCTGTATCGAAAAACCAATAAATAAATAAATAAATAAATAAATAAATAAATAAATAAAAGAAAGCTCTCACTAAAATGAACAAGGCTTTCAGTTTCCTTAATTGATTTTTTTTTTCCTACCAGGTATCCCTGGATGACCCAAGACTTGTGTTGAGGTTGGACCCTGGCAGAGATTGCTGGCTGTTTACCTGGTTATTTTTAGAATTACCTATCAAACTGAAAGAAGTCTTGCATTCATGTTCCTTTAATTGTTTTGATATGGATATTGGCGTCTGAAATATTAAATATATGTTTTAATGAAAACAAAGATAGTTCTTTAATAGAGATGTTAGAATATCAAGCTGAAATATGACAATCCCTTATGCATAGAAATAGCAGGTCAATTTCCCATCCAGCAGGTGGTGGTGGCAGGGAAGCCAGACCCAGCCAGCTTCCCAGGTGCTCAGACCCAGCCTGCAGAACCAGGTACCCGAGATAGCCCGAGTTTAAGACCTTCAGGGACTCAGGCCTGGAGTGGGAGCTGCGCACAGAGTAGCTGTTTGGGGCACAGTGTCCGAGCCTGTGCTCTGTGCTCAGGGCAGACCCCGAACTCCCTGCAGACAGTGCCATCTTGCCAGCTGCTTCCCATCCAGCCAGCGGCAGGTGAGCCAGCCTCAGCCAGCTTCCCAGCAGCTTTGGACCAGCAGGCGGAACCAGATAACTGAGATATACCAACTTTAAGACCCCGGGGGAAACAGGATACCAGACAGCAAACCCTGAGCAGGAGCAGTGCAGAGCAGCTGCCCAACAGGCAGAACCAAGTACATGGGATATCCTGAGTTTAAGACCTCCGGGGACTCAGGCCACCTGTCAGCAATCTGTGAGCAGGAGCCCTGCAGGGCAGTGGTTCAGGTGTCCAAGTCTCTGGGAAATAGCCTTACGAGCCCACAGAAGGGTCAAGCACCAGCTAGTAACTACAGGACCAACTAACACCAGAGTTAACCAGATGGCAAAAGGCAAACGTAAGATCGTTACTAACAGAAATCAAGGCAGTATGGTGGCATCCGAACCCAGTTCCCTGACAGCAATAAATCTTGGATACCTGAAACACCAGAAAAACAAGACTCAGATCTAAAATCACTGGTCAGGATGCTGATAGAGGAACACTTAGATAAATCTCTAAAAGTAATACATGAGAAAATAGATCAAAAGCTAGAAGCCCTTACAAGGCAAACACAATTAAATCTCGGATATGTCAACACACCAGAAAAACAAGACTCAGATCTAAAATCACTGGTAAAGATGCAGATTGAGGATCACTTAGATAAATTTCTTAAATTAATAGAGGAGAAAATAGATCAAAAACTAGAAGCCCATACAAGGCAGACACAAAAATCACTTAAAGAAATCTAGGAGAATATAAAGCAAAAAATGAATTCCAATAAGGGGGAGAAACAAAAATCACTTAAAGAAATACAAGAGAACATGGGTCAACAAGTAGAAGTCATAAAAGAGGAAACACAAAAATCCCTTAAAGAATTACAGGAAAACACAAAGAAGCAACTGAAAGATCTGAGCAAAACCATACAGAATCTAAAAACAGAAGTAGAAACAACTAAGCAATCACAAAGGAAGACAACGTTGGAGATAGAAAACCTTGGGAAGAAATCAGGAGTCATAGATGCAAATATCAACAGTAGAATACAAGAGATAGAAGACAGAATCTCAGAAGCTGAAGAGACCATAGGAACCATGGATTCAACAATTAAAGAAAATGCAAAATGCAGAATGCTGGTAACCCAAAACATTCAGGAAATCCAGGACACAATGAGAAGACCAAACCTAAGGATTATAGGGATAGATGAGAATGAGGATCTACAACTTAAAAGGCCAGGAAATATCTTCTACAAAATTATGGAAGAAAACTTCCCCAACCTAAAGAGAGAGGTGCCCATGAATATACAAGAAGCCTATAGAACCCCAAATAGACTGGACCAGAACAGAAATACTTCCCATCACATAATAATCAAAACCCCAAATGTACTAAACAAAGAAAGAATATTAAAGGCAGTAAGAGAAAAAGGACAAGTAACATATAAAGGAAGACCTATCAGAATTACACCAGACTTCTCACCTGAGACCATGAAAGCTAAAAGATCCTTGGCAGACCTCATGCAGACCCTAAGAGAACACAAACTTCAGCCAAAACTACTATACCCAGCAAAACTCTCAATTGCCATAGATGGGGAAACCAAGATATTCCAAAACAAAACCAACTTTGCACGATACTTATCTACAAACCCAGCCCTACAAAGGATAATAGGGGAAAAATACCAACACAAGGAGGGAAACTACACCCTAGAAGAAACAAGATAGAAACCCCCTCTCATCCCACCCAAAAGAAGAGAACCACTCAAATTCAAAAAAATAATAATAATAATGCCCAAAATGTCAGGAAGTAATAATTACTATTCCTTAATATCTCTTAATATCAATTCCTCAATAAAAAGACACAGACTAACACACTGGATACAGAAACAGGACCTTACATTTTGCTGCATACAGGAAACACATCTCAGTGTCAAAGATAAACACCACCTTAGAGTAAAAGGCTGGAAGACAGTTTTACAAGCAAATGGTCCCAGGAAACAAGCCGGAGTAGCCATTCTAGTATCAGATAAAATTGACTTTCAACCTAAAGTCATCAAAAGAGACGCAGAAGATCACTTCCTGCTTGTCAAAGGGAAAATCCGCGAAGAAGAATTCTCAATACTGAACATCTATGCGTCAAATGTAAGGGCACCCTCATTCGTAAAAGAAACTTTACTAAAGCTTAAAGCACACATCACACCTAATACAATAATTGTAGGTGACTTAACACTCCACTCTCCTCAATGGACCGAACAGGAAAGCAGAAACTAAACAGGGACACAGTGAAACTAATTGAAGCTTTGGACCAATTGGATTTAACAGATATATCTATATAGAACATTCCATCCTAACGCAAAAGAGTATACCTTTTTCTCAGCACTGCACAGTACCTTCTCAAAAATTGATCATATAATTGGTCACAAGACAGACCTCAACAAATACAAGAAGAACGAACTAATCCCATGTCTCCTTTCAGATCACTATGGAGTAAAATGGTCTTCAATAGCAAGAAGAACAACAGAAAGCCCACATACACATGGAAACTGAACAATACTCTACTCAATGACACCTTGGTCAAGGAAGAAATAAAGAAAGAAATCAAAGACTTTTTAGACTTCAATGAAAATGAAGGTATGACCTACCCAAGTCTTTGGGACACAATGAAAGCAGTACTAAGAGGAAAACTCATAGCCCTGAGTGCCTCCAAAAAGAAACTGGAGAGAGCATACACTAGCAACTTAACAGCACACCTGAAGGCCCTGGAACAAAAAGAAGCTAACTCACCCAGGAGGAGTAGAAGAGAGGAAATCATCAAACTAAGGGCTGAAATCAATCAAGTAGAAACAAAGAGAACCATACAAAGAATTAACAAAACCAAGAGCTGGTTCTTCAAGAAAATCAACAAGATAGATAAACCCTTAGCTAGACTAACCAAAGGGCACAGAGACAGTATCCAAATTAACAAAATTAGAAATGAAAAGGGGGATATAACAACAGAAACTGAGGAAATTCAAAAACTCATCAAATCCTACTACAAAGGCCTATACTCAAAACAACTGGAGAATCTGGAGGAAATGGACAATTTCCTAGACAGACACCAAATACCAAAATAAATCAGGATCAATTAGATCAGCTAAACAGTCCCATAACCCTTAAAGAAATAGAAGGGGATATAGAAAGCCTCCGAACCAAAAAACAGTACGGGACCAGATGGTTTTAGTGCAGAATTCTACCAGACCATCAAAGAAGACTTAACACCAATACTCTTCAAACTATTCCACAAAATAGAGGCAGAAGGGACATGCCCAACTCATTCTTTGAAACCACAATTACGCTGATACCTAAACCACAGAAAGATCCAACAAAGACAGAGAACTACAGGCCAATTTCTCTTATGAATTTTTATGCAAAAATACTAAATAAAATTCTTGCCAACCGAATCCAAGAGCATATCATAACGATCATTCACCATGATCAAGTAGGCTTCATTCCAGGGATGCAGGGATGGTTCAATATATGGAAATCCATCAATGTAATCCACTACATAAACAAACTAAAAGAAAAAAACCACGTGGTCATCTCATTAGATGCTGAAAAAGCATTTGACAAAATTCAGCATCCTTTCATGCTAAAAGTCTTGGAAAGAGCAGGAAATCAAGGCCCATACCTAAACATAGTAATAGCAATCTACAGCAAACCAGTAGCCAACATCAAAATAAATGGAGAGAAACTTGAAGCAATCCCACTAAAACCAGGGACTAGACAAGGCTGCCCTCTCTCTCCATATCTTTTTAATATAGTACTTGAAGTTCTAGCGAGACCAATTAGACAACATAAGGAAGTCACAGGGATACAAATTGGAAAGGAAGAAGTCAAAGTATCATTATTTTCAGACGATATGATAGTCTACTTAAGCGACCCAAAAAACTCCACCAGAGAAATTCTACAGCTGATAAACAACTTCAGCAAAGTGGCTGGTTATAAAATTAACTCAAGCAAATCAGTAGCCTTCTTGTACTCAAAGGACAAGCAGGCTGAGAAAGAAGTTAGGGAAATAACACCCTTCACAATAGCCACAAACAACATAAAGTAGCTTGGCGTAACTCTAAGCAAACAAGCGAAAGATCTGTACAACAGGAACTTCAAGTCCTTGAAGAAAGAAATTGAAGAAGACCTCAGAAGATGGAAAAATGTTTCTTGCTCCTGGATTGGCAGGATCAATATAGTAAAAATGGCCATCTTGCCAAAAGCAATATACAGATGCAATGCAATCCCCATCAAAATCCCAACTCTATTCTTTCTAGATCTAGAAAGATCAATTCTCAAATTCATCTGGAGCAATAAAAAACCCAGGATAGCTAAAACTATTCTCAACAATAAAAGGACTTCTGGAGAATCCATATCCCTGACCTCAAGCAGTACTACAGAGCAATTGTGTTAAAAACTGCATAGTATTGGTACAGCAACAGGCAGGTAGATCAATGGAATAGGATTGAAGACCCAGAAATGAACCCACAGACTTATGGTCACTTGATCTTTGATAAAGGAGCCACAACCATCCAGTGGAAAAAAGATAGCCTTTTCAACAAATGGTGCTGGTTCAACTGGAGGTCAACATGCAGAAGAATGCGAATTGACCCACTCTTATCTCCTTGTACTAAGATCAATTCCAAGTGGATCAAGGACCTCCACATAAAACCAGACACACTGAAACTATTAGAAAAGAAATTTGGGAAGACCCTGGAGGGCATGAGCACAGGGGGAAAGTTCCTGAACAGAACACCAATAGTTTATGCTCTAAGATCAAGAATTGACAAATGGGACCTTATAAAATTACAAAGTTTCTGTAAGGCAAAGGACACTGTCAGAAGGACAAAACTGCAACCAACAAAGTGGGAAAAGATCTTCACCAACCCCACATCCGACAGAGGGCTAATATCCAATATATACAAAGAACTCAAGAAGTTAGACCCCAAAGAACCTAATAACCCTATCAAACAATGGGGTATAGAGCTAAACAAAGATTTTTCACCAGAAGAAATTCGGATGGCTGAGAAGTACCTTAAGAGATGTTCAACATCATTAGTCATCAGGGAAATGCAAATCAAAACAACCCTGAGATTCCACCTCACACCAGTCAGAATGGCTAAGATTAAAAACTCAAGAGACAACAGGTGCTGGCAAGGATGTGGAGAAAAAGGAACACTCCTCCACTTTTGGTGGGATTGCAAAATGGTAAAACTGCTCTGGAAATCAGTGTGGCGGTTCCTCAGAAAATTGGGCATGTCACCTCCAGAAGACCCTGGCATACCACTCCTGGGCATATACCCAGAGGATTCCTCTGCATACAATAAAGACACATGCTCCCCTATGTTTATGGCAGCCTTGTTTATAATAGTCAGAAATTGGAAGTAGCCCAGATATCCCTCAAAAGAGGAATGGATACAGAAAATGTGGTATATTTATACAATGGAATACTACTCAGCAATTAAAAATAATGAACTCATGCAATTTGTAGGTAAATGGTTAGATCTGGAAAATATCATCCTAAGTGAGCTAACCCAATCACCAAAGAATACACATGAAATGCAATCACTGATAAGTGGATATTATTGAGCCCAGAAGCCATAAATACTCAAGGCACAATTAGCAAGTCAAATTACTCCCAAGAAAGAAGAAAGGAGAGGACCCTGGGCCTGTAAAGTTTGGATCCAGTATTGTAGACCCAGAACAGAGAAATCGTGTGTGGTGGGGGAATGAGTGGGGAATAGCAGGGGGGAGAGGAATTATGGGACATATGGTGGGGGGTAACTGGGAAAGTGGAAAGCCTTTGGAATGTAAACATAAAATATAGAAAATAAAAATTAAAAAAAAGTAATAGCAGGTCAAGCCTGCTGCACACCTTCTCAAGCTCAAATAATTTGCCAAGGATACCGCTCAAAGAGGAAACCCAGGGTCTCTAGGTTCCAAACAAGAGAGACAGGGAAAAAAAGAGAGACAGGGAAAGAGAGGGAGAGAGAGAGGAAGAGAGAGAGAGATTGAGAGGAGAGAGAGAGAGAGAGAGAGAGAGAGAGAGAGAGAGAGAGAGACTTGTTCAACTCCAAGTTCAGGGCAAGTGTTTCCTGTATTGCACAGGTCTGCAGCATATCAATTTCCAGGAACAAAAATTTCTCCCCTTTACTCACAATTCTGCATTAATGATCTTCAACAAAATCATAGGATGAAAACTTCCCTAATCTAAAGAAAGAGATGGCCATAAAAATACAAAATGCCTATAGAACATGAAATTGATTGGACCAGAAAAGAAAGTCATCACATAGTATTCAAAATACTAAATGCACAGAAAAAAGAAAGAATTTTGGGCTTGTGAGATGGCTCTGCCAATAAGAGAACTGACTGCTCTTCCGTAGGTCCCAAGTTCAAATCCCAGCAACCACATGGTGGCTCACAATCATCTGTAATGAGATCTGATGCCATAGTTTGTCCGAAGACAGCTACTGTGTACTTACATATAATAATAAATAAATCTTTAAATAAAGAAAAAAGAAAGAATATTAAAAGCTATAAGGGAAATAGATAAAAAACAAACAAACAAACAAACAAACAAACAAACATATAAAGGCAGACTAATCAGAATTACACCAGACTTCTCAAAAGAAACTCTAAAAGCAAGAAGATTCTGGAGAAATGTCATCCATCTCTTAAGAGAACACAAATGCCAACCAAGGCTAATATATCCAGCAGAACACTCAATGACCATAGATGGAGAAAACAAAATATTCAATGACAAAACCAAACTTAACCAGTATCTTCCTATTAATTCAACCCTACAGAGGAAACTTGATTGAAATTCCAATACAAGGAGGTTAACTCCACACAAGAAAATACAAGAAATTAAACACTTCAAAACAAGCCAAAAGAAGAGAATCATATACATATAATACTACCTCTAACAACAAAAGTGACAGGAATAACAATCATCTGTCATTAATATCTCTCGATATTAATGGACTCAATTCTCCATTTAAAAAGACACAGGCTAACAGACTGGACATGCAAACCCTAACCCTAACCCTAACCCTAACCCTAACCCTAACCCTAAACCTAAACCTAACCCTAACCCTAACCCTGACCATAACCCTAACCCTAACCCTAACCCTAACCCTAACCCTAACCCTAAGATGAACCTAGATGAACTCTCAATTCTTACAATTATGCTCTAAATGCAAGGGGCACCCATATATATATAAAAGAAATGTTAGTAAAGTTCAAAATATACATTGATCCTAACAAAATAACAGGGAGACATAAACACTTGACTCTCTCCAATGGACAGGTCATTGAAACAGAAACTAATTAGAGACACAGAAAAATTAACAGAAGTTGCGAAAGATTTAACAGAAGCCTACAAGACATTTCACCCCCAAAGTAGAGAATATACCTTCTTTTCAGCATATCTTGGAGTCTTTGCCAAAACTGACCATATAATTGGTCATAAAACAAGCCTCAAGAGACACAAGAAGATTGAAATAATCACATCATGTGTTCTATCAGATCACCCTGAACTAAGGCTGGTTTTCAATAAGAACAAGAACAAAAACAAAAACAAAAACCCCAGAAAGCCCAGATACTCATGGTAACTAAAAAATGCTCAGTTCAATGATAACTTGGTCAGAGAAGAACTAAAGAGAGAAATCAAGGACTTCATAGAATTTAATGAAAATGGAGATACATCCTACTTAAATGTATGAGACACAAGGAAAGCAGTGTTAAGAGAAAAATTCATAGCTTTAAGTACCTTTATAAAGAAATTGAAGAGATACCATATAAGCAACTACACATTTGAAAGCTCTAGAACTCCAAAAATGTAAACCCACCCAAGTGGGTTAGTAGGCAACTTAGGAATGAAACAAAGAGAATAGAAAAAAATCAACAAAACCAAGAGATGGTTCTTTGAGAAAATCAACAGGATAGATAAATCTTTAGTGCAACCAAATAAGGGACACAGAGGCAGTATCCAAATTAAGAAGATCAAAATTGAAAAGGGAGATATAACAAAAGAAATTAAGGAAATTTTTAAAAAGAATCAGAACCTACTACAAAACAATATACTCAACAAAACTGAAAAATAGAGATGAAATGGATGATTTTCTATACAGAAATCAGATAGTGCAGTTAAATCAAGATCAGGAACACTACATAAAGAATCCCATAATCCCTAAAGAAATAGAAGTAGTAATCAAAAAATCTCTGAAACAAACAAAGCCCAAGACCAGATGGTTTTAGTGCAGAATTCTTCAAGACCTTCCATGAAAAATTAATACCAATACTCCTAAAACTATTCCACAAAATAGAAACAGAAGGAAGACTGCCTCATTCACCCTATGAAGCCCCAATTATTCTGATACCTAAACCACACAAACACCCAACAAAGAAAGAGAATTTCAAACCAGTTTTGCTTACAAATATTAATGCAAAATACTCAATAAAATTCCCACAAACTGGATCCAGGAACATATCAAAATGATCATTCACCATGATGAAGTAGGCTTCATACCAAAGATGCAGGTATGGTTCAATAGACAAAAATCCATCAATATAATATACTGTATAAACAAATTGAAGGGGGAAAATAGCATATCATCTCATTACATGCTGAAAAAGCCATCAACAAAATTCAACAACCTTTCATGTTAAAAGGCTTGGAGAGACCAGGAACTCAATGGCACAAGACTAAACATATTTAAAGTAATAAATATATCGCAAACCAACAGCCACCCTCCAATTAAATGGAGGGAAATTAGATGTATTCCTACTAAAATCCAGGACAAGACAGGGTTGTCACTCTCTCCATATCTATTCACTACAGTACAAGGATTTCTGGCTAGAGCAATTAGACAACAAAAAGAGGTCATATGGATACAAGTTAAAAAGGAAGAAGTCAAAGTATCATTATTTGCAGCAGATATAATAGTATACATGAGTAACTCCCAAAATTCCAACAGAAAATTTCTGCAGCTGATAATCAACTCCAGCAAAGTGTAAGGATATAAAATTAAATCAAATAAATCAGTATCTTTCATTTATACAAATGATAAACGGGCTTAGAAAGAAATTTGGGAAACATCAGACTTCACAATGGCCAAAAATAGTATAAAATGTCTTGGTGTGAGTCTAACTAAGCAAGTGAAATATCTGTATGACAAGAATTTCAAATCCCTGAAAAGAAATAATTTGAAGACCTCAAAAGATGGAAAGATCTCTGATGTTTATGGATTATCAGGATTAACAAAGTATAAATGGCCATCTTACTGAAAGCAATCCATAGATTCAATATAATTCCCATCAAAATTCCAAAACAATTCTTCACCGGCATGGGAAGAGTAATTTCAACTTCATATGGCAAAACAAAAAACCCTGGATATCCAAAATAACTCTCAACAATAAAAGAACATGCAGTGGAATCACCATCTCTGGGCTCAAATTGTACTTAAAAGCAATAGTGACAAAAAATCCACAATATTAGTACAGAAACAGACAGGAAAAAGAATGTAACAGAATTAAAGACCCAGAAGTAAACCCACTTACATAGGGAAACTTGATCTTTGACAAAGAATCCAAAAAAACATTCAATGCAGTAAATAAAGCATCTTCAGTAAATGATGCTGGTCTAACTATTGTTTGTATATAGGAGAATGAAAATAGTTCCATATTGACTACCTTAAACAAGCTCAAGTATAAGTGAATCAAAGACCTCAACGCAAAAAAAGACACACAGATGGAAAGGTATTCAGTGAGGGAGGAACCAGTGGGGAAAACAGCATTTTGAATGTACACAAATAAACTAATCAACTAATTTCTTAAAAGGGTGACAGCAACACACACACACACACACACACACACACACACACCAAGCATGAAAGTATGCATGCATGGAGGCACAAAGTCAAAGCACCCTTAATTTCTTCACCTGCCACAGAAATAAGTCATCTCAGAATATATTAACTATTTGATAAAAAAGAAATCTCTGTATGACATTCTATACTAAGGTCTGGAAATAATAGTAAAAATGTATAAAAACTCCATTTGTTTTTCAGCAACCTTATGCATTTAAAGGAGTAACATATAAAGGAAGGCCTCTTAGAATTACACCAGACTTCTCACCAGAGACCATGAAATCTAGAAGATCCTGGGCAGATATTATGCAGATTCTAAGAGAACACAAATTTCAGCCAAAACTACTATACCCAGCAAAACTCTCAATCACCATAGAGAGGGAAACTAAGGTATTCCATGACAAAACAAAATTTGCACGATATCTTTCCACAAACCCAGCTGTACAAAGGATAATAGGGGAAAAACACCAACACAAGGAGGAAAACTATACCCCTGAAGAAGCAAGATAGAAATCTCCTCTCATCAAACACAAAAGAAGATAACCACTCAAATATAAAAAATAATTTCAAAAATGTCAGGAAGTAACAGTTACTATTCCTTATTATCTCTTAACATCAATAGACTCAATTCCCCAATAAAAAGACATAGACAAACAGACTGGATACAGAAACAGGACCCTAAAATTTGCTGCATACAGGAAAAACTTCTCATTGTCAAAGACAAACACTACCTTAGAGTAAAAGGCTGGAAGACAATTTAACAAGCAAATGGTCTCAGGAAACAAGCCGGAGTAGCCACTCTAATATCGGATAAATTTGACTTTCAACCTAAAGACATCAAAAGAGACATTGAAGTTCACTACTTGCTGGTCAAAGGGAAAATCCACCAAAAAGAACTCTCAATACTGAACATCTATGCACCAAATGCAAGGGCACCCTCATTTGTTAAAGAAATTTTACTAAAGCTTAAAGCACACATTGCACCTAACACAATAATTGCGGGTGACTTCAACACTCCACTATCCTCAATGGACCAATCAGGAAGCCAGAAACTAAACAGGGACACAGTAAAACTAATTGAAGCTTCTGACCAATTATATTTAACATATATATATATATATATATATATATATATATATATATATATATAAAACATTTAATTCTAAAGCAAAAGAATATACCTTTTTCTCAGCACTGCATGGTACCTTCTCCAAAATCGATCATATAATTGGTCACAAGACAAATGTCAACAAATACAAGATCTAACTAATCCCTTGCCTCACATCAGATCACTAAGGAGTAAAAGTGGTCTTCAACAGCAAGAAAAACAACTGAAAGCCCACATACACATGGAAACTGAACAATACTCTACTCAATGACACCTTGGATAAGGAAGAAATAAAGAAAGAAATCAAAGACTTTTTAGAATTCAATGAAAATGAAGGTACAAGCTACTCAAATCTTTGGGACACAATGAAAGCAGTGCTAAGAGGAAAACTCATAGCCCTGAGTGCTTCCAAAAAGAAACAGGAGAGAGCATACACTAACAGGTTAATGGCACACCTGAAAGCCCTGGAACAAAACGAAGCTAATTCACCCAGGAGGAGTAGAAGACAGGAAATCATCAAACTAAGGGCTGAAATCAATCAAATAGAAACAATGAGAACCATAGGCAAGCAGATCAATGGAACAGGATTGAAGACCCAGAAATTAACCCACAGACTTATGGTCACTTGATCTTTGATAAAGGAGCCACAACCATCCGGTGGAATAAAGATAGCCTTTTCAACAAATGGTGCTGGTTCAACTGGAAGTCAACATGCAGAAGAATGCGAATTGACCCACTCTTATCTCTTTGCACTAAGATCAACTCCAAGTGGATCAAGGACCTCCACATAAAACCAGACACACTGAAACTATTAGAAAAGAAACTTGGGAAGACCCTGGAGGACTTGGGCACAGGGGAAAAGTTCCTGAACAGAACACCAATAGCTTATGCTCTAAGATCAAGAATCGACAAATGGGACCTCATAAAATTACAAAGTTTCTGCAAAGCAAAGGACACTGTCAGAAGGACAAAATGGCAACCAACAAAGTGGGAAAAGATCTTCACCAACTCCACATCCGACAGAGGGCTAATATCCAATATATACAAAGAACTCAAGAAGTTAGACCGCAAAGAAACAAATAACCCTATCAAAAAATGGGACACAGAGCTAAACAAAGAATTTTCACCAGAAGAAATTTGGATGGCCTAGAAACACCTTAAAAGATGTTCAACATCATTAGTCATCAGGGAAATGCAAATCAAAACAACCCTGAGATTCCACCTCACACCAGTCAGAATGGCTAAGATTAAAAACTCAAGAGACAACAAGTGCTGGCGAGGATGTGGAGAAAGAGGAACACTCCTCCACTGTTGGTGGGATTGCAAAATGGTAAAACCGCTCTGGAAATCAGTTTGGCGGTTCCTCAGAAAATTGGGCATGTCACTTCCAGAGGACCCTGGCATACCACTCCTGGGCATATACCCAGAGGATTCCCCAGCATGCAATAAGGACACATGCTCCACTATGTTTATAGCAGCCTTGTTTATAATAGCCAGAAATTGGAAGGAGCCCAAATATCCCTCAAAGGAGGAATGGATACAGAAAATGTGGTATATTTATACAATGGAATACTACTCAGCAATTAAAAATAATGAATTCATGCAATTTGTAGGTAAATGGTTAGACCTGGAAAATATCATCCTGAGTGAATTAACCCAATCACAAAAGAATGCACATGAAATGCAATCACTGATAAGTGGATATTAATGAGCCCAGAAGCCCTAAATACTCAAGACACAAATAGCAAGTCAAATGATTCCCAAGAAGAAGAAAGGAGAGGACCCTGGGCCTGTAAAGATTGCATCCAGTTTAGTAAAGAAACCGAGGGGGGAGGGGGAATGATTGGGGAACAGTTGGGGCGGGGAGAGGAACTATGGGAACTATGGTGGGTGGGAACTGGGAAAGGGGAAAGCCTTTGGAATGTAAACATAGAATATAGAAAATAAAAAAAAAATTAAAAAAAAAGATACAGAGATGTAATAAAAAAAAAGAAGAAGAAAGGAGTGGACACTGGTGCTGGAAAGGATAAGTTTAGGGGAATACCAGAACAGGGAATTGGGAAGGGGTAGAAGGGGGAGCAGGGGGAGGGAAAAGGGCATGTACGACCTTTGGGGGGGCAGGGAACCAGAAAAAGGGAAATGAAATGTAAATATAGAATGTATCCAATAAACCATTTAAAAAAAAACAATCAACAAAACCAGGAGCTGGTTCTTTGAGAAAATCAACAAGATAGATAAACCCTTAGCCAGGCTAACCAAAGGGCACAGAGACAATATTCAAATTAATAAACTTAGAAATGAAAAGGGGGATATAACAACAGAGACTGAGGAAATTCAAAAGATCATCAGATCCTACTACAAAAGTCTATACTCAACACAACTGGAGAATCTGGAGGAAATGGACAATTTAATAGACAGATACCAAATACCAAAATTATATCAGGATCAATATCGAAGGCATTATAGAAAGACTCCAAACCAAAAAAAGTAGGGGACCAGATGGTTTTAGTGCAGAATTCTATCAGGCCTTCAAAGAAGACATAACACCAATACTCTTCAAACTATTCACAAAAGAGAAACAAAAGGGACACTGCCCAACTCATTCTATGAAGCCACAATTATGCTGATACCAAACCCAAACAAATATACAACTAAGCAAGAGAACCACAGGCCAATTTCCCTTATGAGTATTGATCCAAAAATACTAAATAAAATTCTTGCCAACCGAATCCAAGAGCACATTAAAATGATCATTCACCATGATTAAGTAGGCTTCAACCCGGGGATGCAGGGTTGGTTCAATATACAGAAATCCATCAATGTAATCTACTACATAAACAAACTAAAAGAAAAAAACCACATGGTCATCTCATTAGATGCTGAAAAAGCATTTGACAAAATTCAGCATCCTTTCATGTTAAAAGTCCTGGAAAGAACAGGAATTCAAGGCCCATACCGAAACATAGTTAAAGCGATATAGAGCAAACCAGTAGCCAACATCAAAATAAATGGAGAGAAACTTGAAGCAATATCACTAAAATCAGGAACTAGACAAGGCTGCCCTCTCTCTCCATATCTTTTCAATATAGTACTTGAAGTTCTAGTGAGAGCAATTAGACAACATAATGAAGTCAAAGGGATAAAAAATCGAAAGGAAGAAGTCAAACTATCATTATTTGCAGATGATATGATAGTATATGTAAGTGACCCAAAAAACTCCACCAGAGAACTCCTACAGTTGCTAAACAACTTAAGCAAAGTGGCTGGTTATAAAATCAACTCAAGCAAATCAGTAGCCTTCCTGTACTCAAAGGACAAGCAGGCTGAGGAAGAAAATAGGGAAATAACACCCTTTACAATAGCCACAAACAATATAAAGTATCTTGGCGTGACTCTAACCAAACAAGTGAAAGATCTGTATGACAGGAACTTTAAGTCCTTGAAGAAAGAAATCGAAGAAGACCTCAGGAGATGAAAAAATATTCCATGCTCTTGGATTGGCAGGATCAATATAGTAAAAATGGCCATCTTGCCAAAAGCAATATACAGATTCAATGCTATCCCCATCAAAATCCCAAATCAATTCTTCATAGATCTACAAAGAGCAATTCTCATATTCATCTGGAGTAAACAAAAACCCAGGATAGCTAAAACTATTCTCAACAATAAAAGGACTTCTGGGGGAATCAATATCCTGGATCTCAAACAATACTACAGAGCAATTGTGTTAAAAACTGCATGGTATTGGTACAGCAACAGGCAAGTAGATCAATGGAATAGAATTGAAGATCCAGAAATGAACCCACCGAGTTCACTTGATCTTTGATAAAGGAGCTATAACCATCCAGTCGAAAAAAGATAGACTTTTCAACAAATGGTGCTGGTTCAACTGGAGGTCAATATGCAGAAGAATGCGAATTGACCCACTCTCATCTCCTTGCACTAAGATTAACTCCAAGTGGATCAAGGACCTCCACATAAAAGCAGACACACTGAAACTAATAGAAAAGTAACTGGGGAAGACCCCGGAGGACATGGGCACAGGGGGAAATTTCCTGAAGAGAACACCAATAGCTTATGCTCTAAGATCAAGAATTGACAAATGGGACCTCTTAAAATAACAAAGATTCTGTAAGGCTGTCAGAAGGACAAAATAGCAACCAACAAATTGGGAAAAGATCTACACCAACCCTACATCCGTTAGAGGGCTAATATCCAATATATACAAAGAATTCAAGAAGTTAGACCCCAAAGAACCAAATAACCCTATTAAAAATGGGGTGCAGAGCTAAACAAGGAATTTTCACCAGAAGAAATTTGGATGGCTCAGAAGCACCTTAAGAGATGTTCAACATCATTAGTCATCAGAGAAATGCAAATCAAAACAACCCTGAGATTCTACCTCACGCCAGTCAGAATTCCTAAGATTAAAAACTCAAGAGACAACAGGTGCTGGCAAGGATGTGGAGAAAGATGTTCACTCCTCCATTGTTGGTGGGATTGCAAGATGGCACAACCACTCTGGAAATCAGTATGGCGGTTCCTCAGAAAATTGGGCATGTCATTTCCTGAGGACCCTGTCATACCACTCCTGGGCATATACCCAGAAGATTCCCCTGCATGTAAGTAAGACACATGTTCCACTATGTTCATAGCAGCCTTATTTATAATGGCCAAAAGCTGGAAAGAACTCAGATGTTCCTCAACTGAGGAATGGATACAGAAAATGTGGTATATTTAGACAATGGACTACTACTCAGCAATTAAAAATAATGAATTCATGCAATTTGTAGGCAAATGGTTGGATCTGGAAAATATCATCCTAAGTGAGTCAACCCAGTCACAAAAGAATACTCATGAATTGCAATCACTGATAAGTGGATATTAATGAGCACAGAAGCTCTGAATATTCAAGACACAATTAGCTAAGCAAAAGATTCCCAATAAAAATGATGGAAAGGACCCTGGTCTGGAAAAGACTAAATCCATTTTTGTGGGAGAATACCAGAACAGAGAAATGGTGGGGAGGAGGGTGATTATGGAATAGGGGGGGAAGAGGTCTTATGGAACATATGGTGAGGGTGGGGAACTGTAAAGGGGAAAGCCTTTGGAATGTAAACAAAGAATATAGAAAATAATAATAAAAAAAGAAAGTCTCGAGGTGAGATTTTGTAGATGAAGTTGCTCTATGGGCATGATTATGGGAAGTTATCTTGATGATGTTACTTAATGTGGGAAGATCTATCCAAATGTGGGACTACGCTTGGGTCCTAGAATGTATAAAGAGAATATGGAAAATGAGTTGAGGTATGCAGATATGCTTTCTCTGCACATGACTGTGATGTGACTGACAGTGGTTTCAAAGCCGCCACCTTGACTTCTCTGCATTCTGGACTTAAGTAGTACATGGAAACAGCTCAGGGATAGTTTAAGACTTAAATGTCTATATACAGACAATAAATTTCATTGGGTACAAAATTCTCATGACTTATTATTACATAGCATCATTTAAGATGACATGAATAGATATTTATATTGAAGTTTAAGTACACCATAAAACTAACCTCTAAAGAAAGAGAGTTGTCTTTCCTTAATTGATCAATACCCCCAGCATGTTTAATACAAATGATCTTACAAAGGTTTGTTGCTTGGGAGGATTGTATATTGTAGAATGTAAGATGAGCAAGATATCCCTGAAAAGACTCATACTCTAGGATGCTGAGAATCTGGGAACTTCCATTCTAGCTTCCTGCTTTATCCTACCTCAACTACATGGAAGCTGTTTCCTCTAAATCCTTTCTTTCAGATGTTTCAGAACAGCTAGATCACTTATCCACACTTTCAGACCATTACAGTCAGAACTTCAGCTAAGCAATGAACTTTCTCAACACACAGAAAATGGACAGCAAATGATGCCAGCTAGCGTTCCTTTGACAAAACCATATTTCCTCTCTCCTTTTGGGCCCCCAGAATAAAATTCCTCACACCATTTCAGTAAGAATCAAGTAAAACAAAGCCAACATTCCAGTTCTTTAGGTTGTGGTAGATGGTTCTGGTTATCTTATGAATTATAAATAAGTGGTCCTTTTAAGGGATAATTTACACGTTTTGTATCTTTGGACAGGAAACAAATAGAGAACTTAGACTTGGGGATTTCTATGTTTTCCTTTCCTCTTTTGTATCCTTCCCTCTTGGGTAAAAACAAGGGGTATAAAAGAAAGGGAGTATAGTAATATTTTAGAAATTAGGCACATAGGGATGGATTATTAAATTTACTCTTAAGCAAAGAATTTCTCAAATTCTTCTGGAATAACAAAAAACCCAGCATAGCTAAAACTATTCCCAACAGTAAGAACTTCTTAGGGAATCAGTATCCTGGCCCTCAATCACTACTACAGAGCAATAGTGTTAAAAACTGCATGGTATTGAGACAGTGACAGCAGGTAGATCAATGGAATAGAATTGAAGACCCAGAAATGAACCCACACACCTATGGTTACTTACTTTGCAAAGGAATTAAAACCATTCATTGCAAAAAAGATAGCCTTTTCAACAAATGGTGCTGGTTCAACTCTTGAAGAACATACAGAAGAATGCAAATTGATCCATTGTTATCTCTTTGTACTAAGATCACGTCCATGTGGATCAAGGACCTCCACATAAAACCAGGCACACTGAAAATAATGGAAAAGAAACTGGGGAAGAGCCTTGAGCACATGGGCACAGAGGAAAATTTCCCAAACAGAACACCAATAGCTTATGCTCTAATCAAGAATTGATAAATGCGACCTCATCAAATTACATAGTTTCTGTAAGGAAAAGGACATTGTCAATCTGACAAACAGCAACGAACAAATTGGGAAAACCCTACATGTTACAAAGGGCTAATATCCAATATATACAAAGAACTCAAGAAGTTAGACTCAGTGAGCCAAATAACCCTATTAAAATGGGGGTACAGAGTTAAACAAAGAATTTTCACCTGAGGAATTTCGAATGGCTGAGAAGCACATAAAGAAACAATCAACATCCCTAGTCATCAGGGAAATGCAAATCAAAATAACCCTGAGATTTCACCTCACACCAGTTAGAACGGCTAAGATAAAAAAAAAAAAACTCAGGAGACAGCAGGTGCTAGCAAGGATGTGGAGAAAGAGGAACAATCGTCCACTGCTGGTGGGATTGCAAGCTGGTGCAACCACTTGGGAAATCAATCTGGTCGTTCCTCAGAAAACTGGAGACCCTGTTATACCACTCCACAAGTATTAAGGGGTCTTAGAGCTGAAGAATAAGTTAGTATAGTGATAGATCTGCCCAATCTAAGCATATAGCTTATATTTATAATAACTGGATTATGTGTGTATTTATATAGACTTATTTGGGTTGGCAATTCCAACATCAGGGAGGCAGAGGCTTTGACTGTGCATTCTGTGAGTACTGGGTCCATACATCCATCAGCTGAAGCTGGAAGCCAGATGTGTCCAATCAGATTATACTTCACACAACATTGACATTTTAATGCCTTATTTGACAAAATTGTTTTCAAAAGAATCATATTTAAATCTGTCCACCTATGTGTCCCTTCAGATGCTGAACTATCTTGGAACCACCTTAGATACCAATGCCCACCTCCAGACTCTATGCTCACCACTGAACCTGTGAAATCAAAGAGGAAATAAGCAGTGGCACTAATGCTGCATTATACCTGGATCTGCTCAGCTCTCATCCTCCCTCAGTGAGGCTCTTCCTTGTGCCCTCTGTCCTGCCCCTTCACTTTTCATAATTAGTCTTATCAAGTATTTTCCCCTTCTGAAGAGGCACCAAATTTTCTGATTAATGGAGTCTGTGTTGCTAGGGTTGTGATAGTAACATAACACGGGTTGAGTGGATAAAACAATTCTCAATAATTTCTTCACAATTCGTGCATCTGGATCCTTAGAAACAAGATGTTAGTGAGGCTGTTTGTTTCTTAGGTCCCCCTTGGTGTAATTTCATTTCCCACTTTCTTCACAATGTTCTTCCTTTTACACATCTTCGTGTGTGCTTTTTCTATTATACAGAATGTCATTTTGGATTATATCCCACCCCATGACCTCAGTCTATTTTAATAACTATATTTTAGAAGTCTGTGTGGGAAATATAGCCCACTTTGGTATATTGGGAAGACTCATTTCATCGTATGACAGATCTTCACATTCTCTTTTGCTTTTGACTTTTTCTAATTTTATTTATTTGGGCATTATCTCAATTGTTCTTAATCTAGTGGATTTTTTTCCCAAATTTTAGCTTTTCATCCAATTGTTTGATTTATTAATTGATAATACTTTTAGCATCTATTTCCTTAGTGTCTGCACACATATACAATGTGTATTTATGAATGTATATGTACAAGCACCTCTGAACAAGCATCCATGTGCAAATGCAGACACCTGTATATACAATGGGTTTGAAAGACAAATGGCTATCTCAGAGTTTCATTCTCATTCTACCATATTTAAGACAAGTCTCTTTTATTTTCTGCAGTTTACATCTTAATAAGCTAGTCATCAGTTTTCTGGAAATTTTCCTATCTCCACCCCCGATTTCTGCATGACAGTGATAAAAGTACAAAAACTATCATGACTGTTCTCATCTTTATCATGGGTCTTGTGGGTGTAAACTAAGGTTCTCATTCTTGATCAGAAGGCTCTTTTTCCTACTGCTCCATCTTTGGGTTACTCTTGCTTTTCTAGATCCTTAGGTTGCATGGATAAGTTGTTTTTTGAAACCTACCTATTTTTGAAATGAGAAAGCTTATTGCCACAAGCTTCCCTCTTAGTTCTGCTTTTACTGTGTCTCATAAGTTTCTGTCTGGTTCATGTCCATGCCCATTTAGGTCAATAAATTTTCCATTAAATAATGGAAAATTCGTCAGGATTTTGGTAAATCTCCACAAAACTGCATATAATTTGAAGTTATTCCTTTTTTCAGACAGGATTGAACTATGTAACCACGGATTCTAGTATGTCACTCAACAGAGAGAAAACTGACCCTGAGCTTACAGAGATCTTCTTTACTCTTATTCTGAAGATTTGTTGTTGCAGAGGTTACTCTCTTAACCTCATATTTGATCTTATAATCATCATCCAAGTAGTACATGACCATACTTTAGTAACTCAAGATGTCTAAGACTTATTTTTGACCTCAAAATTTGTGTGCTAAAGCATTATTCATGTATTGAAGTTCAGAAAAGAAATATGTAGCTAAGTTTATGGACATATGCTTCTAATCTTATTATCAGGGGAGTTAAGATCGAGGATTATAAATTCAGATCCTAACTAAGTGAAACAGTGAGTTGATACCTCAAAAAGAAAAGAAATTTTGTGGAAATTGTTCACTAGATGAACCACTTACCACACAAAGATATGAACTAGAGTCTAGAAAGTCCACTAGTAGATCTAGAAAATCCACACAAAATCACACCTGTAATTCCAACTCATGGGAGGCTAATCCATGGGGCAAGCTGGCTAGCTAGATTAACTTAATTAATGAGTTCAGCAAAAGACCCTGCCTCAGTACATAGGTGGAGTGTGATTGAGGAAAACATCGAGCGTGAACATCTGGCTTCCACATGCACATACACCTATGTAAACAACTAATCACATTCATGTCATTCACAGACAGAGGTACATGCATGCATACAAACATACATACATACATACATACATACATACACACCAAATATATACATGTTAAAAACTACCACAATAATGGTTTTCTCTGTAGCTGTAGGGAAAAATATGTACACTAACCATAGCAATGGATAAAACAGAGGGATCCTTAGGCCTCCAAATGAGGCCTGGCCAGATTCTTGTCGACTCAGAGTCAGCTTCCAATGCCCAGATCATACCACTGCCTCCCTTATTGGCCTTCCTGATAGGATATTTAGGCCCTCCTTCGGGTGGCCCCCTCCCTCAGAAGTAACCCAAAATTTCTTTCCACAGCCACCGAAAAGCCCTAGTCCAGTTTAGATCACTTTCTTCACCTGTGGGCCAACTAGAATTCTCATGACGACCTGAATTTCTAGCTTTGGTCACAACACACTGCTAAAAGTTCTTCCAGGACACTGGAATTTTATTTAGCAGCTACCCCACCCTCACCCAGTGGGCACTAATTGTCTTCAACTGTACATTTTTAAAAGATTAAAAGACTGGTAAATAAAAAGTACTTAAGCCTCACCTATCCATGTTCCCACACCCTTAGCTTGCTTGTTCCCATGGCCTGCATGCTCAGTTTGTGTCACAAGCCGAAATCTGCCCAGACAAACTCATTTTCTGTCACCACAATTTAATCCATTGCTCCCAGCTTTCTTACCCTGATCCTAGCCTCTTTACTAATAAAACAATATACTTTGCTCTACTTTCACAACCTGTCAAAGGTACTTAAAATTCTCATTCCCATCCTCTTTTGACTATTGCTCTCTTATCTTGTGCTCAGTCTTGTCAGAAGTTTGTTATTAAAGTTATCACACAAAACCCAAAAGCATCTAACAGCTTCTCCCAGGAGGTCTCAGAAGGAAAATGTGGACATCACTACAGGATGCTGCCTACAAAGAGTGCAGTGTACAAAACCGGATACCTTGAGTCAAATGACATAGCTAAACAAAGGTTAACCATTTCTCATGTCATGTGTATCCATTCCACAGAGAAAATGCCCTGCTTCTCCTGTGTTTAGGAGCCAGATTTAACAGCCAAAGCCACTGTGGAGACCAATGAACACAGAGAACTGCTGGCTACTGGAATCTGTCATTCTTTAATAATATAACTGCTAAATTATTGTTTATTCCTCAAACTTCTGACTACATTAACAGCTAGACAGTTATCTCCTTACCTAAACTCTGTTTCCATTAAATGCTTTATATTTCCTCTTCTGCCTCTGTCACTGTCCTAACATCTGGGTTCCTATAGATTTGCCTAACTCTAATAATAAATATTCTACATACGATCCAACTGTTAATCTTGTTCCTTCTGCTCCACAAAAGGCTCATCTTAAAGACTGATCATGTGGTTAACTCATGTCATTAAACTTGTTAACTACAGGAAACCTACCCAAATCTACTGCTCATGGACTAAGTAGGATCTATCCAGATAAGTAAATCTGCTTAAGTTCCCACTTACTACCTATTCCAAAGGGTAGGATTCCTCTGGGCTTTAATTTCTCATCTTAAGAAAAAATTTTTCCTTTCTCCCGAATATACTTAAACTTATTCCCTCCCTATACTAATGTGTTTCAATATCTTTTCAAGTCCATGCCCTTGCCACATCCAGGACAGCTCCCTAGAAGCAACTCTCAGATGCTCTCCTCTCCTCTCAGACAGAGACAGCTTCTACTGGACCTGTTCTCCTGACCTATCTTCAGATGGATCCACAGACCCTGGACCCCAAGAGAGCAGCCAGTTCTCCTGAGATTGGAGAAGCACCCCATACCCCTTTCTCTAGGTTCCCCAGAGACATGTCGCCCCAATGTCAGCATGAAGCAGCCAGATATCACAACGACGGCCCTATTTCAGCTTAGCCATCACATCTTTTTATTTTTTTCCTTTTTAATTAAACAATACTTTGGAATATTTGTCTAAGCTCCACCCCACAATTAGCTGGCACCAACTAGGTATGCCCCTCCCCATAGTTCCCTGGCAACAGCCAGGTAGACTTGGCCCACTATAAAATGCTGCTTGCCCCTCCTCTCTCTCTCTCCTCATTCTTGCCTCTTGTCACTCTCTCCTCTCTGCCCCTCTTGGGCTCTCCTCCCATCCCCCCTCTCTCCACGTGGTCATGGCCGGGCTCCACCTCTCTACTTACTCTCTCTACTTTCTCTCTCTACTTTCTCTCTCTACTTTCTCTCTCTACGTTCTCTCTCTACTTTCTCTCTCTCTCTCTCTGCCTTTCTCTGCCTCTACTACAGCATTATCCTCCATCCTCTGCCTTAAATAAACTCTATTCTATACCATGTTTGTGTGTGTGTGGTCCCTCAGAGGGAAGGGGTGCCTGGGCATGGGCCTGCCTAGGCACCCCCTTCCCCACAGTGCCTTATACCATTCTCTAAACCTCTTTCTCTTTTTATAAACCCAACAAAAGTGAGTTAAATATTTTCCTAAATCTTATGTTTTACTCTTTTCTCCATAAATGACTGATCTACTGACATAAACATGCATTAATGTCTTGGGGGATTGTTATTCAGTATCAATTTGATTTGGTTTGGAATGACAATGGAAACAATGTATGTGTCTATGAGTGTGTTTCTAGGAAGGTTTAACTACAGAAGAAAATCCCCAATGTGAAGAGAGCAGAACCACTGGTGTGGAATAGTCACACAGTGAATAATCTCCAACCCCCTCCCCACTGAATACATGGCTTGGGCAGTTATCTAAGGCTGCAGCAGTGTGTGGAATGAAAGCTGACTGGGTCTAGGAGGCTACAGAGAGCTGTAAAGAATCTCCCTTCCCAAGCCCCTGGAAAGACAGCTACAGCCAGGGGCAGCACTCCAACCTGGAGCTAGATATAGGCAGTGCTGTGCTGGATTCCAAGGGAGGGAGAGGGGTCACTGGAGCATAACTGCCTGCGAAGTAGTTTTCCCAGCAGACAAGGTGAAATGATGGGGCATCTAAGCCGGAAGCCTTTCTGTCATCACTCCCTTGAATCCCCTGAGTTGACACAGGACACTGGACAATGAGACTAACTCTCCCAACTGCTTTGAGCTTCCTGAGATCAGCACACAAGCATAAGCTGCCAGCTGCAACCGAAACAAAAGACAGACAGCTCAGAAGCTCAGAACCTGCAGATCTTTCTACAGTCAGCCCCTCCCTGCAAATATAAGAATCAGAGAAGACTGCAGTGTTCTGAATCGAACAGCAGAGGGAGACAAACGTACAAAGGCACTTTGGATCAGGTAATAAGAATCATGCATTGAAAATAAAAATCATTTAGAATGTAAACAAAGAATATAGAAAAAATTAAAAAGATATATATGTTTATGTATATATGACTTTTTTGATACTTAAATATGAAAAACACAATAAACGTCTTTGGGGCTTTATGGGATGATATTTTGAAAGGTTCCATCAGATGGATTTAAAGAAAATAGACACCTTGTTATTTAAAGGTACTGCAATATTTATTCTCTTGATTTAATATATCTTCTCAAAGGACAGGGACCTAGATCAAAAATTCAGTACCTTAGAAAAGAGATTAGAGGAAACACTAGAACTAAAGGTTCAGGGTTTTATAGGTCAAGATAAACAAGAGAAAACAAAGAATGAAGGTTGGAGACAGGAGTTAGCAAAGATGCTAGGACAAAAGATACCACAGTTCACAGATCAGACTAAACCGCAAAGAAAAAATAATGATTAGAAACAAGCCATGGAAAACAGCCTATTAAAATTAGTCAATCAAAATAAAATGGAGAGCAGAATATAAGAATTACAATATAGGAAATTAAAATGTAGAGACACAACCTTGAACAGGAACAGAAGGAGCAACAAAAGCAGAGACAGGAAGCAAGGGCACAGTCTGTAAAGGAGGAATTTAAAATTTCCATTAAGGAAAATACTCGGGTAGAGAAAGAAGATAAAGAAATCCAACCAAAGGCTATTAGAAACCAAAATTTAGTTTATCCAGTTAGTACCCAACAAAGACCTCCAGAAGATGACCATCTACAGGGTTATTGGGTCTTCAAATGGCAACCTGTGGATGTGTTAGAACTGAGAAAATCTAAGGAAAGTGTCACCAATTTTGGATTGTATTTGCCATTTGTAAAATAAATCCTGAGTTCTTGGGCTATTAAAAATAGAGTAATCCCCCCAAACTGAAAAGATATAGCAAAAGCAATACTAAAGCCTGCGTAACATTTACAATGGTTCTCATGATGAAGAGAAGAGGTGAAGGAGATAGCATAACAATGTAGAGCCAGGGCCAGAGAGATTTTCAAAGATCAGCTGCTCGGTGAAGGTCAAGTGGGATAGAGGTACAGGCCTTATATGATGAAGAAACTTTGGCATTGTGTCAATTAGCAGCCTTAAATGCCTGGCACAAAGTCAAAGAATCAGGAAAAAACTTGAACCATTTCCTCAAATCCTACAAGGTCCAAAGGAAACCTTCCCTGACTTTTCGCAAAGACTGACCTCAGCTGTGGAAAGGAGTGTATCAGACCCAGCAGCAAAAAGGGCAATAATTGAGTCTTTAGCCTTTTTAAATGCTAATGCTGAATGCAAGGAAGTAATCAGACCACCGAGAGCAAGGTCAGCATCAGTAGATGAATGGATTAGAAAAACATCTGATATTTGTCATTGTCTTCCTCATATGACCTTAACAGGAGACGCTTTCACTAAAAACCTAGTGATGACCCAAGATTTCAAATATGTTAATTGTAGTAAGCAGGGTCATTTCAGAATAAACTGCAAGAAAAATCAAATTAATCCCAAAAGTGGACCATATCTCTGGAATGTCAAGGTCAGCATTTGGCTAGTGAATGTAGAGTGACAACAGACAAATGGGGGATCATCTTAAAGAAAAACTCCTGGGAGGGGGGCTCTTTCAGGCCCCAATGCCAGGCATGGAGAGTTTTCTTGCTTAGGACAATTAAAAATCACTGCTCCAAAAAACAGATGTTGTGAGACCAGATAACAAGGCTGAGGCAAATTCTATAGACAATTAAAAGAACCTTCAAAGGGGCCAAAAATGAATATTTTGGCAAACTTCTATAGACAAAAGCCAAAACTAAGAAAACTAGTAAATAGGGTCCTGGGTATATACCCAGAGGATTCCCCAGCATGTAATAAGGATACATGCTCTACTATGTTCATAGCAGCCCTATTTATAATAGCCAAAGCTGGAAAGATCCCAGATGTTCCTCAATGGAGGAATGGATACAAAAGAATGTGGTATATATACACAATGGAGTACTATTCAGCCATTAGAAACAATGAATTAATGAAATTCTTAGACAAATGCATGGCGCTAGAGAACATCATACTAAGTGAGGTGACCCAGTCTCAAAAGAACACTCATGGTGTGCACTCACTGATAAGTGGATATTAGTCTAGAATATTGGAATACCCAAGACACAATCCACATATCAAATGATGTCCAAAAAGAAGAAAGGAGTGGTCCCTGGTTCTGGAAAGGCTCAGTGCATCAGTGTAGGGGAATACCAGAACAGGGAAGTGGGAATTGGTGGATGGGGGAACACAGGGAGGGAAAGGGGCATATGGGACGTTTGGGCAGTGGGGAGCCAGGAAAGAGGAAATCATTTGAAATGTAAATAAAGAATATATCGAATAAAAAAATAAATAAAAAGAAAGAAAACTAGTAAACAATATTGAAAATGATGGAATGGTCAACAATGGGGCAGATGTCACCATTATCTCTCCAAAATCTTGGCCTGCAAGTTGCCCACTTCAAGAAATAGACATATAGATTTCAGTAGTTAAGATTTTATCCCAAATAAAGCAAAGAACCAGATAGCTTAAATGTACTAGAACTAAATAAAGGTCAGGTAGAAAAATTGAGGCCATTCGTGACAGATATAGCCATTAATTTAGGGAAAGAGAACTGTTACATCAGTGGTAAACACAAATAATCATCACCCCAGTTTCAGTGTCTGGCCAAGAAAACAAACAAGCTTCTAATTAAAAAAATAAATAAATTAGTTACAGAAGGTTATCAAAGAGAGTTACAGACTGTTCTGGCTGTTCATAAAGAAGACACAGCAGGGGCAGAATATGAGGCTTTACCTCAAGGAACCACTGCTGATAAGACACCAACAGCCTTACCACTAAGGTGGTTGACAGACCAACCCGTTTGGATTGATCGATGGCCTATGACAAAAGAAAAACTACAGGCATTTAGACAGCTAGTTCAGGAGCAGCTGGAGGATCAGAATATTGAGAATCACACCAGCCCTTAGAATACTCTAGGATTTGTCATTAAAAAGATATCTGGAATAGGATCCTTCTGGTTTCCATCTACACCTGGATCTGATCCTGTGCCATAGCACTCCAGGCCAAAGCTCCACCAGGAGAGAACTGGTCTCCCAGGAGTGCCAACATACCTGTGAGCACAGGTAACACCAACACTTCTGTTCAAATTCCTGGTCCAAGAGGAACCTGGCCAGAGCCATCAGGATACAGGAACCAAGGAACAACCAGGGACAGGATCCTTCCCATTTCCATATGCAATCCAGAGCTGACCCCGCGTGACAGCTCTCTAAACACAATTCCTCCAGGAGAGAACAGGTTTTAGAAATCAAGGCTACTTGGAATCTTCAGATCCAAGTTTTCCCAAAACAGCCAGACAAACAAGACTGTGATTTAAAATCATATCTCATGATGATAGAGGACTTTAAGAAGGACATAAATAACTCCCTTGAAATACAGGAGAACACCAGTAAACAGGTAGAAGCCTTTAAAGAGAAAACACAAAAATCCATTAAAGAAATACTGGAAGACACAATCAAACAGGTGAAGGAAAGGAACAAAACAAGAATCTGAACACGGAAATAGAAAAAATAAAGAAATCACAAATGGAGACAACCCTGGAGATAGAAAACCTAGGAAAGAGATCAGGAGTCATAGATCATCAACAGAACACAAGAGATAGACGAGAGAATCTCAGGTGCAGAAAATACCATAAAAACATTGACACAGCAGTCAAAGAAAATGCAATATGCAAAAAACTACCAACTCAAATCATCCAAGAAATCCAGGACACAATGAGACGTCCAAACCTAAGGAAAATAGGTATATAAGAGAATGAAGATTGTCAAATTAAAGGGTCAGTAAATATCTTCAACAAAATTATACAAGAAAACTTCCCAAACCTAAGGAAAGAGATGCATAGAAACATACAAGAAGTCTGTCTACAAAACTCCAAATAGATTGGACCAGAACAGAAATTTTTGCTTTCACATAATAGTCAAAACACCATATGCACAAAACAAAGAATATTAAAATCAGTAAGGTGGAAAGGTCCAGTAGCACATAAAAGCAGACCTATTAGAATTATTCCAGTCTTCTCAACAGAGACTGTAAAAGCCAAAAGATGTCATACAGACCCTAAGAGAACACAAATGTAAGCCCAGGCTAATATACCCAGCAAAACTCTCAATTTCCATACATAGAGAAACCAAGATATTCTATGACAAAACCATATGTATGCAATATCTTTCTGCAAATTCCACCCTACAAAGGATAATAGATGGGAAAATGCCAACACAAGGAGGGAAACTACATCCAAGGTAAAGCAAGTAAGTAATCTTCTTCAAACAAACCCTAAAAAGATAGACATACAACCATAAAAATAACATAAAAAATAACAGGAACTAACAATCACTATTCCTTAATTTCTCTAAACATCAATGGACTCATTACCCCAATAAACAACATAGACTAACAGAGTGGATACATAAACAGCAACCAGTAGTTTGCTCCATACATAAAACACAACTAAGTGTCAAAGACAGACACTACCTCAGAGTAAAGGGCCAGAAAACAATTTTCCAAGCAAATGGTCCCAAGATACAAGTTGAAGACATTCTATTATCTAATAAAATCAACTTTCAATCAAAAATTATCAAAAAGGATAAGGAAGAACACTTCATACTCATCAAACAACAAATCTACCAAGAAGATCTCTCAATTCTGAACATCTATGCTTCAAATGCGAGGGCACCCATATCCATAAAAGAAACTTTACTAAAGCTCTAAGCACACACTGCACCTCACACAATAATAGTGAGAGATTTCAAAACAACACTCTCATCACTGGATAGATCTGGGAAACACAAACTAAACAGACACAGTGAAACTAACAGAAGCTACGGACCAAAGGGTTTTAATAGAGAATTTCATCTTAAAACAAAAGAATAAACCTTCTCCGCAGCACCTCATGGTAGCTTCTCCAAAACTGACCATATAATCATTCACAAAATAGGCCTCAACAGAAAACAAGAAGATTGAAATAATCCCATGCATCCTATCAGATCACCACAGATCTACAATGGAAATCCCACATACATGTGATAACTGAACAATGCCCTATTCATTGATAACTTGGTCAATGAAGAAATAAAGAATGAAATTAAAAACTTTAGAATTTAATAAAATGAAGCTACAACATACCAAAATTTATGGGACATGATGAAAGTAGTACTAAGAAGAAAACACATAGCTCTGAGTATATCCAAAAAGAAAGTGAAGAGAGCATACACTAGCAGCTTAACATCAGACCTGAAAGCTCTAGAACAAAAAGAAGCAAATACATCAAAGAGGAGTAGATGGAAGGAAATAATCAAACTCAGGGCTGAAATCAACCAAGTAGTTCCAGATTTTCCAGTTTTGTTGAGCATAGGCTTTTGTAGTAGGATCTGTTGATTTCTTTTAATTTCTTTGGTTTCTGATGTTATGTATCCCTTTTTATTTCTGATTTTCTTAAGTTTAATACAGTCTCTGTGCCTTCTGGTTAGTCTGGCTAAGGGTCTATCTATCTTGTTTATTTTCTCAAAGAACCAGCTCCTGGTTTTGTTGATTCTTTGTATAGTTCTTTTTTGTTTCTACTTGGCAACAAGGCAAGGAAATTGTGAGCCACATCCTACTTTTTCATTATATAACCAAACTCCATTACCTACGGAACTAACCCTAAGGGTGCCCAATGAAACAATATTTGGCAAATGGATGTCTTCCATTTTACAGGGTTTGGTAAACTGAACTATGTGCATCATACTATAGACACATATTCAGGATTTTAATGGGCAACAGCCTTAGTGTCAGAAAAGGATGATTCAAAATTAAACATTTGTTAGAAGTTTTGGACATTATGGGAATACCCATACAAATTAAAATGGACAATGATCCAGTATATGTCTCTAATAAGATGAAGTGGTTTTTACATATTATAATATAAAACATGCTACAGGCATATCATATAATCCTACAGGACAAGCAATTTTAGAAAGATCTAATTGAACTTTAAAGGAGATACTTAACAGGCAAAAGGAGACAACAAAAAACCCCAGAGATAGATTACGCAGTACTTTATTAACCTTAAATTTTTGAATGCTAATGAGCAAAACACTACGCCTGCTGAAAGATATTAGATTGTGAAAAATAACTACTGAAATACACCAGTCTGTTTATATTGAGGACATTCTGACATCAGAATGGAAAATGAGAAAATGTATTGTGCTGGGGACAGGTTATACCTATATTTCTACAGGAAAGAAAAGCTATGGGTTCCTTCTAAGTTGATTAAAATCAGCCATGACAAAGGGAGACTTCCTGAAGACCTCAGTGATGGAGAAGAAAAGGGAAACTAACACAGTCAACAAAATAGGTGATGTATATGTGGTGATGTTTATGTTTCTGTAAATGAAGACAGCTCTGGAACTGACTGAGACTAAAATGTCAATGTACAGCCTGTAACACTTATTGGGAACAAAATTCTCATAACATGTTATTACATAGATGTCATGAATAAAAAATATATTGCAGTTTGGTTATGTGATCATACTTAAAACTGAAAAAGGCACTGAAATGTGTTTACAAAACTAAATGTTGCTTGTAAATTTTGAATACTGGAGGATGAGAGAAGAAAAAGACAACCCTGACAAAATACACATGACAGGATGCTTGAGATTCTGGGACAATCCATTCCATGTCCTTATTTGATTCTACTTCAACTACACTGAAACTGTTTCTTCTAAAGCCTTGCTTCTAGAACTTTTCCAGAATAGCTAACCTGCCTATGCAACCTTTCAGACTGTCATAGTCAAGATTTCAGCTAAGCAATGAACTTTCTCATCACATAGTAACTGGAAGACAAAAGATGCCAGCTAGCTCTCCTTTGACAAAACAAATTTTCCTATTTCCATTTGGGTCTCCAGAAGGGAATTCTTCACCCCAGTTCAGCTGAAAGCAGACTAATGAAGATCATCATCCCAGTCCCTTATGTTGGGATAGATGGTTGTGGTTATTTTATTAATTATCAGTGTGTCATTATTTTAAGGAATATATTACAAATGTTGCACCTTAGGATAGGAAGAAAACTAGAGAGCTTAGACACAGGGATTTGTACCTTTTCTTTCCTCTTCTCTATCCTTCCCTCTTAGTTAAAGGAAAATTAGTGGAAGATAAAATGGGAGATATAGTAATATCTTAGAGATTAGAAAAAAATCATATAGAGGTAGGTTATCAAATTTACTCTTAAATCAAACATTGCATAACCATATCTTACATTGGTAGAAAACTTTATAATTGATGCAAAGTCAAAGTTATAATTTCATATTGTTAGGGAATTTATTTTGATTCTTATTTAAGGTTTTCTGTGGTGTGAATTTCTTATATTGATACAAAAATTGGAATATGTATTGTTACTCTTAGATAGGCATTGTGCCTATGCAACACATTAAAAATACAAAGCTTAGACCCAGTTCTTCTGTATCTGCTATACAAACTGCTTGAAGATCATTGAGCACTAAGGATAAGGGCCAGATAGCAAACTCATGGTTCTGAGTTAGTTATAAAAGGGTGTTTTCAAGATATTTCAATTAGAAATGGCCAAGAGTAGTGAAGGCTTAACAGTTCAGACATGCATAGATAGTCTTCAAATGCATCAGAAGTCCACAGAATACATTTAAGCCATCTCATTATTAAAAATCATTTAACTAGAGACATGCCTGCTCCTGACAGCACATCTTTCTTGGATTCAAAGAAGAAATTGAGCATCAATGGAGTTTCTACAGTTGTGGTGAGACAGTCACTAGGCAAGAATTGCCTCAATTCATCAGCAAACAAAAATACTGTCCAGGAAAAGGACATGCTATGTGGAATCGTCAACTGGTAGTACTGCCCAGACAGGGTAATCAGTCATTCAAAATTCTGCATACAAAGTCTGTCAGATAATCCTGGGCCAAAAGCCTGAGTACTGATGTGCCAAAGCTTTGAAGGATAAAAAAACTATCCAAGTAGTCAGCTGGCTCTTCAAATTGGATAAGTTTTTGGAAGCTATGTTTTCTGCTTCCTATATTATCAGGTAATATTTAAGTCATTCTCAGATTTCTAATGGGGTTGAAAACTGGTTGTGCTCTCATAGCAAGCTCAAGCTCTTCAGCATTGAGACAGATGATATAGATTTAACAAGATGGTTTTTAGATGGCACACAAGATAAACCCAGTACATAATTCAAATTATATTAAATATCCAAATTTTAAATTAGGTTAGATGGCAGAGTAGTTTATCTAATTTGACAAAATTGATGGAATGGGTATTATGAGTATACTTTGTAAATTATATAATTTGATGATAAAAAGTTTTTAATTAGGTTGGACCATAAAAGAAAATTGTCCCAGCACAAAATAAAACACAACCTATGGAACAAAGAAAGAATATTAAAACAGCAGGGGAAAATGGTAATATGCAAAGGTGGACTTATTAGAATCACATCTGCCTTTTCAACAAAAACTCTAAAAGCTAAAAGCACCTGGTCATATACCTTACAAACTCACAAAAACTAAACAAACAAAAAAGAAGCACAGGTGCCAACCTAGACTAATATACCCACAAAAATTCTCAATTACCATAGATGGAGAGAAAAGGTATTTCAAGAGAAATCCAAATATGAACAATATCTATTCACAAACCCAATACTACAGAAAATACTAGAAGCAAAACTCCAAACCAAGGATCCTAACTACATCCAAGAAAGCACAGGATATAAGTAATTCCATGACAGCAACAACAAGGAAGGAAAACACACACACACACACACACACACACACACACACAAACACAACACCAACATCAAAATAGCAGGAATCCCCTACCAAAATAGTGGCATCCTCTGACAGAAATAACATGGTTGATGATCAATAACACTTTACACAAAAGGCTCACTAAGCAATTTGAAGTTCCTTTAAAGTGAAAGGCAGGTACATCTCTTGCTCATATAAATCTGAAGAAAGCTTGGGTACAAGAGAAATATGTTTAACCAACTTAAAAAAGAGCAATCTGAAGTCAAAAAGTATGAGCAAGAGAAGAAAATGAGGGGCTAGAGAGATGGCTCAGTGGTTAAGAGCTCTTCTGAAGGTCCTGAGTTCAAATCCCAGCAACCACATGGTGGCTCTCAACCATCCTTAACAAGATCTGACACCCTCTTCTGGAGAGTCTGAAGTAACTACAGTGTACTTACATATAATAAATAAACAAATCTTTAAAAAAAAGATATACACTACCATATCCAGCAAGTGTATGGTTTAAAGAAAAGTAGCCTGTATTAAAAAAGACTCAAAACTAGAGAGAGAGAGAGAGAGAGAGAGAGAGAGAGAGAGAGAGAGAGAGAAGAAAATGAGCAATTTAGCTGTTGCCATAACAGGATTTGTGTTGAGAGCATCAAAGTCCTTCCCTTAAGCAGTTGCTTAAACCTTTCCACTTTGTGTCTTCTAACTTTTTCTATTTTTTCCCTATGTCCTGCTTGGTGATCTCAGAGATTGCTTGTTATGACTAAATGATTACAGTAGTATGTGTAAACTCTACTTCACACAACATGTCACAGATACTCATTTAGCTCTCAGTGAAGCACTCATTACTGTCTTTATGAAATGCAAGAAAAACTTGGCTGTCTCATTAATAAATGAGTAAAGAGTTCAGGTTGGTTGTCATGAGAATTAAACACCTCAGAGTTTGTCATGCTATTCATGATGACCATCTGTATAATGTCTGATGGAACACAGTGACTGGCTTCCTGTTAATTTCTAAGGTACTCTTCTAAGGCTCATGTTATTACAGTGTTATGAATATGAGTTATGCACAAGTTGTTTCTAAGACAACTTTAAGAAAAATGATGCTGATAGTAAGATAGAGGGAACCACACAGCAGGCTTTGGATGTGCAGATCTTGGCTTAATGGCAACTGTGTTGTCAGGGAAAGGATATTCCTGTGGTCTTGTCCATATACACCCATGTATATTCCATGCCTGATTAGTCCTAACTAAGAATAGCAAAATGCTTCAACAATTTAAGGACTTCAGAGACTAAGTCAAAGTTTGTTTGTTTGTTTGTTTGTTTGTTTTCTCATGAGAGGTAATCTCCAAAAGGTTAAGCCATTAGTCAAAATAATAACAAAACTGCATCTTACAACACAGTACTCATTCTTCCACATTGCCATTCTATTTTTTATTCTTGCAAAATAGAAGTGATAGGACCACATACTCTTCTTCCTTTTTTCCATGTGCCTCTTCTTTCTCCTCCCCTGCCCCTTTTTTGATGGTGGTGTTGATATTAGAAATTCGATCTGGATCTCACACATGCTAGTCAAATACTCTGCTAATGACTGTATTTACCAACCTGAGATGATAAAGTTTAAATCTGGCAATATTAATTTTTCTTTTAGAGAATTTATTGTCATTGTTTTTATCACACAGGTAGTTCTAACAAAGTGTTATTTCCATGTTTCATTTTAAAATGCATGTTCAAAAAGTTCCTGCTTGTAGCAATTGAGGTTAATATATCTCATTTAACACAAATACTGGAGTGATGTGGAATTGTACCACATACAAAGCAGGTTTTGAGGCAGCTTCATGGGAGGTGGAAATGGAGGATGGGGGTGGAGCAAACAATGCCTGCTTTTCTGCCCAATTCCATTCCCACAAAATGTTTTAAAGATTGATAGGTAGGGTTACAAAAATATTGCTGCTTGTCTGCTATATACTGCAAAAAGTTTTACTCATAGATGGCTAACCTACCAGTATGACAAAGCCCAGAACAAGACTGTATTCATAGGAGTTTACAGTGGGAGACAGTTTCTACTTGCTAATGTGAGATCATTTACTTCCATTATTCTAATTTGAATTTTGACCTAGGCCTACTATTTGTTCTAATGGTAAACTATTATAACTTTACTATTATTTCTACTGCTCAGTATTAAAGAAGGTTCCTATTATTTGATCCGAAGAATGCAGATCTTCATAAATGGCTGAATCTTAATATTTGATAGTTAATTCAGTGAGTGAATGCGTTTTCTTGCATAATTGAGGCTGAAATGATAAATTAGTATCTGCAAAGTGTCATATCCATTAGTGGTAATGTAGACTTGTTAGGTCTGGAAAGCCATAAGGTTTGCAATGATTGTGGTTGTCTTCAGCAGCACACTGGGAGTAATTATGATTGAAAATCCACATGTAGATTGGAAAGAGGATTCTCTTTAACATTGCTACATGCTGTTTCGATAATGTAACTGGCCAGAAAATTAAATACATTGAGTAGAACAAAGGTGTATTCTATATACAGTCAAGCATAAATTGTCTTTCAGTACAGAAAGATAAGAAAAAGTGAATACGTAAAGGTAAAAAAAATACAAGAAGCGTAAGCTTTTCTTCATAAAACTAAAACCAAAAGTCAAGGCTGTTAAAACACACATTGATATTTACATTTTCAGCTATGGCATTGAATGTGTAATATAATAATCACCCACTGCTGGTACTCTAGGCACATTCCATCCTTTGACATACTTCCATGGGAGATTGTGTGAGTAGTGAAATTCGAACAAGTTCTAACCAGAAGACCTTGGCTAGCCTACAACTGACAATCTTCCTTTCTGAAGCTGCCAAATGTTATAATTATAGGTGTTCACTACCAAGTCTTCCTTTTGGGAAAGTTTTCAATACAGCAGCATAAAGAACATTAAATTATAATGTATGTGAAGGAATTTGTGCCCTAATCCTGATACCATAATTTCAACACCAAAGGCCAAATTGTTCTTCAAATGTCTTCATTTGTGTAGTGAGGAATTTGTTTCCATTACCTCTTAATCGTATTTATATCAGTAAAACCAGGATTTTACATCTAGCATTTTCAGCATTACTTCAATAATGATAGTTAAGTTTAATATAATTTTCAATTTAAGTGTACACAGAGAATTCAAATTCAACATTCCTCACTTCTGCAGCCTACAAATTGAGAAAAGATCTTCATTAACTCTACATCTGATGGAGGACTAATATCTAAAATTTACAAAGAACTCAACAAGGTTGACTCCAACAAACCAATATAACCCAATTTTAAAATTGGAGTATAGAGCTAAACAGAAATTTCTCAACAACAGAATCTCAAATAGTCAATAAGCACTTTAAGTCCTTATTCATCAGGGAAATGCAAATCAAAACAACTCTGGGAATCTTACTCCCTTCAGAATTGCTAAGATATAAAACTCAACAGATAGGACATGATGGTCAGGGTGTGGAACAAAGGGAACACTTCTTCATTGCTGGTGGGAGTGCAAACTTGTACAACAACTTTAGAAATTAATTTGGTCGTTTCTCAGAACACTGGAAATAGTTCTAATTTAAAAGCCAGCCATGGGGCTGGAGAGATGGCTCAGCAGCTAACAACACCAACTGCTCTTCCAGAAGTCCTGAGTTCAATTCCCAGCAGCCACATGGTGGCTCACAACCATCTGTAATGGGATCTGTAATGAGATCTGATGCCCTCTTTTGGTGTGTCTAAAGAGAGCAATGGTGTATTCATATACATAAATAAATAAATAAATAAATAAATAAATAAATATTTTATTAGAAAGAAGGAAAGTAAGAAAGAAAGAAAGAAAGAAAGAAAGAAAAAAAAGAAAGAAAGAAAGAAAGAAAGAAAGAAAGAAAGAAAGAAAGAAAGGGAAAAGAAAGAAAAATGACCCAGCTATATTACTTCTGGGTATATAAACCAAAAGGTTCTCAATAATTCCATGATGACACTTGCTTAACTGTGTTTATAGCAGCTTAATTCATAATAGCTAGAAACTGGAAATAACCTAGATGCCCCTCAACTGAAGGAAGGATACAAGCACATCACGAGTTTTGCAGTCACATGGAGGGAACTTGATAATACCATCCTGAGTGAGGTATCCTAGTCATAAAAGGACATGCATGGTATATACTCACTTACAACAGGTACCATGTTATACTACACAGACCCAAAGAAACTAAACAAGAAGTGAGGCACAAGTCAGTATGCTTGAATATTATTTAGAAGGGGGAATATAAGAGTCATAAGAGGCAGGTGGAGGGAGGGAACTAAGAGAGCAGGAGGTTAGGGAGAGGAATGGAGGCATTCAAGATCATGTGTGGGAAAGGACAGGAGAGATGGCTAAATGGCCATGAAAATGAATGGAAATATGCAACAGACAGGGGTGAAGAGTTAGGGACCATCTCTCAGGCAAGACAGAGACCTGGGATAAGGAAAGCACCCAAGAGTCAATAGAAGTGACCTTAGCTGTGGCTCACATCCTTGGAGATATAGAACCTGAAGAAGTCACTTCTTGTAACCAGATAGAAGCCGTAGTATAGTGATAGAAACACAAAACTACCCACAAAACATTCAAACCAAAATTTATCCTGACTACAAGAAATGCAGGCCCAAAGGAGGAACCAGAGACTGAGGGAATGGCCAAGCAATAACCAGCCCAATTTAAGACCCAGCCCATGGACAAACATCAATCCCTGACACTTTAATAATATTCTGTTATGATTTCAGAAAGGAGCAAGTTGCCCTCTGAGAGGCTCCACTCAGCAGTTGCCTCAGATGTATGAAGACACCCACAGCCAAAGAGTGGATGGAGCTTGAGGACTCTTTGGAAGAATAAGAGGAAGGCTGGTGTGCCCCAAAGAGGATAGTAACTTCACAGGAAGATCAACTGAGTCAAAAAACCTGGACCCTTGGCACTCTCTGAGACTGAGTCACCAACCAAGGAACATATATAGGCTGGACCTAGGCCTCCCTTCACATATGACGCAGATGTGCTGCTTGGTCTTCATGTGGGTCTGAATAACTGGAGCAGGGGCTATACCAAAAGATGTTACTTGTACGTGGAATATGTTCTTCTATCTAGGCTGCCCTGTCTGACCTCAGTGGAAGAGAAAGCACCTAGCCTTATAGAGACATGAAGTACCAGGATAGGGGATACCTAGGGGAACCCTCAACTGCTCAGAGAAGAATAAGAGGGAGGAATAGGGAAAAGATTGTGGGAGAGGGTGACTGGGAGGGGTCAGTGATTGGAATGTAAGATGAATACATAAAATAAAATAAATCTTAATTTTAAATAAAGTCTTTAGTCATCATGGAAATGCAAATTAAAATGATTCTGACATTCCATCTTATATCCATCAGAATAACTAAGATAAAAAAATACAATAGAGAGCACATATTGGCAAGAATGTGGACCAAAGGGAACACTTCTTAATTTCTGGTGGGATCACAAGCTTGCAAAACTACTCTGGACATCAATTTGGCAGTTTCTCAGAAAACCGGAAATAGTTCTACCTGAAGACCCAGTTGTATTGCTCCTGGGCATATGCACAAAAGAAGCGTCACCATACCACAAGGAAACATGTTCCACTATATGTATACCACCATTATTTGTAATAGTCATAAACTGGAAAAAACTCAGATGTCCTTCTACCAAATAAGGGACACAGAAAATTTAGTTCATTTACACAATGGGATACTATTCAGCTATTTTAAAATAAGGATAGCATTAATTTTGCAGGCAAATTGATTGAACTAGAAAATATCATCCTGAGTGAGGTAACCCACTGATAAGAGGATATTAGCCACAAAGTACAGGATACTCATGATTTTCCCGACAGAACTGGCCTCCTACATTATTGTATCCCTTGCTTGCTTTGCATTCCATGACTTTGTTTTTTAGATCTTCCTTTCATTGTTTCATGAAACTTTGCCTTTAGTATTAACTACTGCATTTGTCTGAAAAAATAGTATACTCATCATCCCAGAGATGTAAAGTCATAGTCCTCATTATATTAATTCATGAAAGTAGTTTTATTTCTGTTTCAAAAATAACTACTTAAATTATTAGATATAGCAATCCTCATTTAGGTGGTTGTTTGTTTCTCCATTGTAAATGTTTTAAAGCATTCTATATATTTCACTTGAGTCAAATAGAAATGTAGAAAATGTAGGAGAGAAAGAGCACCTAGAAGGCAAAATTAGCATACAAAATAAAACTCTTTTAAAATTTAAAAATCAAATTATAAATAAGAATGTGTCAAGGTTATTTTTCCTGTTTGAATCTCAGTTTTCTAATATATAAAATTAAAACGAACTCATTCCAATTAGTTACAGTAGATAGTTTCCATGATTCTCAAGCATGTCCCAAAGTTGTCTCTTGCTATGCCTTTGTTGTTTGCGCTTGCAGTAATGATTCCAGGCTTCACTCATGACTAGTACCTGAATGAAGGTAGCCCACAGCTCATTTAAGGACACATGCTTTAGTCAGCAGTGGGGCTGGGCCAGCAAGTGCATGATAAGCACAGAGAGAGGGTTAGTTTTATGTTCCACACTTAAGTAGGGTGAGTGTCACCTTCGGGACTGCCTGAAATATTCTCTTCAGAAATTAGAGCCTGCTGCATTTCTCAAAAGAAAAGGCAAACAAAATCACCCAAATGCAATAACATAGGCTGTTGGATCATTGTAATTGAAAACAATATGATGTTTATGATAAAATAATTCCAATATAAAAAACTGTAAAGATTTTGGACTGAATGAACCTATGTAAAATTAATACTTCAGTTCTAGTAGCAATCTGTGGATCATTTGTTGAAACTGACTTTCATTGTTGAAGTAAAGTAGATCAGAAAGCAGGCTTGTTTTCTCTGGTCCAGGTGGACCAGAGAAAAGCTGCTCTCACTTGCTTCCCATGATGCCACAAAGGTTTGACATGGATGGGAGGACTATGGGTTGGGCGCCAATGCTAAAGCCTTGTCCACATACCCCTCCTGCCTTCTTTGTGGTCAACAGCTCTAACACTTATAAGTGAGCAGAGAGACTCCAGTAGGGGGGTCCCTGAGGTCACTTCATGTTTGAAACACCATCTATGTTATGAACTCATTAGTTCATCTTGGTAGTTCTCTGGATGCAAAAGGTTTCCCTGTTCTTGTAAACCTTCTAAAGTTGCACTCTGGTCTATGGCCCTGTTACCTGCTTTGTATTCCTGCTCTTGCCATACTTTAGACCAACATAAAAGAGCCCCACTCAGTGGGGCCAGGGCTGGCTTCAGGATTAGCTGGAGAAGATTGGAGCTTGGCACCTTGCATTTCAGTGGCTTTATCTGTTCAGAAAATTTTCTGCCACAGAGGACCCATACTCCCATGCTCTGAGTGGCTTTTAGTCCACAGAAAGCTTCGCAGGAGATTCATGTGGTCCAAGAACATGTTCCAAGTTCCTTTAGGAGATACATGTACTCATAAGACAAAGAGAATGCCGAAGAGAAAGGAATTAGAACAATACCACATCTCCATGCACAGTAAACAGCAGATAATTGGTGGCTCATTATCCTAGGGAGCATTAAACTGTAGAGCAACTCACTCCAGAGTAGAGAAAACACTAGCTGTTAGAGTAGCTCTTCTGCTTTCAATAATCCATGCTTCTGCTGAGACAGGAGGTTCAAGACTGGCCCCTTTCTGAGGGATACCCACTTTCCATGATCTTATAAGAAACAGTTCCTTCCCATGTGTGATTAACTGGATACCATATTCACTGCTATCCAGAATCAAAGTCAGGAGGTTGGAAACATGACTGTGTACAAAAGCTAGACATGCAAAGAGACATTCTTCTTATGGAAGAAGTGTACTGCCCCGATAGGAGCCATTGTGTACAATATTACTCTTATTATGTATTGATTTTAATAAATCAAAATCTTGCAACATTTTATCATTAAAATGTAATCCAGGACTACTTTAAATTCTTGAAATTTTTAATTTTTTTAAATCTTTAGTAATTTTTTACATCCCCAAAGTTGCTTCCCTTCCCTATCCCCCCCCAAGTTTTTCACTGCATCCTCTCTTCCTCTACCTCTAAGAGGGTGCTCCCTCACCACCAACCCATCCCCACCTCACCCCACCCCACCAGCATCCCTGTTTTCTGGGACATCAAGTTTTCACAAGATTAAGCATATTATTTCTCAATGAGGCCATACAAAGGCAGTCTTCTGCTACACAAGTGTCCACAAACCAGCCCGAGTACATTCCTGGGTTTTTCTCTTAGTCTCTGGGAACTCTACGGGGTCTGGGTTACTTGACACCATAGTTCTTCCTATGATGTTGCAATTCACTTCAGCTTCTTCAGTCCTTCCTCTAACTCTTCCATATTGGTCCCTGACCTAAATCCAATGGTTGGCTTAAGTATCTTCATTTGTCCCAGTCAGTCCCTGTTAGATCCTCCCCAAGGACAGCCATGCCAGACTCATGTCTGCACACACAATATGCCCTCAGTAATACTGTTAGAATTTGATGTGCACACATGGGTTGGGTCCCAAGTTGGGCCAGTCACTTAGTCACTTATTGGCCTTTCCTTCAGTCTCTGCTCCATTTTTGTTCCTGCAGTTTCTTAAGACAAGAACTATTCAGGGTTAAAAATTTTTAAGATGGGTTGGAGGCCCCGTTTAACTAGCAGCCATGTCTATCTACTGGATGTGCTCTCTTCCAGTTCCCACTGTTGGGCATTTTGGCTAATGTCATCCCCATTGAGTACTTGGAAGCCTCTCACAACCCAGGTCTCTGGGACTTTCTAGAGGTCCCACTCTGCCCCCTAACTCCCACTGTTCCTGTACCTCTAGGCATCCCTCCTGTCTCGCCCAGTACCTGACCCTAATTTTCTCCTCCCCCTCGCCTTTCCCATCCAGTTCCATCACTCCCTTTGCCTCACATTATTATTTTGTCCTCCTTCTAAGTGGTTTTGAGGTATCCACACATGGGACTTCTTTCTTAATAAGCTTTCTACAGTCTGTGAGTTGTTTCATTAGTGTGCTGAATTTTTCTCTAATATCTACTTCTCAGTGAATATATACTATAAATGTCATTTTCTTGGTTACCTCACTCAGGATGATATTTTCTAATTCCATCCATTTGTCTGCAAAATTCATGAACTCCTCATTTTTAAAAGCTCATTTTAATAGCTCCACATGTACACCATTGTATACCATATTTTCTTTATCATTCTTCAGTTGAGGAGCATCTGGGTTGTTTCCAGCTTCTGGCTATTGCAAATAAGACTGCTATGAACTTAGTGGAGCATATGTTCTTCTGATAAGATAGATCATCTTTTGGGTATCCTACCAGGAGTGGTATAGCTGGGTCTTCAGGAAGAACTACTTCCAATTTTGAGGAACTGCCAGATGCATTTCCAGAGTGGTTGTACCAGTTTGCAATCCCACTGTCAATGGAGGAGTGTTCCTCTTTCTCCACATCCTCAGCAGTATGTACTGTCCGTTGAGTTTTTAGCTTAGATATTCTAATTGGTGTAATGTAGACTGTCAGGGTTATTTTGATTTGCATTTTCCTGATGATTAGGATTTTGAACATTTCTTTAAGTGCTTTGCAGCCATTCAAGATTCCTCTCTTGAAGAATCAGTTTTTTGCTTTGTGCCCCATTTTCTAATTGGATTATTTGGGGTTTTTACTCTAACTTCTTGAGTTTTTAGTGTATTTTGGATATTAGCTCTCTATCAGATGTAGGGTTAGCAAAGATCTTTTCACAATCTATAGGTCTCCATTTTGTCTTATTGACAGGGCTCTTTGAGTTACAGAAGCATTTCAGTTTCATAGGTCCCATTTGTCAGTTGTTGATTGTAGAGCCTGAGTCATTGCTGTTCTGTTCAGGAAATTTTCCAATGTACCAATATATACAAGGCTATTTCCCAATTTCTCTTTTATTAGATTCAGTATATCTTGTTTTTGTGGAAGCCTTTGATAAATTTGGACATGAACTTTATACAAGGAGATAAATACATGGATCAACACCTATTCCTCTATATGCAGACCACCTGTTAGACCAGCACCATTTGTTGAATATACTTTCTTTGTTCTATAGTATGGTTTTGGCTTCTTTGCGAAAGATCAAGTGTCCATAGGTGTGTTGTTTTATTTCTGGGTCTTTGATTCTATTCCATTGATTGATCTGTCTGTCACTGTGTTTTTTGTTACTATTGCTCTTTTTGGTTACTATTGCTCTGTAGAACAGCTTGAGGTCAGGAATAGTGATTCCCCAAGAAGTTCTTTTATTGACAATTGTGTTTGCTATGCTTGGTATCTTGTTTTTCCATATGAAGTTGAGAATTTCTTTTTCCATGTCTGTGAAGAATTGTGTTGGAATTTGTTGGAGACTGCACTGAATCTGTGTATTTCTTTTGGTAGGATGACCATTCTTACTATATTTATCCTACCAATCCATGACAATGGGAAATCATTCTATCTTCTAAGGCATTCTTTGATTATGCTCTTTAAGGTCTTAAAGTTTCTGTCATACATATCTTTAATTTGTTTAGTTAGAGTTACACAAAAATATATTATATTATTGTGACTATTTTGAAGTATATTGTTTCCCTATGTTCTTTCTCAGCCCATTTATTTATTTATTTATTTATTTATTTATTTTTGTACAAAGGAAGGCTACTGACTGATTTGGGTTAATTTTATATCTGGACACCAAGTTGTTTATCAGGTGGAAGAGTTCTCTGGTATATTTTTGAGGGTTGCTTGTTTATACTGCTGTATCAACCACAAAGAGTGATACTTTACTTCTTCCTTTCTAACTTATATCCCATTGACCTCCTTTTGTTACATCATTGCTCTAGCTAGAATTTTGAGTACTATATTGAATTGATAGGAATTGAGTGGGCAGCCTTGTCTCAGCCCTGATTTTAGTGGTATTGCTTCATGTTTGTCTTCATTTAATTTGACATTGGCTGTTGGTTTACTGTACATTGCTTTTATTATGTGTAACTATAGACCTTGAATTCCTTATCTCGCTAAGACTTGTAACATGAAAGGGTGTTATATATTGTCAAAAAGTGTTTTCAGCATCTTAGTGACATGATTTTTTTCTTTGAGTTTGTTTATATAGTGAATTACCTTAATAGATTTTTGTTTATTGAACCAAACTTAGATCCCAGGGATGAAGCCTATATGATCATAGTTAGTGATGGTTTTGATGTGATCTTGGATTCTGTTTGCTAGAATTTTATTGAGAATTTTTGCATCAATATTCCTCATCCAACAGAGGGCTAATATCTAATATTTACAAAGAACTCAATAAGTTAAACTCTGGAGAATGAAATAGCCCTATTAAAAAAGGAAAAATGAAACAGATATTTTTCACCTAAGAAATATAGAATGGCTGAGGAACACCTAAAGAAATGTCCAACATCCTTAGTCATCATGGAAATGCAAATTAAAACAACCCTGAGATTTCACCTCACACCAGTCAGAAGGGCTAAGATCAAAAACTCAGGAGACAGCAAGTGCTGAAGAGGTTCTGAAGAAAAAGAAACACTCTTCACTGCTGGTGGGATTTCAAGCTGGTACAACCACTCTGGAAGTCAGTTTGGTGGTTCCTCAGAAAACTGGGCATAATACTACTGGAGGACCCTGCTATACCACTTCTAAGAATATACCCAGAGGATTCTTCAGCATGTAACGAGGACACATGATCCACCATGTTCATATCAGCCCTATTTATAATAGCCAGAAGCTGGAAAGAACCCAGATGTCCCTCAGTGGAGGAATGGATACAGAAAATGTGGTATATATACACAATAGAGTACTATTCAGCCATTAAAAACAATGAATTCATGAAATTCTTAGACAAATGTATGGAACTAGAAAATATATCTTAAATGAGATAACCCAATAACAAAAGAACACACTTGGTATGCACTCACTGATAAGTTCATATTAGCCCAGAAGTATGGAATACACAAGACACATCTCACATATCAAAGGGCACCCAAGAAGGAGGAAGAACAAAGTATGAATACTTGGCTCCTTTGTAGAAATGGGAGCAAAATACCCACAGAAGTAGATACAGAGACAAAGGGTGGAGCAGAGTCTGGCGGAAAGACCATACAGAAACTACCCCACCCAGGGATCCATCCCATATACACTTACAAAACCCAGACACTATTGTAGATGCCCACAAGTACTGGCTGACTGGAGCCAGATATAGCTATCACCTGGGAGGCTCTGCTAGTGCATGAGAAATACTGAGGGGGTCATTCTCAGACAGTCATTGATCTGAGCATAGGGTCCCTAATGGAGGAACTAAAGAAAAAACCCAAGGAGCTGAAGGGGTTTGCAGCACCACAGGAGGAACAACAATATGAATCTCCCGGTACTACCAGAGCTCCCAAAGACAAAATCATCAACCAAGGAGCACGCATGGAGTTAATCATGGGTCCAGATCCATAGGCATCAGAGGATGGTCTTGTTAGACACCAAAGGGAGGAGAGGTCCTTGGTCCTGGAAAGACTCGATGCTGTAGTGTAGAGGATTACCAGGTCAGGGAAGTGGGGAAGGGTTGACTGGGGAAGGGGAGATGGCTTATGGGATTTTCAGGGGAGAGGAGGAATCAGGAAAGAAGACAACACTTGAAATGCAAATAAAGAATATATCTAATAAAAATAAATAGAGTTTGAGGTGGCCTGGACTTTCATGGTTGGGAAGTTTTTAATAAATGCTTTTATTTCCTAAGGGGTTATGGGACTGTTTAGATAGTTTACCTGCTCTTGATTTAAGTTTGGTATGTAGTATATGTCTAGAAAATAATTTATTTCATCTAGATTTTTCAGTTTTGTTGAATATAGGAATTTTTTAGAAGTATCTGGTTTTGTTTGTTTGTTTGTTTTTAATTTCCTGTGTTTCTGTTGCTTTGTCTTCCTTTTCTAATTCTGTTAATTTGAATACTGTCTCTGTATCCTTTAGTTAGTTTGGCTAGGGCTTTATCTGTCTTGTCTATTTTCTCAAAGAAACATCTCTGTTTTATTGATTCTTTGTATAATTTTCTTTGTTTCCAATTGGTTGATTTCAGTCCTGAGTGTCATCATTTTCTGCCTTCGAATCCTCTTGGGTATATGTGCTTCCTTTTGTTCTGGAGGTTTTGCTTGCGCTAAGTTACTATTGTAGGATTTCTCTGATTTCTATATGAGGGCACTTAATGCTAGGAATTTTCTTCTTAGCACTACTTTTATTGTGTCTCCTGTAATTTTTGGTATGCTGTATCTTCATTTTCATTGAATTTTAGAAAGTCTTTAATTTTTTCCTTATTTCTTCAATGACCAATTTATCATCCAGTAGATAGTTGTTCAGCTTCCATGAGTATGTGTACTTTCTACTGTTTTGTTGCTATTGAGGTCTAAACCATTGTGATTCTCTGTCTTTCTCACCTGAGTCCTAACCTGCACAATGCCTAGAGTCCCACCCTGCCTTCTTTTGCCCAAACATTAGCAGCTACCATCTTTATTGATTTATCAAAAGCCAGTTGGGCACAAGGACTCTTAGCATTTGGGCATGTGGAATCCTGATTGAATCAAAGCATTAGAACCAATATCCAACACCTCACCATTTTTGACCAGATTTAAAAAACAAAAGCAAAACAAACAACAACAACAACAACAACAAAAACTTCTCTCAGACAGAAATTGAGTACAAACACAATTATATAAATCAGAGTATGATATAAAATTAATATCCAGTCCATCATATTTGTCAATTGGATAAAGTCTTCTGCAATCATATCCTAACTAAAGAGCTTAAAATTCTATACCTGGGTTGATTTGAAACTATATCCCTATCTGAAAACCATATTTTTAACTCTATACCATGTCTCTCAATGCTAAACAACTTAAGTTTGCTATGAGATTAGAACTAGTCTTCAACCTCATGAGAAATCCAAGAATGAATTAATTATCACCTGAATATATAGGATGCATTAAAATATAGCTTTCAAATCTTAAATAAATTTTAGAGACAGCTTATTACCTAGACAGTACCCAAACTTCTTATAATGTTGGAGCATCTGTCTTCAGCCTTTTGGCCCAAAGCCATCTGGCAGACCCTGAAATGAAGCAGGAGTATGAAGAACTAGCTTACCCTGTCTTGGCAGAGCGGAGTAGTTGACTATCCCATGTCAGTTTGTCATTTTTGGACAGTATTTTATTTGTCTGATGAAGTAGACAATTTCTGCCCAGTGACTACCTTGCCATGATAAACAACAGATGCTCTGGATTTCCTTTGAACCATGAATAGGGTACTATCTCTCATATGCATATACATAACTGGCTTTTGATAAATCAATAAAGATGGTAGCTGCTAATGTTTGGGCAAAAGAAGGCAGGGTGGGACTCTAGGCATTGTGCAGGTTAGGACTCAGGTGAGAAAGACAGAGAATCACAATGGTTTAGACCTCAATAGCAACAAAACAGTAGAAAGTACACATACTCATGGAAGCTGAACAACTATCTACTGGATGATATATATGTATATGAGAGATAGTACCCTATTATATATATATACACATATATATATGTATATGTGTATATATATATGACATACTGTATTCATAAATACAATATATCTGGACTGTTAAACCTTGACTACTCTTAGCTATTTCTAATTGAATAATATTGAAAACATATTATAAATAAATCAGAATCTAATATACCCATTAATTTATTATTTGACCCTTAACTTGCATTACTTAGACATCCTAAACAGTTTGAAATAGCAGCTATAAAAGAACTGGGTCAAAACCTTGTGTTCTTAATTGAGTTGCATAGGCACAATGCCTAAGAATAACAATATTAATTTCAAATTTTGAATCAATATTCACATTTATGCCAATGGGAACTTTAATTCTATAACAATATATAAATTTTTTACCAATGTAAGAAATTATAACTTTTATTTTACATCAATTACTTTATACCAATAATGACATTTTATAGTCTGCTTCTCTTGGCACCTTCCTCCTCATAGAGAATCAATCAGCCTCTTTGCATAGCAGGGGTTCCCAGCTTCTCAGCATTGTGACAGTTTCAAACCTCTAGAGGAAATCCCTACATGCCTAAGACAGTCTGTATACTCTCTTCTATCCTTAAGACCAATTTTATTAAATTTATATACCTATCTCTTTTATTTGACTGGTGGCTGGAGGCAGGCAGCTTTGATTGCCTATTTCTCACTGTCTTCCTCCTAGTAGAAGGTTGGGGGTAAATCTCTCCTGGCCGCTGTGTAACTTATTATAGTTTTGCAGCTTGTACCGGAACCACATGACCAGGCTAGGCTAGCTGAGAAACCAGTTCTCCCCCTACTAGACTTGTATCATTTGCATATGTGTATTCAATCCCAGAATCCCTAAATTATTTTTAATAGTGGAATCTTGCCTGCCACTTTACTGGCCACAAGGAATGGGAGTTTATTTAGCTCCTCTGCTTTAGGCTCTCAGTCAGTGGGGCACTTGCTTCCAGACACCCACCCTGCAGCTCATTGGATCTGCAATTGAAAGATACACACACATTAGCTTATTTTTGATATGCTTTGGCTAACTCAATCACTGGGTTCTTATAAATCTCACCCTAGGCCCAATAGAGGAAGTGGCCCCTAAGGGTCCTGTCCTATCTCCTTTTGCCCAGGCAACTGGGGACAACTGGGGACATGAACCTTTAGCATTTGGACATGTAGACTCCCTCATGTGGATGTGGGGGAGAAGTGGGCATGCTGATCTGTCTTCCCCCAGGGGAGGTGCAGACAGGAAAGGAGATGATGGTCACACAGGGGGAAGGGGTCCTGTGGGTTCCAAGGGACTTCCAGTTGGGGCAGTTGTTTGGGCAGGTGTCACACCTGTGTCTCTGGTTGCAGCACATGTCCTGAAAAGACCAGCAGACTGTGGGGTGGGAAGAGGGGTGGACATTCCGATATGCCCCAACAGAGGTGCACACTGGAAGGGATTTGGAATAAATACTTTTAAGTTTTTAAAGAAAACAATTATTTAAAATATTATTGACTACGTGTGAAAATCAAGGCAAGATGATTATGATCTTGGTACCAGAGTAAATCCATACTGAGAACTTGTCTCAAAACAACAAAAGTATTTTTCTCCTTTTGAAATGACTTTATAAAGTATATGGCAATATAACACCTATACATGTAATTTTAAAGTAGACATATGTATATATTTATGGATAAAAGACCAAATAAGCACATTTTGAAAGAATTCACATAAGTACTGGTAACAATCAGTTGAAAATTATCTTTATGATAATTTAGAGAGTAGAAATGTAGTGTATGTATCTGCAATATTACTGATGTTTCCTTATCCATATTCTCCATCTTTTTGTTTGAAAGAAATAAACAAAAAATCATTATACGAATATAATTCTAAGACTTAGTGGCAACCTAGACAAATTAACTTCTTTATTTTATAATTTTTGGAGACAGAATCTTCTGTGGCCTCAGTTGACCTCAAACTCACAATGTAGCCAAGGATGACCTTGAAATTCTGATTCTCCTGCTTCACCTCTCTTGTGTTTGAATAACATGAATGGGAAATTATCTGGTTTTATAAAGGGCTAGAGACCATAGGGCTTTGCACATGTTAGGCAAGCACTCTAGCAACTGAATAAAACTCAACACCATACATTAATGGCATGTTCTCAGTATTCTCTGTGTTGTATTTGTTGACAATATCATAGGTGAGTCGGGGTTGCAGGAACACATGCTGTTCAAGAAGGAGTCCATTTAAGCTTGTGTCCGATGAATCAGATTAATGGTGGTTTATAATTTTGATTTGAAACACGGGAAGGAACAAAATGTTATTTCCCTAAAATTCCTAATGATAAGAAATGTTGCTTTAAAAAAGTGGCGGGATCACATTGATTTTGTGTTTTTTTAAATTTTTTCATTTGATATATTCTATATTTACAATTCATTTCCCTTTTACTGGTTCCCACCCCCCTAAAGGTGCCACATGCCCTTTTCCCTCCCCCTGCTCCCTCATCCACCCCTTCCTACTTCCCTGTTCTGGTATTCCCCTACACTGATGCTTTGATCCTTTCCAGCAACAGTGTTCACTCCTTTCTTCTTGTCATACATCATTTGGTATGTGAATTGTGTCTTTGGTGTCCCAAGATTCTAGGCTAATATCCACTTATCAGTGAGTGCATACCATGGATATTCTTTTGAGACTGAGTTACCTCACTTAGTATGATGTTCTCCAGCTCCATCCATTTCTCTACGAGTTTTATAACTTATGATCCATCAGCTGTCCACTTGATATCAGACATGTGGGAAGGAATCTCTACGGAAGTAGGGAGACAGTGGCAAATCAGAGAATGCCCATGGGAACATTAAAAACAGAAAAAAATGGAACACAGAACCATGGTACCCATGAAAGGCATGACCCAGGCCACTTGAGACCTTACCACGCTCTTCCTTTAAAGGTCTCACAATATTGTACTAAATCTATTCTACAGACCAAGCCATTAAATTGTATGGGCCACTAGAGAACATAAGCAAACAATTGCATTTCTATTCTCCTTTCATAAATTTCTTTCTTCCTTCCATGAACTCAAGAGAAAATACAAGGCCAAAATATACAGAAGTTCAGTATTGACAATAAGTTATTTTATCAAGAAAAAATTTTGCTTAGTGTAAACATTTAGGGAAGTTTCAAGAACTAAAAGAGAAGAAGTTGAAGGGGAAGAGTTTTGACTGAATCTGAACTAGAAATTCAAGTCCTATGTCAATATCATGCAAATTAGAAATTTAAGTAGTAATAAAGATTTTAATAAATCCTGTCTCTGTGTGCACAGACACAAAGTTATGCACACACACACACACACACACACACACACACAAATGTGCATACACCCAGATTTGTATATATACAAAACATATAAATTTGTGATATACATAAGGCCATTTTTAGGACATAAAAACTTAACACTGGAAATCTTGGCAAAGTCTTTGCAGTGATAGACAACACATTATTTATGAGAATGTGAGGACACATACTAAATTTTGACTGTAGTCATCTAATGGATATTCTTGGTTTTCAGCATGATTTTAACGAAAATCTTCTTGGATATAAGTAAATCACACAGCTGACTGTTCCTGTGTCTTGTGAAACCAGATGTTGAGTTAGACAGTAAGCAGGAGTAAAGACAAGTTTTTGTCTTTTATAGTGTTGACCATTATTATTCATCATAAGGCTGCAAAGGGGTGGTTAATTCTGAATGCTTTGATGCATTTTTTTATTCTTTCTGTAGTGAGATTATTATAAAAAGCCTGGTCGCATACAGTAGTTAAAGTAAAGAATCTATGGTAGAGGTTGAACTCAGTTAATAACTTAACAGCGAGCATGAATTTAACATATGTCAGACAATGATTTCAATTATCCCCTCCAAAAAAGAAGGAAGGAAAGAACAAATAAAAAGAATAGTAAGAGGAGAAACCTCAAATTGAATGTCCCAGACTTAAGTCTGAGCTTCTTTTGTGGGTAAGATAGGTTATAGGAGGCTATTTCTCTCTCTGCTTATTCCCTATCCATCCAAGTGAACAGGAAAATAGTAAATTAGGGAAAGCTCCTGTAGAGAGATATGGAGCAGATTTGACATGCATGGAGCAACAGATGGAATTGATTCTTTGAAATGAGCCCATTTCGTAATCATTTATTGATATTCTTTATAAGACTGCACATAGCAAAAGCAACATTACTAATGTCATCTTATGTAGAGTTGTCTCAGTTTGGATTTCCAATGCTGTGGAAAAAAGTACCATCCAAGTGAAATTTTTTATTGGATATTTTCTTTATTTACATTTCAAATGTCATCCCCTTTCCCAGTCCCCCACCTTCCCAGAACCCCCTATCCCATCATCCCTCCCCCTCCTTCTATGAGGTTGTTTCTCCCACCCAACCACTCCCACTTCTCCTTACTCAATTCCCCTAAACTGTGGCATCTATCCAACCTTCATAGGAACAAGAACTTTTTCTTCCATTGATGTCTGACATGGGAATACTCTGATACATATGTGGCTGGAGCCATGTGTACTCCTTGATTAATGGCTCAGTCCCTGGAAGCTGCAGATGTCTGGTTGAATGATATTGTTGCTCTTCCAGTGGGGTTCAAAATGCTTCAGCTCCTTCAGTCCTTTCTATTACTCCTCAAATGGGGACCCTGTGCTCAGTCCAAGCGTTGGCTGCAAGCATCCAGTTCTGTATTTGTCAGGCTCTGGTGGGGCCTCTCAGGAGACAGCCATATCAGGCTCCTTTCAGCAAGCGTTTCTTGGAAGCCACAATTGTGTCAGTGTTTGGTGACTGTATATAGGATGAATCCCCAGGTGGGACAGTCTCTATATATCCTTTCCTTCAGTCTCTGGTATACACTTTATCTCCATATTTTCTCTCAGTGTATTTTGTTCCCCTTCTCAGAAGAACTGAAGCACCCACACTTTGGTCTTCCTCATTCTTGAACTTCACGTGGTCTCTGAATTGCAACTTGGCTATTCTGATGTTTTGGGCTAATATCCACTTATCAGTGAGTGCATACCATGTGCGTTCTTTTTTTTTTTTTTTAGTTATTTTTATTTTCTATATTCTATGTTTACATTTCAAAGGCTTTCCCCTTTCCCAGTTCCCACCCACCATAGTTCCCATAGTTCTTCTCCCCCCAACTATTCCCCAATCATTCCCCCTCCCCCCTCGGTTTCTTTACTAAACTGGATGCAATCTTTACAGGCCCAGGGTCCTCTCCTTTCTTCTTCTTGGGAATCATTTGACTTGCTATTTGTGTCTTGAGTATTTAGTGGTTCTGGGCTCATTAATATCCACTTATCAGTGATTGCATTTCATGTGCATTCTTTTGTGATTGGGTTAGCTCACTCAGGATGATATTTTCCAGGTCTAACCATTTACCTACAAATTGCATGAATTCATTATTTTTAATTGCTGAGTAGTATTCCATTGTATAAATATACCACATTTTCTGTATCCATTCCTCCTTTGAGGGATATTTGGGCTCCTTCCAATTTCTGGCTATTATAAACAAGGCTGCTATAAACATAGTGGAGCATGTGTCTTTATTGCATGCAGGGGAATCCTCTGGGTATATGCCCAGGAGTGGTATGCCAGGGTCCTCTGGAAGTGCCATGCCCAATTTTCTGAGGATTCGCCAAACTGATTTCCAGAGCGGTTTTACCATTTTGCAATCCCACCAACAGTGGAGGAGTGTTCCTCTTTCTCCACATCCTCGCCAGCACTTGTTGTCTCTTGAGTTTTTAATCTTAGCAATTCTGACTGGTGTGAGGTGGAATCTCAGGGTTGTTTTGATTTGCATTTCCCTGATGACTAATGATATTGAACATCTCTTAAGGTGTTTCTTGGCCATCCGAATTTCTTCTGGTGAAAATTCTGTGTTTAGCTCTGTGCCCCATTTTTTGATAGGGTTATTTGGTTCTTTGCGGTCTAAATTCTTGAGTTCTTTGTATATATTGGATATTAGCCCTCTGTCGGATGTGGGGTTGGTGAAGATCTTTTCCCACTTTGTTGGTTGCCGTTTTGTCCTTCGGACAGTGTCCTTTGCTTTGCAGAAACTTTGTAATTTTATGAGGTCCCATTTGTCAATTCTTGATCTTAGTGCGTACGCTATTGGTGTTCTGTTCAGGAACTTTTCCCCTGTGCCCAAGTCCTCCAGGGTCTTCCCAAGTTTCTTTTCTAATAGTTTCAGTGTGTCTGGTTTTATGTGGAGGTCCTTGATCCACTTGGAGTTGATATTAGAGCAAAGAGATAAGAGTGGGTCAATTCGCATTCTTCTGCATGTTGACCTCCAGTTGAACCAGCACCATTTGTTGAAAAGGCTATCTTTATTCCATCGGATGGTTGTGGCTCCTTTATCAAAGATCAAGTGACCATAAGTCTGTGGGTTAATTTCTGGGTCTTCAATCCTGTTCCATTGATCTGTTTGCCTGTTGCTATACCAATACCATGCAGTTTTTAACACAATTGCTCTGAAGTACTGCTTGAGGTCAGGGATATTGATTCCCCCAGAAGTCCTTTTATTGTTGAGAATAGTTTTAGCTATCCTGGGTTTTTTGTTGCTCCAGATGAATTTGAGAATTGCTCTTTCTAGATCTATGAAGAATTGAGTTGGGATTTTGATGGGGATTTTATTGAATCTGTATATTGCTTTTGGCAAGATGGCCATTTTTACTATATTGATCCTGCCAATCCAGGAGCAAGAAATATTTTTCCATCTTCTGAGGTCTTCTTCGATTTCTTTCTTCAAGGACTTGAAGTTCCTGTTGTACAGATCTTTTGCTTGTTTGGTTAGAGTTACGCCAAGATACTTTATGTTGTTTGTGGCTATTGTGAAGGGTGTTATTTCCCTAATTTCTTTCTCAGCCTGCTTGTCCTTTGAGTACAAGAAGGCCACTGACTTGCTTGAGTTAATTTTATAACCTGCCACTTTGCTGAAGTTGTTTATCAGCTGTAGAAGTTCTCTGGTGGAGTTTTTTTGGTCACTTAGGTAAACTATCATATCGTCTGCAAATAATGATAATTTCACTTCTTCCTTTCCAATTTGTATCCCTTTGACTTCCTTATGTTGTCTAATTGCCCTTGCTAGAACTTCAAGTACTATATTGAAAAGATATGGAGAGAGAGGGCAGCCTTGTCTAGTCCCTGATTTTAGTGGGAATGCTTCAAGTTTCTCTCCATTTATTTTGATGTTGGCTACTGGTTTGCTGTAGATTGCTTTTACTATGTTTAGGTATGGGCCTTGAATTCCTGCTCTTTCCAAGACTTTTAGCATGAAAGGATGCTGAATTTTGTCGAATGCTTTTTCAGCATCTAATGAGATGACCATGTGGTTTTTTTCTTTCAGTTTGTTTATGTAGTGGATTACATTGATGGATTTCCGTATATTGAACCATCCCTGCATCCCTGGGATGAAGCCTACTTGATCATGGTGGATGATCGTTTTGATGTGCTCTTGAATTCGGTTAGCAAGAATTTTATTTAGTATTTTTGCATCTATATTCATCAGAGAAATTGGCCTGTATTTCTCTTTCTTTGTTGGATCTTTTTGTGGTTTAGGTATTAGCGTAATTGTGGCTTCGAAGAATGAGTTGGGCAGTGTCCCTTCTGTCTCTATTTTGTGGAATAGTTTGAAGAGTATTGGTGTTAAGTCTTCTTTGAAGGTCTGGTAGAATTCAGCACTAAAACCATCTGGTCCCGTACTTTTTTTTGGTTGGGAGGCTTTCTATAACCCCTTCTATTTCTTTAGGGGTTATGGGACTATTTAGCTGGTCTACTTGATGCTGATTTAATTTTGGTATTTGATATCTGTCTAGGAAATCGTCCATTCCCTCCAGATTCTCCAGTTGTTTAGAGTATAGACCTTTGTAGTAGGATCTGATGATCTTTTGAATTTCCTCAGTTTCTGTTGTTATGTGTCCCTTTTCATTTCTAATTTTGTTAATTTGTATACTGTCTCTGTGTCCTTTGGTTAGTCTGGCTAAGGGTTTATCTATCTTGTTGATTATCTCAAAGAAGCAGCTCCTGGTCTTGTTGATTCTTTGTATGGTTGTCTTTGTTTCTATTTGATTGATTTCAGCCCTGAGTTTGATGATTTCTTGTCTTCTACTCCTCCTGGGTGAATTAACTTGTTTTTCTTCCAGGGCTTTAAGGTGTGCCGTTAAGCTGCTAGTGTATGCTCTCTCCAGTTTCTTTTTGGATGCACTTAGAGCTATGAGTTTTCCTCTTAGCACTGCTTTCATTGTGTCCCATAGATTTGGGTAGGTTGTACCTTCATTTTCATTGAATTCTAAAAAGTCTTTGATTTCTTTTTTTATTTCTTCCTTGACCAAGGTGTCATTGAGTAGAGTATTGTTCAGTTTCCATGTGTATGTGGGCTTTCTGTTGTTTTTGTTGCTATTGAAGACCACTCTTACTCCATGGTGATCTGATAGGAGGCATGGGATTAGCTCGATCTTCTTGTATTTGTTGACATCTGTCTTGTGACCGATTATATGGTCTATTTTGGAGTAGGTACCATGTGGAGCTGAGAAAAAGGTATATTCTTTAGCTTTAGGATGAACTGTTCTATATATATCTGTTAAATCCAATTGGTCCAGAGTTTCAATTAGTTTCACTGTGTCCCTGTTTAGTTTCTGCTTTCCTGATCGGTCCATTGAGGAGAGTGGGGTGTTGCAGTTACCCACAATTATTGTGTTAGGTGTAATGTGTGCTTTAAGCTTTAGTAAGGTTTCTTTTACGAAGGAGGGTGCCCTTGCATTTGGAGCATAGATGTTCAGTATTGAGAGCTCTTCCTGGTGGATTTTCCCTTTGGCCAGCAAGAAGTGACCTTCTGAGTCTCTTTGGATGATTTTAGGTTGAAAGTCAATTTTATCTGATATTAGAATGGCTACTCCAGCTTGTTTCCTGAGACCATTTGCTTGTAAAATTGTCCTCCAGCCTTTTACTCTAAGGCAGTGTTTGTCTTTAACACTGAGATGTGTTTCCTGTATGCAGCAAAATGTAGGGTCCTGTTTCCGTATCCAGTCTGTTAATCTATGTTTTTTTATTGGGGAATTGAGTCCATTGACGTTAAGAGATATTAAGGAATAGTAATTATTACCTCCAGACATTTTTGAAATTATATTTATTTATTTTATTTATTTTTTATATTCGAGAGGTTATCTTCTTTTGGGTTTGATGAGAGGAGGTTTCTATCTTGCTTCTTCCCGGGTGTAGTTTCCGTCCTTGTCTTGGTGTTTTCCCCCTATTATCCTTTGTAGGGCTGGATTTGTGGAGAGATATCTTGCAAATTTGGTTTTGTCATGGAATACCTTGATGTCTCCATCAATGGCAATTGAGAGTTTTGCTGGGTAAAGTAGTTTTGGCTGAAGTTTGTGTTCTCTTAGAGTTTGCATAATATCTGCCCAGGATCTTCTAGCTTTCATGGTCTCAGGTGAGAAGTCTGGTGTTATTCTGATAGGTTTTCCTTTATATGTTACTTGGCCTTTTTCTCTTGCTGCCTTTAGTATTCTTTCTTTGTTTATTACATTTGGAGTTTTGATTATTATGTGACGGGATGTATTTCTGTTCTGGTCCAGTCTGTTTGGGGTTCTATAGGCTTCTTGTATATTCATGGGCATCTCTCTCCTTAGGTTGGGGAAGTTTTCTTCCATAATTTTATAGAAGATATTAGCTGGCCCTTTAACTTGTAAATCTTCACTCTCGTCTATACCTATAATCCTTAGGTTTGGTCTTCTCATAGTGTCTTGGATTTCCTGGATATTTTGGGTTACCACCTTTTTGCATTTAGTATTTTCTTTGACTGTTGAATCAATGGTTCCTATGGTATCTTTGGCTTCTGAGATTCTGTCTTCTATCTCTTGTATTCTATCATTGATACTTGCGTCTATGGCCCTTAATTTCTTCCCCAGGTTTTCTATCTCCAATGTTGTCTCCCTCTGTGATTTCTTAGTTGTTTCTACTTCTGTTTTTAGTATCTGGATGGATGTGCTCAGATCTTTTGCTTGCTTGATTGTGTTTTCATGTATTTTTTTAATAGATTTTTGTGCTTCCTCTTTCATAGCTTCTACTTGTTGGCCCACGTTCTTCTGTAGTTCTTTAAGTGACTTTTGTCTTTCTTCCTTATTGTCTTCTTCTCTTTGATCCATCTTCTCCTGCATTTCTTGAAGTGATTTTTGTATTTGCCTCGTAAAGGCTTCTAACTTTTGCTCCATTTTCTCCTCTATTTCTTTACGAGATTTTTCTATGTGTTCAGCTACCAGCATCCTGACCAGTGATTTTATATCCAAGTCTTGTTTTTCTGGTGTTTTAGGGTATCCAGGGATTCCTGTTGTTGGAGAACTGGGTTCAGATGCTGTCATGTTGCCTTGATTTTTGTTAGTAACGTTCCTTCGTTTTCCTTTTGGCATCTGGATATTTCTGGTTTTAGTTGGCCTTGTTGTCAGTGGCTGGTGTTTGAATCTCCTGTGAGGCTGGGCTCACCTGTTGTTTCTCTACTGGTGAATATGTGTGACTGCTGCTTTAAGGGATTATAAGCTGGCTGCCACCCATGCGATTGTAGCCCCTGTTGGAGTCTGTGTACCTGGGCTTCTCCAGCTGTGTCCTGGTTGCAAGGAACTCCGAGACCCTAGCAGATCCCCCTGTGAGGGTAGCCCTGGAAAGTGTGTTTACCTGGGCCTTTCCAGCTATGTCCTGGTTGCAATATGGAGGCCCTCCGCTACCGCTGGTCTAGGCCGGCGAGCTGGTTGCAGAAAGCAGCCTAGGTGCTCACCAGAGGGCGGGGATGTCCCACAGAGCCTGGGCCTTTCCAGCTGTGTCCTGGTTGCAATATGGAGGCCCGCCGCTACTGCTGGTCCAGGGGCCGGCGAGCTGGTTGCAGAACGCAGCCTTGGTGCTCGCCAGAGGGCTCGGGCATGTCCCACAGAGCCTAGGCGGGACTCCGCCTGCTTGGCTCCGAGACCCTAGCAGATACCCCCGTGAGTGTAGCCCTGGAAGGGGTGTTTACCTGGGCCTTTCCAGCTGTGTCCTGGTTGCAATATGGAGGCCCGCCGCTACTGCTGGTCCAGGGGCTGGCGAGCTGGTTGCAGAATGCAGCCTCGGTGCTCGCCAGAGGGCTCGGGGATGTCCCACAGAGCCTGAGCCTTTCCAGCTGTGTCCTGGGTGCAATATGGAGGCCCGCCGCTACCGCTGGTCTAGGGGCCGGCGAGCTGGTTGCAGAACGCAGCCTAGGTGCTCACCAGAGGGCGGGGATGTCCCACAGAGCCTGGGCCTTTCCAGCTGTGTCCTGGTTGCAATATGGAGGCCTGCCGCTACTGATGGTCCAGGGGCCGGCGAGCTGGTTGCAGAACGCAGCCTAGGTGCTCACCAGAGGGCGGGGATGTCCCACAGAGCCTGGGCCTTTCCAGCTGTGTCCTGGTTGCAATATGGAGGCCTGCCGCTACTGATGGTCCAGGGGCCGGCGAGCTGGTTGCAGAACGCAGCCTTGGTGCTCGCCAGAGGGCTCGGGGATGTCCCACCACCATGTGCGTTCTTTTGTGTTTTGGTTACCTCACTCAGGAAGATATTTTCTACTTCCATCCATTTGCCTAAGAATTTCATTTTTTCATCATTTTAATAGCTCAGAAGTACTCCATTGTGTAAATGTATCACGCTTTCTATATCCATCCTCTGTTGAAAGATATCTGGGTTCTTTCCAATTACTATTATATATAAGGCTGCTATGAACATAGTGGAGCATTTGTCCTTATTAAATGTTGGAGCGTCATCTGGGTATATGACCAGGAGTGGTATAGCTGGGTCCTCAGCTAGTATTGTCTTAATTTCTGAGGAGCCTCCAAAGTGATATCCACAGTTGTTGTACCACCTTGCACTCCCAGTAGTAATGGAGGAGTGTTCCTCTTTCTCCATGTCTTAGTCAGGGTTTCTATTCCTGCACAAACATCATGAACAAGAAGCAAGTTGGGGAGGAAAGGGTTTATTGAGCTTACACTTTCACACAGCTGTTCATCACCAAAGGAAGTCAGGACTGGAACTCAAGCAGGTCATGAAGCAGGAGCTGATGCAGAGGCCACGGAGGGATGTTACTTACTGGCTTGCTGCTCCTGGCTTGCTCAGCCTGCTTTCTTATAGAACCCAAGAATACCACTCCAGGGAAGGCACCACCCACAAGGAGCAAACTTCCCTTGATCCACTAATTGAGAAAATACCCCACAGCTGGATCTCATGGAGGCACTTCCCCAACTGAAGCTCCTTTCGCTGTGATAACTCCAGCCTGTGTCAAGTTGACACACAAAACCAGCCAGTACACTCCACATCCTCAGCAATATCTGCTGTCACCTCAGTTTTAGATCTTAGCCATTGTGACTGGTGTGAGGTGGAATATCACAGTCATTTTGATTGCATATCCCTGATGACTAAGGATATTGAACATTTCTTTGGGTGCTTCTCAATCATTTAATATTCCTCAGTTAAAAATTTTGTTTAGCCCTGTACCCCATTTTTAATAGGATTATTTGATTCTCTGGAGTCTACCTTTTTGTGTTCATTGTATGTATGGGATATTAGTCCTCTCTCAGATGTAGAATTGGTAAATATCTTTTCCATATATGTTGATAGCCATAGTGTCCTTTTGACAGTGTCCTTTGCCTTACAGAAGCTTTGCAATTTTATGAGATCCCATTTGTGGATTCTTGATATTAGAGCATATGTCATTGGTGTTTTGTTCAGGAAATTTTTTCCCTGTGCCTGTGTGTTTGAAGATCTTCCCCACTTTCTCCTCTCTAAGTTTCACTGTATCTGGTTTTATGTGGAGGTCCTTGATCCACTTGTACTTGAGCTTTGTACAAAGTGATAATAATGGGTCAATTTAAATTTTTCTACATGTTGATGACCAATTCAATCAGCATCATTTGTTGAAAATGCTGTCGTTTTCACTTGATGGTCTTAGCTATTTGTCAAATATAAAATGACCATTGGTATGTGCTTTCTTTCTGGAACTTCACTTCAATTACATTGGACTTCCTGCCTGTCTTCATACCAATACCATACAGTTTTATCATTATTTCTGTATAATACAGCTTGACATCATGGATGGTGATTCCTGCAGAAGTTCTTTTATTGTTGTGAATAGTTTTGCTATTCTGGATTTTTTTGTTATTCCAAATGAATTTGCAAATTGCTCTTTCTAACTCTGAAGAATTGATTTGGGATTTTGATGGGGATTGCATTGAATCTGTAGAATGTTTTCAGAAAGGTTACCATTTTTACTATATTAATCCTGCCAATTCATGAGCATGAGAGATAGTTCCATCTTCTTAGAGCTTCAATTTCTTTCTTCAGAGATGTCAAGTTCTTGTCATACAGATCTTTCATATGCTTGGTTAGAGTCACACCAAGTTATGTAATAATATTTGTGGCTATTTTGAAGGGCTTTGTTTTCCAAATTTCTGTCTCAGCCCGTTTATCCTTTAAGTACATAAATACCTAAACATACAGCAAACTAATAGCTAATATCAAACTAAATGGAGAGAAATTTAAAATAGTCACACAAAAATCAGGGATTAGTTAAGTCTGCTCACTCTCTCCTTATCTATTCATTATATTACTTGAAGTTTTAGCTAGAGCAATTAGACAACAAAAGGAGGTCAAAGGGATATAAATTGGAAAGGAAGAAGTGACGATATGACTTTTGCTGATCTTTCCAAGACTATTAACATGAATGAATGCTGAATTTAATCAAATGCTTTTTCAGCATCTAATGAAATTATCATGTGTTTTTTCTTTGAGTTTGTTTATGTAGTGGATTATGTTGATGGATTTCCTTTTATTGAACCATCCCTGCATCCCTTGGATGAAGCCTACTTGATCATGATGGATGATCAATTTGATGTGTTCTTGGATTCAATTTGCAAGAATTTTATTGAGGATTTTAGCATCAATGTTCATAAAGGAAATTGGTCTGAATTTCTCATCCTTTCTTTGGTCTTTGTGTGATTTAGGTATGAGTGTAATTGTGGCTTCATAGAACAAATTGGGTAGTGTTCTTTCTTTTTCTATTTTTGGAATAGTTTGAAAGTAATGGTATTATGTCTTCTTTGAAGGTTTGGTAGAATTCTTCACTAAATCCATCTGTATCTGGGCTGTTTTTGGTTGGGAGTCTATTAATGACTGCTTTTATTTCTTTCAGAATTATGGGATTTTTATATAGTTCATCTGATCCTATTTTACCTTGTCACCTGGTATGTGTCAAGAATATTGTCTATTTTACCCAGATATTCCAATTTTGTTGAGTATAAGCTTTTGTAGTAGAATCTGATGATGTTTTGAATTTCCAGAGTTTCCCTAGTTATGTCTCCATTTTTATTTCTGATTTTATTAATTTGTATATTGTTTCTGTGACCTCTGGTTAGACTGGCTAAGGGTTTATCTATCTTGTTGATTTTCTCAAAGAACCATCCACTGGTGTTGTAGATTCTTTGTAGAGTTCTTTTTGTTTCTATTTGGTTGTTTTCAGCCCTGAGTGTGATTATATATGCTGTCTATTCCTCTTGGGAGTATTTCATTCTTTCTGTTCTAGAGCTGTCAGGTATGCTGTCAAGGTGGAAGTGTAAGCTCACTGCCTTAGCACTGCTTTCATTGTGTCCCAGAATTCTTGGTATGGTGGGTCTTAATTTTCCTTAAAGTCTGAAAAATCTTTAATTTCTTTCTTCATTTGTTCTGTGACCAAGTTATCATTGAGTAGAACATTGTTTTGCTTCCATGTGTATGTGTGTTTTCCATAGTTTTTGTTGGAATTTAAGACTAGCCTTTGTCCATGGTGATCTGATAGGGTGCATGGGATTATTTCAATCTTGTATCTGTTGAGGCCTGTTTTGTGACCAATTATATGGTTAATTTTGGAGAAGGTACCATGTGGTGCTGAGAACAAGGTATATTCTTTTGCTTTAGGATGAAATGTTCTATAAATATCTGTTAGATCCATTTGGTTCATAACTTCTTTAAGTTTTCCTTTGTCTCTATTTAGTTCAAGTTTCCATGATATGTCCATTGATGAGAGTGGGTTATTGAATTCTCCCACGATCATTGTGTGGGGTGCAATGTGTACTTTGAACTTTAGTAAAGTTTCTTTTATAAATGTGGGTACGCTTGCATTTGGAACATAGATGTCCAGAATTCAGAGTTCATCTTGGTAGATTTTTTCTTTGACCAGTATGAAGTGTCCTTCCTTTTCTTATTTTGATGATTCTTGTTGAATGTAGTTTATTAGATATTAGAATAGGTACTCCAGATTGTTTCTCGGTAGCATTTGCTTGGAAACTTGTTTTCTAACCTTTCACTCTGAAGTAGTGTTTGTCTTTATCACTGAGGTATACTTCCAGTATGTGGCAAGATACTGTGTCCTTTTTATGTATCTAGTCTGTTAGTCTATGTCTTCTTATTGGGGAATTGAATCCATTTATGTTAAGAGATTAAGGAAAAGTGATTGTTACTTCCTGTTCTTTTTGCTGTTGGGGATGGAATTATGTTTATATGTGTGTCTTTGGGGTTTTTTTGAAAGAATAATTTCTTGCTTTTTCTAAGGTATAGTTTCTCTCCTTGTGTTAGTGTTTTCCATCTAATATCCTTTGTAGAGCTGGATTTGTGGAAACAAATTTACAAAATTTTGTAAATTTGGTTTTATCATGGAATATCTTGGTTTGTCCAATCTATGGTAATTGAGACTTTTGCTGGGTATAGTAGCCTGGGCAGGCATTTATTCTCCCTTAGGGTCTGTATGACATCTGCGCAGGATCTTCTAGCTTTCATGGTCTCTGGTGAGAAGTCTGGTGTAACTCTGATAGGCCTACCTTTATATGGTACTTTACATTTTCCCTTACAGCTTTTAATATTCTTTCTTTGTTTAGTGCATGTGGTGTTTTGATTATTATGTGATTGGTGGAATTTCTATTCTGCTCCATCTATTTGCAGTTCTGTAGGATTTATGTATGTTCATGGGCATGTCTTTTTTAAGGTTAGAGAAGTTTTCTTCTATAATTTGTTAAAGATATTAATTGGCCTTTTAAGTTGGGAATCTTCGCTCTCTTGTATACCTATTATTCTTAGGTTTGGTCTTCTCATTGTGTTCTGCATTTCTTGGATGTTTTGGGTTAAGACATTTTTTGCCTTTATCATTTTCTTTGACTGTTGTGTCACTGTTTCTAAGTTATCTTCTGCACTTGACATTCTCTTTTCATTTTTATTTTTCAATTTTTAATCCATTTTAATCTTATATTTAAAAGTAGAATGGGGCAGGATACATTCCTTTCTTTTTGCTTTAGCACTAAGTGACCAATTTTTAAAAGAAAATTACTTTACCTGAAGAGCAACTTTCACAGATGCTTTACCAAACCTTTTTTTGTTAAACCATTCATGAAAACATTATATGCATGTGTTTTCATGAAGGTATGTTTGTGTGCACATACACATGAGGGAGGCCACAGAGGTCAAAGGCTGCATTGCATGCACTGGACCTGCAGTCTGATGAATTTGTGAGCTGCCTTGTGGATACTAAAAATGAAACTCTAGTCTTGCCACTAAGAGTAATAAGGTTCTGTCTTTTCACTGAACCATGGTCGCAGACCCCTAAGACTGTTGGATTTCAAATAGTTTTGAAAATAAGTATTGTATAACCATGAAATAACAAGTATTTCACCAATTTTATCAGAAATATTTTCCATGTAAATGTTCAATTTTATCATAAAATGTTTCTACTTTTTTTAAAGTACAAAATGGAGTTCTCCATCTTTTCTTATTGATATGAATGCAGATGTGCACTAGGAAGTCTTGGATTTCCATCTATGCAATTACTGCAGAAAGAAAGAAAATGGATGAGAGTACCTATAGGAAGACCAGCTTTGAATGGCAAGCTCTTATGCAAACTGGCAACAAGGGTGTACTGAGTGCAATACCATGTTCAGGTGTGAAGGAATTAAAATGTTTAATAAATTATTTAATCTCAACTTAAAATGACAGAAGAAATCCTGATGATCAATAATTAATCTGCTTGATTTTTATAAAATTTCTAAATTATCAACTAGTTTTATCAAAAATGTTTACAACTTTCACTAACATTCATCTTACTCTTTTTGGTAGAAAAAAATCAAGGTTAAAATCTACTTAGAAATTTATTTTAATGATGGTGATATTCTTACTCCTTTCTCTTCTATTCTGCTGGTTATACTTGCATCTATGTTTACTTATCTCTTTCCTAGGTTTTCAAACTCCAGGGTTGTCTCATTTTGTGATTTCTTTATTGTTTCTACTTCCATTTTTAGATCCTGGAAGGTTTTGTTCATTTCCTTTGCCTGTTTGATTGTTATTTCCTGTAATTCTTTAAAGGAATTGTGTGTCCTCTTTAAGGGCTTCTACTTGTTTACCTGTGTTACCTGTGTTCTCCTTTTTTTAAAGGGAGTTATTTATGTCCTTCTTAAAATCTTTTATCATCACCATGAGAAGTTATTTTTGGTCTGAATCTTGCTTTTCTTGTGTGATGGTATATCCAGGACTTGTTATGTAGGTAGAATTGGGTTCTGATTATGCCAAGTATACTTGATTTCTGTTCCTTATGTTCTTATGTTTGTCTTCCACAATCTGATTATTTCTAGTGCTACCTGCCCTTGCTATATCTGACTGGAATTTGTCCTTTCTTTGATCTTGGTTGTCAGAGCTCTTTAGAGTCCAGCTGTCTCTGTAATCCTGTGAATTTGGAATTCTGTGATCCTGGGTATGTCAGAGACCTTGGGAGTCTGGCATCCTGGTGTTACCAAGTTCTTGTGATCCTGGGATTCTGGGATCCTAGGATTGTGTTCCCAGGTGTGTTATAGTGACTGGGAGTGTAGCTTCCTCTGGGTGTAGTAGGATTGACTGTGGAGTTTATGCCCAATGTCTGCTTTGTGGCATGTGCTTAGACTGGAAGGAAGCTGAGCAAGCAGGGTTCCTGAGTCTCTGGATCACTCTGGTCCCAGTTACTCCTGGTAGTGTGGGAACAGATGGTGTATCCTGCTCACCTCTTATCCTATGATCCTGGGGATTTTAGAGCACCTGGGAGTAAAGTTTCCTCTGGGTGTTGTGCCCAAATTCTGTACAGGGCAGCTGCTCAGACCAGAAGCCAAAGGGAAATTTTATGAAGGAAAATATTCAATTGGGTCTGCTTTACCATTTCAGAGGTTCAGTTCATTATCATCATAGCGAGAACGGCAGAGGGGCATGGTTCTGGAAAAGATGCTAAGACTTGCACATCTTGATACTAAGACAGCCCAGAGGATACTGTCTCTTATGTAATGGGTGGAGCTTAAACATAGGACCTCCATGCCCTCCCACACAGTGACACACTTCATCCAACAAGACCACACTTATTCCAGCAAGGACACACCTCCTAATAGTGTCACTCCCTGTGGGCTGAGAATTCAAGCATTCAAGTATATGAGGGCCAAATGTTTTCAAACAACTGCAAGGGTTTAATTGATGTGGTGGTTACTTTTGTATTTCTATTACAAACATCACAATTAAGAGATTTATGATGATGGACCAAATGACATAGCAACAGGAAAAACTGAGGGCTCACACACAAGAGTTTTAAGCAGGAGGCAGATAACATGCTGGTAATATCATCAGTCTTTTGAAACCTGAAGCCCACCCCCAGTGACATACCTTCTAACTCTTTCCAAATAGTTCCAGGAACTGGGGCCAATTATTTAAACATGTTAGCCCACATGGAAAATTCTCATTCAAGCTGTCCCAACTGGTAGAAATAGGGAACACAGCTTTCTGAGGAAAGTCAGGGGCCATGATATTCATTTCCAAATGCTTATTCATCAAAAGCTTCTGCTCTATCCCCACTGTAGAGATCTGGGGGTTGTGGGAAATAGATCTCGTCCAGCAACAAGGTTCCAGAAACAAAGCTGATAATTCGCACAGGTTTGACCTTGGCCAAATATGTGAGAGATTACTATAATTTGGCAATTTGAAGTGGGAAGATCTGCCTCCCAAGTGGGAGGCACCATTTCCAGGACCCAAGTTCTGAGTTGAATAGGACAAAGTTAGACAGCAAAGCAGCAGCTTTCCTTTCTTTCTCCTTCCTGACTGTGTAAATCATATATGACCACATATCTCAAGCTTTCATTACTGTGCTTTCAGTAAAATGATATATATCTTTCCACAGTGAGTCAACAAAATGTACTTCCTTCTTTAAAACACTTGTATCAGGATATTTCATCACAGTAACAGGGACGGACTCTAAGATATCATCCCTCCTTTGGTCTCAACCACATTTTTATCTGAAGCCCAATACTATGCTAGATACTTATCTTCATGAAAGAACTATTTTACCACAGCCTTGTGTTCAAGTTCCACATAGAAGCTGATTTATTTGAAAATAGGGAAACTTCAGTTTCTTCTAATCTTTCTTCATTGGAAATTGAATACTCAAATATAGCTCCCTCCAAACACTATATCACATACCACTATACTCTATCTATCTATAATATATATCATTATAATACATCATATATCATGTTGAAGTACATAGATTGTAGTCACAATTTGAACAACAGTCAAAATTTAAAAATCATAAAAATGTTTATAGCAGCCTTGCTTATAATAGCCAGAAATTGTAAAGAGCCCAAATATCCCTCAAAGGAGGAATGGATACAGAAAATGTGGTATATTTATACAATGGAATACTACTCAGCAATTAAAAATAATGAATTCATGCAATTTGTAGGTAAATGGTTAGATCTGGAAAATATCATCCTGAGTGAGTTAACCCAATCACAAAAGAATACACATGAAATGCAATCACTGATAAGTGGATATTAATGAGCCCAGAAGCTCTAAATACTCAAGGCACAATTAGCAAGTCAAATGATTCCCAAGAAGTAGAAAGGAGAGGACCCTTGGCCTGAAAAGATTGGATCCAGTTTTGTAGACCCAGAATAGAGAAATCGTGGGGGGGGAATGATTGGGGAATAGTTGGGGGGGAGAGGAATTATGGGACGTATGGTGGGGGGGACTGGGAAAGGGGAAAGCCTTTGGAATGTAAACATAGAATATAGAAAATAAAAGTTTAAATAAAAAAATCACAAAATAAAGATTTATTCTTACCAATATGTTTTAATTTGTATTTTCTAGGATTATGAATGTTTTATACTATATCTCTTACCTAAATTACACATAGCTACACCAGTGCTTGAAATATAAGGCAGGGCTACATATCATTTATTGGTATGTAACAAATATTTTAAACTATTACATCATGGGAAATCTTTACTTTTGATACATCATTCAGGAATAGATTCATGACATTTTCTCTCACCAAAGAGACACCTGGATTGTATGGAAATGAGAGAATCAAACCTCAACATTCTTTCCAATTCTGTTTGAATATTTGGATGAATGAATGCATCAAAACAGTGTTTATTTTCCAGTTATACTGAAAATTCAAATCCAAATTTATTTAGTGAGATTTTAAAGCTAGGGTCCAAACATTTTAGCCATCCCTAATTTCTAAATTGTAGCTTCTGAATAGTAAATCTTTATAGGTCATATGTAAATTATTACAATAACCAAGTAAAGTCCCAGGGCTACTTGTCATGTCTTCTTACATGCAATGCTTCATTTCCTTTTTTCTAAGGTCAGGGACTTTGGTGGAGTTCAGTGATGCAGGGAGTCCTTAGTGTGCATGAAGCACTGAATTCAATTCTCAGTCCCACCATAAAAATCAAACCAAAACAAGAAGGAAATAACAAAATGGATGGAAGTAAAGAATAAATAACAGACAGAGGAAGACAGGAGAGAGGAGGATAGAGAAGGGGAAAATAATAAATGAAGGAAGGAAGAGAGAAAATGACCAAGTTTTTCCCCTTACCTGTATAGATTTGACACTTTAGCATTGCTAGTAAATAGGTAATAAATGGATTAAAACTAGAAGACATGAATTTATTAAATGCATACAAGTTTAATGTATGTAGCCACAGAAAATATGAAACTAAAAAAAACAGATTATTGAGATCACATTAAAGAGATTGAATCAAGGAAGTTGTATATGAGTTTAAAGGGATAGTAAATGGTTTGAAGATAAAATAGATTTCTAGTAGTTCATAACAGAGTTACTCTAGATGCTATGATATTGTTTGGGTAACATTTCAGGTTATCTTCTATTACTTTACCTAATAGTAATATACACAGCAAGGTCTGCTGTTTGTTTAGCCTTTATAGGACTTTTCTTGATATACTATAACAACATGTACCATAACAATATAAAGAAGAACTAGTGAACCAGCTTGAGTTTCTTTTTATAATGCTGCCAAAGCTCTCATAGAGTTTCTGTCTTGTGATCTCATCTAACTAACTTTCAAAACCTTCCACTAAATACCATTAGCTTAAAATTAGAGGCTTTGTTTTTCAGCATATGCTCAAATTTTAGAGGATAGATCGGAACTGCGGTATTCTGTCATTTCCCACAAATGTGTGTCAGTGTCTCAATAAATTCAAATATCCTCAAAGTCTTAACACTTCCTAATAGCACTGACACAAAAGGCTACTCATTAAAAATGGGTGAGACTCAAGGCATAAACTACCTTGGGGCAAATTCACTTCAGTTGTAAAACTGAAATTAGTACAAATTATCTACATGTAAATGAATCATTGGGACAAGCAAAGTGTAGACATAGATATCAAAGGGAAAATTATTGGAAAGCACAAAATGAAAGTTCCCAATCTGCTCAAAACAGAGAAATCATGAACTCTTAAACCTAGAGAATATCATTCTTAACTTTCATTCTACATCCAAGCATTTGGTGAGTTAAGTCTGCATTTTTTTTATCCTTTTGATAGGATTCTATCAAGTACTGTTCTCCTATTCTAGAATCCATGGTAGGAGTCCTCCAGTTTCCAGGTCTCTGTGATGGTATATTGGTGCTATTGCCTCACTCTTTTTTCCCCCACATTCCTTTTTGTTTTTGTTAAATTATCTTTATTTATTTATTATTTTTACTGTCCAGTCATTATTCCCTTCCTGGTCCTGCCCTCCAACAGTTCCTCATCTCATTCCCCATCCCCCATTTGCAAGAGGATGTCCCCATCCCCCCACCCAACAAGGGCTCCTTCACTCCCTGGAGTGTCATGTCTCTCTAGGGTAAGATGTTTTCTCTCTCCCTAAGGCCAGACAGGGCAGTCTTTTGCTGTACATGTGTTAGGGTTCTCATACTAGCTAGTGCATGCTGCCTGGTTGGTATCTCAGTGTCTGAGAGAACTCAGTGGTCCAGGTTAGTTGAAACTCCTGGTCCTTATATGGGGTTGCCCTCCTCTGGAACTTTTGTCAGAATTTATCTAATATTGGTTGAGTGTAAGCATCTCCATCTCTCTAGGTCAGCTGCTTGTTGGGCCTCTTAGAGGGCAGCCATTTTAGACTTCCATCTGTCTTCCATCCTGAGCAGAGTTGAAGCATCAGCACATGGATCAAGGATTCTTCTTGTATCTTTAGGTAGTCGCCAAAAACTGGCCTTTCCAGCCTTCAAAATCTGGACAGTCATTTTTTTTAAAAAAGGAAATCTCCCTTCTCCTTTGTGTAAATGTTAGGAAAAAGTGAGTCATTTCCATAAGGAGTAAAGAAACAGAAAGAAAGCAAATGTATCCCAATGAGGAAATTCTTTCCCAAAAAGGCTGCTCTAGAACCCCAAATGGGATGCTAGACTCAAAGGTGAACAGGGTTGTTCCAAAGCAGCCTGACTGATTGCAGAAAGGGGAAGCAGATGCTTCAACAAATATGGTTCTTACACCACAAATCAATTGTTTCTTTTTTCTTTTTATTATATAATTTGCTTTATTTACATTTCAAATTTTATCCCCTTTCCTCCTTACACCTCTGAAAACTCCAGAACTCATACCCCCTTCCTCTGCTTACCAACCCCTCCCCCCCACTTTCCTGACCTGACATTCCCCTATACTGGGACATTGAGACTTCACAGGACTAATGGTCTCTCCTCTCATTGATGTCTGAAAAGGCCATCCTCTGCTATATATGTAGCTGGAGCCATGGGTCCCTCCATGTGTACTCTTTGGTTGGTGGTTTAGTCCCTGGGAGGTCTGGAGGTACTGGTTGGTACATATTATTGTTCCTCCTATGGGGCTGCAAACCTCTTCATCTCCTTGGGTTCTTTCTCTAGCTCCTCCACTGCGGACCATATACTCAGTTGGTTGGCTGTGAGCCATGGGTCCTCCTTCTAAGAAGGTTCAGAGTATCAAAACTTTGGCCTTCCTTCTTCTTGAGCTTCATGTGATCTGTGAATTGTATCTTGGTTATTCCAAGCTTTTGGACTAATATCCACATATCAGTGAATGCATACCATACGTGTTCTTTTGTGATTAGATTGCCTCACTTGGGATGATATTTTCTTTTTTTCTCCCCCTTTTTGGTTTTTTGAGACAGGGTTTCTCTGTGTATTGCTGACTGTCCTAGAACTCACTTTGTAGAGCAGGCTCGCCTCAATGCAGAAATCCACCTACCTCTGCTTCCCAAGGGCTGGGATTAAAGGCATTCACAACCACTGCCTGGCTGGGATGATATTTTCTAGTTCCATCCATTGCATACATTGTTTCTTTCTCTCTGAGTGGGACTGACTAACATGTGGGTGTTATCAGTTAAATTGGATTTCATTTTTCCTGTCAAATAAAGACAACTGTTTTTATACATGTAACTCATATTTGACCAGTAATATATAAAAGTCATCTGGGCAGATACATGTGTTTGTGCCATATTATTTCCTAAGTCAGTTCTCCATGTATAGCTGCAGAGCAACATCCTGATCACATGAATACTTTATTATATTTATATAGGATGTTAAATCTAACCTTCCTATGAAGTTCCAACACAGTGTATTGTAAAGATAACTCTAGCTAAGTTATATAGAAGATATTGTTGTAGATCCGTGGTTACAACTATTCATTGAAAATACCTGCATTCAAAATATTGAAAGTAAATGTGAAAAGAACTACAGATATCATTGATAAAATAATTCTAAGGAACATATATTCATAGCACCTCCACACAATAACTCACACGCCTTTGCTTGCATGATTCCTGAGGTGGAGGAATAATTTCTTGCTTAAGTTGGTGTGCCTATCTTTGAGCTGCTATGCTTCTATCCTAAATTTTCCTAACCTGAAGATGCAATGTAAATGACATATAGTAATTCTTTACCAATTATCTATTCAGATATTGGTTACCATCCATTCAGATATTGGTTACTGTGTCATGACTATGGGACTCATGTAAGTGTTATAAATGTTAATATCTCCAGTCTTCAGGTATTGCCTTTTATAACTACCTACAATTTTACATTTGTACCTATAAATCATGAAGTCTTTTATGGTATGACTCTCTGGGTATAAAAGACAGCTACTATTTCCCTTATTTAAAATGTTATCATTTTACTCACTGTGTTGACACTACCATATGATAATACTTGTGTATTTTTTTTGTTTATATGGGAATGGATTATTTCATTCAATGTAATATGTCAAGGTTCTCTTATGTGCCCTAAGAACTGCAGATTGTTTTATTCTTTATGATGAGTAAAATTTGATTATGTATATGCACGTGGTTTGTTTATGCATTCATTGTTTGTTGAGCTATACCATCGCCATTGTAAATAGAGCCATGATAAATATGGGAGTACAGATTCCCACACTTTTCCCATTGCTTTGACAAAACACCCAGCATGGAAAAATTTAAGGGAAAATAGGTGTGTTTTGGTCTTCAATACAAAGGGGTACAATTCATCATGGCAGAGAGAACATGGTAGCAGGAACAGATGTCTCCTGGGCACATTTCAGCTGAAGTCAGGGAAGAGAGGATACTGAACACTTGTTCTTAGGTAACTTTCCTTTTTTTAAATTCACTCTAAGACTCTAGACCACAGGATTTTAATGCACATTTAAACCAAGCCTTCCTATGTTAATCAAAATAACAAAATAATCAAAATTAAGATATATCCTGAGCTTTTTTTTAATGTTCATTCCAAAGGAGGCCAAGTTGATAATCAGCCATCATTAGTAGGTATTTCATTTTGTAAATATTTTTGTTGGTTACTTAGTTTATTTACATTACAAATGTTAGGAGAAGGAAGACCAAAATGTAGATGCTTCAGTACTACTCAGAAAGGGGAACAAAATAATTATGGGAGGTAGAGGGTGCGAGGGACTTGGAAGGAGAAGGGGGAGAAAAGGTGAGAAATTATGTGTGTGAGAAGACAAGGAAGATATATAGAACATCTGGAAATTGAAAGGAGGTATGTAGCAATGGGGGAGGGGATTTGGGGATAGCCACCAGAAAAATGTGAGGAAATCCCAGATGTGAGTAAATCCAAGATTTGAGGAAAGCAAGAAGCTCCCAGTACCCAATGGGGATAACAATAGCTGAAATACACATCAAAGGGGAGAGAGAACCTGTAAAGACTATATCCAGAGGTTAGGCACAGTCCCCAGTTTAGGAATGGGGCCAACCACTCACCTAAAAATATTAACCCAGAATTGCTCCTGTCTAAAGGAAATACAGGGACAAAGACTATAACAGGGACTAAAGGAAAGGCCATCTAGATACTGTGACACCTGGGAATACATTCTATATGAAACCACCAAACCCAGATGCTATTGCTGATGCCAAGAAGTGTTCACTGACAGGAGCCTGATATATCTGTCTTCTGAAAGGCTCTGCCAGAGCCTTTCCAATACAGATATTGAAACTTGCAGTGAACCATCAGACTGAGCACATGGGGACCCTAATATAGGAGTTAGGGGAAAGATTGAAGGAGCTGAAGGGGGTTGCAAACCCATAGGAAAAACAGAAATATCAACCAACCAGACCCCCCAGACCTCCCGGGTACTAAGCCACAAACCAAGGAGTACACATGGAGGGGACCTTGGTCCCAGCCTCATATGTAACAGAGGAAGACCTTGTCAGGCATCAATTGCCTGGAGAGGCTAGATAGATGTCCCAGTGTAGGGGAACACTAGATCAGTAAGAAGAAAGTGGGTGGGGGAAACACTCTCATAGAAGAAGGGGGAAGAGGGATGTTATAGGGAAAGGGGAAAACAGGAAAGGGGATAATATTTGAAATGTAAATAAAGAAAATATCTAATTAGAAAATAAAAATAAATAAATGCAAAAAGGTTAAAAAAAAGGAAAATTGCAACACCAAGTACACGGAGTCTATGTGACATGGTGAAAGTCGTGCTTTCATATCTGAGGCATGTGTTCCTCGGAACTCAGACTTCCAGAGGTCCCTGGCATCCTGTTTCTGCAAGCTGTTCCAGTGCATTGATCAAATTCTGCGGATTTGGGTTCTGTGCCTTGTCTTTCTTGATTTTTATGATAATAGTTAACATAATGCAACCTGGCCAGATTTCAATAGACCAAGGGCCCAAGGGATATTCCAGGGAACATTCCCGGTAGCATGATCACTCCAGGGCCTACAAAGACTGATGCCAATGAACCTGATGACCAGCACCAGGGAATACCAGAATTGGATCAAAGAAGATTCATGAATTATTTAATGTAAGATCTCCCATTTTTCCAAGCTTTACTCAGTGTTAAATGGAAGGAAAATGAGATATTTGGAGATGTAATAAATTAGTTATAATAGGAAAAGTTGTTTGTGGAAAATCCAGATATAGTGGATAGTGAAAGGATAAAAGTTCAACTGTTGGTAGTGAAAGACCAGGATGGTGTCTATTAAGGAGAATAATCTGGAAATTCAAATAATTATAATATATGGTAGGAAGCATTATTTAGAGGGTGTTGGTAGGCTTCTTTAGTAAATAGGAAAATTTCACAAAGGTCAAGATAACAATTCCAAATTGGCCTGACTGGCCATAAAATATTAACAATATTTACTAGCTACAGCAAGTTTGCTCAGACTATAGCTTGGCAGAATTCTAAGAATAGATGACCTCAAGTCTGGGTTGATTAACCACTGTCTGGGTACCAAAAGGTTCCCCCAAAATATTTCCTGCTCTGTGCTTTTTAGTTTTGAGTTAAGTTGTAATATGTAACCCCCCATCTGATCATCACCTGATGTAACCTGGCATGAAATCAAGAAGTAGTTCCTAAAATCATGTGTATATATCTGAGATGTTTACAGAAGTAAAAATGCAGCAGATTCAAACCTCTTTTTGGTGAGTTGTGTCTGTCTGTCGCTTAGCTGACTACTTACCTAAGTACTGAGACCCTGCTTCTCCCAGCGGAGGAGACCTGACTGGGTCTGTCCATGGTAGGTGGTGCCCGAACAGGGACCTCGGGCAGGTAAATCTTTTCTCTTTCTCTTTCTTTCCCAGGTAAATGATAGGCTCTCGCCAGGGAACAGGCTGATTGGTTAAGTGCGAGTAAGTAGCAGAAATTATGGGGCAGTCGGAATCCAAAGGTAAAAAATTGCTCTTGTTGGTCTATAAGCACCTGTTGACTGAAAGAGGATTGAAAGTCACCGAAAAAACTTTGGAAGATTTTTGGATTTTGTTCAAAGACTAAGCCCCTGGTTTCTGGAGGAAGGAAGCTTAACTCTAGTCGATTGGAAAAAAGTAGGGAAGGACATAAAAAGACATGTACAAGAAAAAGGAAAAGGGGACATCCCTGGACAAGCTTTTCCCCTTTGGTGACAAATGAGGGACCTTTTGACAAAACAAACATACTTAGAGTGCTTAATTCAAGAAACTTCCTCATTGCTGGGAGAAAGAGAAAGCAAAGCAATTGCTAAATCTAACTGCTCCTATGGTTTCACTCCGCATCTCACAAAAGCCCTTAAAGTCATAGATAAGGATGATGAGTGGTACCTGGACAAAGAGGCTGCAAAGTGTGAGCTAGATGAGGAATGGGTCATTATCATTATCAAGACCCTTTTGAAGATGGGATTGTGGTCATTGTCATAAAATCCAAACCAAAGCCATGCTCCTGAAAGCTGCTTCCCCCAGTTGGTTTGCAAGGAGCAATAGTGGAGGCACGAAACCTGGGGATTTTTCTTTCCCTTTCCTTTTCCATTGTGGAAAGTTTGAGTGATGATGAGCCTGTATGGGAACCACTGCCATTAAAAACCCTTAAAGAACTCCAGCAGGCAGTAAAGAATTTGGGACCTCCAGTGCCTTATACAGTACAGGTTTTAAATATGGTGGCAAACCAATGGTTAACATGATTGGCATCAAACAGCAAAAGCCACTCTTCGCCCAGGGGATTACATACTGTGGAGAACAGAAAATGAAGAAAGATCCAAAGAGACTGTTAAGAAACTTTCAGGTGCTAGGAAAGGACCAAAGCCAGATATGGAAATTTTGTTAGGAGCAGGAGTCTACCTTTGTCCTCAATCTCAAATTAGGATTCCAAAGAGCATTTTAGAGGCTATAACTGTGAATGCAGTAAAGTCATGGAGAAAGCTTCCCCCTCCTGGAACCAAGGGCACAGTATTATCAGGCATCAAGCAAGGAAATGAGGAAACATCAATCATTTATTACCAGACTGGAAGAAGCTGTTAATAGAATGATGCCTCACTCAGAGGGAACAGAGATTCTCCTTAAGCAGTTAGCTTGGGAAAATGCCAACACCTTATACCAAGACCAGATAAGACCAATCAGAAAAACATAAGCTATTCAGGACTATATTAAAACTTACATAGATGCCTCACCAGTCGTAGTCCAAGGCATGCCCTATGCTGCAGTAACGAAAGGGGAAAAATATAGCACCTTTGTGAAGAAAACTTATGGAGGGGAGTACAGAAGCCTCCCTCACACTTGTTACAATTGTGGTAAACCAGGACACATAAAGAGGAACTGTGAGGAGGGACACTCAAATAAGAGGGGCCTTCCTCCAGGTGCCTGCCCCCAATGTCAAACGGGAAGCAGTGAAAGAGTGAATATGGATAAAAGTTCCATTAAGATGGAACACCTATAAAGGGAGAGGATAAGTCAAAAAACTAGGTGAGAGGCAGCCTCTAAACCCCCTTGTGAAAGAGAGGATAAAAAAGAGACAGATCTTAATCCTGAATTCCAGAATTTACTATACATGATCTTCCACGAGCCACTCCAGGAAGTGCTGGGTTAGATCTGGCTGCAAGCACTGATGTCATTGCCTCTACTTGGGATGGTGTAGCTCTAGTGCCACCCTCAGTGCTAGGAACAGTTCCTCAAGGTACTGTGGGCTTGTTGATTGGTAGTTCTAATTTCAAAAAGAATTTTGAAGTCCTTCCAGGAGTGATAGATTCTGATTTTGCTGGGGACATTAAAGTTATAATTAGACCCTTAAAATAGACATACAAGTACATAAGCGACAAAGAATAGCACAACTATTATTGTTGCCTTACTTAAAGTTGCCTAATCCAATATTAAAAGAGACAAGGGCTGAGGGACAATTTGGTTCCTCAGATGTGGTAGCCTGGGTACAGGATATAGGAACTCAGAGACCATTTAAAGTTATAAAAATAAAGGGAAAACCTATGAAATGATTGTTAAATACAGGAACAGATAGAATCTGTATAGCAGGAAAAGATTGGCCTGAGTCTTGTCCTAGTCAGAAGACATCCTCGTCCTTTTTAGGATTGGGGATGGCCTCTAAGGTAGTTCAGAGCTCCCAAATTCTAAGATGGGAGTTAGAAGGAAAGACAGGACATATCCAGCCTTATGTCATCCGTTCAGTACCTTTCTCATTATGGGGAAGAGACATTATGGACGATATGGATGTAAGGTTAGTCACAGCTGATAATTTTGGGGATCAGCATTTTTCATTGGGGTCACTGAGAGCTCTTTATATGCAGAAAAGATACAATGAAAGTCAGATTCACCTATATGGCTCAATCAGTGGCCCCTAACAGAAGAAAAAATACAGGCTATAGAAGTGTTGGTCCAGGAACAGTTAGATATAGGTCATTTAGAGGAGACAGTCAGTCCTTGGAATATGCCTATATTTGTTATAAAAAAGAGAAGTCAGGAAAATGGAGACTATTGCAAGATTTGAGAGCAGTCAATGGGAATATGCAGGACATGGGGGCATTGCAGCCTGGACTTCCATCTCCTGTGGCTGTTCCCTCTCAGACTTATGTTATCGTTATAGACCTAGAGGATTGTTTCTTTACTATTTAGTTACACTCTGAAGATTGTCAGCATTTTGCTTTTAGTATTCCATCAGTACATTTTAAAAGACCTTACAGAAGGTACCAATGGAAAGCCCTATCTCAAGTCATGAAAAATAGTCCAACTCAATGCCAAAAATTTGTAGATCAGGCTTTAATTAATATAAGAAAGAAATATCCCTCTGCTTATAACATTCAGTACATAGATGACATTTTAATATTAGAAAAGACTAAACTGCAGGCTGAAAGAGTTCTTGCCTTTGCAATTCAGGAACTTACTTCTTTTGAGTTAATAATTGCCCCAGATGAAATTCAAAGAAATAGATCTATTAATTATTTGGGATATGTTATTCATGATGATTTTATTAGCTCAAAAAGGTTTTTATTAGAATTGATAAGTTAAAAACTTTAAATGATTATTGAAAATTGTTGGGGAATGTTAATTGGATTAGACATTATTTAAAATTAACTACGGGAGAATTGAGTCCTTTATTCCTCATTTTACATGGGGACAAGGATCCAAAGTCAGCTAGATGTATGATTCCTGATGTGCTTAAAGCCCTAGCTTTCCTAGAACTAAGAATTAGTGCAGCTGTAGTTAAACAAATTGATTATACTAAAGAATGGGATTTATTAATATTAAGGACTCCCTTTACACCCACTGGATGCTTATGGCATGGAGTTTTAGAATGGATTCATCTACCTCATGTTCAACCAAAGAGGGTAGCCTCCTATTCATTTATGTCCACTTTGTTAGTGATCAAAGGAAGAAATAGATCCAAAGAATTGTTTGGTAAAGAGATGCAAAATATAATTATTCCTTACAATAAAAGGCAGTTTGAATATCTTCTGCAAGAAGATGAAAATTGGGGAATATCTCTGCAGGGATTTACAGGGCAAATTAAATATCATTATCCCAGACATCCTTTAATAGAATTTAGCAAAGAAACAGCTATGATATTTCCACAGCAGGGAAGTTAAGTACCTCTAGAGAGAGAGAGAGATGCATTTTTACAGACAGATCTTCCAATGGAAGGTCTGTGGTGTATTCAGAGGGACAGTCCCCCATTATTACACAAGGAGAAAAAAATCTGCTCAGCAGGCTGAAATTATGGCTATATGACTAGCTTTTGACCATTTCAAAGAAAATTTTAACCTTTATATAGACTCTAAGTATGTGGTTAGTCTGTTTCCTGCCATAGAGACAGCCTTGCTGTCGGGACAGTCTGCTATAATTTCCTTACTCAGTAAGCTGCAAAAACTGATTCAAGAAAGGTCAGAAAAGTTTTTTATAGGACACATAAGAGGGCATTCCAATTTTTCTGGACATTTGAGTGGGAGGAATAACATGGCAGATATCCTCACAGAAGCAATGATTATGACAGCCCTAGAGCAGGCCATAAATAGCCATGCTCTGCATCACCAAAATGCACTAGCCTTAAAAATAATGTTTTTATATAAGCAGAGAACAAGCAAGATGCATTGTAAAAGACTGTTCTCATTGCCCTCAGTTATATAATCCTCCTAAAATGGGGGTGAACCCTGGGGGATTAAAAGCTCTTGCCCTTGGGCAGATGGATGTAACACACATGCTAGAGTTCGGTAAATTGTCTTATGTTCATGTTATAGTGGGCACTTATTCACATGCAGTAATAGCCTCTGCTAGAACAGGAGAAGCAATTAAAGATGTAATTCAACACCTAGTACTATGTTTCTCAGTTTTAGGAGTTCCAACAACAATTAAAACTGATAACACCCCTGCATATATCTCAAAAGCTTTTAATTAATTTTTCATATCTTGGGGGTATATATCATAAAACAGGAACTCCTTATAATCCTCAAGGACAGATCATTATTGGAAGAACACATCAGACTTTAAAAAAAATCAAATTCCAAGGTTAAAAGCAGGAAACTCCTATTATTCTCCTCATCCTCTTTTGACCCATTCCCTTTTTATCATAAATCATTTAAATACTAATGAACAGGAGAAGTCCCCAATGATGAGATATTGGGGAGTTATAATAAATGAAAGCCTCCCAGTAGTTATGTGGAAGGATCTATTTTCCAGGGCCTGGAAAGACCCGGATGCTTTAATTGCCTCTGGGAGAAGCTATGCTTGTGTTTTTCCCCAGGATGCTGACTCCCCCATCTGGGTTCCAGACCCTTGCCTATCTCGCTGGCAAAGGAGGAAGTGAAAGCAGGAGGTTTGCAGAGCCAGGGTGAAGCTACAGAGACTTTCACTGACCACGGAGAAGGCCACAACAACACTGGTGCTGCCGACGTGGACACAGCTGAGGAATCTGACAAAAGCAGCTAAAGACTTAGTCATTCTCAACAGCAGCCTGTAACACCTGGGACAATATTTGTAGCTATTCTTGTTCTTTTGTCTGTATAACCCCAGGTAACTTCAGGAGAAAGTTATTGGGTCTATGTCTTTTAGCCTCCACTGATTCATCCTGTGGGGTGGGCTCACATTAAGGTCATGACTCTGACTTTTTGGGAGGTTACCAAGATTATGATCATGGGGTCAATATTTCTGCTTATATAAATTATGAGGGTAGAACAGATTCAGTTCCTATATGTCTTGTGCTGCGAGGAGCTGCTCCTGTAGGATGCTTGCCAGTGAATTATAGGACTTTCTTGACTGATGCTCCTGATCCTTCAGATAATGCTGAGAAAGAAGGGAAAAGATTGATGTGGGAATTGCAAATCCCTACTTTGGGACATGTCATTTATAACGAATCTTTTGTTATTGTTCCTCATATGCCTTTACCTATTTGTTTATAAGAGTATAGAGATAAAGATCAGTTTGGGGCGGGAGGAACAGAAAGCTACTCGACTTGGTTGGAATGTGGATTTCCTCACTCAGGTTCCAAGTTCCACCGGTGGGTATTCAAGAGGAAGTATGGCCCTTCTCTATTAGTTCTCCTAATTATGATTTTGCTGGTTATTTAAAAAGTAACTCTGATAACTTCAATGGATATACCACTGATACTTATTCAGAGAAGGTACAAAGATGGTTTTCTCCTGGTTTTGTAGCACCTATTTGTGTAGCCAAATCTTCAAAATCAAATGAAACAGTCCTCCATTTGGATTTGTTTCACTTAGCTGCAGCTGCTAATATGATTCTTTTATAGAAACCTAAAGCTCACCTTTGGCTGCTCAGGCATGTGTGTCCTATCCCTTTGGCAAGTTGTTTTGACATAAAGATAGAATTAATATTTCTAAAGAAGGAAATTAATTTAGGATCACTTGCTCTTCCTGTCAACTTACAAATTGTGTAGATTTAGGAATTAATAAAGAATTTGTGGTAATGGTTATTGTAAAGAGGCCAGCTTATATAATGTTGCCTGTAGGCTTGGGGTAAGATCCTTGGTTTGAAAATTCTGCCTTGTAAGCATTAACAAAGCTAAATAAATTAATAAGACAAAACGGTTTGTGGCTAAATTAATTTTGGGAATTTCAGCATTAATAGCCATATTAACGTCCTTTGCAGTTTCCACTATATGTTTAGTTAAAGAAATACATACTGATCATTTTGTTAGAGAAATGCATAAAAATATATCATTCACTCTCTCTGAGCAATGGTTATGATAAAATGTTTGAAGCTAAACTTCATGCTTTAGAAGAAGTAGTGGTAGCTATGGGACAAGATGTAGCTAAATATCAAAATGCACATGAAAACCAAGTGTCATGCTAGCTTTCAGAGTATTTGTGTCATGCCTTTGCCTTATAATTCTACTGCAGATTGGGAGAAAACTCAGGCTCATTTACAAGGAGTTTGGAAAGATTCAGATATTACTCATGATTTAGAAAGCTTACAGTAAGAGATTACAGAAATGAGTAATAGCCACCTGGATACAGGGAACTTAGATAAATTAGCTGAAAAATTAAATAAAAATATACAGTCTTTGAATCCCTTGAATTGGACACAATATATTGTTTTTGCAGGAGTCAAGTTGCTGCTCTTTGTAGTAGTCATGATCTTGTTTCCAATTTTATTTAGGTTGGTACTGCAGACCCTAACCACAGTAAAGCATGATATCCTGGAACTTCGCTAAACAAACAAACAAACAAACAAACAAAAAACAGGAAATGCCACACCAAGTCTGGGGGAGTCTATGTGGCATGGCAAAAGTCATGTTTTTAGACATGAGGTGTGTGTTCCATGGCACTTGGCCTCCTGGAGGTCCCTGGCATCCTGCTTCTGCAAGCTGTTCCAGTGCATTGATCAAATTCTGTGGATATGGGTTCTGTGCCTTGTCCTTTTTGATTTTTATGATAATAGCATAATGCAATCTGGCCAGATCTTGATAGATCAAGGGCCCAAGGGATGTACCAGGAAACATTCCTGATAGCATGATCACTCCAGGGCCTACAAAGACTGATGCCAATGAACCCTATGACCAGCACCAGATAATATCAGACTTGGGTCAAAGAAGATTCATGAATTGTTCAACACAAGATTCCTCATTTTTCCAAGCTTTACTCAGTTAAGTGGAAGAAAAATGAGATATTTGTAGATGTAATAAATTAGTTATAATAGGAAAAGTTGTTTGTGAAAAATCCAGATATAGTGGATAGTGAAAGGATAAAAGTGCAACAGCTGGTAGGGAAAGAACAGGATGGTATCTATTAAGGAGAATAGTCTGGAAACTCGAATAATTATAATATATGGTAGGAAGCATTATTTAGAGGGTGTTGGTGGGCTTCTTTAGTAAATAGAGAAATTTCACAAAGGCTTCCAAATTGGGCTGACTGGCCATAAAATATTAATAATATTACTAGCGACAGCAAATTTGCTCAGGTGATAGTTTGGCAGAATTCTAAGAATAGGTGACCTCATGTCTGGGTCGATTAACCACTGTCTGTGTACCAAAAGGTTCCCCCAAAATACTTCCTGCTCTGTGCTTTTTAGTTTTGAGCTAAGTTGTAATATGTAACCCCCCCATCTGATCATCACCTGATGTAACCTGGCATGAAATCAAGAAGTAGTTCCTAAAATCATGTGTATATATCTGAGATGTTTACAGAAGTAAAATTGCAGCAGATTCAAACCGCTTTTTGGTGAGTTGCATCTGTCTGTCACTCAGCTGACTCCTTACCTAAGTACTGAGACCCTCCTTCTCCCAGGGTAGGAGACCTGACTGGGTCTGTCCTTGGTAGAAAATAATCTGACATTATTTCTTGGACACATATTTATATTTAATTTTGATGTTTTTTTTCTTCTTTTTTTTTACTGAAAAAGTAAGTAAAAACATTTTATGAGAAGATTTACATTTTATGAGATCTCATTTTATGAGAAGATTTATATGGAAAATATTTCTGACAAATTGAAGAAATAGAAAAAACTGTTAAAATTGATAATTTTTATGGAAAATAAAGAATAAAATGGTAGGCACAAAACATTGCTAAATTAATTGAAAAAGAAAGCATAAATATTTTATTATAGAACTGAAGATTTACAGTAGCCTTCCTATACTCAAAGGATAAACAGACTGAGAAAGAAATTAGGGAAATGATACCCTTTACCATAGCCACAAACAATATAAAATTATTTTGGTGTGACTCTAACCAAACAAGAGAAAGATCTATATGACAGGAACATCAAGTCTTTGAAGAAAGAAATCGAAGAAGACCTCAGAAGATGGAAAAATCTTCCATGCTCTTGGATTGGCAGGATTAATATATTAAAAATGAGCATCTTGCCAAAAGCAATGTACAGATTCAATGTAGTTCTCATCAAAATCCCAACTAAATTCTTCATAGACTTAGAAAATGCAATTCTCATATTCATCTGGAATAACGAAAAACCCAGGATAGCTAAAACTATCCTCATCAGTAATAGAACTTCTGGAGGAATCAGTATCCCTACCTCAAGCAGTACTACAAAAAAATTTTGTTAAAATCTGCATGGTATTGGTACAGTGACAAGCAAGTAGATCAATGGAATAGAATTGAAGACCTGAAAATGAACTCACAGGATTCTGGTTACTTGATCTTTGGTAAGTAGAAAAAAGATAGCCTCTTCAACAAATGGTACTGGTTCAACTGGAGGTCATCATGCAGAAGAATGTGAATTGATCCACTCTTATCTCCTCATACTAAACTCAACTCCAAGTGGATCAAGGACCTCCACATAAAACCAGACACATGGAAACTAATAGAAAAGAAACTGGGGAAGAGCCTTGAAGACATGGGCACAGAGGGAAATTTCCTGTACAGAACACCAATAGCTTATGTTTGGAGATCAAGAATTGACAAATGGAACCTCATAAAATTACAAAGTTTCTGTAAGGTAAAGGACACAGTCAGAAGGACAAAACAGCAACCAACAAATTGGGAAAAGATTTTCACCAACCCTACATCTGACAGAGAGCTAATATCCAATATATACAAAGAACTCAAGGTAGACTCCTGAGAGCCAAATAACCCTATTAAAAATGGGTACAGAACTAAACAAAAAATTTTCACCTGAAGAAATTCGGATGGCTGGAAGCACCTTAAGAAATGTTCAACATCATTAGTCATTAGGGAAATGCAAATCAAACAGCCCTGAGATTTCACCTCACACCAGTCAGAATGGCTAAGATTAAAAACCCAGGAGACAGCAGGTGTTGGCCAGGATGTGGAGAAACAGGAACATTCCTCCACTGCTGGTGAAATTGCAAGATGGTACAACCTCTCTGGAAATCAGTCTGGTGGCTCCTCAGAAAACTGGGCATGACACTTCCAGAGGACCCTGTTATACTACTTCTGGGTATATACCCAGAGGATTCCCCAGCATGTAATAAGGATATTTGCTCCACTATGTTCATAGCAGCCCTATTTATAATAGCCAGAAGCTGGAATGAACACAGATGTCCCTCAATGGAGGAATGGATACAGAAAATGTGGTATATTTATACAATGTAGTACCACTCAGCAATTAAGATCAATGTATTCAGGAAAATTTTAGGCAAATGATTGAAACTACAAAACATCATCCTAAGTGAAGTAACCCAATCACAGAAGAATACACATGAAATGCAATCACTGATAAGTGGATATTAATTAGCCTAGAAGCTCTGAATACTCAAGACACAATTAGTATATCAAATGGTTCCCAAGAAGAAGGAAGGAGAGGGCCCTGGTCCTGAAAAAGCTTGAACCAATATTCTAGGGGAGTACCAGGACAGAGAAAAGGGAGGGGTGATTGGGGAATGGGCAGAGGGAAGAGGACTCATGGGATATATGTGAGGGGTGGGAATGGGCAGAGGGAAGAGGACTCATGGGATATATGTGAGGGGTAATCAGGAAAGGGGAAAGCATTTGAAATATAAACAAAGAATATAGAAAATTAAAAAATACTAAATGAATTAAAAGAGGAATTACAAACATTTTCTGATAAAATTGAAGATTTATATGAAAAATATTCCTGTTAGTCTATCTTTGTATTGGGGAATTGACTTCATTGATGTTAAGAGATATTAAGGGATAGTGATTGTTGCTTCCTGTTATTTTTTATGTTGTGTGTGTGTGTAGGTGTGTGTGTGTGTGTGTGTGTGTGTGTGTGTGTATTTTCCTGTAATTCTATAAGGGACTTTTGTGTTTCCTCTTTAAGGGCTTCTACCTGTTGACTCATGTTCTCCTGTATTTCTTTAAGGGCGTTATTTATATCCTTGAAGTCCTCTATCAGCATCCTGGGATGCGATTTTAAATAAATTTCTTGCTTTTATCATGTGTTGGGGTATCCAGGACTTGCTCTGGTGGGAGAACTGGGTCCTGTTGTTGCCAAGTAGCCTTGGTTTCTCTTGGTAGGGTTCTTGTGCTTGCATTTTGCCATCTAGTTATCTCTGCTGTTACCTTATCCTTCCTGTGGGCCTATAAGCCTGTGTCAGGACTCCTGGGAGACCAACTCTCTTCTGGCTGGGTCTATGCACAAAAGACTGTAGAACTGCCTGGCTCTTTGGTGTAAATGGTGGTGGGAAGACCTCCATCCCTGTTGCTCCACTGATCATATTCCCCACATGGTCATAGTTCTTCCTTTCCAGAGAGAAAGTGGAGAGCTCACCTCCACACTCAGAAGTGGAGGCACTGCTGGGAGATCACCCTCTCCTGGTTGACTATGCAGAGAAGGCTGTGGAGTTTCCTGGCTCCCTGGTGCAAATGGCTGCTGGAAGACTCCTGTCCCACCAGCTTCACTGATCTTATGCCCTGTGTGCTCCTAGCTGTTCCTATCCAGAAAGATATTGGAGAGAAGGTGATTTCACCTCCATAGTCAGAAGTCTATGTTCAATGTATTGCTGGGTAAATTACTATCTACTCAGGACACTGAGGGGACTAAATTGGCACTTTATTTATACCTAATGACTTTTTCAAATTTGCTGGCCAGAAACTAAACCCACAGTTACTCGATTAATTTTAAGTTTTCATTTAATAGTATAACAATAGTGTACAATTGTTTGATTAACAATCTATTGCTATACACCAAGAAATATCAAATATTTGAACTATACACAATAATAAACACTAACACCCTTCTTAATTCCTACTCTCATAAAGTATGGTCATCAGTGAACATACTTACTTGACTTACTATGAGCTACGTCTGTCAGAGGTTATATTGTTCATGACTACAAATGTAATCCCCTTATTATTTGATATATTTCCTCTCAGTATAAAGACCAAGGGCACAGAAGACACAAATTCAAACATGCAAGTACGTTTCCATTCCCTATTTGTTTAGTGTATGATATGATGACATTGGACAAAGACTCATGGACAATTCCTAATGTAACTAAAAATAATGTTTTCAAAGTTCTGGCATATCTGTTAACTTTCATATGCTTCCAGCACAACAACATCATATTCCACTAGAAGTATTTCACCTTAGCAAAAATGAAACCCTTAGAGTTCAGAAATCCAAGGTGAAAGACATCACAAGGCTAAAACAGCATTTGGCTCAGCTTTGTTGTACTTGTCAACAGTTGTGGTGCCTTCATGGATCTTGCCACATTTTATTAGTCAGGGCTGTGCCACCCATGGGACAGCATAAAGTAGGAAATTGCACAATAGAGTTTCCTGTGTTCAGGTATTGAGTTCACAGTCAAGATTAACACTTGCATGCACTGAAACACCAAAGCAAATAGTTCTTATTTGTTTGTTTGTTTATTTATTTATTTATTTATTTATTTTATTGGTTATTTTAATTACTTGCATTTCAAATGTTATCCCACTTCCCAGTTTCCCCTCCACAAACTCCTATTCCATCCTCCTCCCACTGCCTCTATGAGGAGGCTCTGCTACCCACCCACTTCCATCTCAGCACCCTAGCATTCCCCTATGCTCAGACTCAGAACCAATGGCTTACCTCCCATTGATATCCAATAAGCAGGGATTAAATCACCAGCCAAAGAGTGCACATGGGAGGATCAAGGGCTCCAACTGGATATGTAGCAGAGGATTGCCTTATCTGGCAAACCGCTCTTATACCTGCATTACTGAAAAAAAAATGGATCTTGAGGCTTAAGTCTACTGCTCATTTTCCTACATACATATCTGAAATTGATGAAGGCACTGTCTTTCCTTAGATAAGAATTGAAATATCTTTTCTTTCTTTCTTTCTTTCTTTCTTTCTTTCTTTCTTTCTTTTTTATTTTTTTACTCTTTCTCATTTTCTTCTTTTTTTATTGGATATATTCTATATTTACATTTCATTTCCCTTTTTTGTTTCCCCATCCCCCTAAGGTCCCACATGCCCTTTTCCTCCCACTGCTCCCTCATCTACCCCTTCCCACTTCCCTATTCTGGTATTCCCCTACACTGATGTTTTGATTCTTTCCAGCATTAGTGTCCATTCCTTTCTTCTTGTCAGACATCATTTCGTATGTGAATTGTGTCTTTGGTGTCCCACAATTAAAAACTGCATGGTATTGGTACAGTGACAGGGAAGTGGATCAATGGAATAGGATAGAAGACCCAGAATTGAACCCACACATATATAGCCAATTGATATTCGATAAAGGAGCTGAAAACATCCAGTGGAAAAAAGATAGACTTTTCAACAAATGGTGCTGGCTCAACTGGAGGTCAACATGCAGAAGAATGAGAATTGATCCACTCTTATCTCCTTGCACTAATCTCAACTCCAAGTGGATCAAGGACCTCCACATAAAACCAGACACACTAAAACTAATAGAAAAGAAACTGGGGAAGACCCTTGAAGACATTGGCTCAGGGGGAAAATTCCTGAACAGAACACCAATCGCTTATGCTCTGAAATATCTTATTTCTATCTAAAACAGACTCTGAATTCATTGTGTTAGTATGTCCTCTCTGTCTCAAAAAAGTAAGCTATTCAGTATTCTTCACAATATACCATTTCAATCTCCATTAAGCAAATACTTTTTGAAGTGTTCCCATTTGCTGTCAAGAAGAAATCAAAATGATACGACTGAATACCCTACCAAAGTCAATTTAAGAGATCATGATTTTTTGGGGGGGGCATACTATGCCAAATTACAGTTCATCATTGCAAGGACTTTAAGGTGGCAAGATCTTGAAGCAGGGTGTCACATTATATTCATAGACAATGCCAGAGATCAATGAATTAATGCATGCATGCATGCTAATATTCAGCTGGCTCTATTTAATACTTACAGATGCTCTTTGTAGGACAATATTTTGCACAAAATTAAGCTCATTTTCCCAAATCAGTTAACTAAAGATAAATCCTCACACATGGGCTAAGATATAGCTTCAATAATTTCTCACTGATATCCTTTATGTCTTCCTTCATCTGTGAGAAGTTGGCTATTAATACAAATTATAATGTATTTTACTGTGCTTGTGTAGGCAAAAATATTCCCAAGTTTCTCTAATACTACATTTACCCTGATATCAGTAAAGTGTATCCAAGTTAGCATGCTAAGAGAATAGCTGGTTTACTCCAGCATTTAGATGCTCTTAAAGATATTATATGGGCCCAACTGAGAACTTTTATGTGTTACTGGCAAAGAATATGGCACAAATCAACAACATCTAGGATATTAGGTGTTTGGGAAACATTCTTTTGTACTGTATTCTAACTGGTGTGTTACTAAGACAAGGTAGTTGAGACACATGGCTCCAACTGGGGATCAAGAGAAAGAGAAAGGATTATGTTATGCACATCAGAGCCCCTCTGAAAACAAATGACAAGTAAGAACTCCTTCCCTGCAGCTGCATGCAACACTGTTTAGCTGTTTCAAAATAAGCAGTACGGTTCCTGTTTTCACAAAACATTTAAATGACCCTTATGCAGAAAAAGCCACAGCACTTCCTTTCTCTACATATAAGAACCCGAGATCTCCTGATTCTGGTCACAACAGGGTTCTTAACCCCAACCATGCTTCTTCTAGACACCTGGACCCACATTCTTCACAGTGTCCTGCTGTTGAGCCAGCTTCTGGGACTTAAAGGTGAGCATGTCCCAACAATAGAATCATTTTCTTGACTCTGAGCTACTCTTATCACTGAAACGAAAAGAGTCCAGTTAAATACTGAACTGTCACAGGAGAGGTCAGAACAATATCTCACATAATAGAGTCAGAATTCTGAGCATTGCCTGTACTGGAATGTGAGGTTATAGCTTTGATACATAGAATATAAATAATTCATCCATAACTGTTTTCCACATGTCTCTGCTTTCTTAACCCTCTCTAGTGAGCTTTAGTTCCTTCTTTTGTCCCAGATGGGATTAGTTATAATCTTCTTCGTGCAGGTATGTTGTCAGGTTTTTCTTAGCTTTCTTTTTATTTATTATTTTATTTATTTACATTTCAAATATTATTCCCCCTTCCTGAATTCTCCTCCACAAACCCCTTTCCATAGCCAACCCCGCTTTTATGAGGGTGCTCCTGCACCTACAACCATTCCCATTTTACCACCCTAGCATTCCCCTACACTGGGCTATCAACCCTCCACAAGACCAAGGAGATCCCCTCTTGTTGATGCCAGATAAAGCAATCCTCTGCTACATAAGTATTGAAGCCATGTGTCCCTCCATGTGTATGCTTTGGATGGTGGTTTAGTCCCTGGGAGTTCTGGAGGTGGGGAGCTCTGGTTTGTTGATATTGCTGTTCTTCCTATTAGGTTGTACACCCCTCCAGCTTCAACAGTCCTTCCCCTAACTCATCCATTCTTGGTCCCTGTGCTCAGTCTGGTGTTTAGCTGTGAGCATCTGCATCTGCATTGGTTAAGCTCTGGCAGATCCTCTCAGGGGAGAGCCATATCAGGCTCCTGTCAGCAAGCACTTCCTTGCATTAGCAATAATGCCTGAGTTTGGAGTCTGCAGATGGGATGGATTCGTAAGTAGGTCAGACTCTGGATGGACTTTCCTTTAGTCTCTGCTCTACTCTTTGTCCCTGCACTCCCTTTAGACAGGAACAATTCTGGTAATATTTTTGAGGTGGGTGGGTGGCCCAATTACTCAAGTAGGGGTTGTACCTAACCTCTGGATATGGTCTCTACAAGTTCTCTCTTTTGATGGGTATTTCTGCTTATGTCATTCCCGTTGGGCCCTGAGAAGCTCTTCCTTTCCTGGAATCTGAGACCTTCAAGTAGCCACCCTCAATTCCCCATCCACTGCTGCTACACACCTCCTTTCAAGTTCCTGACTATCCTGTATTTCTCCCCATTTCCTCCTACACCTGATCCTGTCACTTTTTTCCCTTCTCTGCCTTCTCCCTCCTAGGTCCCTCCTTCCTTCCCACTAACTCCATTGATTATTTTGTTCCCCATTCTAAGTAGGACTGAAGCATCCACATCTTGGTCTTCCTTCTTTTTGAGCTTCATATGGTCTGTGAGTTATATCATGTGTATTCCCAGCTTTTTGCTTAATATCCACTTTTCAATTAGTATATCCCAAGTGTGGTCTTTGTGATTGGTTCACCTCACTCAGGATGATGCTTTCTAGTTCTATCCATTTGCCTGTGAATTAGAAACAATGAAGTCATTGTTTCTAATAGCTGAGAGGTACTCCATTGTGTAAATGTATCACATTTTCTGCATCCATTCTTCTATTGAGGGCCGTCTGGGTTCTTTCCAGTTTTGGGCTATTATAAATAAAGCTGCTATAAACATAGTGGAGAATGTGTACTTGGTATAGGTTGGAGTACCTTTTTGGTGTATACCTAGGAATGATAGAGCTTGGTTCTCTGGTTGCACTATATCCTTTTTTTTTTTTTTTGAGGAACTTCCAGACTGATTTCTATAGTGGTTTTAACAGCTTGCAATCCCAACCACAATGGGGGAGTGCTCTTTCTCCACATCCTCACCACCATCTGCTGCTACCTGAATTTTTATCTTAGCTATTCTGACTGGTGTGAGGTAGAATCTCAGGGTCATTTTGCTTTGCATTTCACTGATGACTAAGGATGCTGAACATTTCTTTAGGTGCCTCTTGGCCATTTGAGATTCCCCAGTTGAGAATTCTTTGCTTACCACTGTACCCCATTTTTAAATAAGGTTATTTTATTATCTTGAGTCTACCTTTTTGAGTTCTTTGTATATTTTCGCTATTTTTCCTCTATCAGATGCAGGATTGGTAAAGTCTTTTCCCAATCTGTAGGTTGCTACTTTTGTCCCATTGCAAATGTACTTTGCCTAACTGGAGCTTTTCAATTTTTGTGCAATCCCATTTGTCAATAGTTGATCTTAGAGCCTGAGCCATTGGTATTTTGTTCGGGACTTTTCCCCCTATGCTGATATGTTTGAGGCTCTTTCCCACCTTCTCTTCAGTTAGATTCAGTTTGTCTATTTATATTTTTTTAGTTGAAAGACAATCAATTTAATAAAGGTGCAGCACAAAAGACAACAAAATATGCATGCACGTGAGTTACTCTCTATGATAATTACCAGAAGATTGTTTTATTTATTGCTTGCAGGTACCATCAGATTTTTTTGGGATATTTTCTTTATTTACATTTCAAATGTTATCCTCTTTGCTGGTTCCTTCTGCAGAAACCCCCTGTCTCAGTTCCCTCTTCTTCTATGAGGGTATTCTCCCATCCACACATCTACACATTTCCACATCCCCACCCTGACATTTTGCTATATTGAGGCCTCAAGCCTTCACAGCACCAAGGGTCTCTCCTCCTATTGATGCCTGACAAGGACCATCCTCTGCTACATATTCGGCTGGAGGCATGGGTCTCTCCATATATACTCCTTGGTTGGTGGTTTAGTCCCTTGAATTTCTGTTCACAGATATTTTTCAAATCAATTACAAGCTAATTCAGCAAGAAATAATTATATCCAGATCCCCATCAGTATTTAGAGCTAGACATACCTTAATAAACTGTACCTAGCTCTATATCTCTATGCAGATCATCCAATGACAGTTGAAAGAATTATGAATTGTAAGACCCAAAAGAAAAATGGGGGGCACCCCAGCACCCCACGCCTTGGAAACCATCACCCCAATCACTCAGGAGAAACAGTCTTGATGCAAATAGCAAGAGGATTTTAATTCCAGAGCTCTGGGGTCATGGCCATCTCCCACGCGGAGTTGATGACAGTGAACCCTGGGTGCAGAAACAGGACTGCTTTTTATAGGTTTACAGCAAAACCCGCCTACATAAGCCACTCCGTAGCTTCCAAGCCAATCAGTTTAAATTGTCTGAGCCCATGCTCTCTGAGAACCAGTCAGTTTCCTATAGAAGCCAGATGGGACCTGGTTAAGTCATTTCCTCTTACATGGCTGCCACACACAGGGTCACACCAGGGTTACGCACAGTGTCACATACGTAACTCCCATTACGCATTTAAAAGTCTTTCCAAGACTTTTTAAATGAAAGGATGCTGAATTTTGTCAAAAGATTTTTCAGCATCTAATGAAATGATCATGTGGGTTTTTTCCTTTGAGTTTGTTTATTGCATTGCATTCTCTGAGTAATGGATCGCATTGGAGGATTTCAGTATATTGAACCATCCCTGCATCCCTGAGATGAAACCTACTTGATCATGGTGAATGATTGTTTTAATGTGTTCTTGGATTAGTTTGGCAAGAATGTTATTGAGGATTTTTGCATTGATATTTATTAGAAGATCTAAGTGGATCAAGGATTTCTACATAAAATTAGACATACTGAAACTAATAGAAGAGAAACTGGGGAAGATTCTTGAGGACATAGGCACAGGGGGAAAGTTCCTGAACAGAACAGCAATAGTTTATGTTCTAATATCAAGAATCAACAAATGGAACCTCATAAAATTACAAAGTTTCTATAAGGCAAAGGACACTGTCAAAAGGACAAAACAGCAACCAATAAATTGGGAAAATATCTTCACCAACCCTACTTCCAACAGAGGGCTAATATCCAATATATACAAAGAACTCAAGAACGTAGATTCCAGAGAGCCAAATAACCCTATTAAAAATGGGTACAGACCTAAACAAAGAATTTTCACCTGAAGAATTTCAGATGGCTGAGAAGCACCTAAAGAAATGTTCAACATCATTAGTCATTAGGGAAATTCAAATCAAACCAACCCTGAGATTCCACCACACACCAGTCAGAATGTCTAGATTAAAAACTCAGGAGACAGCAGGTATTGGTGAGGATGTGGAGAAAGATGAACACTCCTCCACTACTGGTGGGATTGCAAGCTGGTATAACCACTCTAGATATCATTCTGGCAGTTCCTCAGAAAACTGGGCATGACACTTCTGGAGGACCCTGATATTCCACTCCTGGGCATATACCCAGAGAATTCCCCATCATGTAATAAGGACACATGCTCCACTACGTTTATAACAACCTTATTTATAATAGCCAGAACCTGGAAAGGGCCCAGATGTTCCTCAGTGGAGGAATGGATACAGTAAATGTGGTATATTTACACAATGGAATACTACTCAGCAATTAAAAACAATGAATTCGTGAAATTATTAGGCAAATGGTTGGAACTGGAAAATATCATCCTAAGTGAGGTAACCCATTCACAAAAGCACACACATGGAATGCAGTCTCTGATAAGTGGATATTAGCCCAGAAGCTCTGAATACCCAAGACACAATTCAGGTATCAAATCATTCCCAAGAAGAGGGAAGGAGAGGGACTTGGTCCTGGAAAGGCTTCATGCAGCATTATAGGGGAGTACTAGCACAGAGAAATGGGAGGGGGTGATTGGGGAATGGTCGGAGGGAAGAGGCCTTATGGGACTTATGGGGAGTTGGGAACTGGTAAAGAGGAAATTATTTGGAATGTTAACAAAGAATATAAAAAATAAAATAAAATAAGCCATTTCAATGAAAAATTCCCAATCTAAAGATAGACATGCCTATGAACATAGAAGCCTACAGAACTTGAAATAGACTGAACCAGAAAAGAAACTTCTTCTATCATATAATAATTAAAACACAAAATGCACAAAACAGAAAAATATTAAAAATATGCAAAGTAACATATAAAGGCAGACCTAGAAGAATTACACCAAACATCTCACCAGAGATTCTAAAAGCCAGAAGATCCTGGGCAGATCTCATACAGACCCTAAGAGAACAGCAATGCCAGCCCAGGCTACTATATTCAACAAAACTCGCAATTAGTGTAGTTGGAGAAACCAAGATAATATTTGACAAAACCAAAGTTACACAATACCTTTCCACAAATCCAGCACTACAAATGTTAATAGAGAGAAATCTTCAATGCAAGGAGGGAATCCACAGCCTAAAAATAGCAAGAAAATATTCTTTTCAACAAACAAAAGAAGATAGCCACAAAAATATAATTCCACCTCTAACAACAAAAATAAAAGGAAGACACATTCTCTTTTCTTTAATATCTCTTAACATTGATTGACTCAATTCCACAAGAAAAAGACAGAATTTTAATACATACAGGAAATATACTCCAGTGTTAAGGCAGACACTACCTCAGAGTAAAACTCTGGAAAAAAGTCCGAGCAAATGGTCCCAAGAAACAAGCTGGTGTAGCTAATCTATTATCAAATAAATTGACTTTCACCAAAGTTTTCCAAAAGGATAAGGAAGGATACTTCATAAGAATGAAAGGAAAAATCCACCAAGATGAACTCTCCATTCTGGACATCTATGATCCAAATGGAAGGGCACTCACTTTCATAAAAGGAACTTTACTAAAGCTCAAAGGACACCTTGCATCTGACACAATAATAGTAGGAGAATGCAACACCCCATTCTCAGAAAAGGACAGATCATGGAAACAGAAACTAAACAGAGACACAGTGAAACAAACAGAAGTTATGATCCAAATGGATTTAAAGGATATTTAAAGAACATTTTTATCATAAAACAAAAGAATATACCTTCTCAGGACCTCATGGTACCTTCTCCAAAACTGACCATATCACATGTTACAAAATAGGCCTCAACAGATACAAGATTGAAGTAATCCCATGTATTCTATCAGATCACCACAGACTAGAACTGTGCTTCAATAACAACAACAATTAAAAGAAACAACAGAAATCCCACATAAACATGGAAGTTGAACAATTCTCTACTCAATGATAACTTGGTAGAGGAAGAAATGAAGAAAGAAATTAAAGAATTTGAGAATTTAATGAAAATGTAGGCACAATATACCTTATGATACTCAATAAAGGCAGTGCCAAGAGGCGAACTCTTAGCTCTGAGTGCCTCCAAAAAGAAACTGGAGGGAGCATACCCTACAACTTAACAGCACACCTGAAAGCTCTAGAACAAAATGAAGTAAATATACCCTAGGGGATTACATGGTAGGAAATAATCAATATCAGTGCTGAAATTAACCAAGTAAAAAGAAAAAGAATTGCACAAAGAATCAACACAACCAGGAGCTGTTTCTTTGAGAAAATTAACAAGATAAAAAAAATAAAAAAAAACCCTCAGTCAAACTAATCAGAGGGCACAAAGACAGTATCCAAATTAATAAAATCAGAAAAAAGGGTAGATATAACAGAGGAAACCAAGGAAATTCAATCATCAGATCCTACCATAAAAGCATATACTTAACAAAACTCTAAACTCTGGAAGAAATGGACAATTTTCTAGACAGATACCAGGTGCCAAAGTTAAATCAGGATCAGATAAACCATATAAGCATTCCAGAATTCCTAACGAAATAGAAGCAATCATTAAAATTCTCCCAATTAAAAAAGGCCAGGATCATATGGGTGTAATGCAGAGTTCTATTTGAACATCAAAGAAGATCTAAATACCAATCCTCTTCAAACTATTCCACAAAATAGAAAGAGAAAGAATGCTACCCAATCGGTCCTGTGAAGCTACACTTACACCTAAACCAAAGGCCCAACAAAGAAAGAGAACTTCTGACCAATTTCCATTTTGAATATAGATGCAAAACTACTGAATATAATTCTTGCAAACTGAATCCAAGAACACATCAAATCGATCATTCTCCATGATTAAGTAGGCTTCATCCCAGTGATGCAGGTTCTATATACAGAAAAACATCAGCATAATCCACTACATAAACAAACTCAAAGAAAAAAAACATATGTTCATTTCACCAGATACTGAGAAAGCATTTGACAAAATTCAAAATACCTTCATGTTAAAAAACTTAGAAAGGTCAGGAATTCAAGGCCCACAGCTTAACATAGTCAAAGCAATATATAGCAAGCCAGGAGCCAATATGAAACTAAATGGAGAGAAAATTAATACAATCCCACTAAAATCAGGGATTAGACAAAGCTGTCCACTCTCTCCCTATCTGTACAATATAGAAATTGACATTCTAATAGAGCAATTAGACAATCAAAGGAGGTCAAAGTGATACAAATTTGAAAGGAAGAAGTCAAAATATCACTATTTGCAGATGATATGATAGTATACTTAAGTGACCCCAAAAAATGCAAGGCAAAGGATGCTCTCAATAGGACAGAATAGCAATCCACAGTTTGGCGATGACTTTTACCAATCCTTCATATGATAGAGGGCTAATGTCCAATATATACAAAGAACTCAAGAATTTAGACTCTAGAGAACCAGCCGAAGAGTACACATGGAGGGACCCATGTCTCCAGCTACATATGGAGCAGACGATGACCATTTCAGACATCAGTGAGAGGAGAGACCATTGGTCCTGTGAAGACTAGATTCCCCAGAATAGGGGAATGCAAGTCAGGAACTTGGAGGGGGAAGAGGACGGGGAGGGGAGATGGGTTGGGGTTTTTTGGTGGGATAACATGGAAAGGGGTTAACATTTGAAATGTAAATAAAGCAAATACCTAATTAACAAAAGAAATTCAAGTCTCTAAAGAAAGAAACTGAAGAAGACCTCAGAAAATGGAAAGATCTCCAGTGCTAGTGGATTGGCAGAATTAATATAATAAAAATGGCCACCTTGCCCAAAACATACAGAAAATTCTATTTTTATTATTCTCTGCTCTGTCCTGGCAGTCAGAAATCTCTCTGGTGAGGCTTGTTAACTTTTTATGAGCCAGAGAGGAATGAACAGAAATGATTTAAAATATTTTATACAGGCTAATATGGATAACTATGTATGTGTATATGTGTACACACACACAGAGAGAGAGACACAGACACACACAGACACTCAGGCTGGTCCCAACTGTCTGTCACAATCAGCTTCAGAAGCATTCATGCACACTCACATGCATACATACACATGTACATATAGACAATTATACACATTTTGATGGATAGGTGGTTGAATGGTTGGGGTAGAGCTCCCCAAGGCAAGCCATCCAACAACATATGGAAGCAGAGGCTAAGTGGTGGTCAAGGTGTCAGAAGTTTTGGTTGTTTTGTTCTGAAAGGAGGGAGTAGAAAGGTTAGGATTGCAGATGGGGATCTTAACTGTTCTGGCTTGTGTGCCCTGCATATGAGCAGTAAATCTCTGTGCCAATAGGGAAAGATACATGGAATGTAGCAGGGGCAGTGTGTAGGGGAAGGTGTCAGTGGCTAGGGTAATGGCTTCCAAACCAAGGGGGTGGGAATTTCAGACTGTAGATAGAGCTCTCACATTGTGTGGATGGTATGACCTCCACCTGAACAGTGAATGTTCTCCTGAGTAGTGGAACTGTATGTAGGGAGAGTAATGTGGGTAGGAGATATATTTTTGTGTTTGGTGTGAGAAGATTGTTTCTTTGGGCTCTAAATCAAGGAAGTGCAAATGGAAGGGTTCAGAGAGCAGATGAGGCTCTTACCTGCTCTGGTTGGAAATTTTATTTCTTAATTAAGATGCATTTCATTAGGATCTATCTATGACATGATCACTCTACCTAATAAAGCAAATGCTATTATAAGGATATTGTAATCAAATTTATGTGTCACTATACTTAAGTACTTATATTTATATCTGCTTGGGGTAAAAGAGTCACATAATCACATCAAACACTATTATAACAGAATTTCACTATGTCACATTCACAGAATATAAAACAGAAGCAAATACTAATTAAGAATGATAATTCCAAACAAAATTAGGGCTTCAGTCAGAATCCTGTCACATTCCAAGTATGTCTGTTATTCAATAACATCTTCTATACTATATTCTTGTATTGAAATGCCCAAGTTAGAAGAACTATGCTCATGCATACATGGAGCTCTAGTGAGTAACAGGTTTTTGTTTTTATTTTTTAATCACAAATTTGAGGACCTTGTGGCTTTCCATCAGGTTGTAGGAAAATAACACTAACTGTTGTTTTCTGCAGGAGCAGCTATGAAAGAGCTGAAGGTGATCCAGCCTGAGAAGACAGTTTCTGTTGGTGCTGGAGAGATAGCTACTCTGAAATGCACAGTGACATCCCTGTTACCTGTGGGGCCCATCAGGTGGTTCAGGGGTGTAGGACAGAGTAGGCACTTGATATATAGTTTCTCAGGAGAACCCTTCCCCAGAGTAACAAGTGTTTCAGATGTTACAAAGAGAACCAACCTGGATTTTTCCATCCGCATCAGTAATGTCACTCTTGAAGATATGGGTACCTACTACTGTGTGAAGTTTCAGAGAGGAGTAGTAGAGCCTGACATAGAGATTGAGTCTGGAGGAGGCACAGAGATGTTCGTACTTGGTAAGTACTACATTTTCCTTTTCACCCATGGTTTCTCCTACAGGTTGAAATAGAGTCCAATATTCTGTGAACAAGTAAGAAACACATAAGGAACTCTAAAATACAAAGGTTCACTTTACCCCAAATCTGGAACAATGAAGCTAAGAAGAGAGGACATGCTACATGCTTGAGCTGGGAAATGGGTGTAAATTCATACATTTGGCTGCCTGCCCCTCAAAACTTATATTTCTCAATCTTTTTCAGATGAGTAGTTGGGTTTTGTCAGTTGGAATATAATGTAAGCAGGTGTGATGCCTTCTGAGTTTATATTGAATGAATTATTTCACTGTGTGAGATTTATACTCATATTTTATCCAACCAGAGATACTGAAACAAAACATTTTCAATTTACAATCCAATTTATATATTTTCTTTCCAGGTTTTGACTGTTGTCCCTGAACTTCTAAGCAATGTTATTATATCCATTTCTATATTTTTATTTTTTCATAAATGCTCAAATCCTTCTGTATACCTTTTAAGTTGAATGTCTACATTACCATACATTTTGGCTTTCCAATACCATTAGATTCCTGCATATAGGTTCTTTCTGTTTTGTGTTCTTATTTTGATATCCAGACACTTCCCTTTCTTTAATGCTTTTCCATACTTTCCCTTTGCTGTTTTCATATTTTAATTGGAGATTGCATAGTTTTGGTCAAATAGCACAGTATAGTGAATGCACTTATAATACAGTATAGTCTTTCCTGACTTTTTATATCCAGCCAAGAAGAGGGGAGAATTGTCAATGTTATAAAAGTCAGAGTTACTGAGAACACAGGGTGCAGTTATGAAAAGATAGATGACATAGGAGAGTATGCTCAGGAGACCAAACCATGTTCAAGGACAGAAACTAAGCCACCTGGACACTGGGGATATGTGACCCCATGTTCATTACCTTGTCTAACCAAATTTCAACTTCTAAACCACAAAGAATAATATAATAAATGCCTGTTGTGTAGTTGTGTCCCATAATCTTTATAGGAAGCTATTATATAAAACTTAAAATCAATACAATTCAGGAGCAAGAGAGATGGTACATGGGTTAAGTAAATTCATGCTCTTCCACAGGACATATTTTATATAAATATATGTATATGTATATATATATATATATATATACATACATATATATACATATGTATATGTATGTATGTATATAATGTGGTATAAAATGTGTTTTAATATGTTTTAAGTGGTAAATTTTAAAAAGTTCTTAATTCTTTTATGAATGTCATTATTCAATTATAAAATCTTAAGCACATCATATATGAAATGGCCAGTTTTGGTTGCATATTCCCCTTATTACTAATCTTGATATCTTGATTAGAGTCATCCCTACTGATTCCTGGGCATTTCCACTGATAGATTTTTACTTTATCCACCTAATAATCCCATTCCATTTTTTCTTCCAATATATCCCTCCATATTTCTACCACTGTATGATCCCTCCTGTTCCCATACTCAACTCCTTCCCCCCAAACTTCTGCATCTCTTCTATTTACCCATCTCAGGGAGATTCATTTGTCACCCCCTGAACCCTCCTTTCCACCTAGCCTATCAAGTGCTTTGGAGTATAGGATGATTATAAGTTATTTTACACTTAATATCTACTTATAAGTGAGTGTGTACTATGTTTTTCTACATCTGGGTTTGCTCATTCAGAAAAAGCTTTTAGTTCCTTCCATTCCATTTTTCCATTCATTTTTCTTTGTAAGGACCTCTATCATTTTCATAACATTGGGTTTATGATCATTTTGTGCAATAGCAATATTGGAATATTCTGGGAAGGGTGTAGTAAGATACCTGGAATCTGGTGATGCATATTACCAGAGCTGTTGATGATTATGTTCTTATACTAGAATTTTAAGATTTACATTCAGGATGAATATCAGTCTATGGGTCTATATCTGAGTGTGTTGTTGTTGAATGGTCTTGTATACCTTGCTTTTGTTCCTGCTTTCATCTTCCAGTCTTTGTTGTCTGTATTCCTGGTATCCAGCTTGACTTTTCATCAAGGAGGGAGTCTCAATTAGAGATGGGGGGGGGCAAGATTCCTGGAAGTTAGCATAGCACATGGTCCACATTTGTTCTTCTGCCTGGCATGGCCTGTCTTTCAGTACACATTATCCATCTATGTATGGGTGGGGTATGGCAACAGGGAGCAGGAAGAAGATGAGGTATCAGAAGTGTAGGTCATTTTACCCTGAAATGAAGTCTTTGGTGGGAATCATATCTTGTCTTCCTTGTGTTACCTGCACCTGGACTGTCAGTATCTGCCCTAGTAGGAGATGTATGGAGAAAAGCCATGGGCAGCTGGAGGTATTACTGGTTTGGGTCAAGATTTCCAAACTGAGAGAGTAGGAGAGTTAATACACCAGTTACCACTCTTATTATATTTGGCTATCATGGCCTTCATCTGAGTAATGAATATCTACATGAATAGTAGAAGTGTGGGGATATTGGCTGCTGTGGATGTTTAGGTATGTGTTGGTACCAGGAGCTAGGCTACCCTGGAATAATTTGAGGTGGAGCACATCATTGGACATAGCGGTAGCTTTGAAAACTTATGTTTTCTGGACTTCTCTCTCTAATATAGCTGGATTGTTGCTTATAACTTCTAAAAAGTCCTAAAACCATTCTGTGTTATTCTGTTTATAAACTACTGCTTGGGTGGTTAGTACTTGCTGTCTAGCAATGGAGAATGAATGAAACATTCATTGCTCTTGCTCTATACTCTGTCAATGCTGCCAGAAGCCTCTCTTGTGAGTCCTGTTACCTCTTTGTGAGCCTGAGAGGAAGGAAGAGAAATTTAATTAAAATGCTTTATATAGGCAAATATGGACATATATATCTATAGATCTATATAGATATCTATAATCATACATCCACACTCTTACTGAGCCAAACTGTCCATCCCAATCAACTCCAGAAGCATGGATGCATGCTTAGATGCATACAAATATATCCACATGTATGTATAGGCAAAAAGACATAAAAATTTGGATGGTTGGATAGATGGGTGGATGGATAATGGATGGATGGATGGATGGATGTATGCATGGATAAATGGATGGATGCATGGATAGATGGCTGGCTGGATGGGGCAGAGCTCCTCAAGGGCAAACATCGAACAACATATGGCAGCAGAGGCCAAGTGGTTGTCAAGGTATCAGAACTTTTGGTCATTTAGTTCTGAAAAGAGAGCATAGAAGTGCTTGGATTGCAGATGGGGATCTTACCTGTTCTGACTTTTGAGCCCTGCATGCAGTAGATCTGTGCCAAAATAGGGTAAGGTCCATGGAAAGAGTTAGGACTAGTATGTAGGGAAAGGTGTTAGTGGCTTCCAAACCAAAGGAGTGGGAAGTTCAGAGTGGGCTTCAAACCGAATCCTACCATGTTCCAAGTATCTCAGTTATTCAATTTTCCTCCTGTACTGTATTCTAGTATTGAAATGCACAACTATGAGGAACTATGATCATGCACATGCTGAACTCTATTGTGTAACATGTTTTTTTATTTTTAAATCACAAACTTGGGGAGCTTGTGGCTTTCCATCAGGATGAGCAATAACTGTTATTTTCTGCAGGAGCAGCTGCGAAAGAGCTGAAGGTGATCCAGCCTGAGAAGACAGTTTCTGTTCATGCTGGAGAGTCAGCCACTCTGAAATGCACAGTGACATCCCTGTTACCTGTGGGGCCCATCAAGTGGTTCAGAGGTGTAGGAGAGTGTAGGCATATGATATTTAGTTTCACAGGAGAAACCTTCCCCAGAATAACTCGTGTTTCAGATGTTACAAAGAGAAACAATCTGGATTTTTCCATCCACATCAGTAATGTCACTCTTGCTGATGTGGGTACCTACTACTGTGTGAAGTTCCTGAAAGGATCATTAGAGTCTGACTTTGAGATTCAGTCTGGAGGTGGCACTGAGCTGTTACTATTTGGTAAGTACTACATTTTACTTTTCATCCATGATTTCTCCTACAGGTTGAAATATTGTCCAATACTCTGTGAAAACAAGTAAGAAACACATGTAGAAGGGACCCGAATATACATAGTTTCACTTTATCCCATATTGGGACTGAGAACCCGGAGAAGAATAGAGAATATTCTAAGTGTTTGATGTTTCTCTTTCTTGGAAATGAGTATAAATTTATACATTTGTCTGCCTGCCCCACGAAACATGTTTCTCAAACTATCACAGATTAGTGGCTGCAGAAAGACCATGAAAGATGACTGCTGTATCTGGTGACAGGGTCAGACCAGACTTACTTTCATATCTGATTAAGTCTTCTCTTTCTGCCCAAACAACCTCAGGATTAGACATATCAGGTCCAATTCAAAATATCTGTAGAGACAGAAATCAGCTTTCAGGATGAGTATTTTACCCAAGGAGCATGTCTCCACCCTCTCAAGATGAAATGTACATCACAGCAGAAAGATCCAGGGCAGGGTGTTTTTCTCATTTCCTGTTTGTTCACAGCACACATTAAATTGCAGAGATGCCCACATTTCTTGTGGAAACCCATCCCTGGCTTAGATGGGGGCAATAAGCTAGGTCTTTGACTTGGGACTGTCAGAGAGAATTTTGTATCAGAGATCTATGCACACAGGCACTGAATGTTTGAGCTAATGTTGACTTGCTACCTGGAAGAAGGATCCATGTGGATCATATCCAATCAACATCCAAGGCAGCCAGATGTTCACTTTGAATTTCCTGACAGAAGAATGAAGTCTTTATCTAGGTCTTGATTTTGAGAATTTTAAAGCAGGAAGGACACTCACACTATCTATCCCAATCATGTTAGAGAAGTGAGTCCTGTATGCCAGTACCTTGTCCATAATCACACAGCCAGTTAGTGTTGAGATATACAATGGAATCCACCTTAAATTTCGGGACATCTTCTTGATATCCATGTGAGGAACATCTTCTCTACTTAAGTACCTGATGCACAAGAGATGTTGAATCAGAATTTCATGAAGCCAGCCAGCATTTTCATTCATCACCACCTCCAAAGTGTCAAAATTTTCCTCAAACACAGATTATAATATGCAATAATTATCAGAAAGCTACCCACAGATCGACAATATTTTCACCACATGTTGTTGGTAAGACTGTTCCCTATATGAGAAACTATAGTGCAGCAGCTAGAGATACAATTTTTCAGATTGCAGGCCATGAATATTTCATTTGATTTTATTTTGGCTACTAAAACAGTAGTTAGTCATTAGTAGTTAGCTGCTACATGGGTTCAGAGTAGACCTACTCATATATTCACCACCCTGACCATAAAAATGTCCACTCTATAGGAGTGCTGTGGCATTTAAGAATGAGTTAGTTTATAAGGATGTTACCATTTCCCCACTTGGGTGTAGTGTAGCAAATTTTCTCACAACCCTTCAGCGAAGAGAGACAAGGAGAATGGGTTTAATCTGAATTCATGCATATCATAAACAAGGACAATGAAGTTCTATGAAATGCAAAATACAGGAAACCCCAACCAGCAAGTGATTAAGATATGATGTAGTTTATAGCTTCTAATGATAATAGCTTTACTTGCAATATTATATAAGGATATTCTTAAGGATGTTGGTGTCAGACAGAGGGACAACAAATAGCAATTGCTATATGCCACATCTCTGTTATGTCATTTTCTCACTAAGCATATTCTATAAAAGTGAGGTCACTTCTTCCCTTTGGGGAAGACCTTGAAGTACATAGAAGGACCTGACATGTGAACAGATAATAAAGAGGCAAGGGTTGCTTACAACCTCTGCCTCATAGAGTAAACAGCACAGATGACTTTCTTCCTGCATAACTTGTTCTCTGACCAGCAACCATGGAACAAACCTGCCAATTGTTTCCAGGTTGAAAGTGTGAAGTATCCCTTGCCTTACAAAATTTCATGAGGTCCCATTTGTCAATTCTTGATCCTAGAGTATAAGCTATTGGAGTTCTGTTCAGGAACTTTCCCCCTGTGCCCATGTCCTCAAGGCTCTTCCCAAATTTCTTTTCTATTAGTTTCACTGTGTCTGGCTTTATGTGTAGGTCTTTGATCCACTTGGAGTTGAGCTTAGTGCAAGGCTATAAGAATGGATCAATTTGAATTCTTCTGCATGCTGACCTCCAGTTGAGCCAGCACCATTTGTTGAAAAGGCTATCTTTTTTTCCACTGGATGTTTTAAGCTCCTTTGTCGAAGATCAAGTGACCATAGGTGTGTGGGTTCATTTCTGGGTCTTCAATCCTATTCTATTGATCCGCCTGCCTGTCACTGTACCAATAGCATGCATTTTTAACACTATTGCTCCATAGTATTGCTTGAGGTCCAGGATACTGATTCTGCCAGAAGTTCTTTTACTGTTTAGAATAGTTTTAGCTATCCTGGTTTTTTTGTTATTCCAGATGAATTTGAGAATTGCAGTTTCTACCTGTATGAAGAACTGAGTTGGGATTTTGATGGGATTTTGTTGAATCTGTATATTGCCTTTGGCAAGATGGTCATTTTAACTATATTAATCCTGCTAATCCACAAACATGGAAGATTTTTGCATTTTCTGAGGTCTTTTTCAATTTCCTTCTTCAGAGACCTGAATTTCTTGTCATACCGGTCTATCACTTGTTTGGTTAGAGTCATACCATGATACGTTATATTGTTTGTGGCTGTTGTAATGGGTGTCATTTCCCTAATTTCTTTCTCAGCCTCTTTATCCTGTGAGTTGAGAAAGGCTACTCATTTGCTTGAGTTGATTTTATATCCAGCCACTTTGCTGAAATTGTTTATCAGCTATACATGCTCTCTGGTGGAATTTTTTGGGTCGCTTAAGTATACTAACATATCGTCTGCAAATAGTGGTAGTTAGACTTCTTGCTTTTTAGTTTGTATCCCATTGATCTCCTTATGTTGTCTAATTCCTCTAGCTAGAACTTCAAGTACTATATTGAAAAGATATGGAGAGAGGGGGCAGTTTTGTCTAATCCCTGATTTTAGTGGGATTGCTTCAAGTTTCTCTCCATTTAGTTTGATGTTGGCTACTGGTTTGCTGTATATTGCTTTGACTATGTCTAGGTATGGGCCTTGAGTTTCTGTTCCTTCCAAGTCTTTAGCATGAAAGGATGCTGAATTTTGACAAAACGGCAACCAACAATTTGGGAAAAGATCTTCACCAACCCTACATCCAACTGAGGACTAATATCGAATATACACAAAGAACTCAAAAAGTTAGACCCCAGAAAAGCAATAACACTATTAAAAAAAGGGGTACAGAGCTAAACAAAGAATTTTCACCTGAAGAACTTCAGATGGCTGAAGGAAATGCTCATCATCATTAGTCATTAGGGAAATGCAAATCAAAACAACCCTGAGATTTCACCTCACACCAGTCAGAATGCCAAAGAATAAAATCTCAGGAGACAGCAGGTTTTGGTGAGGATGTGGAGAAAGAGGAATACTCCTCCACTGCTGGTAGAATTGGAAGCTAGTACAACCACTCTGAAAATCAGTCTGGTGGGTGCTCAGAAAACTGTGCATGACACTTCTGGAGGACCCTGCTATACCACTCCTGGGAATATACCCAGAGGATTCCCCAGCATGTAATAAGGAGACATACTTCACTATGTTCATAGCAGCCCTATTTATCATAGCCAGAAGGTGGAAAGAACCCAGATGTCCCTCACCTGAGGAGTGGATACAAAAAATGTGGTATATATACACAATGGATTACTACTCAGCAATTAGAAACAATGAATTAATGAAATTCTTAGACAAATGGATGGAGCTGGAGAACATCATCCTAAGTGAGGTAACCCAGTCTCAAAAGAAAACTTATGGTATGCATTCACTGTTAAGCAGATATTAGCCTAGAAGTTTGGAATACCCAAGACACAATCCACATATTAAATGATGCCCAAGAAGAAGGAAAGAGTGGCCCCTGGTTCTGGAAAGTCTCAGTACAGCAGTGTAGGAGAATACCAGAACAGGGAAGTGGGAAGGGGTGTATTGGGGAACAGGATGATGGAAGAGGGCTTATGGGACTTTTGGGGAGGGGCGATCCAGGACAGGGGAAATCATTTGAAATGTAATTAAAGAATAATTTGAATGAAAAAAGGGAAACAAATCACAAAACAATAACAAAATGATATTTCTATGCGAGTTTGTAGATTATACATCATGATACATGTAACATTATGAATCAGCCTAAAATGAATAATCAATGTTTTCAAGTAAATTAATAAATATAAAACCTTTAGCATGTAAAGAAAAGTATGAAGTAAAAATAAATCAGAATATGTAGGAATCTTAGACCCCTGGAACAACAGCCACTTTCTGCACTGAACTACTTGGATCAGGAATCTAGCATACTATTCCTCAAGTTGGATTCTTGGAGTAGAAATAGAGCAATGTCAGTAAGGTGGTGTTAGTGGAGAACAGCAGCTTTCTTTTGAAAAATTAATGTTAAGTCACAGAAAATGACCTCTGAGATAGTTAGGAATAATATACAGTTTTTTTTTGTTTCAGCCTCAGCTTCTTTATTTGTAGCATGGTAATTATCACAGATCCTGCAGAGGGAAAGGCTTGACCACTGTATATCACCCAGCAAAACAGCATGTGAAAATACAGGTTGTATATCATGGTTGCTAATCCTTCCTCAACTCTTTGAAACTGGCCCTTCATTTTCCTTCTGTTGAATGAGGATACCTCTGTCCATTTTGAGTCTGCTATGACTACCTAGAGAAACAGTGAGTTTCTGGAATTAGGAGGCCATTGGGTGAGAAATCTTACTCTCTGTACAATTCTCAGTTTCCCCTTTTGTGATGATTACAGCCATGGTCAATGGTAGGTGTTTCTTGAGAAAAGAGAAAACATGCACATATTCTTGGCTGGTAGTTTCAGGGTCTTTAGGTGCATCACAATAGCAGCGGTTCTCATAAAAGAGGATTGAATCTAAATGCCTGGATAGTGTCCCAGCACTGCTAGCCTTCGACACGTATCCAGGATAAGATCTTCAACACAAGGTACTCGCTTCCTGTTAGCACAGAAAATAGACTTGCTCTAATGGAGTGAAGTCATATAACATACTTAGAGAAAATGCTGAGTGTTAGGAAATCACTGTAAGTGTGCTACTATTACATCATGTGGTCTTGGACATTGTACTTTCTCTATCTATGCTTTTGGTTCATTGACATGAAATTATGATAAATTTGAAGAATTATATAAAAAAACTTGTTAAAATTGAAGATTTTCATGAAAATTTATACAGATAAAATGGTAGACATAAAAATATTACTAAATGAATTGAGAAAGTAGAAAATTTTTCTGATGAAATTGGAGTTTTACGTGGATAATAATACAGATTAATTCATTGATGCATAAATATATCTAAATTAATTAAAGAGCAATTATAAACAATATTCCCATGTAAATCTTAAGTTTAATTATACAAGGTTTATAATTACACCTTCTTTTTTGATGTAATTTTTTATTGGATATATTCTATATTTACAATTCATTTCCCCTTTTCTGGTTCCCCACCCCCAAAAGTCCCACATGCCCTTTTCTGTCTCCCTGCTCCCTCATCCACCCCTCCCACCTCCCTGTTCTTGTACTCCCCCACAATGATGCTTTGGTCCATTCTAGCACCAGTGTCCACTCCTTTCTTCTTGTCAGACATCACTTGGTATGTGATTTATGTCTTTGGTGTTCCAAGATTCTAGGCTAATATCCACTTATCAGTGACTGCATACCATGGGTATTCTTTTGAGACTGGGTCACCTCACTTAGTATGATGTTCTCCAGCTCCATCCATTTCTCTAAGAATTTCATGAATTCATTGTTTCTAATGGCTGAATAGTACTCCATTGTGTATATATTCCACATTTTTTTTGTATCCATTCCTCAGTTGAGGGACATCTGGGTTCTTTCCAGCTTCTGGCTATTATATATAAGGCTGCTATGAACATAGTGGAGCATGTATCCTTATTGCTGGGGAATCTTCTGGGTATATTCCCAGGAGTGGTACGGCAGGGTCCTCTGGAAGTATCACGTCCAGTTTTCTGAGGAACCGCCAGACTGATTTCCAGAGTGGTTGTACCAGCTTGCATTCCCACCAGCAGTGGAGGAGTGTTCCTCTTTCTCCACATCCTCGCCAACACCTGATGTCTCCTGAGTTTTTAATCTTAGCCATTCTGACTGGTGTGAGGTGAAATCTCAGGGTTGTTTTGATTTGCATTTCCCTAATGACTAATGATGCTGAATATTTTTTAAGGTGTTTCTCAGCCATCCAAATTTCTTCAGGTGAAAATCTCTTTAGCTCTGTACCCCATTTTTGGATAGGGTTATTTGGTTTTCTGGGGTCTAACCTCTTGAGTTCTTTGTATACATTGGATATTAACCCTCTGTCAGATGTGGGGTTGGTAAAGTCTTTTCCCAATTTGTTGGTTGCTGATATTTTCCTTTTGACAGTGACTTTTGCCTTACAGAAACTTTGTAATTTTATGAGGTCTATTCTTTGTCTATTCTTGCTCTTATAGCATAAGCAATTGGTGTTCTGTTCAGGAATTTTCCCCCTGAGCCAATGTCCTCAAGGGTTTTCCCCAGTTTCTTTTCTATTAGTTTTAGTGTGTCTGGTTTTATGTGGAGGTCCTTGATCCACTTGGAGTTGAGCTTAGTACAAGGAGATAAGAGTGGATCCATTCTCATTCTTCTGCATGTTGACCTCCAGTGGAACCAGCACCATCTGTTGAAAAGGCTATCGTTTTTCCACTGGATGTTTTCAGCTCACTTGTAGAAGATCAATTGGCCATAGATATGTGGGTTCAATTCTGGGTCTTCGATACTACTCCATTGATCTGCCTCCCTGTCACTGAACCAATACCATGCAGTTTTTAACACTACTGCTCTGTAGTATTGCTTGAGGTCTGGGATATTGGTTCCCCCAGATGTTCTTCTGCTGTTGATGATAGTTTTAGCTATCCTGGGCTTTTTGTTATTCCAGATGAATTTGAGAATTGCTCTTTCTAACTCTATGAAGAACTGAGTTGGGATTTTGATGGGGATTGCGTTGAATCTGTATATTGCTTTTGGCAAGATTGCCATTTTAACAATATTAATCCTGCCAACCCACGAGCATGGAAGATTTTCCCATTTTCTGATGTCTTCTTCAATTTCCCTCTTCAGAGACCTGAAGTTTTTGTCATATAAATCTTTCATATGTTTGGTTAGAGTCACTCCAAGATACTTTATATTGTTTGTGGCTATTGTGAAGGGTGTCATTTCCCTAATTTCTTTCTCGGCCTGCTTATCCTTCACATATAGGAAGGCTACTGATTTGCTTGAGTTGATTTTATAGCCAACCACTTTGCTGAAGTTGTTTATCAGTTGCAGGAATTCTCTGGTGGAGTTTTTTGGGTCACTTAAGTATACTATCATATCATCTGTGAATAGTGATAGTTTGACTTCTTCCTTTCCAATTTGTATCCCTTTGACTTCCCTATGTTGTCGAATTGCTCTAGCTAGTACCCCAAGTACTATATTGAAGAGATATGGTGAGAGAGGACAGCCTTTTCTAGTCCCTGATTTTAGTGGGATTGCTTCAAGTTTTTCTCCATTTACCTTGATGTTGGCTACTGGTCTGCTGTATATTGCTTTTACTATGTTTAGATATGGGCCTTGAATTCCTGCTCTTTCCAAGACTTTTAACATGATTACACTTTCATATAATCTAGAAAATCTTTTATTTCAACCAATTTAATTGTATTATTTTCTCAGAAAATATTGAATATAATACACTTTTCTATATATTTCTTCAATTTTATCACAACTATTTTCAGTGTAAAACCTTAATTTTATCAGAAAATATTTATAATTCCTCTAGCAATCAATTTAGAAATGTTTTCAAGTCAAATGACTCTCAAGAAGAAAAAAAGGAGAAGACCCTGGGCCTGTAAAGATTGGATCCAGTACTGTAGACCCAGAACAGAGAAATCGTGGGGGGGGGGAAGAGTGGGGAATAGCATGGGGGGGAGAGGAATTATGGGACATATGGTGGGGGGTAACTGGGAAAGGGGAAAGCCTTTGGAATGTAAACAAAGAATATAGAAAATAAAAAAATAGAACCCAGTTAAAAAAAAAAAGAAATGTTTTCAAGCCAACCAATTCATCTCCACTATTTTTCATGAAAATATTCAATTTTAACATGGTTTGCTATGTATTTCTGCAATTTTATCATAAATATCTTCCAGATAAATTTCTAATTTTACCACAAAATATTTATAATTCCACTCTCAATTAGAATGTTTTTTCTGCCTAGCCTTTTCTGTCTAATTTTCCAAGAAAATTATCAATTTAATGTGCTTTTCTATGTATTTCTTCCATTTTAACAGAAACACTTTCCATGTAAATCTTCAATTTTATCAGAAAATGTTTTTAATTTTTTTCAATTAATTTAGCAATTTTTTATGTCTATCATTTTATCTGTTTAATTTTGCAGGACATTTTTCAATTTTAACATGTTTTTACATATATTTCCTCAATTATTCAGAAATATTTTCCATGTAAATATTCAATTTTTTCAGAAATGTTTATAATTCTTCTTTCTTTTTTTGAGGATTATTATGGAAAATTTTATATAAATATATTCATAGACATAAAAGTATTTCTAAGTTGATTGAAAGTGGAATTATAAATATTTTTAGGTAAAATTAAAGGTTTACATGAAAATTTCTGATAAAATTAAAGAAATATATAGAAAAACACGTTAAAATTGACTATTTCATGGAAAATTATACAGATAAATTGGCAGTCATAAAAATCTTTCTAAATTAAATGAAGGTGGAATTAAAATTATTTTGTGATAAAATCAGATTTACATGGAAAACATTTTTTTTATAAAATAGAAGAAATATATACAAAACATGTTAAAATTGAAGATTATCATGAAAAATAATGCAGATAAAATGGTAGGCATGTAAAAAATCATAACTAAAATAATTAAAAGAGGAATTACAAACATTTTCTGGTAAAATTGAAGATTTACAAGAAAAATATTTTTGTATTCTATGTCCTTTTAATGGGAAATTGAGCCATTGATTTTTAGATATTAAGGGATAGTGATCGTTTCTTCCTCTTATTTTTTTTAATTTTTATTTTCTATATTCTATGTTTACATTCCAAAGTCTTTCCCCTTTCCCAGTTCCCCCCCCACCATATGTCCCATAATTCCTCTCCCCCCAGCTAATCCCCAATCATTCCCCCAGCCATGATTTCTCTGTTCTGGGTTTACAATACTGGATCCAATCTTTCCAGGCCCAGGGTCCTCTCCTTTCTTCTTCTTGGGAGTCATTTGACTTGCTAATTGTGCCTTGAGTATTTAGGGCTTCTGGGCTCATTAATATCCACTTATCAGTGATTGCATTTCATGTGTATTCTTTTGTGATTGGGTTAGCTCACTTAGGATGATAGTTTCCAGATCTAACCATTTACCTACAAATTGCATGAGTTCATTATTTTTAATTGCTGAGTAGTACTCCATTGTATAAATATACCACATTTTCTGTATCCATTCCTCTTTTGAGGGATATCTGGGATCCTTCCAATTTCTGGCTATTATAAACAAGGCTGCTATAAACATAGAGGGGAATGTGTCTTTATTGTATGCAGTGGAATCCTCTGGGTATATGCCCAGGAGTGGTATGCCAGGGTCCTCTGGAAGTGACATGCCCAATTTTCTGAGGAACCGCCACACTGATTTCCAGAACGGTTTTACCATTTTGCAATCCCACCAACAGTGGAGGAGTGTTCCTCTTTCTCCACATCCTCGCCAGCACCTGTTGTCTCTTGAGTTTTTAATCTTAGCCGTTCTGACTGGTGTGAGGTGGAATCTCAGGGTTGTTTTGATTTGCATTTCCCTGATGACTAATGATGTTGAACATCTCTTAAGGTGTTTCTCGGCCATCCACATTTCTTCTGGTGAAAATTCTTTGTTTAGCTCTGTACCCCATTTTTTGATATGGTTATTTGGTTCTTTGGGGTCTAACTTCTTGAGTTCTTTGTATATATTGGATATTAGCCCTCTGTCGGATGTGGGGTTGGTGAAGATCATTTCCCACTTTGTTGGTTGGCATTTTGTCCTTCTGACAGTGACCTTTTCCTTACAGAAACTTTGTAATTTTATGAGGTCCCATTTGTCAATTCTTGATCTTAGAGCATAAGGTATTGGTGTTCTGTTCAGGAACATCCCCCCTGTGCCCATGTCCTCCAGGGTCTTCCCAAGTTTCCTTTCTAATAGTTTCAGTGTGTCTGGTTTTATGTGGAGGTCCTTGATCCACTTGGAGTTGATCTTAGTACAAGGAGATAAGAGTGGGTCACTTCACATTCTTCTGCATGTTGACCTCCAGTTGAACCAGCACCATTTGTTGAAAAGGCTATCTTTTTTCCACTGGATGGTTGTGGCTCCTTTATCAAAGATCAAGTGACCATAAGTCTGTGGGTTCATTTCTGGGTCTTCAATCCTAATCCATTGATCTACCTGCCTGTTGCTGTACCAATACCATGCAGTTTTTAACACAATTGCTCTGTAGTACAGCTTGAGATCAGGGATATTGATTCCCCCAGAAGTCCTTTTATTGTTGAGAATAGTTTTGGCTATCCTGAGTTTTTTGTTGCTCCAGATGAATTTGAGAATTGCTCTTTCTAGATCTATGAAGAATTGAGTTGGGATTTTGATGGGGATTTCATTGAATCTGTAGATTGCTTTTGTCAAGATGGCCATTTTTACTATATTGATCCTGCCAATCCAGGAGCAAGAAATATTTTTCCATCTTCTGAGGTCTTCTTTGATTTCTTTCTTCAAGGACTTGAAGTTCCTTTCATACAGATCTTTCGCTTGTTTGGTTAGAGTTACACCAAGGTACTTTATGTTGTTTGTGGCTATTGTAAATGGTGTTATTTGCCTAACTTCTTTCTCAGCCTGTTTGTCCTTTGAGTACAAGAAGGCTACTGGTTTGCTTGAGTTAATTTTATAACCAGCTACTTTGCTGAAGTTGTTTATCAGCTGTAGAAGTTCTCTGGTGGAGTTTTTTGGATCGCTTAAGTAGACTATCATATTGTCTGCAAATAATGATACTTTGACTTCTTCCTTTCCAATTTGTATCCCTGTGACTTCCTTATGTTGTCTAATTGCTCTCGCTAGATCTTCAAGTACTATATTGAAAAGATATGGAGAGAGAGGGCAGCCTTGTCTAGTCCCTGATTTTAGTGGGATTGCTTCAAGTTTCTCTCCATTTATTTTGATGTTGGCTACTGGTTTGCTGTAGATTGCTTTTACTATGTTTAGGTATGGGCCTTGAATTCCACAAAATCAAGAGCTGGTTCTTCGAGAAAATCAACAAGATATATAAACCTTTAGCCAGACTAACCAAAGGACACAGAGACAGTATCCAAATTAACAAAATTAGAAATGAAAAGGGGGATATAACAACAGAAACGGAGGAAATTCAAAAGATCATCAGATCCTACTACAAAGGCCTATACTTAAAACAACTGGAGAATCTGGAGAAAATGGACAATTTCCTAGACAGATACCAAATACCAAAATTAAATCAGCATCAAGTAGATCAGCTAAATAGTCCCATAAAGAACTAGAAATAAAGAAATAGAAGGGGTTATAGAGAGCCTCCCAACCAAAAAAAGTACAGGACCAGATGGTTTTAGTGCATAATTCTACCAGAACTTCAAAGAAGACTTAACACCAATACTCTTAAAACTATTCCACAAAATAGAGACAGAAGGGACACTGCCCAACTCATTCTTCAAAACCACAATTACGCTAATATCTAAACCATAAAATGATCCAACAAAAATATTTACTGGCCCTTCAAGATATAAATCTTTGCTTTCTTCTATACCTATAATTCTTAAGTTTGGTCTTCTCATTATGTCCTAGATTTCCTGGATGTGTTGGGTTACAAGCTTTATACACTTGGCATTTTTTTAATATAGAGTCAATGTTTACTATGATATCATCAGCACCTGAGATTCTTTCTTTCATCTCTTGTATACCATTGTTGATGCTTGCATCTATGACTCCTGATTTTTTTCCAAGGTTTTATATCTCTAGAGTTGTGTCCCTTTGTGGTTTCTTCATTATTTCTACTTCCACATTTAGATCCTGGATGGTTTTGTTAAGTTCCTTCACTTGATTGTGTTATCCTGTAATTCTTTAAGGGATTTTTGTGTTTCATCTTTAAGGGCTTCTAATTGTTTACCTATGTTTCCCTGTAGTTCTTTAAGAGATTTTTGTGTTTCCTCTTTAAGGACTTTTACCTGTTGACCCATGTTCTCCTATATTTCTTTAAGGGAGTTATTTAAGTCCTTCTTGTAACCTTCTATCTTCATCATGAAACATGATTTCACATGGAACTCTTGCTTTTCAGGTGTGTTGGGGTATCCAGGACTTGCTGTAGTGGGAGACCTGTGTTCTGATGTTGCTGAGTAGCCTTGGTTTCTGTTGATAGGGTTCTTGTGTTTGCCTTTCACCATCCTGGTTATCTTTGGTGTCAGTTGGTCTTGCTGTCTCTGGCTGGAGCTTGTCCCTCCTGTGTGCCCATAAGCCTTTGTCTGTACTCCTGAGAAACCAACTCTCTGTGGCTGTTGTGCCACCTGGCACCCTGGTGCATATGGCAGTGGGAAGACTTCTGTCCCAGCTGCTCCACTGATTGTGTGCCCCATCCGCTCCTATCTGTTTTGCTTCAGAGAAAAATTGGAGACCTCACCTCCACACTCAGAAGTGAAAGTGCTGCTGGGAGATGACTGTCTCCTGGCAGGCCATGCACAGAAATCTGTGGAGCCAATTGGCTCCTTGTTGCAAATGGCAGTGGGAAAGTAAACTCTTATCTAAACAATTTTTATCCCTTTCTTCCAAGTTTTCCAGTAAGTGTTTCCATCAGGCTGTTTTATGCTTTACTAGGGTTCTTTCATTTCCTCAAATCTGGAATTTTCCACGATGCTGATATGTAAACAAAGCACCCTGACATCTATTCCTTTCCATTTACCATCGTCTACCAGGACATGTGGATGTCCTACTCACAGTTATCCCTGAATACTCGGGAGACTGTTTATCTTGGTCCAAGGTCATTCATTCTCTTAGGGATCATCCAAAGTACCACTAATTTCGAGCATCTCTGGGTCCCACTAATATTGTCACCCTTCCTAGGGATCAGTTCTCCCAGAATATTGGAAACTGTATTACTTGACCCATAGGATTCAGAAAATCAATTGTTTAATGGTTAACATAGAACCACAACTCTCTCATCAAAGAGGATGAGATATATTTCTTCTTGAATCAAACTATCAGTGACCAAGTCCCAGGAACATAGATTTGGGAAACTTGAAAGTCACCTGTGAGAACAGTTTATAACTTTTTTTGTAGTAATAGAAGGAAACCACAAATCAAGACTCTTTTAAAACTAATTGGTGAAAACATAGAAGGGGGTGGGTTACCATATGGCAGAGAAACCTAGTAGAGACTTCAAATGCTAAATGATGATGCCCTCAGTATGTGGGTTGGTTGAAACTAGTAGTTTGCTAAGTTAATACTTTCCAAATTAAAATTTATACTCTGCTTGTACACTGAAGATGATTCACCTAAACTGTTACAAAGCTGTTCAGTCAGGGTCAAAGGAAGACAGCACATAGCTATTAAGAGGGATAGATATGATCCAAATAATTTGCTCTGGATCTGCAACATGCCAGAATTCATTCAAGTTCTAAAGATACAATAATTCTTGTAAAAGGTTCAGTTTGAAGGTTCATATACTTTGTGTAAAATTTTGTTGATAAAATATAATGCTGTAAGTTGGAGACCAGATATGGAGCTAATAAATAGACACCTTCTCTCTTTCTTTTTCTTTTTCCTTTTTTCTTTATTAATTCACTTTATATCCCATTTTATGCTCCCCACTTAGTCACCCCCTCTCAAAATCCTTCCCCTTCTCCCCTCCCCTTCTTCTCTAAGTGGGTTGGGGTCCCTCTGGTAATCCTCCACCAACAAGGCACATCAAGTCTATGTGATACTATGTAGTTCCTCTCCCACTGTAGCCAGACAAGGTTAAAAGCCCAGCTAGAAGAACGTATCCAGTGTTCAGGGAACAGATTTTGGTATAGTCCTTGTTGAAGTAGTGAGGACCCCACAAGAAGGCCAAGTTACATATCTTCTACTTATGTGCAGGGAGGCCTATGTCCAGCACTGTATGTTCTTTGGTTGGTGATTCAGACACTGAGAACCCCAATGTTCTAGGTTAGTTGACTCTGGAATTCCCATTCCCTTTTGGGCCCACCATCTTTCTTACTATTCTTCCATAAGAATACTCAAATACCATCCACTGTTCACATGTGGGTATCTGTCATTGTCTCTGTCTCTGTCAGTTACTGGGCAGAGTCTCTCAAAAGACAACATGCTCCTCTCTGCAAACAGCAGTATCATTAATATGATGGATTGGTACTTGCTCATGGGATGGGTTTAGGCCTGGGATGGGTTTCAACCTGGACTGCTTATTGAAGGGCCATGCCCTCAGTCTCTATTCCATTCCCCTGTTCCTGCATTTCATGGAGACAGGACATGTTTTGAATTGGAAGTTTGGTGTGTGGGTTGGTATATCTATTGTTCCACAGGGGTTACTGTCTGGTTACAGATGGTAGCCTCTACAAGTCCCACATCCCCAATGTAATGAGTTACAAGTAAATTCAATTCCGTTGATTCTTGGATGCCTCCATTATGCCAGGTCTCTGACATTTCATTGAGATATTCCTAAGTGCTCACCCTATCAGTTGCAGATTTTCAATTATTTTCATAGCCATTTAGCCATCTCTCCTGTCCTTCCTGGCACCTGATCCTGAAGCCCTAATACCTCTCCCCAAACCACTCCTTCACAAATCCTTCCCTCCATCTGCTTCTTGTGACTATTTTATTCACCCTTTTAAGTAAGATTCAAGTTTCCTCTATAGTGACTTCCTTCTTCTAATATCTACTTATAAGTGAGTACACACCATATCTGTCCGTTTTGGACTGGGATATGTCATTCAGGATGATATTCTCAAGTTCCATCCATTCGCCTACAGAATTCATGATGTCTTTGTTTTTCATAGATGAATAGTATTCTACTGGGTATTTATCAAATATATATATATATATATATATATATATATATATATATATATGTGTGTGTGTGTGTGTGTGTGTGTGTGTATACATATGTATACATATATATATGTATGTATACATATGTATACATATATATGTATGTATACATATGTATACATATATATATATGTATACATATGTATATACACACACACACACATATGTGATCCATTCTACAGTTAAGGGACATGTATGCTGTTTCCAGTTTCTAAATATTGTGAATAAAACTACTATGAACACAGTTAATCATGTGTCTTTGTGAAATATTAGAGCATCTTTTGAGTATATGCCCAGGAATGGTATAGCTGGTTCTTGAGGTAGAGCTGTTCACAGTTTTCTGAAAAGCCACTAAATGGATTTTGAAAGTGGTTATACAGATTCCCACTGCCACCAACAAAGAAGAAGTGTTCTCCTTGCTCGCCCATTCTTACCAGCATGTGCTACCTCTTGAGTCTTTTTCTTAGTTATTCTGATGCGTGCAATTTGGGACCTTAGATTTGTTGTGATTTGTATCTCCCTTATGATGAATGATTCTTAACATTAAGTGTTTCCCTCTGTTGAGAATTCTGTTTAGTTCTATAAACATTTTTTCAATTGTGTTATTTGGTTTGTTAGTGACTATCTCCTTTAGTTCTTTACAAATTTTTAATATTACCCCTCTGTCACATGTAGGGTTGTTGAATATCTTTTCCCAATATTTAGGCTACTGTGTTGTGCTGTTCACAGTATTCTTTTCCTTACAGAAGCTTTGAAGTTTCATGAGGTCCCTTTAATCAATTGGTGGTCTTAGAGACTGAGTGAGCCATTAGTGTTCTGCTCAGGAAATTGCCTCGAGTTTATATGTGCTCTAGGGCACTTCACAGTTCCTTTTCTGAGATTTACTTTTCTTTTTCTTTTTTTTCTTTTTTTTTTAATTTTTATTTTCTATATTCTATGTTTACATTCCAAAGGCTTTCCCCTTTCCCAGTTCCCACCCACCATAGTTCCCATAGTTCCTCTCCCCCCCAACTGTTCCCCAATCATTCCCCCTCCCACCTCGGTTTCTTTACTAAACTGGATGCAATCTTTACAGGCCCAGGGTCCTCTCTTTCTTCTTCTTGGGAATCATTTGACTTGCTATTTGTGTCTTGAGTATTTAGGGCTTATGTGCTCATTAATATCTGAGATTTCCTTTATCCAGATTTATATTGAGATCTTTGGTCCACTTGGTCTTGAGTTTTGTGCAGGGTTGTGGTAAATATACATGTATTGTCATTATTCTACATGTAGATACACTCTTTACCATGACTTCTAAGATGAATTAGTGCATATAATGGGGAAAGAGAATACACCCAAGCTCTGCAGAGCTTCGTTGGGCTTAGAAGCCGACCAATGTGTCATGAATAGACCCCTGATTTCATTTTTATAATGTTTTCTCTTTACCCTGATTTTCAGAACTGAAGACATCAGGTATTGCTAAAACCTTTGTAGCTGTGCTACTTGGATCCAAACTACTGCTGATAATTGCTGCCACTGTCATCTACATGCACAAGAAGCAAAAAGCCTGAATATAAGTTAGGAGGGATAGAGATATATTAGTTAAATTTCTGTTACTATGACAAAACTCCTTTAATAAAATAATTGTAGATGAAAGGTCTTATTTGGCCTATTAATACTTCAGTATCTCAAGAGTCCATCATACTGGGGAGTAGTGGTCACCAATGCCGACAGCTGAGTGCTCAGTCTTAAGCAGAAAGCATGAACCAGATTGAAGAAAGTGGAAGTGTAAAAAGTGTTTAATCTCAAAGTTCATTATCTTTGATGTACTTTTTCTAGCAATGCTATACCACATAAATCTTCTAAAGAGCACCACCAACTGGGACCCAAGATTCAAATATTCTACCTAGTATATAGGGAACAATGCATATTTTTAAAAAAACAGATGTATGTTATTCTATGGAATAATACAAGATGGGCAGGATCAGTAGGAGGGTCATACCATTCAACACACAATGTTAAGATACAGAGCCTCAAGAATCTCATGATACCCTTGGAGAAATACTATCCTCCCAGAAAGTGTATTCATGTTATAGAATTATGCAGTCCCTGATCAATCGAAGTGTCCAATGTATCCTAGAAGATGTGATGACAACAGGCCCAGAGGTAGGATATGGTATATTGGCCTCAGAGCTACTATTTGAGGTGATTATAGTACGAGACAAGGAGTCCATGGGAAAGATCAATATAGGTTATGTGTCAAAACTTTAGACATTTCAAATGGCCTCTAAAAATGATTGTTTCTGCTTTATCCTGATAGTTATCACGAAGAATAGACTCTAAAGAATGCATAACTCAGGAGCTACAATGAATGATGCATGTAATTTTGTGGACATTGCCATCCCTTTCACAGTGGACAGGAGTGCTAAGAGGAGAGCTGTATCAGGGACAGTATAGCATTAATATAATCTATATATGATTGACTTAGGGTTTCTGTTCCTGCACAAACATGACCAAGAAGCAAGTTGGGAAGGAAAGGGTTTAGTCCACTTCCACTTCCACACAGCTGTTCATCACCAAAGGAGTCAGGACTGGAACTCAAGCAGGTCAGGAAGCAGGAGCTGATGCAGAGGCTATGGAGGGAGGTTACTGGCTTGCTTCCCCTGGCTTTCTCAGCCTTCTCTCTTATAGAACCCAAGATTACCAGCCCAGGGACAATACCACCCACAAGGGGCCCTACTCCTTTGATCACTAATTGAGAAAATGCCCCACAGCTGGATCTCATGGAGGCACTTCCCCAACTGAAGCTCCTTTCTCTGTGATAATTCTAGTTTGTGTCAAGTTGACACACAAAACCAGCCAGTACAATGATGAAATAAGAATCTATTTAGAACTGATTCTACATAGTTTTCCCTTTCATCTTCCCCCTTATTGTAGCCTAGACATCTGTCATCACATTTCTTGTAGAGGATCAACATGGAAATAGATGCTGAGGTGAAGCCATTGAAGACTGCAACTTAGGACTCCATTAGAATGACAACTTCAACTCAGAATTTCTTGTTGTTCCTCTGGATGTATTGCTATCCTAGAGCTACAATGCTGTGCATATTGCATTCTATACTTGCTGTCTTTATTTTCATTATTAAAAAAGTTTAAGGATGTACATGGTAATTGTGATTCTTGACTGTCAACTGACTATATCTGGAATGAACTACAATACAGAATTGGAGAGCACACCTGCTGAAAAAGAGTTGGAGATACCTGATATTCCTTGGCTTAATGTTGATGAGGGGATTTTAAGGCTCAGGAAAATGCAGTGCTAGAGTAGATACACTATGGAAATCTAATCCTCCACAATGGGAAGGCTCAGAAGATATATCCTTCATGTGCCACACGAATCTCGATGGACACTGTATGATTTCCACACTTAAACCACATTCGGTGGACATTGTATGATAATCTTTACAAGTAAAAGCCTTGTCTATGACAAGGTTGTCTTCTGAGGAACTCGAATTGTGGAACTCTTTGGCTGGAGTTGCTGAGTTGAATTCTCATGGCAAGCCTTGCCTGTGTGACACTTCTCTGACATGTTTCTTCACTTACAAGATGTTCCTGATAGCCGGAGTTGTGAGCACCCAGGCTATAAAGCTAATGAGGATTCATTCTTTGAACTGCAGCACTGGCCATGGTTCATCTTCTAGAAATCAATTGCTTTGCCCTTTTGACCAGTTATATAATTATCTCTTAAATACATTGATGAATTAACCTCCCAACAATATATATAATTGTATGGTTACAAATGTGTGAATGGTGGTGGCTTTGACATCCTGGCATGGAAAGCATCAGTTAGGTAAAGTTTCATAGTGAGCCTGAAAAGTCTCACAAGAAGAAAGCTAGATGTTAGATGAGGATTACACATGAATAGTCATTAACTAGTATAGGACCTAGGGGTATAACTGAGTGTTCTTGAGAACTTTTGAACTTCTGAAAGTTTATCATTAACGACAGATATTCTGATCAAGGGATGTGATGCTTTGTATGTGATCTCTGAAGTTTTTACCTGATTGATTTTGTATTATCCTTTGCCAGATGCTCATGTTAATTATTCCTTGTGATCACTTCACTGGGCACATTTTTCTTCAGTAATGTAATGTCAACTTGTATGTATAAAAGTTTCTACTTTAGAACAGTAAAGTACATTCATACTCAACTTTTATCTGGTGTGTCTGTCTGTCATTTCTCACCGAGCTTTGTGCCTTCCTGTATACCAAAGACCTTGGTTCCCCCACAGGTGTGTGTTAGGACTGAGTCTGTCCATGGCATTCATGAATCTTATAAGGTACAAATTGGTGAAAGATACAACAGGATATTTGAAGTGTTTTGTTCTTGCCATTACATTCCTTGTGATGGACCTTTGGGTTGGAGATGCTGCTGCTAAATTGGATGAATTAAATGCAATGGGTTAAATAAGGCCTTGAGGTAGAAATGGCCTGGTGGCAGCATTAAATCAACAGAGACAAGGGGATCATAGTTATTATAATGGACACTGTAGACAAAACAATGTTTATAATGATCCAGGCCTTAACAGTCAGCACAGGAAATATAAAATTTATAATGGTATGACTCATTTGGATCTTTGGTGCTGGCTAATTAATCATGGTGTTTTCAGACATGAAATTGATAGGAAGCCTACTATATAACTGTTGGCTTGGTATAAGCAGAAACATTCTCACACAAATGAAGAAAAAGCTTCATTGGATCATTTCAAAAGGTAATCTTGTCCAGGGAATCAATTTCCAGTCTTGAGCCAGTTTTCAGACCCAAAAGCCCTGATTGAATGTGTTGCCTAGTCCTTCAGAGGATGGATCTTGAGAAAATACCTAAAAGTTTTGTTGTTATTCTCTCTCCCCTTCTTCACCAGAGGGATCTACAGTCTTACATGGGTAATGTTACATGGGGAAGGGAAATTATCAGATGTTCTGGGGTGTATTAGACACTGGTTCTGAATTGAAACTGACCCTAGGAGATCCCAAGAAACATTATGGCACTCCATTTAAAGTAGGGGTTTATAGAGGTGATTAATGCAGCTTTGGATGATATCTGACAGTAGGTCCAATAGATCCTCATACACACCCTGTGTTCATTTCTCCAGTTACAGAATGTATAATGGGGTTCAACATACTTAGAAGTTGACAGAAACCTCATATTGCTTCCCTGACCAGTAGAATGAAGGCTATTATGGAAGGAAAGGCTTTAGTTTTGCTTCTGCCCAAGAAAACAGTGAATCAAAAAGAGTATCTTATTCTAAGAGGAATTGCAGAAATTACTCCCACTATCAAACATTTGAAAAAGCAGAGGTGATGGTTCCCACCATGTTTCCCTTTAACTCTCCTATCTGCCAGTGCAGAAGACAGATGGATCATGGAAAATGACAGTTGGTTATCGAAAACTAGATCAGATAGTAACACCAATTGCAGCCTCTGCACCAGATGTAGTTGCCTTACTTATGCAAATTAACACATCTCCTGCTAACTGATATGCAGCTATCATTCTACCAATGGTTTCTTGTCAGTACCTGTCCATAAGGATTCACAGAAGGAATTTGCTTTCAATTGACAATCCAGCAGTATGCTGTTACAGTTTTGCCTCAAGGATATATTAACTCTCCTGCCCTGTGTCATAACATAATTAGAAGGAATATTGATCATCTGTGTCTTCCACAAAGTATCACATTGGCGCATTACATTGAAGACATTTTGCTGATTGTACCAAGTGAATAGGAGGTAGCAACCACTTTGGACTCTTAGTAACACCTTTGCATATTAGAGGATGGAAAACAAATCCAACCAAAATTCAAGGACCTTCTATTTTTGTGAAACTCATAGTAGTCCAGTGGTAAGGGGCATGCAGAGATATTGCTTCTAAAGTGAAAGATAAATTATTACACCTGGCTTCTTCCACTACCAAGAAAGAAGCACATTTACTAGGTCTACTTGGATTATGGAAATAGCACAGTCCTCATCTGGGTGTGTTACTTAGGCTCATTTAAGATCTGTCTCAGAAAGCTGATATCTTTGTGTGGGGCCTAGAACAGAAGGGACTTCAATAGGTCCAGGCTGCTGTGCAGGCTTCTCTACCACTTGGATTCTATGATACCATAGACCAGATGGTACTTGAGGTGTTGCTGGCAGATAGAGATGCTGCTTGGAGCCTCTGTTAGGCCCCTGTAGATGAATAACAGAAGAGACCTTTGGTATTTTGAAACAAAGCTCTAACATCATCTTCAGACAACTCTTCTGTTGAAAAAGAGCTCTTGGCCTCCTCTGAGGCCTTAGTGAAGCTGAACATTTGACAATAGGACACTAAATTACCATGCAAACTGAACTGCCCTTCATGAACTGGGTATTATCAGACCTTTCAAGTCATAAGGTAGGATGTGCACAGGGGTAGACTAATATTAAGTGGAAATGGTATATATGCAATCTTGCCTAGCACATCCCGAATGCACAAGCAAGTTCCTCCATGGAAAGGACAACATTTTGTTCTTACTGGAGTAGATACTAATTCTGGTTATGTATTTGCTTTTACTGCACACAATGCTTCTCCCCAAACCACCACCAATGGATTTACAAAATGCCTTATCCACTGTCATGTTATTCCACACAGTACTGTTTCTAATCAAAAAAACACATTTCACAACCAGAAATGTTCCTCAAAAATCTATGGTTCTACTCCTGTTACAATGTCATCTGTTTCCAAGCATGTACCTATAGTTTCATCACGTATCCCTTATTATCAGGTGACTGAAGAGGAAAAGTCTAGGACTTTTTTGGTGACTGTTCTCCACTTTTTACAGGCATCACCCAGAAGTAAACAGCTCGATCATTACAACCACTTTCTGGGCCAATCCCGAAAGATATGGGTGAAGGAAAATCTTTATGGTGTGTAGAACTCTTGATGGTTCACATGCTATTACACTTTGTTTGGAAGAAGAAATGACCAGATGAAAGACTATTCAATGACTCATGGGCTATAATTCATTGATTGGTTGAATGGTCACAGACTTTATAAGATCATGAGTGGAAAATTAGCAAGAAAATCATCTGGGGAAAATGTATGTGGATAGATCTCTCCAAATGGACAATGGATGTGAAGAAATTTGTGTCCCATGTAAATGCTCACCAAAAGTTCAGTTCAGCTTAGGAGTTCAATAATCAAGAATATAATAAATAAAAATAAAAAGAAGAATTCTTTGCTCAATGGGCACATGAATTAAGTGGCCATGGTGGTTGATATGGGGGTTATCCTCGGTGTCAACAACAGGGACTTCTACTCACCAAGGCTGACTTGGTTACTTCAGCTGGTGAATGCCAGATCCGCTGACAGCAGCAAACAACTTTGAGCCCAATATGGCACCATTTCTCAAGGTGAACAGTCAGAAACCTGGTGGCAGGCTGATTACATTGGACCACTTTCTTCATGGAAAAGTCAGTATTTTGTTCATACTGGAGTAAATACTTATTCTGGCTATGGATTTGCCTTTCATGCACATAATGCTTCTCTCCAAACCACCATCAATGGACTTACAAAATGTCTTATCCACTGTCATATTATTCCACACAGTACCGTTTCTGATCAAAAAAAAAAACTTTTTTCACAACCAGAGAAGTATGACAGTGGGCCTACAATAATGGAATTCACTGGCCTTACTGTGGTCCCATCATCCTGAAATGGTCTGATAGAAAGATGCCATAGCCTTTTTGAAGACACAGTTATGGCACCAATTAGGTGGTAGCAGCATGGAGGACTGAGGCAGAGTTCTTCAGATGCTTTGAATCAGCATCCAATATATGGTACAGCTTCTCCTATAGACAGGATCCATGGGTCCAGTAATGAAGGAGTGAAAAAAGGAATCATTCCACTCACTATCACTCCTAGTGACCCTCTGGAAAATTTTTGCGTCCTGTTCCCACAGCTCTAGGTTCTGCTGGCCTAGAAGTTATAGTTCCAGAAGGGGGAGTGTTCCTAATAGGAGCCACCACAAACATTCCATTGAACTGGAAGCTTAGACTTCTCCCTGGTTATTTTGGGTTGCTAGTGCCCTTAAACTAATAGACTAAGAAAGGAATAACAGTGTTAGAGGGGATGGTAGATCCAAATTCCTTGGGGAAATTGGATTGCCTCTCCACAGTGGAGGTAAGAAGTATTACGTCTGGGGTGTATGAGATCATTTAGGGGGTCTTTTAGTACACCATGTCCTGTGATTAAAGATGATGTAAAACCTTAACAACCTAATTCTATCAGGATGACAAAGGGCACATACCCATTAGGAATTAAGGCATGTGTCACTCCTCCAGGAAAAGAGCCAGGACTTGCTGGGGTGCTTGCAGAGGGTTTTGGAAATACAGAATGGGTAGTAGAGGAAGGTAGATAGAAATAGCATCTACGACCTATGACCAGTTGCAATAAAGAGGATCATAAAATAATATAAATGCTCCTGCTTTATTTTGTTAAGAATAGATTTGTATAGTTATTTTTGCTTTCTTTCAATTTCTTCAACATCAATCAGTGTTTAAGTTGAGATACTAAAAGAATGTTCCCGAGAAACATTGACCTATTTTACATTTATGTATGTGCTTGCGATTTTAGGAGGAATAGTTATATCTTGTTAGGTTATTTATGACCCAGTTATGGTTTTTTTTTTGTTTAAACATGAGATATGACGTGTAAAATTGGCAATGGGTAGATTGTAATAGCTATTCCTGGTTGTCAACTTGACTATATCTGTAATCGATTACACTCCAGAATTGGAAGGCACACCTCTGTTCCATATCTAGAGGCTAGAAGACAAATTTCTGATCTGGATATTGTCATGGAGATATTGAGAAATAGGGGACATGAAAAGCATAGGCCCAGGCAAGGCAGCTTACACCTTGAATTTTAGGAGATTGAGGCAAGGAGATCTCTGAATTCAAGGTCAATCTGGGACAAAGCAAGTCTCAGAACCAGTCATGGTGGTGCATACCTTTAATCTGGGTCACACCTTCTTCTAGATCATACAGGACATTCTGAAAGGGAAGACTCACTCTTATTTGACAGTTTGCACTTACTTGGTAGCACATCTATGGAAACCTCTTTCTACAGAATATCAGCTCAAACAACCAGCTCACAATACCAGCTTGTCATGTGGGACTGAGCAACTACTAGATCCTTGGACTTCCCATCCACAGCTGGACATTGTTGGTTTAGTTGGACTACAGACTGTAATTTATCACAATAAATTCTCTTAATATGTCAGCATTCCATAAGTTCTTTCACTCTAGAGAACGCTGACTAATGTACACATAAAGTTAAAAAATATTTTTTTCAATCATAAGGAACATTCTCTCAGCAGGCAAAATATAAATCTCAGCAACCTCATGAAGAAAGAGAATGAAATAGCAATTGGAAAAATTCTGCTGTTTCAAAAGGCATAGATGTCACACACATGGTGGATGAATTGCTGCTTGGTGTGTTGGCACAAAGTGGGAAATGTTAGAAAATTATTGTGGAATCCAAGATTACCAAAACTGGTATACTTGGGTTCTTGCCAGAAGAAAAAATGAGTTGTTCCTTTTAAGCCTAAGAAAAGAATGCAGACCCAGCTAAACTACAATATACAATTTAGTGCTGTCTTGTGTAGGAAGAATTCTGGGAAAGTAACAAGTAGTATATCAAATGATATGAAAAAAAATATTTTTTGAGACATGGTCTTTCTATACAGCCTTGAATGTTCTGAAAATCTCTATGTAGGCCCCAATGCCTTTGACCATATAATATCAATTTGGCTCTGCCTCATAAGTGCTGGAATTGATTATGTGCTGAACCATCATGTCTGTCTTTGAGAAATATTCCACCTATCTCTTTAGTGTGATATAAAAATGGTTCTTTGCCTGGACAATTAACCCTGCCATCCTAGGTTATAAGGTTTCCACAAATGTCAATATTCTGACCTCCAAACCATCAATTTTCTTTAATGTGATTTTTTTACTCTAATGCACCTCTGAATATCATTTAGGAAGTACATCATGAATCAAACACACAAATACCTTTGGTACCATTGGTTTTTTGAAAGGACAAGGCTGTGAAGAACCTGGAGGAAATTTTAGTTTCTAGACAAAAAAGAAAATGTTTCTTTGAGGTCTTTCCATACTAAATATCCTGTTCAGTTTCTAACTTTTCATCTTAGAGGGTCCTCAGCATCAGTAGGATAAAAAAATATTCTGAGCCCCTCATTACAGAATGAAAAGTCATATTCTGAGTGGATCTGGGGATTTGTAATCCATTGTTATGGGATGACTATCAGTGCACCCTATAGTACCTGCTTTCTTATGCTACTTTGCCTCTGTATTATTTTCCACATACTTCGCTATATACTACTCCATTTAGCTATATCATAATCTTAAACATAAATTATTCTGACTCATATGTTATTAAAAGAAGGTAGTGAACATGTTTTCCCAGGAGTGCTGACATATTTAATATCACAGATGAAACCACAACTGCTGGCCCAATACTGGGCCAATGTGCAACCCGTTTGGAGTCCACAGGACCCAGGAACTATGGACCATCTGGGCACAGGATCCTTTCTGTTTCCATCTGTGCCCTGGAGCTGAACCTGTGCCACAAAAATCTTTGTAGGAGGGACAAGCTCTAGTCAGAGTCAGCAAGACCAACTAACACAAGAGATAAACAGATGTTGAGAAGCAAGTGCAAGAACATAAGTAAAGAAACTGAAGTTAATTGGCACCATGAAACCCCAATTATTTCATATCAGTCAGCCCTGGATACCCTAACACACCTGAAAAGCAAGATTCTGATTTTAAAAAAATCACATTTCATGAGGATAATAGAAGACTCTAAGAAGGACATAACTCCCTTAAAGAAATACAGGTAAACAGGTAGAGGCCCAAAAAGAAGAAACACAATAAGTTCCCTAAAAAATGCAGGCGAACACAACCAAACTGGTGAAGGAATTAAACAAAACCATCTATGATCTAATAACAGAAATAGAAACAGTAAAGAAATCACAAAGGGAGACAACCCTGGAGCTAGAAAACTTAGGAAGGAGAACAGGAGTCATAGATGTAAGCACCACCATCAGAACACAAGATATAGAAAAGCATCACAGGTGTAGAAGATAGCATAGAAAACATTGACAAAACAGTCAAAGAAAATGCAAAATATGAAATGTTCCTAACACAAAACATCCAAGAATTCCAGGACACAATCAGAAGACCAAACATAGGGATATGGAACTAGAAGAGAGCAAGGATTTACAGTTTAAAGAGCCAGTAAATATCTTCAACAAAAATATAGGAGAAAACTTTCCTAACTTAAAGAAAGAGATGACCATAAACATACAAGAAACCCAAAGAACTCGAAATAGATTGAATCAGAAAAGTAGTTACTCCAATCATAATAATCAAAACACCAAATGCACAAAACAAAGAAAGAATATTAAATACAACAAGGGAAAAGGGTCAAGTATCATATAAAGACAGACCTAGTAGAATAACTCCAGACTTCTCACCAGCAACACTAAAAGTCAGAATATCCTGGGCAGGTTTCACACAGACCCTAAGAGAACACAAACCTCACCCCAGGCTACTATATCCAGCAATAGTCATTTACTCTAGATAGAGAAGCAAAGATATTCCATGACAAAACCAAATTTAAAAGCATTTTTTCACAAATCCAGCCCTACCAAGGATAATAGATGGAGAACTCCAACACAACACCATAAAAAAAGCAAGAAAATATTCTTCTTTCAACAAGCAAAATGGAAGATAGTGACACAAACATAATTTCAGCTCTAACCAAAACAAAAAAACAAAAAAACAGGATAGAACAATCACTATTCCTTAATATCTCTTAAAAAATCAATGGACTCAATTTCACAATAAAAATTCATAGACTAACAAACCGAATATATAATCAGGATGAAGCATTTTGTGGCATACAGGAAACACACCTTAGTGACAAAGACAGTTACTACCTCCAAGTAAAAGGTTGGAAAAACATTTTCCAAGCAAACAGTACCAAGAAAAAAACTGGAGTAGCAATTCTACTATTGAAAAAAATTGAATTTCAACCAAAAGTTATCAAAAAAGATGAGGAATAACATTTCATACTTTCCAAAAGAAGAAAACCAACCAAGATGATCTCTCAATTCTGAACATCTATGCTGCAAATGAAAGGGCATAGACATTAATAAGAGAAACTTTAACAGTCCACTCTCATCAAGAGACAGATCATTGAACGAAAAAATAAACAGAGACACAATGAATCTAGCAGGGGTTATGATCCAAATGGATTTAACAGATATTTATGGAACATGTCCATACTATTGGTCACAAAGCAGGCCTCACCATTCACAAGAAGATTGACATAATTCCATGCATCCTATCAGATCACCACAGACTAAGGATGCTCTTCAATAACAAGAAAACAAAAACCCACATACACATGGAAGCTGAACAACTCTTTACTCAATAATAATTTGATCAAGGATGAAATAAAGAAATTGAAGACATTTTAGAATTTAATGTAAATGAAGGCACAACATAACCAAACTTATGAGACACAATGATAGCACTTTTAAACGGAAAACTTATAGCTCTGAGTACCTCCACAAAAACTAGAGAAAACATACTCTAGTATCTTAAAAGCACATCTGAAAGCTCTAGAACAAAAAGAAGGAAATATATCCAAGAAAAGCACACAACAGGAAATAAAACTAAGTACTGAAATGAACCAAGAAGAAACAAAGAGAACTATACAAAAAATCAGCAAAACCAGAAGCTGTTTCCTTAAGAAAATTTAAAAGATAGGTAAACCCTTAGCCAGACTAACCTGAGGGCATAGAGACAGTATAGAAATTAACAAAATTAAATGTGAAAAGAGACAGAGCAACAGAAAGACAGGAAATTCAAAAAATCATTAGATCCTAGTACAAAATCCCATACGCTTTTTTTTTTTGACAAATATCTCCTTGTTAGTGAGTACATACCTTGCATATCCTTTTGTGTCTGAGTTACCTCACTCTGGATAATAGTTTCTAGTTCTGTCCATTTGCCTGAAAAACTCAGTATGTCCTCATTCTTAATAGCTGAGTAGTATTCTATTGTGTAAATGAGCCACATTTTCTGTATCCATTCAACTGACATGGGACATCTGGGTTGTTTCCAGCTTTTGGCTATGGCAAATAAAACCACTATGAAAATAGTGGAATATGTGCTCCTCTCGCAAGGCGGGGCATCTCTTGGATACATTCCCAAGAGTTGTATTGCTGCATCTATTTCCAATTTTTTGAGGAAACTCCAGATTGATTTCCATAGTAGGGGTACCAGTTTGCAATTCCACCAGCAATGGAGGAGTTTTCCTCTTTCTTGACATCCTCACCATCATGTGTTGTCACCTGAAGTTTTGATCTTAGCCATTCTAATTGGTGTAAGGTAGAATCTCAGGGTCGTTTTAATCTGCATTTCTCTGATCACTAAGAACTTTGAACATTTCTTTAGGTGTTTCTCAGCCATCCAAGATTCCCCTGTTGTGAATTCTCTGCTTAGTTCTATACGCAATTTTTTAGGTTGTTTGTTTGTTATGGTGGCTAGCTTCTTGAATCTCCTGCCCTTAAGTGATCAGCTAGCCTGTATCAGCTAGCCTCTGCTGACTTCCTTGGCTATCCGCAGGTAGCAGAGTTCATTGTTTTTACCTTCCCTGAGAACTCACATGATTGTTTTGTGCTTCTCCTTCCAACAAAAAGCCCCTTATTTTTCCCTGTGTCTCTTTTCCTCCTGTGACCCAGAAGTCCCACCAGTCCCTGCTGCCCAGGAATTGGCTCTCTGCCTCCTTTATTGAATAAATGAAGAACCAATTAGGGAACCCCACTTTAGTATCAGTACCTCCCACTACACTGCTCTTACCAGCCCCTTGTACCACTGAGGTGCCCTGGGCACCTGACAGTGTAAGTCCTTAGAGCAGATAATGGTGGTAGTTTGCCTTCCAGCCTAATTTGCCTCTTTCATGGTGCATTACATTTCTGGTTTCAGGCACAAGCCTGAGTCCTGTAGTTCTGCTCTGAATGGCTCTCCTTGCTTTCTATGCACTTTGACCTCTATTCAAAAACTCTCTAAGTGCATAGCTAACTCTTCAATTTTATCTAACAGAATAGAATTAATTGATTGATGCCTTTGTAATTTTCAGCTTTACCACCAATCTTTTTCAAAATGGTATACCTGAAGACTATGAAGCAAAGTTAAATAACCCTCTGGGAGCAAGGAAAAAGATGACCCAGTGCCAGCAGCTATTTTGCCAACCTCCTTAAACAAGATTTTAAAATCTGAATTTTCTTCTACTACATTGGAAGCAGAGTTACCCATTATGGTTAAGTTGCATTGAGAGCCATGTGTAGGCTTAGACATTCCAAAATATACTTTAAACAGTGTTCTATAATGCTTCAACTTCCCTCCTAGCCAACTTGTTGGAGGTAGGGGCAAGGAAAGGTGAATAGGACAAGGAAAATAGTAAGCTGTTTAGAAGTAGACATTTGGGATGATTCCAGTCTTCTTTGTCAGTACTCCAGTCCACTAGCATAAACCGTCAATCAGTAGCAACAATTTGGTCCAATTGGCAAAGCAATTGAAAAACACCAAACATAAATAAGTAGTGATGGCTCAATCCAAAAGAAATATGAAGGCACTGCTGAATCGGCAGAAGATGTGGAAGTGGTAAGAAGCACCCAGAATTCCATGAGAAGATATTTGGTGTGTTTCTTGCTAACAAAGTTATGATTGACAAGCAAAGATCACTGAAGACCAGCAAAATATGTCAAGGTATACAAATGCAAGAAAATCATCAGCAAAGGCCAAGGAAGTGTTGCAAGGTAAACCAATGCAAGAAGTTTGTTCACTTTCTGTTGACTTCTACTTATATTCTTCACAAACATCAAACGCCCTTTCAAGTGTCTGCCTCAGCAAATCATCCTCTCAGGCATCTGCTTCAGCAAAATATCCTCTCATAAAACAACTTCCAGCAAAACATCACATTGCCACAAATTAATAATTAATGTTGCTTCCTGTTAGTTTTGATGTTATTTTTATGTTTGTGTGGTTATCTTGTTTTGGATTTGTTGAAAGAAAATTACTTTCTTTCTTTGTCTAAGGTATAGTTGCTCTCCTTGTGGTGGCATTTTCCATCTATTATCCTTTGTAGCACTGGATTTGTGGATAGATTTTGTGTAAATTTGGTTTTGTTATGGAATATCTTGGTTTTTTCATTTATGGCAACTGAGGGTTTTGCTGTGTATAGTAGTCTGTGCTGGCGTTTGTGTTCTCTTAGGGTCAGGATGAGATCTGTGCAGAATCTTCTAGCTTTCATAGTCTCTGGTGCAATTCTGATAGGTATGCATTTATGTGTTACTTGACATTTTTCCCTTACTGCTTTTAATATTCTTTCTTTGTGTGTTACATTTAATGTTTTGATTATTATTTGACAGGAGTAATTTCTTTTCTAGTCCAATTTATTTGGAGTTCTGCAGTCTTCTTGTGTGTTCATGGGCATCTCTTTCTTTAGGTTAGGGAATTTTTCTTCCATAATTTTGTTGATGATATTTACTGGCCCTTTAATTTGGGAATCTTCACTTTCTTTTATACCTAGTATCCTTACATTTAGTCTTCTCATTGTGTCCTAGATTTCCTGGATGTTTTTTGGTTAGGAGCAGTTTACATTTTGCATTTTCTTTAACTGTTTTGTCAATGTTTTCTATGGTATCTTCTGCACCTGATAAAACTGCACCATAACTCCAGTCAATTCTGAGACTGAAGGCAGGTTTAATAATCTCCAATACACTTTCACACCAATTTAATTACATATGGGTATTAAGGTCAATAGTAGTACAATGAGGTATAAGCAAGACAGTAAACAAAAAATTATCAAAGCAATAAGCAAAGTCCCAGGATTACTTCATAGTGACAGTTGTTCCCAAGGGTGTGTAAGAATGACCAAAATACCTAATCCCACCTGCTCATTCAAATCAAAACCTTGCATGAAGCCTGCTTCTTTCATTTCACCCTCATATTAAAATTCCTGCCTTGACCTACTTCCCTATTATAGCCTAATGTCAGATTCTTGCCTAAACTTAACTTCCCTATCACAACCTAATGTCAGATTCCTGCTTGAGCTTACTCCCTTGTCATTGCCTAATGTCTAATTCCTGTCTGAAGCCCTTCCCCTTGTCCTTGTTCAATATCAAGCTCCTGCCAGGTGGCATGGCACCCCAATAAGGCTCTCTACAGTTTTGGGGTAAGGGGATGAGTTCTGAGTCCACTGAGGTCAGGGTTCCTAGCTATTGCAGTTATTGGGAGTGTCCCTTACCTGTTTCCCTGCAAGCAGCTGATCTCCTGGGAGGCCTAAGTGTAGGATCTTCAGAGAATTAGACAAGCTGATGCTGTCCCCTGGAGAAAGGTGCAGGCCAGGGGTCCAAATATTTTAGCCAACTTTAATTTGAAATAATTGCTTCTGAGTAGCCAATCTTAATTCTTTATATGTAAGTTATTTTTGATATTACAATAGCTAAATTATCACAATATCTATGATCACATAATTAGAAAGCATAAGTAAGGTTGCAGGTCTTCTTATTATGTTGTCTCATATGTCATGCTTCATATTCTTTTTTTTTTGAATGACCAGGGACTTAGGTGACTTTGAATGATGTAGTAGGTATATAGTATACTTAAAGAACTGGGTTCAGTCCTCAGCACCAAAAATATAATCAAACCAAGCCAAGAAAGAAAGAACAGAATGGAGAGAAGAAGAAAATGTAGAGGTAAAGAAGAACGTAGAAAAGAAGAAGGTAGGGAAGGTAAATGGGAATCCAAGGAAGGAAGACAGAAAAGACTCAAGATTTTCCCCTCACCCAGTAAAGATGTAAAAGTTTACTGTTGCTAATAAATAGATAATACCTGGTTGTAAAGTATAAGTAGTAAATTTGTTCAGTGCACAAAAACATGCTGTAGTCACACAAAATATGAAACTGAAATAAAGAATAGGTGACTGATGATTACATGTGAAAGATTGACATGTGGGAACTGTAGGACAATTTTAAAGTAGTAGTAAATGTTGAATAAATATAGTAAATGGATTTACAGTGGCTGAGGACTGAGTTCCTCTAAATTTTGTACAAGTGTTTAATTTTCAACCTCTTCATGATGTGTTTCATATTCCATGATTAATGTTATTTTTCTTCTTTGGGTAGTGTTTTAGATGTTCTTCTGTTGCTATACCTAATAGTAATATACACAGCATTGTCTGGTGTTTGCTCAGCCTTTAGTGGAAGTCTTCTTGACTTATAATAACAACACAAGGAAGGACAAGAGAACAAGCTTGGGGCCCTTTTTTTATAAAGCTTGCAATGCTATCCTGGAGGTACTTGCTTCATGATCACATGTAACTAATTACCTCCAAAGAGCTACGTCCAAATATCATTAGTCTATCAATCTGAGGATTTGTTTATCAACATATGAACAAACTTCAGAGAACACATTGGAACCATATCATTTTGTCTTTCCTCACAAATATATGTCAGAGTCATAGGCTAAACATATCAATTAAATCCAAATAACATCAAGCTCCTCAGAAATAGGCTTTTATTCTCCTCAGTATTGAGACAGAGAATTGGGAGGGACAACAGAAGAAGGAAGAGGAATCCAAGAGACTGGACTTCCAGGAAAGGAGGAAGAGTTTAAGATCTGCAGTTAGCCCACATGCATCCCTGACAGGAGAGGCCAACCCACCTGAATCCCTGGCAAGAGTGGCCTGTGGGATTTCAGGTGTGCCTGCTAGAGGTGTGGGTTGGCATAAAGCAAGGAGTGTGGAAAGAGTTCAGGAGATCTATGGGATCCAATGGAAACGAAGGCAGGGAGAGAGGTGAAACTACAGGATATGTCTTTTTTAAGATCAAGGAATGAGATTCTTTGGTTTAGGGGAGCAGAATAAGAGTTGAAAATTTGGAGTTAACATACCCGATTCACTGTTATAAATCAATCTCCAATTTTTTTGAGCATCTTAAACTACCAGTGTGCCTTGAAAATATGGACACTATGTCCTTATTTGACTAAAACAAAGCTTATCTGCAATATATATCTAATGATAACATGTATAAAATCTGTTTAAAAACTGAGTGGAAAGCACCATCCTACTCACACTCAGAGAACAGTTATTAATTAAAATGCCTTTTTGTTTGTTTGTTCATTTATTTGTTTGTTGAGCTCAAAGGTATTAGCTGACATTGCCTATGGTTAATCTTTCAACTATTTTCCTTCCTTCCTTTTTACCTTCTTTGTTCTCTCTCTGCCTTTCTTCTACTGCAACTTCTTCTCTATTTCTCCTTCCTTCTTTCGAGAGTATGTCTTACTATGAGTTTTACCGTGGCTTTGAACTTCTAGACTCAGGTGATTCTCCAGTATCATCTCCCAAGGACTGGCACTACATGGTAAGTGCTACCAAGCCTGTCTTTTGATGGTAAATTTTACAAGTCCATCTGGATAGGTCACAGTGATCAGATATTTTGGAATACATTAATGTGGGTATATATATATATATATATATATACATACATACATACAAATTTATGTGGATACATATGTGGATATGTTTAGCTTAAATAGATGGAATTGAATAAATCAATACTACTCCATACTATGCACTATGGTTGGTCTCATCCTACTAGTGAATCATTTGCCTCTATTGATCAAAGAATGCTCTCCTACCTGATCTCCCTTCTTATGGGGGAACCAGATTTAAATTCTTATAATTCTTCCTGGAGCTTTAGCCAGTCTCTAGTAGCTGAATTGTCCAGCCTCCAAAGTCCTGTGAGTCACTTTACATAAAGTTATATCCAGTTTCTTTAGTATAAATTTTAGAAGAAATAAAGTAAGGAATTTCCATAAGGAATAGGTTGGTAGCTAAGCACCCAGGAGTGAAGAGAGGACAGTCAGCACAGGTAGTACCTCCCCTGCCTCTCATAGGATCATTTTTTGAACCCTCTGGCAGAACTCCTCCAGTTTCTGTGTCCTGCTTGGGACCATCCTATGCCGTACTGTACCATATCCAAGTGGCTCACAGATGTAGCTCACCACTCAGGAGTGCAGAGGGGCCATATAGCACAGGTAGTACCAGCCCTGCTGCTCAGAGAAAACTGCCAGAAACCCTGGGGATACAAGAGTCTAGGAACAGCCTGGGACAGGAGTCTTCCAATTTCCACCTACATCCAGAGCTGATTAGGGCCACAGAGCTACATACCCAAATACAAAATAGAGCAAGTCTTGCAGGAGTACCTACATACCTGTGTACACAGAGAGAACTGGTCTCCCAGAAGCACAGATACAGAGGCTTGAATGACAGATAAGCTGCAGTCAGAGATAGCAACATCAGCTAACACCAGAGACAACCAGATGGCAAAAGGCAAATGCAAGAATATTACCAACAGAAACCAATGCAACATGGCAACATCTGAACCAAGTTCTCCCACAACAGCAAGTCCTGAACACCTCAACCCACCAGAAAAGCAAGATCTTGATTTAAAATCATATCTCATGTGGCTGATAGAGGATTTCAAGAAGGACATAAATAATGCCACTAAAGAAATTTAGGAGAACATGTGTCAAGAGGTAGAAGCCCTTGAAAAGGAAACACAAATATCCCTTAAAGAAATACAGGAGAACCTGGGTCTAGAGGTAGAAGCCTTTAAAATGGAAACACAAAAATCACTTAAAGAGATATGGGAGAACATGAGTCAACAAGTAGAAGACCTTAAAGAGGAAAAAACAAAAATCCCTTAAAGAATTACAGGAAAACACAATCAAACAAGAGAAGGAACTGAACACAACCATCCAAGATCTAAAAGCAGAAATAGAAACAAAGAAATCACAAAGGGAGACAACTCTGGAGATAGAAAACCTTGGAAAGAAATCAGGAATTATAGATGCAAACATCAACAAAAGAATACAAGAGAGGTCACTCTGTGCTTTCAGCGGGGCCGCCATCTTGCCTCGGGACACCGCGCTCGAAAGGGAGGAACAGCGAGCGGCTGGAATCATGTGCGTGGACAGAGATATAGCTTAGCTTAGTTCTGCAGGAGATCTGGGCACAGACAGCTCAGCTGCGGGTGCAGACCACCGAGGCCGGCTCTCCGAGTGGGCTGGCAGCGAGGGGACATCTTGCTTCGGGACACAGCTCGGAATTCTAACAGCTGGAGTCAGGGGCTTGGACTGAGAGCTAGCATAGTCCAGCACAGACAACGCCAGCAGAAGAGATCGGAAGAGCCGGGTACCAACAGCTCAGCCAAGGTCTCGCTGTGCTTTTAGCAGGGCTGCCATCATGCCTTGGGACACCTCCCGCGCAAGCTGCTAGAGTCAGGTGCGTGGACAGAGATAGGGTTAGCTTAGCTCTACAGGGGATCTGGGTACAGACAGATCAGCTGCGGGTGCAGACCACCATGGCCGGCTCTCCGGGCGGGCTGGCAGCAAGGGGCTATCTTGCCTCGGGACACAGCTCGGAATTCTAGCAGCTGGAGTCAGGGGCTTGGACTGAGAGCTAGCGTACTCCAGCACAGACAACGCTACCAGGCTCTGGCCCGCACCCAGAGCCAGAAGAGATCTACAGATCTGGGTTCCAACAGCTCAGCCAAGGTCACTGTCTCCTGGGGACAGGCACGCTGTGCTTTCAGAGGGGCTGCCATCTACAATAAGACCAACTAACTCCAGAGATAAAGAGATGGCAAAAGACAAACGTAGGAATGTTATTAACAGAAATCAAGGCAATATGGCACCATCTGAACCCAATTCACCAACCACAGCAAGTCCTGGATACCCCAGCACACCAGAAAAACAAGAGTTAGATATAAAAGCACAGGTCATGATGCTCCTAGAGGAACACAAAAAAGACATAAACAAATCTCTTAAAGAAATGCAGGGGAACATCAATAGAGTAGAAGCTCTTACAACCCAAACACAAAAAAACACTTAAAGAACTCCAGGAGAATATGGGCCATCAGACAGAAACCAATAAAGAGGGAATGAGAAAATCAGTTAAAGAAATGCAGGAGAACTTGAAACAACAGGCAGAAGTCATGAAAGAATGAGCACAAAAATATATTAAAGAATTACATGAAAACACAAACAAACAAATGAAGGAACTGAGCAAAACCATCCAAGATCTGAACACAGAGGTAGAAACAACTAAGAAATCACAAAAGGAGGCAACTTTGGAGATAAAAAACCTTGGGAAGAAATAAGGGGTCATAGATGCAAACATCAACAACAGAATACAAGAGATAGAAATAAGAATCTCAGATGCTGAAGATAACACAGTAATCATTGACTCCACAGTCAAAGAAAACACAAAATCCAAAAGGCTTGTAAACCAAAACATCAAGGAAATCCAGGACACAATGAGAAGACCAAACCTAAGGGTTATAGGGATAGATGAGAGTGAAGATCTACAACTTAAAGGGCCAGCAAATATCTTTAACAAAATTATGGAAGGAAACTTCCCTAACTTAAAGAAAGTGATGCCCATGAATATACAAGAAGCCTACAGAACTCCAAGCAGACTGGACCAGAACAGAAACACCTCCCATCACATAATAATCAAAACCCCAAATGTACTAAACAAAGAAAGAATATTAAAGGCAGTAAGAGAAAAAGGCCAAGTAACATATAAAGGAAGACCTATCAGAATCACACCAGACTTCTCTCCAGAAACAATGAAAGCGAGAAGATCCTGGGCAGACCTCATGCAGACCCTAAAAGAACACAAATGTCAGCCAAGACTACTATACCCAGCAAAACTCTCAATCAACATCGATGGAGAAATCAAAATATTCCATAACAGGACCAAATTTACACAATATCTTTCCACTAACCCAGCTCTACAAAGGATAATAGGAGGAAAACTCCAATACAAGGAAGGGAACTGCACCCAAGAAAAAGCAAGACAGTAACCATCTTCCATCAAACTCAAAGGAAGATAACTACTCAAAAACAAAAATAACATCAAAAATGTCAGGAAGTAATAATCTCTATTCCTTAATATCTCTTAACATCAATGGACTCAATTCCCCAATAAAAAGACATAGACTAACAGACTGGATATGGAAACAGGACCCTACATTTTGCTGCTTACAAGAAACACACCTCAGAGTCAAAGACAAACATTACCTTAGAGTAAAAGGATGGAAGACAATTTTGCAAGCAAATGGTCCCAGGAAGCAAGCTGGAGTAGCCATTTTAATATCAGATAAAATGACTTTCAACCCAAAGTCATCAAAAGAGACACAGAAGGTCACTTCTTGCTAGTCAAAGGAAGAATCCACCAAGAAGAACTCACAATTCTAAACATCTACGCTCCAAATGTAAGGGCACCCTCATTCATAAAAGTAACTGTACTAAAGCTCAAAGCACACATTGCACCTAACACAATGATTGTGAGGGACCTCAATACTCCACTAGCCACTGTGGACCGATCAGGAAAACAGAAACTAAACAGGGACACGGAGAAACTCATTGAAACTTTGGACCAATTGGATTTAACAGATATGTATAGAACATTTCACCCTAAAGCAAAAGACTATACCTTTTTTTCAGCCCCTCATGGTACCTTCTCCAAAATCAACCATATAATTGGACACAAGACAGATCTCAACAAATATAAAAAGATCAAATTAATCCCATGCCTCTTATCAGATCACCATGGAGTAAGAGTGTTCTTCAATAGCAAAAAAAAAAAAAAAAAAAAAAAAAAAAAAAAACAAAAAAAAACAGAAAATCCTCATACACTTGGAGGCTGAAAAATATTCTACTCAATGATACCTTAGTCCAGGAAGAAATAAAGAAAGAAATCAAAGATTTCTTAGAATTTAATGAAAATGAAGGCACAACATACCCAAATCTATGGGACACAAGGAAAGCAGTGCTTAGTGGAAAACTCATAGCCCTGAGTGTCTCCAAAAAGAAACAGCAGAGAGCATATACTAGCAACTTAATGGCGCACTTGAAAGCTCTGGAACAAAAAAAAGCAATTTCACCTAGGAGGAGTAGAAGACAGGAAATCATCAAACTCAGGGCTGAAATCAATCAAGTTGAAACAAAGAGAACCATACAAAGAATCAACAAAACCAGGAGCTGGTTCTTTGAGAAAATCAACAAGATAGATAAACCCCTAGCCAGACTTACCAAAGGGCACAGAGACAGTATTCAAATTAATAAAATTAGAAATGAAACGGGAGATATAACAACAGAAACAGAAGAAATTCAAAAAATCATCAGATCCTACTACAAAAACATATACTCAACACAACTGGAGAATCTGGAGAAAATGGACAATTTCCTAGTCAGTTACCAAATACCAAAATTAAACCAGGATCAAATAGATCATCTAAACAGACCCATAACCCCCAAAGAAATAGAAGGGGTCATAGACAGTCTTCCAACCAAAAAGAGCATAGGACCAGACGGTTTTAGTGCAGAATTCTATCAGACCTTCAAAGAAGTCCTGTTACCGATACTCTTCAAACTATTCCACAAAATAGAAACAGAAGGAACACTACCCAACTCATTCTATGAAGCCACAATTACCCTGATACCAAAACCACACAATGATCCAACTAAGAAAGAGAACTACAGGCCAATTTCTCTTATGAATATCGATGCAAAAATACTAAACAAAATACTTGCCAACCGAATCCAAGAACACATCAAAATGATCATTCACCATGATCAAGTTGGCTTCATCCCAGGGATGCAGGGATGGTTCAATATACGGAAATCCATCAACTTAATCCACTACATAAACAAACTCAAAGAAAAAAACCACATGGTCATCTCATTGGATGCTGAAAAAGCATTTGACAAAATTCAGCATCCTTTCATGCTAAAGGTCTTAGAAAGAGCAGGAATTCAAGGCCCATATCTAAACATAGTAAAAGCAATGTACAGCAGACCAGTAGCCAACATCAAGGTAAACGGAGAAAAACTTGAAGCAATCCCACTAAAATCAGGGACTAGACAAGGCTGCCCCCTCTCACCATATCTCTTCAATATAGTACTTGAGGTACTAGCTAGAGCAATTTGACAACAGAGGGAAGTCAAAGGGATACAAATCGGAAAGGAAGAAGTCAAACTATCACTATTTGCAGATGATATGATAGTATACTTAAGTGACCCAAAAACCTCCACCAGAGAACTCCTGCAACTGATAAACAACTTCAGCAAAGTGACTGGCTATAAAATCAACTCAAGCAAATCAGTAGCCTTCCTATACATGAAGGATAAGCAGGCCGAGAAAGAAATTAGGGAAATGACACCCTTCACAATAGCCACAAATGATATAAAGTATCTTGGAGTGACGCTAACCAAACATGTGAAAGATTTATATGACCAAAACGTCAGGTCTCTGAAGAGGGAAATTGAAAAAGACATCAGAAAATGGGAAAATCATACATGCTCGTGGCTTGGCAGGACTAATATAGTCAAAATGGCAATCTTGCCCAAAGCAATATACAGATTCAATGCAATCCCCATCAAAATACCAACTCACTTCTTCATAGAGTTAGAAAGAGCAATTCTCAAATTCATCTGGAATAACAAAAATCCCAGGATAGCTAAAACTATCATCAACAGCAAAAGAACTTCTGGGGGAATCAATATCCCGGACTTCAAGTAATATTACAGAGCAGTAGTATTAAAAACTGCATGGTATTGGTTCAGTGACAGGGAAGCGGATCAATGGAATAGGATCGAAGACCCAGAATTGAACCCACACATCTATGGCCAATTGATCTTCGACAAAGGAGCTGAAAACATCCAGTGGAAAAAAGATAGCCTTTCAACAGATGGTGATTGCTCAACTGGAGATCAACATGCAGAAAAATGAGAATTGATCCACTCTTTTTTTTTTAATTTTTATTTTCTATATTCTATGTTTACATTCCAAAGGCTTTCCCCTTTCCCATTTCCCACCCACCATAGTTCCCATAGTTCCTCTCCCCCCAACTGTTCCCCAATCGTTCCCCCTCCCCCCTCGGTTTTCTTACTAAACTGGATGCAATCTTTACAGGCCCAGGGTCCTCTCCTTTCTTCTTCTTGGGAATCATTTGACTTGCTATTTGTGTCTTGAGTATTTAGGGCTTCTGGGCTCATTAATATCCACTTATCAGTGATTGCATTTCATGTGCATTCTTTTGTGATTGGGTTAATTCACTCAGGATGATATTTTCCAGGTCTAACCATTTACCTACAAATTGCATGAATTCATTATTTTTAATTGCTGAGAAGTATTCCATTGTATAAATATACCACATTTTCTGTATCCATTCCTCCTTTGAGGGATATTTGGGCTCCTTCCAATTTCTGGCTATTATAAACAAGGCTGCTATAAACACAGTGGAGCATGTGTCTTTATTGCATGCAGGGGAATCCTCTGGGTATATGCCCAGGAGTGGTATGCCAGGGTCCTCTGGAAGTGACATGCCCAATTTTCTGAGGAACCGCCAAATTGATTTCCAGAGCGGTTTTACCATTTTGCAATCCCACCAACAGTGGAGGAGTGTTCCTCTTTCTCCACATCCTCGCCAGCACTTGTTGTCTCTTGAGTTTTTAATCTTAGCCATTCTGAATGGTGTGAGGTGGAATCTCAGGGTTGTTTTGATTTGCATTTCCCTGATGACTAATGATTTTGAACATCTTTTAAGGTGTTTCTCGGCCATCCGAATTTCTTCTGGTGAAAATTCTTTGTTTAGCTCTGTGCCCCATTTTTTGATAGGGTTATTTGGTTCTTTGAGGTCTACCTTCTTGAGTTCTTTGTATATATTGGATATTAGCCCTCTGTCGGATGTGGAGTTGGTGAAGATCTTTTCCCACTTTGTTGGTTGCCGTTTTGTCCTTCTGACAGTGTCCTTTGCTTTGCAGAAACTTTGTAATTTTATGAGGTCCCATTTGTCGATTCTTGATCTTAGAGCATAAGCTATTGGTGTTCTGTTCAGGAACTTTTCCCCTGTGCCCAAGTCCTCCAGGTTCTTCCCAAGTTTCTTTTCTAATAGTTTCAGTGTGTCTGGTTTTATGTGGAGGTCCTTGATCCACTTGGAGTTGATCTTAGTGCAAAGAGATAAGAGTGGGTCAATTCACATTCTTCTGCATGTTGACCTCCAGTTGAACCAGCACCATTTATTGAAAAGGCTATCTTTATTCCACCGGATGGTTGTGGCTCCTTTATGAAAGATGAATTGATCCACTCTTATCTCCTTGCACTAAGCTCAACTTCAAGTGGATCAAGGACCTCCACATAAAACCAGACACACTAAAACTAATAGAAAAGAAACTGGGGAAGACACTTGAAAACAATGGCTCAGGGGAAAATTCCTGAACAGAACACCAATTGCTTATGCTCTAAATGCAAGAATAGACAAATGGGACCTCATAAAATTACAAAGTTTAAGTAAGGCAAAAAACACTGTCAAAAGGATAAATTGGCAACCAACAAATTGGGGAAAAAATCTTCATCAACCCCACATCCGACAGAGGACTAATTTCCAATGTATACAAAGAACTCAAGAGTTTAGACCCCAGAAAACAAAATAACCCTATCCAAAAATGGGGTACAGAGCTAAACAGAGACTTTTCACCTGAAGAAATTCGGATGGCTGAGAAACACCTTAAAAAATGTTCAACATCATTAGTCATTAGGGAAATGCAAATCAAAACAACCCTGAGATTTCACCTCACACCAGTCAGAATGGCTAAGATTAAAAACTCAGAAGACATCAGGTGTTGGCGAGGATGTGGAGAAAGAGGAACACTCCTCCACTGCTGGTGGGAATGCAAGCTGGTACAACCTCTCTGCAAATCAGTATGCTGGTTCCTTAGAAAACTGGATGTGATACTTCCGGAGGACCCAGCCATACCACTCCTGGGAATGTACCCAGAAGATTCCCCAGCATGCAATAAGGATACATGCTCCACTATGTTCTTTGCAGCCTTATTTATAATAGCCAGAAGCTGGAAAGAACCCAGATGTCCCTCAACAGAGGAATGGATACAAAAAATGTGGTATATATACACAATGGATTACTATTCAGCCATTAAAAACAACGAATTCATGAAATTCTTAGAGAAATGGATGGAGCTGGAGAACGTCATACTAAGTGAGGTGACCCAGTCTCAAAAGAATACCAATGGTATACAGTCACTGATAAGTGGATATTAGCCTAGAAGCTTGGAACACCAAAGACATAAATCACATATCAAGTGATGTCTCACAAGAAGAAAGGAGTGGACACTGGTGCAAGAATGAACCAAAACATCATTGTGGGGGAGTACAAAACAGTGAGGTGGGAGGGGTGGATGAGGGAGCAGGGGGAGGGAAAAGGGCATGTGGGACCTTTGGGGGTGGGGAACCAGAAAAAGGGAAATGAATTGTAAATATAGAATATATCCAATAAAAAAATCCAAGTCCTGACACTCTGAAAAAAAAGAGATAGATAGAGAGAGAGAGAGAGAGAGAGAGAGAGAGAGAGAGAGAGAATACAAGAGATAGAAGAAAGAACCTCAGGTGCTAAAGATACCATAGAAAGAATTGACTCAACAGTCAAAGAAAATGCAAAATCCAAAACGCTTGTGACCCAAAACATCCAGGAAATCCTGCACACAATGAGAAGACAAAACCTAAGGATTATAGGTATAGAAGAAAGTGAAGATTTACAATGTAAAGTGCCAGTAAATATTTCAACAAAATTATAGAAGAAAACTTCCCTAACATAAAGAGAGAAATGCCCATAAGCAAACAAGAAGCCTACAGAACTCCAAACAGACTGGACCAGAGCAGAAATTTTTCCAGTCATACAATAATCAAGACACTAAATGCACTTAACAAAGAAAGAATATTAAAAGGAATGAGAAAAAGGTCAAGTAACATAAAGGCAGACTTATCAGATTCACACCAAACTTCTCACCAGAGATCATGAAAGCAAGGAGATCCTGAGCTGATCTCATACAGACCCTAAGGGAACATAAATGACAGCCCAGACTACTATACCCTGCAAAACTGTCAATCACCATACATGAAGAAACCAAGATATTCTATAAAACCAAATGTATACAATATCTCTCCACAAATCCAACCATACAAAGGATAATAAAGGGGAAACGCCAATAAAAGAGGGCAAATACACCCTAGTAAAAGCATGATAGTAATCTTCTTTCAACAAAACCAAAAAGAAGATAACACACAAACATAAAATTAACATCAAATATAACAGGAAGCAACAATCACTCTTCATTAATATCTCTTAATATCAATGTATTCTGGCTGGGCAGTAGTGGCACATCCCTTTAATCCTATCACTTGGGAGGCAGAGGCAGGTGGATTTCAGAGTTCAAGGCCAGCATGGACTACAAAGTGAGTTCCAGGACAGCCAGGACTACACAAAGAAACCCTGTCTCCGAAAACAAAAACAACAACAGCAAAAATCAATGTATTCAATTCCCCAATAAAAAGACTAACAGACTGGATACATAAACAGGACCATAATTTTGCTGCATATAGGAAACACACTGCAATATCAAAGACAAAAACTACCTCAGATTAAAAAACTGGAAACAATTTCCAAGCAAATGGTCCCAAGAAACAAGCTGGAGTATCCATTCTAATATCAGATAAAACTGACTTCCAATCAAAAGTCATCAAAAAAGAAAAAAAACAATGAAGGAACTTCATATTTATCAAAGGAAAAATCTACCAAGAAGAACTCTCAATTCTGAACATCTATGCTCCAAATTCAGGGCATCCTAATTCATAAAAGAAAATTTACTATAGCTCAAAGCACATATTGCATCTCACACAAATATTGTGGATGACTTCAACATCCTACTCTTCTCAACAGGCAGATCAGGGAAACACAAAATAAACAGAGACACAGTGAAACTAACAGAAATTTTGGACTAAATGAATTTAACAGATATCTATAGAACATTTCATCCTAAATCAAAAGGATATACTTTCTTCTTAGCACCTCATGATACCTTCTCCAAAGAAAATAGAACTAATCCCATGCCTCCTATCCACTCACTATGGAGTAAGGGTGGTCTTCAATAGCATAAATAAATAAATAAATAAGTAAATAAATAAATAAATAAATAAATACAGAGAGAAAGAGAGAAAGCCCACATACACATGAAAGTTGAACAATGCTCTACTTAATAATAACTTGGTCAAGGGAGAAATAAGGAAAGAAATCAAAGACTTCTTAGAATTTAATGAAAATAAAGGTATGAGATACCCAAATTTATGGGACACAATGAAAGCATTGCTAAGAGGAAAACTCATTGCTCTGAGTACCTCAAAAAAGAAGATGGAGAGAGCATACTCTAGCAGTTTAAGAGCACACCTAAAAGCTCTAGAACAGAAAGAAACTGATACACCCAAGAGAAGTAGAAGGAAGGAAATCATCAAAATCAAGCTAAAATCAACCAATTAGATACAACAACAATAACAACAACAACAAACTAAACAAAGAATCAACAAAACCAGGGGCTGATTCTTTGAGAAAATCAACAAGATAGATAAACCCTTAGGAGACTAACAAGAGGGCACAGAGGCAGTATCCAAATTAACAAAATCTGAAATGAAAAGGGAGATATAACAACAGAAACTGAGGAAATTTTAAAAATTGTCAGATCTTACTACAAAAGCCTATAATCAACACATCTGGAATATCTTAATGAAATGAACAATTTTCTAGACAGATACCAAATACCAAAGTTAAATCAGTATTAGACAGACCATCTAAAACAGTCTCCCCACAAAAAAAAAAAAACAAAAACAACAAAACACAGAATAATATCAGTTATGTGGAGAATACTATCAGACCTTCAAAGAAGACTTCACACCAATACTCTTCAAACTATTCCACAAAATAGAAACAGAAGGAACACTACCCAACTCATTCTATGAAGCCACAATTATGCTGATGCCAAAACCACGTAAATATCTAACACAGAAAGAGAATGTCAGATCAATTTCCTTTATGACTATAGATGCAAAAATACTCAATAAAATTCTTGCCAAATGAATCCAAGAATACATCAGAATGATCATTCAACTTGATCAAGTAGGCTTCATCCCAGGAATGGAAGGTGGTTTAATATGTGGAAATCCATCAATGCAATCCACTACCTAAACAAACTCAAAGAAAAAAAACACATGGTCATTTCATTAGATGCTGAAAAAGCATTTGACAAAATTCAGCATCCTTTCATGTTAAAAGTCTTGAAAAGAACAGGAATTCAAGGCCCATTCCTAAACATAGTAAAAGCAATATACAACAAATCAGTAGCAAACATCAAAGTAAATAAATAGAAACTTGAAGCAATACCACTAAAATAAGGCACCAGGCAAGGCTGGCCTCTCTCTCCATATTTATTCAGTATAGTACTTGATGTTCTATCTAGAGCAATTAGACAACAAAAGGAGGTCAAAGGGATACAAATTGGAAAGGAAGAAGTCAAATTACCACTTAGTCACAGAATGAATACCATTACCCATGGACCAACTTAAAGCAGGAAATTGCTTAATTGAAGTTCCTACTTTTGGGTGTGGAGGTCCAAGCTATAACTAGTTCTCACACCCACTGAAATACCACAGAAAAAAGGCTCCTTAAACCTAAGTAATACAGGGAAAAATTGATCTTGAAGGTTTAGCTCTCTTCCCCCCCCCCGCTAGGCATAGACCTACTTATGACATTAACACCCAATCTGATTAAGCAAATACTATCAAGAAGTCCTATAATCAATGTACATCTCACCATACGTAAACACTTATACTCACACCTCACTGGTCTAAAAGAATCACATAATCACACCCATAACTATTATAAAAGAAGTTACATATGTCATGTGTACAGAAAATGAAAACCAATCAGATACTGGATGAAGCATGGGAATTCTAAGCAAAATTAGGGCTTTAGTCAGTAACCTCCCAATTTCCCAGTGTCTCTGTGATTAAGTTTGCTCATTTGTGCTACATTCTTGTATTAAAAGGCCCAAGTTAGAGAGAGTATGCTCATGTACATGCTGAGCTCTAGTACATAACTGTATTTGATAACAAAATTTGAGAGCCTGTGTATAACAATGAGCCCTAACTGAGGTTTCCTGTAAGATTAGCTATGAAATAGCTGAAGATGATTCAGCCAAAGAAAACAGTTTCTGTTCCTGCTGATGAGTCAGCCACTTCGAAGTACACTGTGACCACCCTGTTCCCTGTGGTGCCCATGAAGTGGTTCAGGGGTGTCAGACACAGCAACATAATATACACTTTCATAGGATAGCAATTCCTCAGGGTAATAAATTTTTCAGAAGCTTCAATGAGAAAGAACCTGGACATTTCCATCTGCATCAGAGATGGTATACTTGGTGATGTGGTACCTACTCCTGTATGAAGTTCATCATCACAGACTCTGCCAAGGAGGTTCCATTTTGGGCAAGTACTGAGTTGTTTGTTTTTACTAAGTACTACATTTTCCTTCTCATTCCTGTTATCTCCAACAGGTGGAAATAAAGTCCATTATTCCATGTGCTACAAGTAAGAAACAAGTGTAGGAGCATCATCATGTTCATAGGTGACTTTTCTACAATTATGAATAAATAAAGCTGGAAAGAGGTATTAGATAGATGTCCCCCACCAGGGAAATGGGCAAAAGTCCATACCCTTGTCTGCCTGCCCCACATCACTTTGTTCTCAATATGTCTCAGCTTAGTGACTCTATGAAGACCCTTAGCACTGACTGCCTTCTCCAGTGACAGGATCAGACATGGCCTACTGACTCCAGAGTATACTGCTTTCCCTAATTAAGTTTTTTCTTTCTGCTCACAGGGTGTACTCATGCCAGGTTCTATCATTTATGCCAAGAGAGATGTCAGAAGGTTGTTAAGCAGGAACATTCTATCTGAGATGTATATCTCCTCCCTCCCAAGAGGAAAAGCACATCAACGGATAAAGTGATAGATCCATGGTAAGGTATATTTTTCTCATTTCCTCTTTACTCAGAGCACACTCTGAAAATTTCAGAGATGCACACATTCCATATGGAATCACTCAGCCCTGCTTTAGATGTTGGAACCAAGCTAGGCCTTTGACTTGGGACTGTTAAGATAATTTCATATCAGGGGACCTACCCTAACAGAAACTAAAACTTTGGCCAAATGTTGTCACTTGTCTTATAGAAGTAGTCACCATGTGGATGATCTCCATACATTAGCTGAGGCAGCCAGATGCTCATTTTGAATGTCATGACAAAAGTATGAAGGTCTTGATTTTGAAAAATTTACAGAGAGAACAGTCACACTGTCCAGCACAGTCCTGTTAGAGTTGTGAGCTCTATATGCCAGTGTCTGTCCGTGATCACACAGCCAGTTAGTGCTTGTCTGGAATTCATATGTCACTCCAGACTGTCTTCTTGCATTCCAAGCAAAAGGTAACATCTCCACTTATAATCCTGATGCATAAGAGCTATGGAGTCATAATTTGTTGAACTCAGTGGTCTTTTCCATTCATCACCAGTTCCAACCTTTTAACATTTTAATCACACTAATATACTGTAGTTCTAATATGCTGCAGTTATCAAATGGTACCTTCATGTCAATCATATTGTCACCCCATATTATACGTGAAAACGGTTCTTCTGTGAAGAGAAAGCATAATAGTCTAGGAGCTAAAGATACCATATTTCAGATCCCAAGACATTAATGCTTCATTTGTTTCAATTTATGACTACTAAAACATTTTGACACTGGACCAAGTCTTATAGTCACAATCCTGGCCATAAGGCACATGCCCTCTGGAGGAGGGCTGCTACATTTGAGGGTGGATTAGTTTATATGAGGGTGTTATCATTTCTTCACCTGAGTTTAGTATGAAAAGTATTCTCATAAACCCATAATGGAGATAAACAGGGGGAAGTACTTCATACTGAATCCATATATATCCATATATATCATGGGCAGTGAATTTTTAGGGAATGAAATCTATATGAGACCACAACCAGCAAGTAATACAGATAAGATGTAATTCATAGCTTATTAGTGATACTAGCCTTATCTGTCATGTCATTTGTTATAATGAATGATGATGTTGATGATAATGTAGTTGAAAGGAATGATAGTATGTATCATATCTCTGTTATTTCATTTTCTTTATAAGTATGTTCCATAGGAAAGAGGTCACTTATTCCCTTGAGAGAAGAAGAGGTTCATAGAGGGCATTGGACTTGTGAGCAGGTAAGGAATAGGCAAGAGTTGACTACAACACTCTCCCTCATAGATTGTTAACACAGCGTGAATGACATTATTCCTGTGTAACTTGTTCTCTGAGCAGCAGCCACAGAATAAAACTGCCTCCTGCATACAGTCTCAGAAATGTGAAGAAAAATAAGGGAGGCTCTTCAGGAGCCTGGAGCCCCTGGAATAAAGGCCTGGTTATGCCATGAGCTACCTAAAGTAGACATCTGGCAGAGAATACCTCAAGTCTGATTTGGAGGGAAGAAGTAGAGTGATATAAGTCACAGGGCTCAGTGTGAGGTCAGTTGAGTTCTGTGAGAAATGAAAGGGAGGGCACATTAGATAGGAGGGCCTCTTAGATACTTCAGACAGTATGAAACAGTCTCTGTTTCAGTCTCAATATCTGTTGCATAGTGATAATCAGAGATCCTTAAGAGAGAAAGCCTGGGCCTCTGTGTATCACCAGTCACAGGAGGAGGCCAAAAAGCAGACAGCATATCATTGTTAGGAGCCATAATGGGACAAGTTAATGTACTAGCAGGTGATCATTCTGAAATTCCTGCTTCGTAGTATTATATAATCTTGCGACAAATGAGCCTCCATTCAGAAAATCTGTGGGGGACTAATTTTAGGAAAGATTCTTGCTATTAATATACTTTTCCTGTTATTGTTATACATATATAATAATAAGTAATAGCACTCCCCTTTGGAACAGATCTCTGCAGCTCCATGAAGATGTACTGTCTTATAGTGATGCTATGTAGACAAATAGATCACTTAAGTTTTAATGATGATCCTATAAGAATTCCTAATGTTATATTTGTGATTATTAAGCTCTTTTATAATGAGACTGCTACTAGGTCCTTTTCTGATAGTCAAAACTGCAATAAGAACTCTGCCAGTCTCCCAAGTGTCACAAGCTAATTGCTCTTAAATGGCAACCATTCTCCTACTCAGAACATATTATAAGAGGTTGCAAAACAAATAACTAAAGGTCATGAAAAGGTAACTAGTGATTTATAAAAGGTGCTAGGACAGAAGATAAAATATTGACTGGGTTTATCTATACAAAACTTCACTTATAACTTAGAGTTTTAAACTTTCTATGAACCTGTAGAGAAGACAAATGATATTTAGTGAGATAATTATTCCTAAGAGTTATGCATGTAAACATTCTCTTTGTAAACTTTTATTTCAATTTATGATTTGATTTTTGTGTGAAGTTGTGATGAACTTTGTTACATGTGATCATGCATTCTGAAAGATGTATAAGTACTGAAGACAAAAGAGAAAGGGCATTAATTTTTCTCTCTCTATCTCTCTCTCTCACTCACTCACTCTCTCTCACTCTCTTTCTCTCTTTCTCTTCTCTTCTCTTCTCTTCTCTTCTCTTCTCTTCTCTTCTCTTCTCTTCTCTTCTCTTCTCCTCTCCTCTCCTCTCCTCTCCTCTCCTCTCCTCTCCTCTCCTCTCCTCTCCTCTCCTCTCCTCTCTTCTCTTCTCTTCTCTTCTCTTCTCTTCTCTTCTCTTCTCTTCTCTTCTCTGGCACACGCTCTTTTCCTCCTTCTCTCGCTCCCCTGCTCTTTCTCACCTTTTACCTTCCCCCACTTAGAATTTTTTCCTTTCTCCACTTAGGTTCTTTCTGCTTTTCTTTCTTAGATAGCTTTCATAGGAAACCCTATAACTTAATGATAAACTCATTAACCACTTTTTTAAGTGTCCCATTCTTCTCCCTGCCACTCCTGACTAGCAGGCTGAAAGTTAGAGCCCAGCAGTTCCTGCTGAAATAGAACAAAGACCACATTGTTTCCTCCTCAGATGTTAGGCTGCAAGGGTTAATCACCTAAGCCACCAGTCTTTCACCCTCAGAAAGAACAAGAAAGTTTCTAAAGCATTTTAGAAGTTATCATCAGCACTTCTGTACACTTAGAAAGCCCTGAAACCCTCAGACTTCAAAGCCATCATCACCAGAGTCCTATTCTGTGACTCCACCACTACCTTCCCCAGGCCAAGAGGCTCCTGTCCATTAGCATATCATGGTTGTAATGAGGAGGATAACACATTGAACCTGACCCTCAGTTTTCACTTCTACACAACATGGCTTCTTTTCTAGTGTGCTATGACTAACCAAAAAAACACACCAAGGCTGTGCCATCAGGAAGGCGTAGAGTGAGAAAACCTTACTGTCTGTGGAGTCCTCAGTTTCCCTTTCTATGATGATAACAGCCAATGTCCCTGCTAGATATTGTTTAAGAAAAGAGAAATCATGCACATACTCTTGATTAGTAACATCAGGGTCGTAGGAGCAACAGATTTGTAGTGTTCTTCAGGAGGGAGGAAGGAAGGCCAGGATATGCATCCAAGCATTGCTACCCTTTGACAAGTACCTGGAAAAGATCTTCCACACAGGGGCCTCACTTGATACCTGCCCGTACTAGCACAGTTTATAAACAGGCTCTATAGAAATAGTAAAGTTACTTAGAGAAACTACTGACTTTTTGGAAAGATTTTTATCACTGTGAGCTGTGTTAATAAGGGGGCATGTGGCTTTGGACTTTTCACTTTCCCTGTCTAGGCCTTAATATCAATGAAGTTAAGAAGAGTTTTGTTGGAGACACCCCACATTAAGCTAGAGATGCCTGGGACCCCTGAGTACAAGAAAAACAACCTGCCGGGTTTCCATGTCTCAGAGTATGAGGCTGTGGCCTCCAAGGCCTACTTCTTTGATGCAACTACATGTGATGTCATTTCTGTAACTATTCTTTTTTATTGAAAAAGGGAAGTAAAGGGAAATAAAAACACTTTACGATAAAATTAAAGATTTACATGGAAAATATTTCAGCTAAACACGTTAAAATTGACAATTTTCATGGAAAATTAAATAATAAAATGGTGGACATGTAGAACATTGCTAAATTAATTGAAATATGGGATAGAAACATTTTATGATAGAATTGAAGATTTACATGGAAAATATTTCTGATAAAATTGTAGAAAAATGTAGAAAAACATGTTAGAATTGAAATGGTCATAGAAAATTTTAAATAGATATAATAATGGTAGGTATAAATGTATTCTTAAGTTGCTTGAAAGTGGAATTATAAACATTTTCTGATAAACTTGAAGATTTATATGGAAAATATTTCTGATAAAATTAAAGAAATAGAGTCAGGCTGTGGTGGCGCTCGCCTGTAATCCCAGCACTCTGGGAGGCAGAGGCAGGTGGATTTCTGAGTTTTAGGCCAGCCTGGTCGACAGAGTGAGTTTCAGGACAGACAGGGCTATACAGAGAAACCCTGTCTCTAAAAAAAAAAAAAAAAACAAAAACAAAAAAAAGACAAAAAAATTAAAGAAATATATAGAAAAAAACATGTTAAAATTAAAGATTTTCATGGAAATTATGTAGATAAAATGATAGGCATAAAGATAATTCTAAGTTGATTGAAGGTAGAATTATAAACATTTTCAGATAACATTGAAGATTTACGTGGAAAATATTTCTGGTAAAATTCAAGAAATAATTAGACAAATACATTAAAATTGACTATTTAATGGAAAATTTTACATATAAAATGGTAGACATAAAAACTTTCTAAATTAATTGAAGGTGGAATTAGAAACATTTGTGATAAAATTAAAGATTTACATTTAAAACATTTCTGAAAAAATCTAGGAAGTATACAGAAAGACATAAAAAATGAAGATTATGATGAAAAATAATGCAGATAAAACGGTAGACATGAAAAATTACTAAATTAAATAAAAGGGGAAATATAAATATTTTCTGATAAAATTGAAGATTCACATGAGAAATATTTAATTAGTTTATGTCTTTTTATTGGGGAGTTGAGTCGAGTGTTGTTAAGAGAGATAAGGGAATAGTGATTGTTGTTTCCTGTTATGTTCTTATGTTATTTTTATGTTTGTGTGGGTATCTTCTTTTGGGTTTGTTGGATTACTTTCTTGTTTTTCTAGGATGTAGTTCCCTTCTTGTGTTGGCATTTTCCATCAATTATCCTTTGTAGGGTTGGTTTTGTGGACAGATATTGTGTAAATTTGGATTTATCATGGGATATCTTGGCTTCTCCATCTATGATGTTTGAAGAGTTTTGCTGGGTATGGTAGACTGGGCTGTCTTTTTTGTTCTCTTAGGGTCTGTGTGAGGTCTGCTCAGTATCTTCTAGCTTTCACCATGTCTGGTGAGAAGTCTGGTGTGATTCTGATAGGTCTGCCTTTATAAGTTACTTGCCATTTTTCCCTTACTGCTTTGAATATTCTTTCTTTGTTTAGTGAATTTGGTGCTTTGATTATTATATGCTGGGAGGACTTTCTGTTCTGGTAAAGTCTGTTTGGTGTTCTGAGGGCTTCTTGTATGTTCATGGGCATCTCTTACTCTAGGTTAGGGAAATTTTCTTGTACAATTTTGTTGAAGATATTTACAGGGCCTTTAAGATGTAACTCCTTGCTCCCATCTATATCTATAATCCTTAGATTTGGCCTTCTCATTGTGTCTTGGAGTTCCTAGATGTTTTGGGTTAACAACGTTATGAATTTTGCATTTTCTTTGACTGTTGAGTCAGTGTTTTCTATGGTATCTTCAGCACCTGAGGTTCTTTCTTCTCCTTCTCCTTCTCCTTCTCCTTCTCCTTCTCCTTCTCCTTCTCCTTCTCCTTCTCCTCCTCCTCCTCCTCCTCCTCCTCCTCCTCTTCCTCCTCCTTCTTATTCTACATTTTTTTTCGAGAGACAGGTGTTCTCTGTGTAGCCCCGGCTGTCCTGGAACTCACATTGTAGACCAGGCTGGCCTCGAACTCAGAAATCTGCCTCCCTCTGCCTCCCAAGGGCTGGGATTAAAGTCATGTGCGATCATCACCTAGCTTGAGGTTCTTTCTTCTATCTCCTGTATTCTGTTGTTGATGTTTGCATCTATGACTCTTGAATTCTTTCCAAGTTTTTCTATCTCCAGAGATGCCTCACTTTGTGATTTCTTTATTGTTTCAACTTTCACTATTAGATCCTGGATAATTTTTTTCAGTTCCTTCACTTGATTGTTTGTGTTTTCCTGTAATTCTTTAAGGGATTTTTGTGTTTCTCCTAAAGGGCTTCTGCCTGCTGACCCATGATCTCCTGTATTTCTGTAAGGGATTTTTGTGTTTCCTCTTTAAGGGCTTTTACCTGTTGACTGATGTTCTATATTTCTTTAAGGGATTTATTTAAGTCTTTCTTGAAGCACTCTGTCAGCATCATGAGATAAGATTTTAAATCCAACTCTTGCTTTTCTGGGGTGTTGTGGTATCTGGGACTTGCTGTAGTGGGAGAACTGGGTTCTGATGTTGTCATGTAGCCTTTGTTTCTGTTGGTAGGGTTTTTGTGTTTGCTTTTCACCACCTGGTTATCTCTGGTCCTCGTTGGTATTGTTGTCTCTGGCTGGAGTTTTTTCTTCCTGTGGACCTGTAAGCCTGTGTCCTTACTCCTCTGAGTTCAAAAGTGAAAGCACTACTGGAAGATTTCTCACCTGTTAGGCTATAAACAGAAAACTGTCGAGTCTCCTGACTCCCTCAGTCCAAGCTGCTCCACTGATCTTAATCCCTGTGTGCTCCTATCAGGTCCCCTCCAGAGAGAAGGCGAAGATCTTACCTCTGAGCTCAGAAGTGAAAGCACTCCTTCCTTCTTCTTAGGAATCATGATTTGCTAATTGTGTCTTGAGTATTCAGAGCTTCTAGGCTAATTAATATATACTTATCAGTGATTGAATTTCATGTTTATGGTTTTGTGATTGGGTTACCTCACTTAGGATGATATTTTCCAGGAAGGAGAGGGCCTTGGTTCTGAAAAGACTTGAAACAGTAATGTAGGGGAGTACCAGAAGAGAGAACTAGAAGGGGGCTGATTGGGGAATGGGGGGAAGGAAGAGGACTTATGGGACATATGGTGAGGGGGAACTGGGAAAGGGGAAAGCATTTGGAATGTAAACAAAGAATATAGAAAAAAAGAAGAAAAAGAAGAAGTGAATGCACTGCTGGCAGAACACTCTCTCCTGGAGGGCTATGCATAGAAGGCTGTGGAGTCTCCCAGATACCTGGTATAAATGGTGGCAAGAAGACTTCTGTTCCAGCTGCTCCACTGATCACCGAACACTCTGGAGTCTTCTGGCTCCCTAGTGCAAATGGCGGTGGGAATACTCTGTTACTATTCTTAGTACTTATCGTTCTCCTTATCTATTTTCTTTCTCTTTCCTCCTACCTTGATTAAACTGGTGTTTGGTGACCTGGAAAGACCCAATAGGAGTCCACTTAATATCCAGGAAGTGGCTGCTACTGATAATACTAAAGTGAATGCTATGCATGAATTCAAGAGCAATGTATGCTACATTCACTCGTTCAAGATGGAAATGGACGGAACCTATCGTCATAGGCAAAAATGAGTAAATCTGCAGCTGTTCCACCAGTCTTAGTCTCAATTCTATATAATAAAATAAGGACAATTTTATTACAAAAGAGGGGTGGCATGGCATACAGATATTTCCCAGAAAGTCAGTAATAGTTTCCTTGGGTTCAGGGATGAGGATGGCAGCCTCCTTAGAATTCTCCATACAGGTCAAGTGAGTGAGGATGGTATTTTGTAGACAGACAGATAGGGGTCTTGAAGACTGCAAGGCTACAAGTATGACCTCATGTTTTCCCTTTTATGAAAATATCCTGTCTCACACATGTCTAAAAGATAATGACTTTGTAACCGCAATTCTGCTGCCCCCGATCTCACTGGAGACTGGAGGTCAAGAGATATTTTTTAAAAAATGCTTATTGCAAAACTTATATAAGATTTTATGGTTCCTCTTTTCTGTTCTAAATCTGTACTACTCTGTATCACAAGAAATTTTGCAATGGGAAAATAGAGAAGCACTTACCCAATCCGCTATAAACTTTGTAACCCAACTTCCTCATATGATTTCAATAAAGGAATGAGTCAAGCCTATATGAGCATGTTGACTCCTGAGTTCAGAAAGCTCTCAGTAGAGCTGGGTGTGGTGTCACATGCCTGTAATCCCAGCATTTTTGAGGCAGAGGCAGGCAGATCTCTGAGTTTGAGGCCAGCCTGGTCTACAGAGTGAGTTCCAGGACAGCCAGGACTACACATAAAAACCCTGTCTCAAAAAACAAACAAACAAATAAATGATTAAATAAATAAATAAATAAATAAATAAATAAAGGAAAGCTCTCACTAAAATGAACAAGGCTTTCAGTTTCCTTAATTAATTTTTTTTTTTTTTTTTGCCTACCAGGTATCCCTTGATGATCCAAGACTTGTGTTGAGGTTGGACCCTGGCAGAGATTGCTCGCTGTTTACCTAGTTATTTTTAGAATTACCTATCAAACTGAAAGAAGTCTTGCATTCATGTTCCTTTAATTGTTTTGATATGGATATTGGCATCCTAAATATTAAATATATGTTTTAATGAAAACAAAGATAGTTCTTTGTTAGAACAGCAAGATGAGATATGACAATCCCTTATGCATAGAAATAGCAGGTCAAGCCTGCTGCACACCTACTAAATCTCAAATAATTTGTCAAGGATACTGCTCAAAGAGGAAACCCAGGGTCCCTAGATTCCAACCAAGAGAGACAGGGAGAGAGAGGGAGAGATAGAGATAGATAGATAGAGAGAGAGAGAGAGAGAGAGAGAGAGAGAGAGAGAGAGAGAGAGAGAGAGAGAGAGAGACTTGTTCAACTCCAAATTCAGGGCAAGTGTTTCCTGTATTGCACAGGTCTGCTGCATAACAATTTCCAGGAACAAAAATTTCTCCCCTTTACTCACAATTCTGCATTAATGATGCAAAATGTCAAAAACAGCCCTGTGCATCTCCCATCTTATGGTCATCTGCCCTCTATAATTAGCCACTCTGGAGGAAGTGCTTGTGGTCTTGATTTTACTGTAAAAGCCACTGGTGAATTTATTGAAAGGATCATTAAAAAAGCAGGATGCTAGTATATAGAAGCATCTGCTCCTTAGGTGGGATTTTCATGGTGCAGGAAGCAAATAAAAGACACACCTAATTGTTTGGTGTGGCTTTTTCTGCATGAAATGGGGAAAAATAATTAAAGTGTGACCCTAAAACTTGCAACAAGGGCAATAATAAGTAGGATTTCTGCTCACATACTTTAGTATGGGATTCTACCTTCATTTTTCTACTTTTTAAAAAAATTTCTATATTCTTTGTTTACATTCCAAATGCCTTTCCTAGTTGAGAGAGAGAGAGAGAGAGAGAGAGAGAGAGAGAGAAACTTATCAAATCTTGAAATTTTCCTCTCTGAGACTCTGAAAAAGTAAATATGTCTACTATGGGAACAGCTGTTTATAAAAATATCACCCTATATTCAGAAACTGAACATTTTATTGATTCTGCAACCAAGTAAATAATAAGTATTGAGACAATTTACAACTACATACAAAAATTTTACCTATTATGAATACAGCCTGATTGATTTTATCTGCCTTTAAGAAAACATTGTTTAGGTATCAGGAGGGGAATAAAATAAAGAGTGTATAAAAATAATTAATAAAATTATATATATATATATATATAACATTGTAATGATTTGTGCAGTAAGTTGAACCTCCTGTATAGTTCGCTTTTACAACTTATGCTCAAGGTATAACTTTAATCCTATTTATATATTTTTCCAAATTATAGACCCAGAATGATGGTTTGTATGTATGTTAATCATTTGCAAAATTAGCTAATAGATTGAAAGCAACCAGAAAGAAAATAAGTTACCAACAATAAATTTTGTAAGCAACATATGCCTATAAGTTGATAACATTTGAATATTTTTTCAGTACTGTTTCAGGTATGTAGGGTTCAGTAAATTATTTCCTTTTAAGCTCTAGTATAGAACATGATTAAGAAATGAAATTTTGCATTTCTTTCCCATATCATGTTATCTGCTCTGTTGCATAAATAGCTAAAGCCTTTCTGTTGGGGACAGTCAGAGGACATAGCAAAGAGAATTGGAGAATTCAAATAATTGCTAACTCTTGCTTAAACTTTGTTTTTTAAAGCAAGAAGAATCCCTTTTCTCTATTGCAGCACCCTCAACCCTGAAGCTCCACCTCTCTTCCAGCCCACTTCCTAGCCAGATCAGATAAGAAGCCCAATACTCAGTCACACACCTACAGCCTGTGTGCCTCCTAGGAGGTCCTCAGTGAACAGGGTCATAGGAGACCTGCTTGAACCAGAGACTCTAGAGCCCCTAACCAGAGATAGTAATTGCCTATCTCTAAGGAGGGCAGCTCTAGTCAGAGACACCCAGGCCAGTTAAAACCAGAGAGAACTAGATGACCAGAGGAAAGCACAAGGTTATAAGCAACCCAATGCAAGGTAGCACCAACAGAAATCAGTTCTGCCACCACAGCAAGCCCTAAATATCCCAACATGCCTGAAAAACAAGATTATGACCTAAACCCCAAATTCATAAAGATAATAGGGTCCTTTCAGGAGGATATAAACAACTTCATTAAAGAAATATAAGAAAACACAGGTAAACAGGTAGAAGCCCTCAAAAAGGATACAAATCCCTTAAGGAAATAGAGGAAAAGACAAACAAGCTGGTAAAGGAATTGAACAAAATGGCTCAAGAACTAAAAGTGGAAATAGAAACAAAGAAAACACAAAAGGAGGCAACACTGGAAATGGAAAACTTGAGAATGAATTTGGGAGCTACAGCTATAAGCGTCACCAAAATAATATAAGAGATAGAAGAGGGAATCTGAAGCATAAAAAAATACCATAGATAATATTGGCATATCTGTAAAATATTAATATAAAGTATAAAATCTGCTGATGCAACATATCTATGAAATTTGAGATACAATGAGAGATTAAAGCTAAGAATGATACAAACTAATAAAAAGAATGATAGAATTAAAAGAGGATGAAGAATCACAGCTCAAAGGGTTAGAAGACACCTTCAACAAAATCATAGATGAAATCTTCCCAAATATAAAGAAAGAGATGGCCATAAAAATACAAAATGCCTACAGAACCTAAAATTGATTGGACCAGAAAAGAAAGTCCTCTCATCACATAGTATTCAAACATTAAATGCACAGAAAAAGAAAGAATTTGGGGCTGGTGAGTTGGCTCAGCCATTAAGAGCACTGACTGCTCTTCCAAAGGTCCCAAGTTCAAATCCCAGCAACCACATGGTGGCTCACAACGATCTGTAATGAGATCTGATGCCATGGTTTGTCTGAAGACAGCTACTGTGTACTTACATATAATAATAAATAAATCTTTTAAAAAAAGAAAAAAGAAAGAATATTGAAATTAAAATTTCCTATAAGGGAAAAAGGTAAAAAAATAAAATAAAACAAACACGTAAAGGCAGACTAATCAGAATTACAACAGTCTTCTCAAAAGAAACTCTAAAAGGAAGAAGATTCTGGAGAAATGTCATCCATATCTTAAGAGAACACAAATGCCCACCAAGGGCAGTATCTTCCTATTAATCCAGCCCTACAGAAGATACTTGATTGAAATTCCAATACAAGGAGGTTAACTACATGCAAGAAAACACGAGAAATTAAACACTTCAAGACAAGCCCAAAAGAAGAGAATCATATACACATAATACTCCCTCTAACAACAAAAATGACAGGAATAACAATCATCTGTTATTAATATCTCTCGATATCAATGGACTCAATTCTCCAATAAAAAAGACACGGGCCAACAGACTGGACATGCAAACCCTAACCCTAACCCTAACCCTAACCCTAACCCTAACCCTAACCCTAACCCTAACCCTAACCCTAACCTTAACCCTAACTCTAACCCTAACCCTAACCATAAAATGAATCTAGATGAACTCTCAATTCTGTACAATTATGCTCTAAATGCAAGGGGCACCCATATTTATAAAAGACATGTTACTAAAGTTCAAAATATACATTGATCCTAACAAAATAATAGGGAGACATAAACACTTGTCTCTCTCCAATGGACAGGTCATTGAAACAGAAACTAATTAGAGACACAGATAAATTAACAGAAGTTACAAAAGATTTAACAGAAACCTACCAAACATTTCACCCCCACAGAAGAGAATATACCTTCTTTTCAGCACATCTTGAAGTCTTTGCCAAAACTGACCATATAATTGGTCATAAAACAAGCCTCAAGAGACACAAGAACATTGAAATAATCATATCATGTGTTCTATCAGATCACCCTGAACTAAGGCTGGTTTTAAATAAGAATAAGAACAAAACCAAAAACAAAAACAAAACCAAAACCAAAAACAAAAACAAAACCAAAAACAAAAAACCAGAAAGCCCACATACTCATAGAAACTAAAAAATGCTCAGCTCAATGATTACTTGGTCAGAGAAGAAATAAAGAGAGAAATCAAGGACTTCATAGAATTTAATGAAAATGGAGATACATCATACATAAATGTATGAGACACAGGAAAGCAGTGTTAAGAGAAAAATTCAAAGCACTAAGTACCTTTATAAAGAAATTGAAGAGATACCATACAAGCAACTACACATTTGAAAGCTCTACAACTTCACAAAGTAAACACACCCAAGTGGTTTAGAAGGCAGGAAATGTCCAAACTTAGGAATGAAACAAATTGAATAGAAAAAAATCAACAACACCAAGTGATGGTTCTTTGAGAAAATCAACAGGATAGATAAATCTTTAGTGCAACTAAATAAGGGACACAGAGGCAGTATCCAAATTAAGAAGATCAGAATTGAAAAGGAAGATATAACGACAGCAACTGAGGAAATTTTTAAAAAGCATCAGAACTTTCTACAAAACCATATACTCAACAAAACTGAAAAACAGAGATGAAATGGATGATTTTGTAGACAGAAATCAGATACTGCAGTTAAATCAAGATCAGAAAACTATATAAAAAGTCCTAGCCGGGCGTGGTGGCGCACACCTTTAATCCCAGCACTTAGGAGGCAGAGGCAGGCGGATTTCTGAGTTCGAGGCCAGCCTGGTCTACCGAGTGAGTTCCAGGACAGCCAGGGCTACACAGAGAAACCCTGTCTTGAAAAACCAAAAAAAAAAGTCCTATAACCCCTAAAGAAATAGAAGTAGTAATCAAAAAATCTCTGAAACAAAGGCAAAGAGCAGTTGGTTTTAGTGCAGAATTCTTCAAGACCTTCCATGAAAAATTAATACCAATACTCCTAAAACTATTCCACAAAATAGAAACAGAAGGAAGACTGCCTAATTCATCCTATGAAGCCACAATTATCCTGATACCTAAACCACACAAAGATCTAACAAAGAAAGAGAATTTCAAACCAGTTTTGCTTACAAATATTAATGCAAAATACTCAATAAAATTCCCACAAACTGGATCCAGGCACATATCAAAATGATCACTCACCATGATGAATTAGGCTTCATGCCAAGGATGCAGGTATGGTTCAATATACAAATATCCGTCAATGTAATATACTGTATAAACAATTTGAAGGGGGAAAGTAGCATATCATCTCATTACATGCTGAAAAAGCCATCAACAAAATTCAACAACCTTTCATGTTAAAAGGCTTGGAGATATCAGGAACTCATGGCACAAGAGTAAACATATTAAAAGCAATAAAAATTTCGCAAACCAACAGCCACCCTCTAATTAAATGGAGGGAAATTAGATGTATTCTTACTAAAATCCAGGACAAGACAAGGTTGTCACTTTCTCCATATCTATTCCCTATAGTACTAGGATTTCTAGCTAGAGCTATTAGACAGCAAAAGGAGGTCATATGGATACATGTTAAAAAAGGAAGAAATCAAAGTATCATCATTTGCAGCAGATATAACAGTATACATGAGTAACTCACAAAATTCCACCAGAAAATTTCTGCAGCTGATAAACAACTTCAGCAAAGTGTATGGATATAAAATTAAATCAAATAAATCAGTATCTTTCCTTTATACAAATGATAAACGGGCTGAGAAAGAAATTTGGGAAACATAAGCCTTCACAATGGCCAAAAATAGTATAAAATGTCTTGGTGTAAGTCTTACTAAGCAAGTGAAATATCGCTATGACAAGAGTTTCAAATCCCTGAAAAGAAATAAATTGGATACCTCAAAAGATGGAAAGATCTCTGATGTTTATGGATTATCAGGATTGACAAAGTATAAATGGCCATCTTACCAAAAACAATCCATAGATTCGATGTAATCCCAATCAAAATTCCAAAACAATTCTTCACAGGCATGGAAAAAGTAATTTCAACTTCATATGGCAAAACAAAAAACCCTGGATAGCCAAAATAACTCTCAACAATAAAAGAACATGCAGAGGAATCACCATCTCTGGGCTCAATTTGTACTTAAAAGCAATAGTGACAAAAAATCTACAATATTAGTACAGAAACACAGAAAAAAGAATGGAACAGAATTAAAGACCCAGAAGTAAACCCACTCACATAGGGAAACTTGATCTTTGACAAAGAATCCAAAAACATTCAATGCAGTAAATAAAGAATCTTCAGTAAATGATGCAGGTCTAACTATTGTCTGTATATAGGAGAATGAAAATAGTTCCATATTGACTACCTTAAACAAGCTCAAGTATCAGTGAAACAAAGAACTCAACACAAAAACCACAAAGACGGAAAGTTATACAGTGAGGGAGGAACCAGTGGGGAAAACAGCATTTTGAATGTACACAAATAAAGTAATTAATTAATTTCTTAAAATGGGTGACAGCAACACACACACACACACACACACACACACACCAAGCATGAAAGCATGCGTGCATGGAGACACAAAGTCAAAAGCACCCTTAATTTCTTCACCTGCCACAGAAATAAGTCATCTCAGAATATATTAATTATTTGATAAAAAAGAAATATCTGTATGACATTCTATCCTAAGGTCTGGAAATAATAGTAAAAATGTATAAAAACTCCATTTGTTTTTCAGCAACCTTATGCATTTAAAGGAGTAACATATAAAGGAATACCTATCAGAATTACACTAGACTTCTCACCCGAGACCATGAAATCTAGATGATCATGGGCAGATATCATGCAGACTCCAAGAGAACAAAAATTTCAGCCAAAACTACTATACCCAGCAAAACTCTCAATCACCATAGATGGGGAAACCAAGGTATTCCATGACAAAACCAAATTTGCACAATATCTTTCCACAAACCCAGCCCTACAAAGGATAATAGGGGAAAAACACCAACACAAGGAGGAAAACTATATCACAGAAGAAGCAAGATAGAAACCTCTTCTCATCAAACACAAAAGAAGATAACCACTGACATATAAAAAATGATTTCAAAAATGTCAGGAAGTAATAGTTAATATTACTTAATATCTCTTAACATCAATGGACTCGATTCCCCAACAAAAAGACAGACTAATAGACTGGATACGGAAACGGGACCCTACAATTTGGTGCATACAGAAAACACATCTCAGTGTCAAAGACAAACAAAACCTTAAAGTAAAAGGCTGGAAGACAATTTTACAAGCAAATGGTCTCAGGAAACAAGCCGGAGTAGCAACTCTAATATTGGATAAAATTGACTTTCAACCTAAAGTCATGAAAAGAGACACTGAAGGTCACTACTTGCTGCTCAAAGGGAAAATCCACCAAGAAGAACTCTCAATACTGAACATCTATGTTCCAAATGCAAGGGCATGCTCATTCATGAAAGAAACTTTACTAAAGCTTAAAGCACACATTGCACCTAACACAATAACTGTGTGTGACTTCAACACTCCATTATCCTCAGTGGACTGATCAGGGAACCAGAAACTAAACAGGGACACAATGAAACTAACTGAAGCTTTGGACCAATTGGATTTAATATATATATATATATATATATATATATATATATATATATATATAAAACATTTCATCCTAAAGCAAAAGAATATACCTTTTGTCTCAGCACCGCAAGGTACCTTCTCAAAAATCGATCATATAATTTGTAACACGACAGATGTCAACAAATACAAGAAGATCTAACTAATCCCTTATCTCATATCAGATCACTATGGAGTAAAAGTGGTCTTCAACAGCAAGAAAAACAACAGAAAGCCCACATACACATGGAAACTGAACAATACACTACTCAGTAAAACCTTGGGCAAGGAAGAAATGGAGAAAGAAATCAAAGACTTTTTAGAATTCAATGAAAATGAAGGTACAACCTACCCAAATCTTTGTGACACTATGAAAGCAGTGCTAAGAGGAAATTCATAGCCCTGAGTGCCTCAAAAAAGAAACAGGAGAGAGCATACATTAGAAAATTAAAGGCACACCTGGAAGCCCTGGAACAAAAAGAAGCTAATTCTCCCAGCAGGAGTAGAAGACAGGAAATCATCAAACTAAGGGCTGAAATCAATCAAATAGAAACAAAGAGAACCATACAAAGAATCAACAAAACCAGGAGCTGGTTCTTTGAGAAAATCAACAAGATAGATAAACCCTTAGCCAGACTAACCAAAGGGCACAGAGACAGTATTCAAATTAATAAAATTAGAAATGAAAAGGGGGATATAACAACAGAGATTGAGGAAATTCAAAAGGTCATCAGATCTTACTACAAAAGTCTATACTCAACACAACTGGAGAATCTGGAGGAAATGGACAATTTCCTAGACAGATACCAATACCAAAATTAAATCAGGATCAATTAGATCAGTTAAACAGTCCCATAACCCCTAGGGAAATAGAAGACATTATAGAAAGCCTCCCAACCAAAAAAAGTACAAGACCAGATGGTTTTTGTGCAGAATCCTCTCAGGCCTTCAAAGAAGACCTAACAGCAATACTCTTCAAACTATTCCACGAAAGAGAAACAGAAGGGACACTGCCCAACTCATTCTATGAAGCCACAATTATGCTGATACCAAAATCACACAAAGATGCAACAAAGAAAGAGAACTACAGGCTAATTTCCCTTATGAATATCGATGCAAAAATACTAAATAAAATTCTTGCCAACCGAATCCAAGAGCACATTAAAATGATCATTCAACATGATCAAGTAGGCTTCATCCCAGGGATGCAGGAATGGTTCAATATACAGAAATCCATCAATGTAATCTACTACATAAACAAACTCAAAAAAAACCACATGGTCATCTCTTTAGATGCTGAAAAAGCATTTGACAAAATTCAGCATCCTTTCATGTTAAAAGTTCTGGAAAGAACAAGCATTCAAGGCCCATACCTAAACATAGTTAAAGCGATATACAGCAAACCAGTAGCCAACATCAAAATAAATGGAGAGAATCTTGAAGCAATCCCAATAAAATCAGGGACTAGACAAGGCTGTCCTCTCTCTCCATATTGTTTCAATATAGTACTTGAAGTTCTACCGAGAGCAATTAGACAACATAAGGTAGTCAAAGGGATACAAATTGGAAAGGAAGAAGTCAAACTATCATTATTTGCAGATGATATGATAGTATATGTGAGTGACCCAAAAAACTCCACCAGAGAACTCCTACAGCTGATAAACAAGTTCAGCAAAGTGACTGGCTATAAAATCAACTCAAGCAAATCAGTAGCCTTCCTGTACTCAAAGGACAAACAGGCTGAGAAAGAAATTAGGGAAATAACACCATTCACAATAGCCACAAACAATATAAAGTATCTTAGCGTGACTCTAACCAAACAAGTGAAAGATCTGTATGACAGGAACTTCAAGCCCTTGAAGAAAGAAATTGAAGAAGAACTCAGGAAATGGAAAAATATTTCATGCTCTTGAATTGGCAGGATCAATATAGTAAAAATGGACATCTTTCCAAAATCAATCTACAGATTCAATGCAATCCCCATCAATATCCCAAATCAATTCTTCATAGATCTAGAAAGAGCAATTCTCAAATTCATTTGGAGTAAAAAAAAAAAAACAGGATAGCTAAAACTATTCTCAACAATAAAAGGACTTCTGGGGGAATCAATATCCCTGACCTCAAGCAGTACTACAGAGGAATTGTGTTAAAAACTGCATGGTATTGGTACAGCAGACAGGCACATAGATCAATTGAATAGAATTGAAGATCCAGAAATGAAACCACAGAGTTATGATCACTTGATCTTTGATAAAAGAGCTATTACCATTTAGTGGGAAAAAAAGATAGCCTTTTCAACAAATGGTGCTGGTTCAACTGGAGGACAACATGCAGAAGAATGCTAATTGACCCTCTCTTATCTCCTTACACTAAGATCAACTCCAAGTGGATCAAGGACCTCCACATAAAACCAGACACACTGAAACTAATAGAAAATAAACTAGGGAAGACACTGGAGGACTTGGGCACAGGGGGAACGTTTCTGAACAGAACACCAAAAGCTTATGCTCTAAGATCAAGAATTGACAAATGGAAACTCTTAAAATTACAAAGTTTCTGTAAGGCAAAGACACTCTCAGAAGGACAAAACAGCAACCATCAATTTGGGAAAAGATCTTCACCAACCCTACATCCTACAGAGGGCTAATATCCAATATATACAAAGAACTCAAGAAGTTAGACCCCAAAAGACCAAATAACCCTATTAAAAATGGTGTACAGAGCTAAACAAAGAATTTTCACCAGAAGAAATGCAGATGGCTGAGAAGCACTTTAAGAGATGTTCAACATCATTAGTCATCAGGGAAATGCAAATCAAAACAACCCTGAGATTCCACCTCACACCAGTCAGAATGGCTAAGATTAAAAACTCAAGAGACAACAAGTACTGGCAAGGATATGGAGAAAAAGGATCACTCCTCCATTGTTGGTGGGATTGCAAGATGGTACAACTGCTCTGGAAATCAGTATGGTGGTTCCTCAGAAAATTGGGCATGACACCTCCAGAGGACCCTGTCATACCACTCCAGGGCATATACCCAGAGGACTCCCCTGCATGCAATAAAGACACATGTTCCACTCTGTTCATAGCAGCCTTATTTTATAACAGCCAGAAGCTGGAAAGAACCCAGATGTCCCTCAACGGAGTTATGAATACAGAAAATGTGGTATATTTATACAATGGAATACTACTCAGCAATTAAAAATAATTAATTCATGCAATTTGTAGGCAAATGGTTGGATCTGAAAAATATCATCCTAAGTGAGTCAACCCAATCACAAAAGAATACACATGAATTGCAATTACTGATAAGTGGTTATTAATGAGCCCAGAAGCTCTGAATACTCAAGACACAATTAGCTAAGCAAAAGATTCTCAAGAAAAAGGATGCAGAGGACCCTGGTCCGAAAAAGACTAAATCAAGTTTTGTAGGAGAGTACCAGAACAGAGAAATGGTGGGGAGGGGGGTGATTGGGGAATGGGGAGGGGTAAGAGGACTTATGGGACATATGGTGAGGGTGGGGAACGCCTTTGGAATGTAAACAAAGAATATAGAAAATAATAATAATAAAAAAGAAAGTTTTAATGTGAGATTTTCTAGATGAAGTTGCTCTGTGGGCATGATTATGGGACGTTATCTGGATGATGTTACTTAATATGGGAAGATCCGTCCAAATGTGGGACTACGCTTGGGTCCTAGAATGTATAAAGAGAATACGGAAAGTGAGTTGAGGTATGCAGATATGCTTTCTCTGCACATGACTGTGATGTGACTGACAGTGATTTCAAAGCCTCCACCTTGAATTCTCTGCATTCTGGAATTAACTAGTACATGGAAACAGCTCAGGGATAGGTTAAGACTTAAATGTCTATATACAGACAATGAATTTCATTGGGTACAAAATTCTCATGACTTATTATTACATAGCATCATTTAAGATGACCTGAATAGAAATTTATATTGTAGTTTAAGTACACCATAAAACTAACCTCTAAAGATAGTTGTCTTTCCTTAATTGATCGATGACCCCAGCATGTTCAATACAAATGATCTTACAGAGGTTTGTTGCTTGGGACGATTGAATATTGTAGAATGTAAGATGAGCAAGATATCCCTGAAAAGACTCATATTCTAGGATGCTGAGAATCTGGGACCTTCCATTCCAGCTTCCTGCTTTATCCTACCTCAACTACATGGAAGCTGTTTCCTCTAAACACTTTCTTGCAGATGTTTCAGAACAGCTAGCTCACTCATCCAGGATTTCATACCATTAGAGTCAAAACTTTAGCTAAGCAATGAACTTTCTCAACACATAGAAAATGGACAGCAAATGATGCCAGCTAGCCTTCCTTTGACAAAACCAATTTTCCTGTTTCCTTTTGGGCCCCCAAAAGGAAATTCCTCACACCAATTCAGCAAGAATCAAGTAAAAGAAGACCAACATCCCAATTCTTTAGGTTGTGGTAGATGGTTCTGGTTAGCTTATGAATTATAAATAAGTGGTCTTTTTAAGGGATAATTTACAAGTGTTGTATCTTTGGACAGGAAGAAAAATAGAGAACTTAGATGTAGGGATTTCTATGTTTTCCTTTCCTCTCCTGTATCCTTCTCTCTTGGGTAAAACCAAGGGGTATAAAAGAAAGGGAGTATAGTAATATTTTAGAAATTAGACACATAGGGATGGATTATTAAATTTACTCTTAAGCAAAGAATTTCTCAAATTCATCTGGAAAAACACAAAACCCAGCATAGCTAAAACTTTTCCCAATAGTAAGAGAACTTCTTGGGGAATCAGTATCCTGGGCCTCAATCACTACTACAGAGCAATAGTGTTAAAAACTGCATGGTATTGATACAGTGACAGCAGGTAGATCAATGGAATAGAATTGAAGACCCAGAAATGAACCCCCACACCTATGGTCACTTCCTTTGGCAAAGGAATTAAAACCATTCAGTGGAAAAAAGATAGCCTTTTCAACAAATGGTGCTGGTTCAACTCTTGAAGAACATACAGAAGAATGCAAATTGATCCATTGTTATCTCTTTGTACTAAGATCAAGTCCAAGTGGATCAAGGACCTCCACATAAAATCAGGCACACTGAAAATAATGGAAAAGAAACTGGGGAAGAGCCTTGAGCACATGGGCACAGAGGAAATTTTCCGGAACAGAACACCAATAGCTTATGCTCTAAGATCAAGAATTGACAAATGGGACCTCATAAAATTACAAAGTTTCTGTAAGGAAAAGGACACTGTCGATCTGACAAACAGCAACGAACAAATTGGGAAAACCCTACATCTTACAAAGGGCTAATATCCAATATATACAAAGAACTCAAGAAGTTAGACTCAGAGAGCCAAATAACCCTATTAAAATGGGGTACAGAGGTAAACAAAGAATTTTCACCTGAGGAATATCGAATGGCTGAGAAGCACCTAAAGAAACAATCAACATCCCTAGTCATCAGGGAAATGCAAATCAAAACAACCCTGAGATTTCACCTCACACCAGTTAGAATGGCTAAGATCAAAAACTCAGGAGACAGCAGATGCTGGCAAGGATGTGGAGAAAAAGGAACACTCCTCCACTGCTGGTGGGATTGCAAGCTGGTGCAAACACTCGCGAAATCAATCTGGTGGTTCCTTAGAAGACTGGAGACCCTGTTATACCACTCCACAAGTATTAAGGGGTCTTAGAGTTGAGGAATAAGTTAGTATAGTGATAGATCTGCCCAATCTAAGCATATAGCTTATATTTATAATAACTGGATTATGTGTGTATTTATATAGACTTATTTGGGTTGGCAATTCCAACATCAGGGAGGGGGAGGCATTGACTGAATTCTGTGAGTACTGGGTCCATACATCCATCAGCTGAAGCTGGAAGCCAGATGTGTCCAATCAGATTATACTTCACACAACATTGACATTTTAATGCCTTATTTGACAAAATTGTTTTCAAAAGAATCATATTTAAATCTGTCCACCTATGAGTCCCTTCAGATGTTGAACTATCTCGGAACCACCTGATAAGGATACCGATGGCCACCTCCAGACTCTATGCTCACCACTGAACCTGTGAAATCAAAGAAGAAATAAGCAGTGGTGCTAATGCTGCATTATACCTGGATCTGCTCAGCTCTCATCCTCCCTCAGTGGGGCTCTTCCCTGTGCCCTCTGTCCTGCTCCTTCACTTTTCATAATTAGTCTTATCAAGTATTTTCCCCTTCTGAAGAGGTACCACATTTTCTGATTAATGGAGTCTGTGTTGCTAGGGTTGTGATAGTAACATAACATGGGTTGAGTGGATAAAACAATTCTCAATAATTTCTTCCCAATTCGTGCATCTGGATCCTTAGAAACAAGATGTTAGTGAGGCTGTTTGCTTCTTAGGTCCCCCTTGGTATAATAACATTTCCCACTTTCTTCACAATGTTCTTCCTTTTTCCCACCTTCTTGTGTGCTTTTTCTGTAATACAGAATGTCATGTTGGATTATATACCACTCCATGACCTCAGTCTATCTTAATAACTATGTTTTAGAAGTCTCTGTGGGAAATATATCCCACTTTTGTATATTGGGAAGACTCATTACATCCAATGACAGAACTTCACATTCTCTTTTGCTTTTGACTTTTTCTAATTTTATTTATTTGGGCATTATCTTAATTGTTCTTAATCTAGGGGATTGTTTTCCTAATTTTAACTTTTCATCCAATTGTTTGATTCATTAATTGATAATACTTGTAGTATCTATTTCCTTAGTGTCTGTACACATATACAATGTGTATTTGTGAATGTATATGTACAAGTGCCTCTGTACAAGCATCCATGTGCAAATGCAGACAGCTGTATATACAATGGGTTTGAAAGACAAATGGCTATCTCAGGGTTTCATTTTCATTCTACCATATTTAACACAAGTCTTTTATTTTCTGCAGTTTACACCTTATAAGCTAGTCATCAGTTTTCTGGAAAATTTTCTATCTCCATCCCCCTTTCTGCATGACAGTGATAAGAGTACAAAAACTGTCATGACTGTTCTCAGCTTTATCATGGGTCTTGTGGGTGTAAACTAAGGTTCTCATTCTTGATCAGAAGGCTCTTTTACCTACTGCTCCATCTTTGGGTTACTCTTGCTTTTCTAGACCCTTAAGTTGCATGGATAGGTTGTTTTTGAAACCTACCTATTTTTGAAATGAGAAAGCTTATTGCCACAAGCTTCTCTCTTAGATCTGCTTTTACTGTGTCTCATAAGATTCTGTCTGGTTCATGTCCATTCCCTTTAAGGTCAATAAATTTTCCATTAAGTAATGGAAAATTCATCAGGATTTTGATAAATCTGCACAAAACTGCATATAATTTGAAGTTATTTCTTTATTCAGACAGGACTGAACTATGTAACCACAGATGCTAGTATGTCACTCACCAGAGAAGAAAGTGACCCTGAGTTTACAGAGATCTTCTTCCCTCTTGTTCTGAAGATTTGTTGTTGCAGAGGTTACTCTCTTAACCTCATGTTTGATCTTATAATCATCATCCAAGAAGTTCATGACCAGATTTTAGTAACTCTAGATGTCTAAGACTTACTTTTTACCTCAAAATGTGTGTGCTAAAGCATTATTCATGTATTGAAGTTCAAAAAAGAAATATGTAGCTAAGTTTATGGGCATATGCTTCTAATCTTATTATCAGGGGAATTAAGATCGAGGATTGTAAATTCAGATCCTAACTAAGTGAAACAGTGAGTTGATGCCTCAAAAAGAAAAGAAATTTTGTGGAAATTGTTCAGTAGATGAACCACTTACCACACAAAGATATGAACTAGAGTCTAGAAAATCCACTAGTAGATCTAGAAAATCCACATAAAATCACACCTGTAATTCCAACTCATGGCAGGCTAAACCATGGGCAAGCTGGCTAGCTAGATTAACTTAATTAATGAGTTCAGCAAAAGAACCTCCTCAGTACATGGGTGGAGTGTGATTGAGGAAAACATCCAGCATGGACATCTGGCTTCCACATGCACATACACCTATGTACACAAGCAATCACATTCATGTCATTCACACACAAAGATACATGCATACAAACATACATACATACATTCATACATACATACATACATACATACACACCAAATATATACATGTAAAAACTACCACAATAATGGTTTTCTCTGTAGCTTTATGGAAAAATATGTACACTGACCATAGCAATGGGTAAAACAGAGGGACTCTTAGGCCTCCAAATGAGGCTTGGCCAGATTCTTGTGGACTCAGAATCAGCTTCCAATGCCCAGTCCATACCATTGCCCTCCTAACTGACTTTCCTGACAGAATATTTAGGCCCTCCTTCGGGTGGCCCCCTCCCTCAGACGTAACCCAAAATTTCATTCCACAGCCACCGAAAAGCCCTAGTCCAGGTTTGGTCCCTTTCTTCAGCTGTTGGCCACCTAGAATTTTCATGACGACCTGAATTTCTAGCTTTGCTCATAACACACTGCTAAAAGTTCTTCCAGGACACTGGAATTTTATTTAGCAGCTACCCCACACTCACCCAGTGGGCACTAATTGTCTTCAACTGTACATTTTTAAAGATTAAAAGACTGGTAAATAAAAAGGACCTAAGCCTCACCTATCTGTGTTCCCACTCCCTTAGGTTGTTTGTTTCCATGGCCTGCATGCTCAGTTAGTGTCACAAGCCAAAATCTGCCTAGACCAACTCATTTTCTGTCACCCCGATTTAATCCATTGCTCTCAGCTTTCTTTCCCTGATCCTAGCCTCTTTACTAATAAAACAATATACTTTGCTCTACTTTCACAACCTGTCAAAGGTACTTAAAATTCTCATTCCTATCCTCTTTTGATTATTGCTCTCCTATCTTGTGCTCAGTCTTGTCAGAAGTTTGTTATTAAATTTATCACACAAAACCCAAAAGCATCTAACAGCTTCTCCCAGGAGGTCTCAGAAGAAAAATGTGGACATCACTACAGGATGCTGCCTAAAAAGAGTGCAGTGGACAAAACCGGATACCTTGAGTCAAATGACATAGCTAAAGAAAGGTAAGCCATTTCTCATGTCATGGGTATCCATTCTACAGAGAAAACGCCCTGCTTCTCCTGTGCTTAAGAGCCAGATTTAACAGCCAAAGCCACTGTGGAGACCAATGACCACAGAGAACTGCTGGCTACTGGAATCTGTCATTCTTTAATAATATTACTGCTAAATTATTGTTTACTCCTCAGACTTCTGACTGCATTAACAGCTAGACAGTTATCTTCTTACTTAAACTCTGTTTCCATTAAATGATTCACATTTCCTCTTCTGGCTCTGTCACTGTCCTAACATCTGAGTTGCTATAGATTTGCCTAACTCTAATAATAAATATTCTACATACGATCCAACTGTTAATCTTGTTCCTTCTGCTCCACAAAAGGCTCATCTTAAAGACTGATCATGTGGTTAACTCATGTCATTAAACTTGTTAACTACAGGAAAACTACCCAAATCTACTGCTCATGGACTAAGTAGGCTCCATACAGATAAGTACATCTGCCCAAGTTCCCACTTACTACCTATTCCAAAGGGTGGGATTCCTCTGGGTTTCAATTTCTCATCTTAAGAAAAAAAATTTTCCTTTCTCCCAAATATACTTAAACTTATTCCCTCCCTATACTAATGTGTTTCAATATCTTGTCAAGTCCAGGCCCTTGCCACATCCAGGACATCGCCCTAGAAGCAACCTTCAGATGCTCCAATCTCCTCTCAGACACAGACAGCTTCTACTGGACCTGTTCTCTTGACCTATCCTCAGATGGATCCATAGACCCTGGACCCCAAGGAAGCAGCCAGTTCTCCTGAGACTGGCCAAGAACCCCATACCCCTTTCTCTAGGTTCCCCAGAGACACGTTGCCCCAATGTCAGCATGAAGCAGCCAGATATCACAACGATGACCCTATTTCTGCTTAGCCATCATATCTTTTTAATTTTTCCTTTTTAATTAAACCAATACTTGGGAATATTAGGATTCTGTCTAAGCTCCACCCCACAATTACCTGGCAACAACCAGGTAGGCCCCTCCCCATAGTTCCCTGGCAACAGCCAGGTAGACTTGGACCACTATAAAACACTGCTTGCCCCTCCTCTCTCTCTCTCCTCATTCTTGCCTCTTGGCACTCTCTCCTCTATGCCCCTCTTGGGCTCTCCTCCCATCCCCCCTCTCTGCCCGTGGTCATGGCCGGCCTCCACCTCTCTTCTTTCTCTCTCTACTTTCTCTCTCTACATTCTCTCTTCTCTCTCTCTCTCTCTCTCTCTCTCTCTCTCTCTCTCTCTGCCTTTCTTTGCCTCTACTACCCCATTATCCTCCATCCTCTGCCTTAAATAAACTCTATTCTATACCGTGTTTGTGTGTGTCTGGTCCCTCAGAGGGAAGGGGTGCTTGGGCATGGGCCTGCCTAGGCATCGCCTTCCCCACAGTGCCTTATACCATTGTCTAAACCTATTTATGTTTTTATAAACCTAACAAAAGAGAGTTAAATATTTTTCTAAAGCTGATGTTTTACTCTTTTCTCCATAAATGACTGATCTACTGACATAAATTGCATTAATGTCTTGGGTGATTGTTATTCAGTATCAATTTGATTTGGTTTAGAATGACAATGGAAACAATGTATGTGTCTATGAGTGTGTTTCCAGGAAGGTTTAACTACAGAAGAAATTCCCCAATGTGAAGAGATCAGAACCACTGGTGTGGTATAGTCACACAGTGAATAATCTCCACCCTCTTCCCCGCTGAATACATGGCTGGGGCAGTGATCTAATGCTGCAGCAGTGTGTGGAATGAACGCTGACTGGGTCTAGGAGGCTACAGAGATCTGTAAAGAATCTCCCTTCCCAAGCCCCTGGGAAGACAGCTACAGCCAGGGGCAGCACTCCAACTTGGAGCTAGATTTGGACAGTGCTGTGCTGGATTCCCAGGGAGGGAGAGGGGACACTGGAGCATAACTGCCTGCAAAGTAGTTTTCCCAGCAGACAAGGTGAAATGATTGGGCATCTAAGCTGGAAGCCTTTCTGTCATCACTCCTTTGAATCCCCTGAGTTGACACAGGACACTGGACAACCAGACTGACTCTCCCAACTGCTTTGAGCTGCCTGAGATCAGCGCACAAGCATAAGCTGCCAGCTGCAACCCAAACAAAAGACAAACAGACAGCTCAGAAGCACAAAACCTGCAGATCTTTCTACAGTCAGCCCCTCCCTGCAAATAAAAGAATCAGAGAAGACTGCTGTGTTCGGAATCGAACAGCAGAGGGAGACAAACGTACAAAGGCACTTTGGATCAGGTAATAAGAATCATGCATTGATTTGCATTTCCCTGATGACTAATGATGTTGAACATCTCTTAAGGTGTTTCTCGGCCAGCCGCATTTCTTCTGGTGAAAATTCTTTGTTTAGCTCTGTACCCCATTTTTTGATAGGGTTATTTGGTTCTTTGGGGTCTAACTTCTTGAGTTCTTTGTATATATTGGATATTAGCCCTCTGTCAGAAGTAGGGTTGGTGAAGATCATTTCCCACTTTGTTGGTTGCTGTTTTGTCCTTCTGACGGTGTCCTTTGCCTCACAGAAACTTTGTAATTTTATGAGGTCCCATTTGTCAATTCTTGATCTTAGAGCATAAGCTATTGGTGTTCTCTTCAGGAACTTTCCCCTGTGCCCATGTCCTCCAGGGTCTTCCCAAGTTTCTTTTCTAATCGTTTCAGTGTGTCTGGTTTTATGTGGAGGTCCTTGATCCACTTGGAGTTGATCTTAGTACAAGGAGATAAGAGTGGGTCAATTCACATTCTTCTGCATTTTGACCTCCAGGTGAACCAGCACCATTTGTTGAAAAGGCTATCTTTTTTCCACTGGATGGTTGTAGCTCCTTTACCAAAACAATCCTGAGATTCCACCTCACACCAGTCAGAATAGCTAAGATTAAAAACTCAAGAGACAACAAGTGCTGGCGAGGATGTGGAGAAAGAGGAACACTCCTCCACTGTTGGTGGGATTATAAAATGGTAAAACCGCTCTGGATATCAGTGTGGCGGTTCCTCAGAAAATTGGGCATGTCACATCCAGGGGAACCTGGCATACCACTCCTGGGCATATAACCAGAGGATATCCCTGCATACAATAAAGACACATGCTCCACTATGTTTATAGCAGCCTTGTTTATAATAGCCAGAAATTGGAAGGAGCCCTCAAAAGAGGAATGGATACAGAAAATGTGTTATATTTATACAATGGAATACTACTCAGCAATTAAAAATAATGAATTCATGCAATTTGTAGGTAAATGGTTAGATCTGGAAAATATCATCCTAAGTGAGCTAACCCAATCACAAAAGAATACACATGAAATGCAATCACTGATAAGTGGATATTAATGAGCCCAGAAGCCCTAAATATTCAAGACACAAATAGCAAGTCAAATGACTCCCAAGAAGAAGAAAGGAGAGGACCCTGGACCGGTAAAGATTGGATCCAGTTTTGTAGACCCAAAACAGAGAAATCGTGGGGGGGGGAATGATTGGGGAATAACTGTGGGGGAGAGGAATTATGGGACATATGGTGGGGGGAACTGGGAAAGGGGAAAGCCTTTGGAATGTAAACATAGAATATAGAAAATAAAAATTAAATAAAGAAAAGAATCATATCATGCATTGAAAATAAAAATCATTTGGAATGTAAACAATGAATATAGAAAAATTAAAAGTTATATATGTATATGTATATATGACTTTTTTGATACTTAAATATGAAAAACTCAATAAACATTTTTGGGGCTTTATGGTCTGATATTTTGAAAAGTTCGATAGAGATGGATTTAAAGAAAATAGATACCTTGTTATTTACAGGTACTGCAATATTTATTCTCTTGATTTACTATATCTTCTCAAAGGACAGGGCCCTAGATCAAAAATTCAGTACCTTAGAATAGAGATTAGAGGACACACTACAACTAAAGGTTCAGGATTTTATAGGTCAAGATAAACAAGAGAAAACAAAGAATGAAGGTTGGAGACAGGAGTTAGAAAAGATACTAGGACAAAGGATACCACAGTTCACAGATCAGACTAAGCCGCAAAGAAAAAAATAATGATTAGAAACAAGCCATGGAAAATAGCCTTTTAAAATTAGTCAATCAAAATAAAATGGAGAGCAGAATATAAGAATTACAATATAAGAAATTAAAATGTAGAGACACAACCTTGAACAGGAATAGAAGGAGCAACAAAAGCAGAGACAGGAAGCAAGGGCACAGTCTGTAAAGGAGGAATTTAAAATTTTCACTAAGGAAAATACTCGGGTAGAGAAAGAAGATAAAGAAATCCAACCAAAGGCTATTAGAAACCAAAATTTAGTTTATCCAGTTAGTACCCAACAAAGACCTCCAGAAGATGACCATCTACAGGGTTATTGGGTCTTCAAATGGCAACCTGTGGATGTGTTAGAACTGAGATATTTAAGGAAAGTGTCACCAATTTTGGAAAGTATTTGCCATTTGTAAAACAAATCCTGAGTTCTTAGGCCAATAAAAATAGAATAATCCCCCCCAAACTGAAAAGACATGGCAAAAGCAATACTAAAACCTACGTCACATTTACAATGGTTCTCATGATGAAGAGAAGAGGTGAAGGAGATAGCATAAAAATGTAGAGCCAGGGCCAGAGAGATTTTCTTTTTTTTTTCATTTTTAAAAATTTATTTTCTATATTCTTGTTTATATTCCAAAGGCTTTCCCCTTTCCCACTCCTCCCATACCATAAGTCCCATAAATCCTCTCCCCCCCCCAACTATTCCCCAATCACTTCCCCACCATTTCTCTGTTCTGGATCTACAAAACTGGATCCAATCTTTTCAGGCCCAGGGTCCTATCCTTTCTTCTTGGGAATCATTTGAGTTGCTAATTGTGCCTTGAGTATTTAGGGCTTCTGGGCTCATTAATATCCACTTATCAGTGATTGCATTTCATGTTTATTCTTTTATGATTGTGTTAACTCGCTTAGAATGATATTTTCCAGATCTAACCATTTGCCTACAAATTGCATGAATTCATTATTTTTAATTGATGAGTAGTATTGCATTGTATAAATATACCACATTTTCTCTATATATTCCTACTTTGAAGGATATCTGGGATCCTTCCAACATCTGGCTATTATAAACAAGGCTGCTATAAACATAGTGGAGCATGTGTCTTTATTGTATGCAAGGGAATCCTCTGGGTATATACCCAGGAGTGGTATGCAAGGGTCCTCTGGAAGTGACGTGACCAATTTTCTGAGGAACCTCCAAACTGATTCCCAGAGTGGTTTTACCATTTTTCAATCCCACCAACAGTGGAGGAGTGGTCCTCTTTCTCCACATCCTAGCCAGCACCTGTTTTCTCTTGAGTTTTTAATCTTAGCCATTCTGACTGGTATGAGGTGGAATCTCAGGGTTGTTTTGATTTGCATTTCCCTGAGGACTAATGATGTTGAACATCTCTTAAGGTGTTTCTCGGCCATCCAAATTTCTTCTGGTGAAAATTCTTTGTTTAGCTCTGTACCCCATTTTTTGATACGGTCATTTGGTTCTTTGGGGTCTAACTTCTTGATTTCTTTGTATATATTGGATATTAGCCCTCTGTCAGATGTGGGGTTGGTGAACATTTTTTCCCAATTGGTTGGTTGCCGTTTTGTCCTTCTGACAGTGTCCTTTGCCTTACAGAGAAACTTTGTAATTTTATGAGGTCCCATTTGTCAATTCTTGATCTTATAGCATAAGCTATTGGTGTTCTGTTCAGGAACGTTCCCCCCATGCCCATGCCCTCCAGGGTCTTCCCAAGTTTCTTTTCTAATAGTTTCACTGTGCCTGGTTTTATGTGGAGGTCCTTGATCCACTTGGAGTTGATCTTAGTACAAGGAGACAAGAGTGGGTCAATTCGCATTCTTCTGCATGTTGACCTCCAGTTGAACCAGCACCATTTGTTGAAAAGGCTATCTTTTTTCCACAGGATGGTTGTGGCTACTTTATCAAAGATCAAGTGACCATAAGTCTGTGGGTTCATTTCTGGGTCTTCAATGCTATTCCATTGATCTAACTGCCTGTTGCTGTACCAATACCATGCAGTTCTTAACACAATTGCTCTGTTGTAGTGCTTGACGTCAGGGATATTGATTCCCCCAGAAGTCCTTTTATTGTTGAGAATAGTTTTAGCTATCCTGGATTTTTTTGTTGCTCCAGATGAACTTGAGAATTGCTCTTTCTAGATCTATGAAGAATTGAGTTGGGATATTGATGGGGATTGCATTGAATCTGTAGATGGCTTTTGGCAAGATGGCCATTTTTACTATATTGATCCTGCCAATCCAGGAGCAAGAAATATTTTTCCATCTTTTTTTTTTTAACGATTTAAAAGTAAACCTTATTTTTTGTTTTGTTTTGTTTTGTTTTTGAGACAGGGTTTCTTTGTATAGCCCTGGCGGTCCTGGAACTCACTTTGTAGACCAGGCTTGCCTCGAACTCAGAAATCTGCCTTCCTCTGCCACCCAGCGTGCTGGGATTAGAATCGTGTGCCACCACCAGCAGGCTTTTTTCCATCTTCTGAGATCTTCTTTGATTTCTTTCTTCAAGGACGTGAAGTTCCTGTCGTACGGATCTTTCACTCGTTTGGTTAGAGTTACACAAGGTACTTCATGTTTGTGGCTATTGTGAAAGGTGGTATTTCCCTAAATTCTTTCTCAGCCTGCTTGTCCTTTGAGTACAGGAAGGCTACTGATTGGCTTGAGTTGATTATATGACCAGCCACTTTGCTGAAGTTGTTTATCAGCTGTAGAAGTTCTCTGGTGGAGTTTTTTGGGTCGCTTAAGTAAACTACCATATTGTCTGCAAATAATGATTGTTTGACTTCTTCCTTTCCAATTTTATCCCTTTGCCTTCCTTATGTTGTCTAATTGCTCTCGCTAGAACTTCAAGTACTGTATTGAAAAGATATGGAGAGAGAGGGCAGCCTTGTCTAGTCCCTGATTTTACTGGATTGCTTTTAGTTTCTCTCAATTTATTTTGATGTTGTCTAGTGGTTTGCTGTAGATTGCTTCTATTATGTTTAGGTATGGGGCTTGAATTCTTGCTCTTTCCAAGACTTTTAGCATGAAAGGATGCTGAAGTTAGTTGAATGCTTTTTCAGCATCTAATTAGATGACCATGTGGTTTTTCTTTCTTTTAGTTTGTTTATGTAGTTGATTACATTGATGGATTTCCGTATATTGAACCATCCCTGCATCCCTGGAATGAAGCCTACTTGACCATGGTGAATGATCGTTTTGATGTGCTCTAGGATTCAGGTGGCAAGAATTTTATTTAGTATTTTTGCATTGATATTCATAAGGGAAATTGGCCTGTAGTACTCTTTCTTCATTGGTTCTTTGTGTGGCTTTGGTATCAGCATAATTGTGGCTTCGAAGAATGATTTGGGCAGTGTCCCTTCTGTTTCTATTTTGTGGAATAGTTTGAAGAGTGTTGGTGTTAAGAATTCTTTGAATGTCTGGTAGATTTCTGCACTAAAATTATATGGTACCATACTTTTTTGGGGGGGAGGCTTTCTATAACCCCTTCGATTTCTTTAGGGGTTATGGGACTATTTAGCTGATCTAATTGATCCTGATTTAATTTTGGCATTTGGTATCTGTCTAGGAAATTGTCCATTTCCTCCAGATTCTCCAGTTGTGTTGAGTATAGACCTTTGTAGTAGGATCTGATGATCTTTTGAATTTCCCCAGTTTCTGTTGTTATGTCCCCCTTTTCATTTCTAATTTTGTTTATTTGGATACTGTCTCTGTGTCCTTTGGTTAGTCTGGCTAAGGGTTTATCTATGTTGTTGATTTTCTCAAAGAACCAGCTCCTGGTTTTGTTGATTCTTTGTATGGTTCTCTTTGTTTCTACTTGATTAATTTTAGCCCTGAGTTTGATGATTACCTGTCTTCTACTCCTCCTGGGTGACTTAATTTCTTTTTCTTCCAGGGCTTTAAGGTGTGCCATTAAGCTGCTAGTGTATGCTCTCTCCAGTGTCTTTTTGGATGCATTTAGAGCTGTGAGTTTTCCTCTTAGCACTGCTTTCATTGTGTTCCATAGATTTGGGTAGGTTGTACCTTTATTTTCATTGAATTCTAAAAAGTCGATTTCTTTTTTTTATTTTTTCCTTGACCAAGGTGTCATTGAGTATTGTTCAGTTTCCATGTGGATGTGGGATTTCTGTTGTTTTTGTTGCTATTGAAGACCACTCTTACTCCATGGTGATCTGATAGGAGGCATGGGATTAACTCGATCTTCTTGTATTTATTGACATCTGTCTTGTGACCAATTATATGATCAATTTTGGTGAAGGTACCATGTGTTGCTGAGAAAAAGTTATATTCTTTTGCTTTAGGATGAAATGTTATATATGTGTGTGCATATATATATGTTAAATCCAATTGGTCCAAAGTTTCAATTAGTTTCACTGTGTCCCTCTTTAATTTCTGCTTTCATGATCGGTCCATTGAGGAGAGTGCAGTGTTGAAGTCACCCACAATTATTGTGTTAGGTGCAATGTGTGCATTAAGCTTTAGTAAGGTTTCTTTTACGAATGAGTGTGCCCTTGCATTTGGAGCATAGATGTTCAGTATTGAGAGCTCTTCTTGGGGGATTTTCCCTTTGATCAGCAAGAAGTGACCTTCCATGTCTCTTTTGATGACTTTATGTTGAAAGTCAATTTTATCTAATATTAGAATGCCTACTCCAGCTTGTTTCCTTAGACCATTTGCTTGTAAAATTGTCTTCCAGCCTTTTACTCTAAGACAGTGTTTGTCTTTAACACTGAGATGTGTTTCCTGTATGCAGCATAATTTAGGGTCCTGTTTTTGTATCCAGTATGTTAGTCTATGTCTTTTTATTGGGGAATTGAGTCCATTGATGTTAAGAGATATTAAGGAATAGCAATCCTTACATCACGACATTTTTGAAATTATTTTTTTATATTTGAGAGGTTATCTTCTTTTGGGCTTGATGAGAGGAGGTTTCTATCTTGATTTTTCTGGGGTGTTGTTTCCCTCCCTGTGTTGGTGTTTTTCCCCTATTATTCTTTGTAGGGCTGGGTTTGTGAAAAGATAATGTTCAAATTTGGTTTTGTCATGGAATACCTTGGTTTCTCCATCTATGGTGATTGAAAGTTTTGCTGGGTATAGCAGTTTTGGCTGAAGTTTGTCTTCTCTTAGAGTCTGCATGATATCTGCCCAGGATCTTCTAGCTTTCATGGTCTCAGGTGAGAAGTCTGGTGTAATCCTGATAGGTCTTCCTTTATATGTTACTTGGCCTTTTTCTCTTGCTGCCCTTAATATTCTTTCTTTGTTAGTATGTTTGTGGTTTTGATTATTATGTGACAGGAGGTATTTCTGTTCTGGTCCAGTCTGTTTGGAGTTCTGTAGGTTTCTTGTATATTCATGGGCATCTCTCTCTTTAGGTTGGGGAAGTTTTCTTCCATAATTTTGTAGAAGATATTTACTGGCCGTTTAAGTTGTATATCTTCCCTCTAATCTATGTCTATAATCCTTAAGTTTGGTCTTCTCATTGTGTCCTGGATTTCCTGGATGTTTTGGGTTACAAGCTTTTTGCATTTTGTATTTTCTTGGACTGTTGAATCAATGGTTCCTATGGTATCTTCGGCATATGAGATCCTTTCTTCTATCTCTTGTATTCTATTGTTGATATTTGCATCAATGACCCCTGATTTCTTCCCAAGGTTTTCTATCTCCAAAGTTGTCTCCCTTTGTTATTTCTTAGTTTTTTCTACTTCTGTTTTTAGATCCTGGACGGTTTTGCTCAGATATTTCACTTGCTTGTTTGTATTTTCATGTATTTCTTTAAGAGTTCTTTGTGTTTCTTCTTTCATGACTTCTACTTGTTGGCCCATGTTCTCCTTTATTTCTTTAAATGATTTTTGTACTTCCACCTTATTGACTCCCAATTTTTGATCCATATTCTCCTGAATTTCTTTAAGTGATTTTTGTGTTTGCCTTGAAAGGGCTTCATGTTTTTGATCCATTTTCTCGTGAATTTCTTTAAGAGATTTATCTATGTGTTCTGCTATCTGCATCCTGACCAGTGATTTTAGATCCAAATCTTGTTTTTCTGGTATGGTGGGGTATCCAGGACTTACTGCTGTCAGGGTGCTGGGTTCAGATGCTGCCTTATTGCCTTGATTTCTGTTAGTAACGTTCCTACGTTTGCCTTTTGCCATCTGGTTTTCTCTGGCCTTAGATGGTCTTGTAGTCACTAGCTGGTGCTTGAACTTCCTGTGGGCTTGAAAGGCTATTTCCCCACCACTGGATGACTGGCTTTCCCCTGGCACAGATTGCTGATGTGTTGTTCTTCTCTTGGGTGCTGTTGGACCCCTGGTGTATCTTGCTCTAAGCAACTTTATATTCGGTTATCACTGTGGACCTGATGCTGCTTGTCTTCTCTTGATCTGTTTGCTTAGTTCAGTCAGCAGCAAGGATGCTGTCTGAGGCCTCGGGGAGTGGGGTGTGCAGAGTGCTGAGTGCAGGGACTCCACGCCTTGCTAGAACACAGGAACTGCTGCTCTGCCAAGCTTCAGTTATTAGATTACTGGCTTGTGACCCGGGTCCCCGGAGATCTGAAGCTTGGGATATCTCAGGTATCTGGTCTTGTCTGCTCAGTCTAAGCACCCACCACCAAGATGGCCACAGATGAGCAGAGTGCAGGGTTCACCTCAGAGCGCAGAGCCCACGTCTGGTTGGGGCCCAGGAACCCTGCTCTGCCTGGTTCGCTGCCAGGCAGTCTTGCGCCCCCAAAGATTCCAAGTTCTGGGTATAACGGGTACCTGGCTCAGCTCTCCTTAATCCGGACAGCTGCAAGGATGCCAGCGGTGGCCACTGGATTTGGGAGTGCAGCTTGCCGAGTCCCTTGCAGGGCAGGGAGCCCATGCCCTGCTGGCACACAGGACCGCTGCTCTGCCAAGGTCCTGTTCTTAGATGACTGGCTGGCAGCCCAGGTCCCCCAAGATCTTAAGCTTGGGATATCTCGGGTATCTGGTCCTGTCCACTCAGTCTAAGCACCCGACACCAAGGTCCAGAAAGATTTTTAAAGATCAGCTGCTCGGTGAAGGTCAAGTGGGATAGAGGTACAGGCTGTATATGATGAAGAAACTTTGGTACTGTGTCAATTAGCAGCCTTAAATGCCTGGTGCAAAGTCAAAGAATCGGGAAAAAGACTTGAACCATTTCCTTAAATCCTGCAAGGTCCAAAGGAAAACTTCCCTGACTTTTTGCAAAGACTGACCTCATCTGTGGAAAGGAGAGTATCAGACCCAGCAGCAAAAAAATGGCAATAATTCTGTCTTTAGCCTTTTTAAATACTAATGCTGAATGCAAGGAAGTAATCAGACCACTGAGAGCATGGTCAGCATCAGTAGATGAATGGATTAGAAAAAATATCTGATATTAGTCCTCCTCTTCCTTATAAGACCTTAACAGGAGAAGCAGTTACTGAAGACCTAGTGATGACCCAAGATTTCATATACATTAATTGTAGTAAGCAGGGACATTTCAGAATAAACTGCAGGAAAAATCAAATTAATCCCAAAAGGGGACCATATCTCTGGAATGTCAAGGCCAGCATTTGGCTAGGGAATGTAGAGTGACAACATACAAATGGGAAAACACCTTACTGAAAAACTCCTGGGAGGGGGGCTCTTTCAGTCCCCAATGCCAGGCATGGAGAGTTTTCTTCCTTAGGCCAATTGAACATCACTGTTCCATAAAACAGATGTTGTGAGACCAGATAACAAGGCTGAGGCAAATTCTATAAACAATTAAAAGAACCTGAAAAGGGACCAAAAACGAATATTTTGGCAAACTTATATAGACAGAATCCAAAACTAAGAAAACTAGTAAATAGGGTCCTGGGTATATACCCAGAGGATTCCCCAGCATGTAATAAGGATACATGCTCCACTATGTTCATAGTAGCCCTATTTATAATAGCTGAAGCTGGAAAGATCCCAGATGTCTCTCAATGGAGGAATAGATACAAAAAATGTGGTATATATACAAAATGGAGTACTATTCAGCCATTAGAAACAATGAATTCATGAAATTCTTAAAGAAATGATGGAGCTGGAGAACATCATCCTAAGTGAGGTAACCCAGTCTCAAAAGAACACTCATGGTGTGCACTCACTAATAAGTGGATATTAGCCTAGAATATTTGAATATGAAAGATGCAATCCACATATCAAATGATGTCCAAAAAGAAGGAAGGAGTGGTCCCTGGTTCTGGAAAGGCTCAGTGCATCAGTGTAGGGGAATACTAGAACAGGGAAGTGGGAAGGGATGGATGAGGGAACAGGGGGAGGGAAAATGGCATATGGGACCTTTGGGGAGTGGGGAGCCAGGAAATGGGAAATCATTTGAAATGTAAATAAAGAATATATCGAATAATAACATAAATAAATAAAAAGAAAACTAGTAAACAATATTGAAAATGATGGAATGGTCAACACTGGGGCAGAGGTCTCTATTGTCTCTCCAAAATCTTGGCCTGCAAGTTGCCCACTTCAAGAAATAGACATATAGATTTAAGTAGTTAGGATTTTATCCCAAATAAAGCAAAGCACCAGATAGCTTAAATGTACTGGAACTAAATAAAGGTCAGGTAGAAAAAATTGAGGCCATTCGTGACAGATATAGCCATTAACTTAGGGAAAGAGAACTGTTACAGCAGTGGTAAACACAAATAATCATCACCCCAGGTTCAATGTCTGGCCAAGAAAACAAACAAGCTCCTAATTAAAAAAATATAAATTAGTTACAGAAGGTTATCAAAGAGAGTTATAGCCTGTTCTGGCTGTTCATAAAGAAGACGCAGCAGGGGCTGACTATGAGGCTTTACCTCAAGGAACCACTGCTGATAAGACACCAACAGCCTTACCACTAAGGTGGTTGACTGACCAACCCGTTTGGATTGATCAATGGCCTATGACAAAAGAAAACTACAGGCATTAGAACAGCTAGTCCAGGAGCAGCTGGAGGATCAGAATATTGAGAATCCCATCAGCCCTTAGAATTCTTTAGGATTTGTCATTAAAAATATATCTGGAACTGGATCCTTCTGGTTTCCATCTACACCTGGAGTTGATCCTGTGCCATAGCATTCCAAGACCAAAGTTCCTCTAGGAGAGAACTGGTCTCCCAGGAGTGCCAACATACCTGTGAACACAGGTAAGACCAACGCTTCTGTTCAAATTCCTAGTCCAAGAGGGACCTGCCCAGAGCCATCAGGATTCAGGAACCAAGGAACAACCAGGGACAGGATCCTTCCCATTTCCATATGCAACCCAGAGCTGACCCCATATGACAGCTCTCCAAACACAAATTCCTCCAGGAGAGAACAGGTCTCAGAAATCAAGGCTACTTGGAATCTTCACATCCAAGTTTTCCCAAAACAGCCAGCCCTGGATACCCCAACACACCAGAAAAACAAGACTGTGATTTAAAATCATATCTCATGATGATAGAGGACTTTAAGAAGGACATAAATAACTCCCTTGAAATACAAGAGAACACAGGTAAACAGGTAGAAGTCTTTAAAGAGAAAACACAAAAATCCATTAAAGAAATACTAGAAGACACAATCAAACAGGTGAAGGAAAGGAACAAAACAAGGATCCGAAAATGGAAATAGAAACAATAAAGAAATCACAAATGGAGACAACACTGGAGATAGAAAGCCCAGGAAAGAGATCAGGAGTCATAGATCATGAATAGAACACAAGAGATAGATGAGAGAATCTCAGGTGCAGAAAATACCATAAAAACATTGACACAGCCATCAAAGAAAATGCAATATGCAAAAACCTACCAACTCAAATCATCCTAGAAATCCAGGACACAATGAGAAATCCAAATCTAAGGAAAATAGGTGTAGAAGAGAATGAATATTCTCAAATTAAAGGGTCAATAAATATGTTCAACAAAATTATACAAGAAAACTTCCCAAACCTAAGGAAAGAGATGCATATAAACATACAAGAAGTCTACAAAACTCCAAATAGATTGGACCAGAAAAGAAATTTTTGCTTTCACATAATAGTCAAAACACCATATGCACAAAACAAAGAAAAAATATCAAAAGCAGTAAGGTGGAAAGGTCCAGTAGCACATAAAAGCAGACCTATCAGAATTATTCCAGTCTTCTCAACAGAGACTGTAAAAGCCAGAAGATCCGGGGCTGATGTCATACAGACCCTAAGAGAACACAAATGCAAGCCCAGGCTAATATACCCAGCAAAACTCTCAATTACCATACATAGAGAAACCAAGATATTCTATGACAAAACCAAAAGTATGCAATATCTTTCTGCATATTCCACCCTCCAATGGATAATAGATAGGAAAATGCCAACACAAGGAGGGAAACTACATCCAAGGTAAAGCAAGTAAGTAATCTTCTTCCAACAAACCCAAAAAAAGATAGCCATACAACCATAAAAATAACATCAAAAAATAACAGGAACTAACAATCACTATTGCTTAATATCTCTTAACATCAATGGACTCATTACCCCAATAAACAACATAGACTAACAGAGTGGATACATAAACAACACCCAATAGTTTGCTCCGTACATGAAACACAACGAAGTGTCAAAGACAGACACCACCTCAGAGTTAAGGGCCAGAAAACAATTTTCCAAGCAAATGGTCCCAAGATACAAGTTGGAGCCATTCTAATATCTAATATAATCAAATTTCAATAAAAAATTATCAAAAAGGATAAGGAAGGACAATTCATTCTCATCAAACAAAAAATCTACCAAGAATAACTCTCAATTCTGAACATCTATGCTTCAAATGCGAGGGCACCCATATTCATAAAAGAAGCTTTACGAAAGCTCAAAGCACACACTGCCCCTCACACGATAATAGTGAGAGATTTCAACACACCACTCTCATCACTGGATAGATCAGGGAAACACAAACTAAACAGATACAGTATAACTAACAGAAGCTACAGACCAAAGGGTTTTTAATAGAGAATTTCATCTTAAAACAAAAGAATATACCATCTCCGCAGCACCTCATGGTAGCTTCTCCAAAACTGGCCATATAATCATTCACAAAATAGGCCTCAACAGATACAAGAAGACTGAAATAATCCGATGCATCCTATCAGATCACTACAGATCTACAATTGAAAGCCCACATACAAGTGATAACTGAACAACGCCCTACTCATTGATAACTTGGTCAAGGAAGAAATAAAAAGTGAAATTAAAAACTTTAGAATTTAATAAAAATGTAGCCACAACATACCAAAATTTATGGGACACGATGAAAGTAGTGCTAAGAAGAAAAGACATAGCTCTGAGTGCCTCCAAAAAGAAAGTGGACAGAGCATACACTAGCAGATTAGCATCAGACCTGAAAGGTCTAGAACAAAAAAAAGCAAATGCATCAAAGAGGAGTAGATGGCAGGAAATAATCAAACTCAGGGCTGAAATTAACCAAGTAGTTCCAGATTTTCCAGTTTTGTTGAGTATAAGCTTTTGTAGTAGGATCTGTTGATTTCTTTTAATTTCTTTGGCTTCTGATGTTATGTATCCCTTTTTATTTCTGATTTTCTTAAGTTTAATACAGTCTCTGTGCCTTCTGGTTAGTCTGGGTAACGGTCTATCTATCTTGTTTATTTTCTCAAAGAACCAGTTCCTGGTTTTGTTGATTCTTTGTATAGTTCTTTTTTGTTTCTACTTGGCAACAAGGCAAGGAAATTGTGAGCCACATCCTACTTTTTCATTATATAACCAAACTCCATTACCTACAGGAACTAAACCTAAGGGTGCCTAAGAAAATATTTGGCAAATGGATGTCTTCCATTTTACAGGTTTTGGTAAACTGAACTATGTGCATCACACTATAGACACATATTCAGGATTTTAATGGGCAACTGCCTTAGTGTCAGAAAAGGCTGATTCAATAATCACACATTTGTTAGAAGTTTGGGACATTATGTGAATACCCATACAAATTAAAATGGACAATGATCCAGCATATGTCTCTAATAAGATGAAGTGGTTTTTACATAGTATAATATAAAACATGCTAGAGGCATATCACATAATCCTAGAAGACAAACGATTTTGGAAAGATCTAATTGAACTTTAAAGGAGATGCTTAACAGGCAAAAGGAGACAACAAAAAACTTTATTAACCTTAAATTTTTAAATGCTAATGAACAAAACACTATGCCTGCTGAAAGACATTAGGTTGTGGAAAATAACTACTGAAATAAACCAGTCTGTTTATATTGAGGACATTCTGACATCAGAATGGAAAATGAGAAAATGTATTGTGCTGGGGAGGGGTTATACCTATACTTCCACAGGAAAAGAAAAGCTATGGGTTCCTTACAAGTTGATAAAAATCAGCCATGAGAAAGGGAGACCTCTTGAAGACCTCAGTGATGGAGAAGAAAAGGGAAACTAACACAGTCAACAAAATAGGTGATGTATCTGAGGTGATGTTTATGTCTTTGTAAATGAAGACAGCTCTGGAACTGACTGATACTAAAATGTCTATGTACAGCCTGTAACACTTATTGGGAATAAAATTCTCATAACTTGTTATTACATAGATGGCATGAATAAAAATATATTGCAGTTTGGTTATATGATCATACTTAACACTGAAAAGGCACTGAAAATGTGTTTACAAAACTAAATGTTGCTTGTAAATTTTGAATACTAAAGGATGAAAGAAGAAAAAGACAACCCTGACAAAATACACATGACAGGATGCTTGAGATTCTGGGACAATCCATTCCATATCCTTATTTGATTCTACATCAACTACACTGAAACTGTTTCTTCTAAAGCCTTGCTTCTAGAACTTTTCCAGAATAGATAACCGGCCTATGCAGCCTTTCAGACTGTCATAGTCAAGATTTCAGCTAAAAAATGAACTTTCTCATCACATAGTAACTGGAAGACAAAAGATGCCAGCTAGCTCTCCTTTGTCAAAACAAATTTACCTATTTCCATTTGGGTCTCCAGAAGGGAATTCTTCACCTCAGTTCAGCTGAAAGCAGAATAATGAAGATCATCATCCCAGTCCCTTATGTTGGGATAGATGGTTGTGGTTATTTTATTAATTATAGGTGTGTCATTATTTTAAGGAATACATTACAAATGTTGCACCTTAGGACAGGAAGAAAATTAGAGAGCTTAGACTCAGGGATTTCTACCTTTTCTTTCCTCTTCTCTATCCTTCCCTCTTAGGTAAAGGAAATGAGTAGAAGAGAAAATGGGAGATATAGTAATATCTTAGAGATTAGGAAAAAAAAGAAATAGAGATAGGTTATCAAATTTACTCTTTTTTATTTTTCTTTTTTTATTCTATATTCTTTGTTTACATTCTAAAGGCTTTCCCCTTTCCCAGTTCCCCCCACATACGTCTCATAAATCCTCTCCCCCCCAACTATTCCCCAATCACCCCCTCCCATTTCTCTGTTCTGGATCTACAAAACTGGATCCAATCTTTTCAGGCCCAGGGTCTTCTCCTTTCTTCTTTTTGGGAATCATTTGAATTGCTAATTGTGCCTTGAGTATTTAGGGCTTCTGGGTTCATTAATTTCCACTTATCAGTGATTTCATTTCATGTGTATTCTTTTGTGATTGGGTTAACTACCTTAGGATGATATTGTCCAGATCTAACCATTTGCCTACAAATTGCATGAATTCATTATTTTTAATTGCCGAATAGTATTCCATTGTGTGTGTGTGTGTGTGTGTGTGTGTGTGTGTGTGTGTGTATACATATATCACATTTTCTGTATCCATTCCTCCTTTGAGGAATATCTGGGCTCCTTCCAACTTCTGGCTATTATAAACAAGGCTGCTATGAACATAGTGGAGCATGTGTCTTTTATGCAGGCAGGGGAATCCTCTGGGTATATGCCCAGGAGTGGTATGTCAGGGTCCTCTGGAAGTGACAGGCCCAATTTTCTGAGGAACTGCATCAAATTTACTCTTAAATCAAACATTGCATAACCATATCTTACATTGGTAGAAAACTTTGTAATTGATGCAAAGTTGAAGTTAAAATTTCATATATTGGTACAGAATTTATTTTGATTCTTATTTAAGGTTTTCTGGGGTGTGAATTTCTTATATTGATACAAAAATTGGAATATGTATTGTTACTCTTAGATAGGCATTGTGCTTATGCAACACATTTAAAAATACAAAGCTTAGACCCAGTCCTTCTGTATCTGCTATACAAACTGCTTTAAGATCATTGAGCAATAAGGTTAAGGGCCAGATAGCAAACTCATGGTTCTGAGTTAATTATAAAAGGGTGTTTTCAAGATATTTCAATTAGAAATGGCTAAGAGTAGTGAAGGCTTAACAGTTCAGACATGCATAGATAGATAGTCTTCAAATGCATCAGAAATCCACAGAATACATTTATTCTATCTCATTATTAAAAATCATTTAACTAGAGACATGCCTGCTCCTGACAGCACATCTTTCTTGGATTCAAAAAAGAAGAAATTGAGCAGCACTGGAGTTGCTCCAGTTGTGGTGAGACAGTCACTAGGCAAGAATTGCCTCAATTCATCAGCAAACAAAAATACTGTCCAGGGAAAGGACATGCTATGTGGAATGGTCAACTGGTAGTACTGCCCTGACAGGGTAATCAGTCACACAAAATTCTGCATACAAAGGTCTGTCAGATAATTCTGGGCCAAAAGCCTGAGTACTGATGTGCCACCGCTTTGAGAGATGAGAAAGTATCCAACTAGTCAGCTGGCTCTACAAATTGGATAAGTTTTTGGAAGCTATGTTTTCTGCTTCCTATATTTTCAGGTCATATTTAAGTCATTCTCAGATTTTTAATGGGGTTGAAAACTGGTTGTTGTCTTATAGCCAGCTCAAACTCTTTAGCATTGAGACAGATGATATAGATTTAACAAGATGGTTTTTAGATGGTACACAAGCTAAACCCAGTACATAGTTCAAGTTATATTAAATATCCAAATTTTAAATTAGGATAGATGGCAGAATATTTTATCTAATTTGACAAAATTGATGGACTGGGTGTTATGAGTATGCTTTGTAAATTATATAGTTTGATGCTAAAGAGTTTTTAATTAGACTGAACCATAAAAGAAAATTGTCCCAGCAAAAAATAAAACACAAAGAAAGAATATTAAAACAGCAGGGAAAAATTGGAATATGCAAAGGTGGACTTATTAGAATTACAACTGACTTTTCAACAAAAACTCTAAAAGCTAAAAGCACCTGGTCATATACCTTACAAACTCAAAAACTAAACAAACAAAAAGGAAGCACAGGTGCCAACCTAGACTAATTTACCCACAAAAATTCTCAATTACCATAGATGGAGAGAAAAGATATTTCAAGACAAATCCAAATATGAACAATATCTATTCACAAACCCAATACTACAGAAAATACTAGAAGCAAAACTTCAAACCAAGGGACCTAACTACATCCAATAAAGCACAGGATATAAGTAATTCAATGACAGCAAAAACAAGAAAAGCACACATACACACACACACACACACACACACACACACACACACCACACTAACAACACCAACATCAAAATAGCAGGAATCCTCTTCTGAGAGCTATAAATACCAAAATAGTGACATCCTCTGACAGAAATAACATGGTTGATGATCAATAACACCTTCCACAAAAGGTTCCCTCAACAATTTGAAGTCCCTTTAAAGTGAAAGGCAGGTACTTCGCTTGTTCATATAAATCTGAAGAAAGCTTGGGTACAAGAGAAATATGTTTAACAAACGTCAAAATGAGCAATCTGAAGTCAAAAAGTAAGAGCAAGATAAGAAAATGAGGGTCTGGAGAGATGGCTCAGCAGTTAAGAGCACTGACTACTCTTCCGAAGGTCCTGAGTTTAAATCCCAGCAACCACATGATGGCTCACAACCATCTTTAACAAGATCTGACACCCTCTTCTGGAGTGTCTGAAGTAACTACAGTGTACTTACATATAATAAATAAATAAATCTTTAAAAAAATATGCACTACCATACCCAGCTAGTGCATGGTTAAAAAAAAGCAGCCTGTATTAAAAAAGACTCAAAACCAAAGAGAGAGAGAGAGAGAGAGAGAGAGAGAGAGAGAGAGAGAGAGAGAATATGAGCAATTTAGCTGTTGCCATAACAAGATATGTGCTGAGAGCATCAAAGTCCTTCCCTTAAGCAGTTGCTTAAACCTTTCCACTTTGTGTCTTCTAACTTTTTCTATTTTTTCCCTATGTCTCTCTAGAGTACAATGGTGAAAACAGAGATTGCTTATTATGACTAAATGATTACAGTAGTATGAGTAAACTGTGCTTCACAGAACATATCACAGATCCTCATTTAGTTCTCATTGCAGCACTCATTACTGTCTTTATGAAATGCAAGAACTACTTGGCTGTCTCATTAATAAATGAGTAAAGAGTTCAGGTTGGTTGTCATGAGAATTAAACACCTCAGAGTTTGTCATGCTATTCATGATGACCATCTGTATAATGTCTGGTGGAACACAGTGACTGGCTTCCTGTTAATTTCTAAGGTACTCTTCTAAGGCTCATGTTATTACAGTGCTCTGAATATAAGTTATGCACAAGGTGTTTCTAAGACAACTTTAAGAACAATGATGACTGATAGTAAGATAGAGGGAACCACACAGCAGGCTGTGGATGTGCAGATCTTGGCTTAATGGCAACTGTATCATCAGGGAAAGAATATTCCTGTGGTCTTGTCCATATACACCCATGTATATTCCATGCCTGATTAGTCCTAACTAAGAATAGCAAAATGCTTCAACAATTTGACTTCAGAGACTAAGTCAAAGTTTGTTTGTTTGTTTGTTTATTGCCACATGAGAGTTGATCTCCAAAAGGTTAATCCATTAGTCAAATTAATAACAAAACTTCATTTTACAACAGAGTACTCATTCTTCCACATTGCAGTTCTATTTGTTTTTCTTGCAAAATAGAAGTGATAGGATCACATGCTCTTCTTCCTTTTTTCCATGTCCCTCTTCTTTCTCTTCCCCTGCTCCTTTTTTGATTGTGGTGTTGATATTAGAAATCCGATCTGGATCTCACAATGCTAGTCAAGTACTCTGCCAATGACTGTATTTACCCACCTGAGATGATAAAGTTTCAATCTGACAATACTGATTTTCTTTTAGAGAATTCATAGTCATTGTTTTTATCACACAGGTAGTTCTACCAAAGTGTTATTTCCATGTATCATTTTAAAATGCATGTTTAAAAAGTTCCTGCTTGTAGCAATTGAGGTTATTATATCTCATTTAACACAAACACTGGAGTGATGTGGAATTGTACCATATACAAAGCACGTTTTGAGGAGCTTCATGGGAGGTGAAAATGGAGGATGGGGGTGGGGCAAACAATGCCTGCTTTTCTGCCCAATTCCATTCCCACATAATGTTTTCAAGATGGATAGGTAGGATTACAAAAATATTGCTGCTTGTCTGCTGTATACTTCAAAAAGTTTTAGTCATAGATGGCTAACCTACCAGAATGACAGAGCCCAGAACAAGACTGTATTCATAGGAGTTTACAGTGGGAGACAGTTTCTACTTACTAATGTGAGATCATTTACTTCCATTATTCTAATTTGAATTTTGACCTAGGCCTACTATTTGCTCTAATGCTAAACTACAATAACTTTACTATGATTTCCACTTCTCAGTATTAAAGAAGGTTCCTATTATTTGATCAGAAGGATGCAGATCTGCATAAATGGCTGAATCTTAATATTTGATAGTTAATTCAGGGAGGGAATGCATTTTCTTGCATAATTGAAGCTGAAATGATAAATTAGTATCTGCAAAGTATCATATCCATTAGTGGTAATGTATACTTCTTTGGTCTGGAAAGCCATAAGGTTTGCAATGCTTGTGGTTGTCTTCAGCAGCACACTGGGAGTAATTATGATTGAAAATCCAGAGATAGATTGGAAAGAGGATTCTATTTAACATTGCTACATGCCATTTTGATAATGTAACTGGCAGAAAATTAAATACATTGAGTAGAACAAAGGTATATTCTATATACATTCAAGCATAAATTGTCTTTCAGTACAGAAAGATAAGAAAAAATGAATAGGTAAAGGTAAAAAAAAATACAAGAAGCATAGCTTTTCTTCATAAAACTAAAACCAAAAGTCAAGGCTGTTAAAACACACATTGATATTTACATTTTCAACTATGGCATTGAATGTATAATATAATAATTACCCACTGCTGGCACTCTAGGCACATTCCATCCTTTGACATACTTCCATGGGAGATTGTGTGAGTAGTGAAATTTGAAGAAGATCTAACCATAAGGCCTTGGCTAGCCTACAACTGACAATTTTCTTTTCTCAAGCTGCCAAATGTTATAATTATAGGTGTTCACTACCAAGTCTGCCTTCTGGGAGAGGTTTCAATACAGCACCATAAAGAACATTAAATTATGATGTATGTGAAGGAATCTGTGCCCTAATCCTGATTCCATAATTTTAACACCAAAGGCCAAATTGTTCTTCAAATGTCTTCATTTGTGTAGTGAGGAATTTGCTTCCATCACCTCTTAATCGTATTTATATCAGTAAAACCAGGATTTTAAGTCTAGCATTTTTCAGCATTACTTCAATAATGATAGAGTTAAGTTTAATATAATTTTTCAATTTAAGTGTACACAGAGAATTCAAATTCAAGATTCCTCACTTATGCAGCCTACAAATTGAGACAATATCTTCATTAACTCTACATCCGATGGAGGACTAATATCTAAAATTTACAAAGAACTCAAGAAGGTTGACTCCAACAAACCAATATAACCCAATTTTAAAATTGGTGTATAAAACTAAACAGAAAGTTCTCAACAACGGAATCTCAAATAGGCAATAAGCACTTTAAGATCTTATTCATCAGGGAAATGCAAATCAAAACAACTCTGGGAATTTTACTCCCATCAGAATTGCTAAGATATAAAACTCAACAGATAGCAGATGACAGCCAGGATGTTGAGCAAAGGGAACAAACACTTCTTCATTGCTGGTGGGAGTGCAAACTTGTACAGCTTTGGAAATTAATTTGGTGGTTTCTCAGAAAAGTGGAAATAGTTCTACTTTAAGACCCAGCTATGGGGCTGGAAAGATGGCTCAGCAGTTAACAGCACTAACTGCTCTTCCAGAAGCCCTGAGTTCAATTCCCAACAGCCGCATGGTGGCTCACAACCATCTGTAATGGGATCTGTAATGAGATCTGATGCCCTATTTTGGTGTGTCTGAAGAGAGCAATGGTGTATTCATATACATAAAAAATAAATAAAGATTTATTTCATTTATAAATAAAGGAAGAAAGAAAGAAAGAAAGAAAGAAAGAAAGAAAGGGAAAAGAAAGAAAGAAAAAAGACCCAGATATATTACTTCTGGGTATATACCCAAAAGGTTCTCAATCATTCCATGAAGACACTTGCTTAACTGTGTTTATAGCAGATTAATTCATAATAGCTAGAAACTGGAAATAACCTAGATGCCCCTCAACTGAAGGAAGGATACAAGCACATCATGAGTTTTGCAGTCATATGGAGGGAAATTGATAATACCATCCTGAGTGAGGTATCCTAGTCATAAAGGACATGCATGGTATATACTCACTTACAACAGGTACCATGTTATACTGCATAGACACAAAGAAACTAAACAAGAAATAAGGCACAAGTCAGTATGCTTGAATCTCACTTAGAAGGGGGAATATAAGATTCATAAGAGGCAGGTGGAGGGAGGGAACTGGGAGGGCAGGAGGTTAGGGAAAGGAATGGAGGCATCCAGGATCATGTGTGGGAAAGGACAGGAGAGATGGCTAGATGGCCATGAAAATGAATGGAAATATGCAACAGACAGGGGTGAGGAGTTAGGGGCCATCTCTCAGGCAAGACAGAGACCTGGGATCAGGAAAGTACCCAACTGTGTACTTTCAACAATGTTGTGCTGTGACTTACAACATTGGAGATATAGAACCTGAAGAAGTCACTTCTTGTAACCATATAGAAGCCCTAGTATAGTGATAGAAACACCAAACTACCCACAAAACATTCAAACCAAAATTTATCCTGACTACAAGAAATGCAGGCCCAAAGGATGAACCAGAGACTGAGGGAATGGCCAAGCAATAACCAGCCCAATTTAAGACCCAGCCCATGGACAAGCATCAATCCCTGACACTTTAATGATATTCTGTTATGATTTCAGATAGGAGCAAGTTGCCCTCTGAGAGGCTCCACTCAGCAGTTGCCTCAGATGTATGAAGACACCCACAGCCAAAGAGTGGATGGAGCTTGAGGACTCTTTGGAAGAAGAAGAGGAAGGCTGGTGAGCACCAAAGAGGATAGTAACTTCACAGGAAGATCAACTGAGTCAAAAAACCTGGACCCTTGGCACTCTCTGAGACTGAGTCACCAACCAAGGAACATATATAGTCTGGACCTAGGCCTCCCTTCACATATGAAGCAGATTTGCTGCTTGGTCTTCATGTAGGTCTGAATAACTGGAGCAGGGGCTATTGCAAAAGCTGTTACTTGTACATGGAATATGTTCTTCTATCTAGGCTGCCCTGTCTGACCTCAGTGGAAGAGGAAGCACCTAGCCTTATAGAGACATGAAGTACCAGGATAGGGGATACCTAGGGGAACCCTCAACTGCTCAGAGAAGAATAAGAGGGGGGAATGGGGAAAAGATTGTGGGAGAGGGAGACTGGGAGGGGTCACTGATTGGAATGTAAAGTGAATACATAAAATAAAATAAATCTTAATTTTAAATAAAGTCTTTAGTCATCATGGAAATGCAAATTAAAATGATTCTGACATTCCATCTTATATCCATCAGAATAACTAAGATAAAAAAATACAATAGAGAGCACATATTGGCAAGAATGTGGACCAAAGGGAACACTTCTTCATTTCTGGTGGGATCACAAGCTTGCAAAACCACTCTGGACATCAATTTGGCAGTTTCTCAGAAAACCAGAAATAGTTCTACCTGAAGACCCAGTTGTACTGCTCCTGGGCATATGCACAAAAGAAGCTCCACCATACCACAAGGAAACATGTTCCACTATATGTATACCACCATTATTTGTAATAGCCATAAACTGGAAAAAACTCAGATGTCCTTCTACCAAATAAGGGACACAGAAAATTTAGTTCATTTACACAATGGGATACTATTCAGCTATTGAAAATAAGGATAGCATGAATTTTGCAGGCAAATAGATGGAACTAGAAAATATCATCCTGAGTGAGGTAATCCACTGATAAGAGGATATTAGCCACAAAGTACAGGATACTCACGATTTTCCCGACAGAACTGGCCTCCTACATTATTGTATCCCTTGCTTTGCTTTCCATGACTTTGTTTTTAGATCTTCCTTTCATTGTTTCATGAAACTTTGCCTTTAGTATTAACTACTGCATTTGTCTGAAAAAATAGCATACTCATCATCCCAGAGATGTAAAGTCATAGTCCTCGTTATATTAATTCATGAAAGTAGTTTTATTTCTGTTTCAAAAAAAGCTACTTAAATTATTAGATATAGCAATCCTTATTTAGGTGGTTGTTTGTTTCTCCATTGTAAATGTTTTAAAGCATTCTATATATTTCACTTGAGTCAAATGGAAATGCAGAAAATGTAGGAGAGAAAGAGCACCTAGAAGGCAAAATTAGCATACAAAATAAAACTCTTTTAAAATTTAAAAATCAAATTATAAATAAGAATGTGTCAAAGTTAAGTTTCCTGTTTGAATCTCAGTTTTCTAATATACAGAATTAAAATGAACTCATTCCAATTAGTTCCAGTAGATAGTTTCCATGATTCTCAAGCATGTCCCAAAGTTGTCTCTTGCTATGCCTTTGTTGTTTACAGCTTGGAGTGATGATTCCAGGCTGCACTTATGACTAGTACATGAATGAATGTAGCCCACAGCCCATTTAAGGACACATGCTTTAGTCAGCAGTGGGGTTGGGCCAGCAAGTGCATGATAAGCACAGAGAGAGGGTCAGTTTTATGTTCCAAACTTAGGTAGGATGAGTGTCATCTTCGGGACTGCCTGAAATATTCTCTTCAGAAATTAGAGCCTGCTGCATTTCTCAAAAGAAAAGGCAAACAAAATGACACAAATGCAATAACATATGCTGTGCATCATTGTAATTGAAAACAATATGATGTTTATGATAAAATAATTCCAATATAAAAAAACCTGTAAAGATTTTGGACTGAATTAACCTATGTAAAATTAATACTTCAGTTCTAGTAACAATTTGTGGATCATTTGTTGAAACTGACTTTTATTGTTGAAGTAAAGTAGATCAGAAAGCAGGCTTGTTTTGTCTGGTCCAGGTGGACCAGAGAAGAAAAGCTGCTCTCACTTGCTTCCCGTGATGCCACAAAGGTTGGACATGGATGGGAGGACTATGGGGTGGGCGCCAATGCTAAAGCCTTTTCCACATACCCCTCCTACCTTCTTTGAGGTCAACAACTCTAACATTGATAAGTGAGCAGAGAGACTCCAGTAGGGGGGTCCCTGAGGTCACTTCATGTTTGAAACACCATCCATAATATGAACTCATGGATTCACATTGGTAGTTCTCTGGATGCAAAAGGAGGTTTCCCTGTTCTTGTAAACCTTCTAAAGTTGTGCTCTGGTCTATGTCCTTGTTACCTGCTTTGTATTCCTGCTCTGGCCATACTTTAGACCAACATAAAAGAGCCCCATTCAGTGGGGCCAGGGCTGGCTTCAGGATTAGCTGGAGAAGATTGGAGGTTGACACCTTGCATTTCAGTGGCTTTAGCTGTTCAGAAAATTTTCTGCCACAGAGGACCCATACTCCCATGCTCTAAGTGGCTTTTAGTCCACAGAAAGCTGCACAGGAGATTCATGTGGTCCAAGAACATGTTCCACGTTCCTTTAGGAGACACATGTACTCATAAGACAAAGAGAAAGCTGAAGAGAAAGGAATTAGAATAATACCACATCCCCATGCACACTAAAGAGCAGCAAATTGTTGGCTCATTTTCTTAGGGAGCATTAAACTGTAGAGCAACTCACTCCAGACTAGAGGAAACACTAGCTGTTACTCAGAGTAGCCCTTCTTCTTTCACTAATCCATGCTTCAGCTGAGAAAGGAGGTTCAAGACTGGCCCCTTTCTATGGGATACCCACTTTCCATGATCTTATAAGACACAGTTCCTTCCCATATGTGACTAACTGGATATCATATTCGCTGCTATCCAGAATCAAAGTCAGGAGGTTGGAAATATGACCGTGTACAAAACCTTGACATGCAAAGAGACATTCTTCTTATGGAAGAAGTGTATTGCCCCGATAGGAGCCATTGTGTATAATATTAGTCCTATTATATATTAATTTTAATAAATCAAAATGTTGCAAAATTTTTTCATTAAAATGTAATCCAGGATTACTTTAAATTCTTTGTTTTTTTATTTTCTATATCTTTAGTAATTTTTTACATCCCCAAAGTTGCTTCCCTTCCCTATTCCCCCTCCCCAAGTTTTTCACTGCATCCTCTCTTCCCCGACCTCTAAGAGGGTGTTCCCTCACCACCAACCCTTCCCCATCCCAGCCCACCCCACCAGCATCCCTGTTTCCTGGGACATCAAGTTTCCACAAGATTAAGCATATTCTTTCTCACTGAGGCCATACAAAGGCAATGTTCTTCTACACAAGTGTCCACGAACCAGCCTGAGTACATTCCTAGGTTTTTCACTTAGTCTCTGGGAACTCTAAGGGGTCTGGGTTACTTGACACCATTGTTCTTCCTATGGTGTTGCAATCCACTTCAGCTTCTTCAGTCCTTCCTCTAACTCTTCCATATTGGTCCCCAACCTAAATCCAATGGTTGGCTTTTAAGTAACTTCATTTGTCCCAGTCAGTCCCTGTTAGATCCTCTCCAAGGACAGCCATGCTGACTCATGTCTGCACACACAATATGCCCTCAGTAATACAGTTAGAATTTGATGTGCACATATGGGTTGTGTCTCAATTTGGGCCAGTCACTTAATCATTTAGTGGCCTGACTTCTTTCTTAATAAGCTTTCTACAGTCTGTGAGTTGTTTCATTAGTGTGCTGAACTTTTCTCTAATATTTAGTTCTCAGTGAATATATGCTGTAAATGTCATTTTCTTGGTTACCTCACTCAGGATGATGTTTTCTAGTACCATCCATTTGCCTGCAAAATTCATGAACTCCTCATTTTTAAAAGCTCATTTTAATAGCTCCGCATGTACACCACTGTATACCACATTTTCTTTATCCATTCTTCAGTTGAGGAACGTCTGGGTTGTTTTCAGCTTCTGGATATTGCAAATAAGACTGCTATGAACTTAGTGGAGCATATGTCCTTCTGATATGATAGATCATCTTTTGAGTATACTCCAAAGCGTGGTATAGCTGGGTCTTCAGGAAGAACTACTTCCAATTTTGAGTAACTGCCAGATGCATTTCCAGAGTGGTTGTACCAGTTTGCAATCCCACTGTCAATGGAGGAGTGTTCCTCTTTCTCCACACCCTCAGCAATATGTACTGTCCGTTGAGTTTTTACCTTAGATATTATAATTGGTGTAATGTAGACTGTCAGGGTTATTTTGATTTGCATTTTCTGATGATTAAGGATTTTGAACATATTTTTAAGTGCTTTGCACCCATTCAAGATTCCTCTCCTGAGGAATCAGTTTTTTGCTTTGTGCCCCATTTTCTAATTGGATTATTTGGGTTTTTTTAGTCTAACTTCTTGAGTTCTTAGTATATTTTGGATATTAGCTCTCTATCAGATGTAGGGTTAGCAAAGATCTTTTCACAATCTATAGGTCTCCATTTTGTCCTATTGATTGGGCTCTTTGAGTTACAGAAGCTTTTCAGTTTCGTAGGTCCCTTTTGTCAGTTGTTGATTGTAGAGCCTGAGTCACTGCTGTTCTGTTCAAGAAATTTCCCAATGTACCAATATGTATGAGACTATTTCCCACTTTCTCTTCTATTAGATTCAGTATATCTTGTTTTTGTGGAAGCCTTTGATAAATTTGGACATGAACTTTGTACAAGGAGATAAATACATGAATCAACATTTATTCCTCTATATGCAGACCACCTGTTAGACCAGCACCATTTGTTGAAGATACATTCTTTGTTCTATAGTATGGTTTTGGCTTCTTTGAGAAAGATCAAGTGTCCATAGGTGTGTTGTTTTATGTCTGGGTCTTTGATTCTATTCCATTGATCAACCTGTCTGTCACTGTGCTTTTTGTTACTATTGCTCTTTTTGGTTACTATTGCTCTGTAGAACAGCTTGAGGTCAGAGATAGTGATTCCCCAAGAAGTTTTTTTATTGACCATTGAGTTTGCTATGCTTGGTATCTTGTTTTTCCATATGAAGTTGAGAATTTCTTTTTCCATATCTGTGAAGAATTGTGTTGGTATTTTTTGGAGACTGCACTGAATCTGTGTATTTCTTTTGGTAGGATGACCATTTTTACTATGTTAATCCTACTGATCCATGACAATTGGAGATCATTCTATCTTCTAAGGCACTCTTTGATTATGTTCTTTAAAGTCTTAAAGTTTCTGTCATACATATCTTTCACTTGTTTAGTTAGAGTTACACCAAAATATTTTATATTATTTGTGACTATTTTGAAGTATATTGTTTCCCTATGTTCTTTCTCAGCCTATTTATTTATTTATTTATTTGTTTGTTTGTTTGTTTATATATTTATTTACAAAGAAAGGCTACTGACTGATTTGGGTTAATTTTATATCTGGACACCAAGTTGTTTATCAGCTGGAAGAGTTCTCTGGTATATTTTTGAGGGTTGTTGTGTATACTGCCATATCAACCACAAAGAGTGATAACTTTACTTCTTCCTTTCTAACTTATATCCCCTTGACCTCCTTTTGTTACATCATTGCTCTAGCTAGAACTTTGAGTACTATATTGAATTGATAGGAATTGAGTGGGCAGCCTTGTCACGGCACTGATTTTAGTGGTATTGTTTCAAGTTTGTCTTTATTTAATTTGACATTGGCTTTTGGTTTACTGGACATTGCTTTTATTATGTGTAAGTATAGACCTTGAATTCCTTATCTCACTAAGACTTGTAACATGAAAGGGTGTTATATTTTGTCAAAAAGTGTTTTCAGCATCCTAGTGAGATGATTTTTTTCTTTGAGTTTGTTTATATAGTGAATTACCTTAATAGATTTTTGTTTATTGAACCAAACCTAGATCCCAGGGATGAAGCCTGTATGATTACAGTTAGTGATGGTTTTGATATGATCTTGTATTCTGTTTGCTAGAATTTTATTGAGAATTTTTGCATCAATATTCCTCTTCCAACAGAGGGCTAATATCTAATATTTACAAAGAACTCAATAAGTTAAACTCCGAACCAAATAGCCCTATTAAGAAGGGGGTACAAAACTAAACAAAGATTTTTTTCACCTAAGAAATATCGAATGGCTGAGGAGCACCTAAAGAAATGTCCAACATCCTTAGTCATCAGGGAAATGCAAATTAAAACAACCCTGAGATTTCACCTCACGCCAGTCAGAAGGGCTAAGTTCAAAAACTCAGGAGACAGTAAGTGCTGAAGAGGTTCTGGAGAAAAAGAAACACTCTTCCACTGTGGGTGGGATTTCAAGCTGGTACAACCACTCTGGAAATCAGTTTGGTGGTTCCTCAGAAAACTGGGCATAATACTATTGGAGGACCCTGCTCTACCACTGCTAAACATGTACCCAGAAAATTCTTCAGCATGCAATGAGGATACATGAACCACCATGTTCATATCAGCCCTATTAATAATAGACAGAAGCTGGAAAGAACCCAGATGTCCCTCAGTGGAGGAATGAATACAGAAAATGTGGTATATGTACACAGTAGAGTACTATTCACCCATTAAAAACAATGAATTCATGAAATACTTAGACAAATGTATGGAACTGGAAAATACATCATAAATGAGATAACCCAATAACAAAAGAACACACATGGTATGTACTCACTGATAACTTCATATTAGCCCAGAAGTATGGAATACACAAGACACATCTCACATATCAAAGGATGCCCAAGAAGGAGGAAGAACAAAGTATGAATACTTGGGTCCTTTGTAGAAATGGGAGCAAAATACCCACAGAAGGAAATAGAGAGACAAAGGGCGGAGCAAAGTCTAATGGAAAGACCATACAGAAACTACCCCACCCAGGGATCCATCCCATATACACTTACAAAACCCAGACACTATTGTAGATGCCCACGAGTACTGGCTGACTGGATCCAGATATAGCTATCACCTGGGAGGATCTGCTAGTGCATGACAAATACTGAGGGAGTCATTCTCAGACAGTCATTGAACTGAGCATAGGGTCCCCAATGGGAGAACTAAAGAAAAACCCAAGGAGCTGAAGGGGTTTGCAGCACCACAGGAGGAACAACAATATGAGTCTCCCAGTACTCCCAGAGCTCCCAAAGACAAAATCATCAACCAAAGAGCTCACATGTAGTTAACCATGGCTCTAGATCCTTAGGCACCAGAGGATGACCTTGTTAGATACCAAAGAAAGGTGTGGTCCTTGGTTCTGGAAAGACTCGATGTCATAGTGTAGAGAAATACTAGGTCAGGGAAGCGGGGAAGGGTTGATTGGGGAAGGGAAGATGGCTTATGGGATTTTCAGGGGAGAGGGGGAACCGGGAAAGGAGAGAACACTTGAAATGAAAATAAAGAATATATCTAATAAAAATATATAGAGCTTGAGGTGTCCTGGGCTTTTATGGTTGGGAAGTTTTTAATAAATGCTTCTATTTCCTTAGGGGTTGTGGGACTGTTTAGATAGTTTACCTGTTCTTGATTTAACTTTGGTATGTGGTATATGTCTAGAAAATAATTTATTTCATCGGGATTTTTCAGTTTTGTTGAATATAGGCAATTTTTAGAAGTATCTGGTTTTGTTTGTTTGTTTGTTTTAATTTCCTTTGTTTCTGTTGCTTTGTCTCTCTTTTCTAATTCTGTTAATTTGAATACTGGCTCTTTATCCTTTAGTTAGTCTGGCTAGGGGTTTATCTGTCTTGTTGATTTTCTCAAAGAAACATCTCTGTTTTATTGATACTTTGTATAATTTTCTTTGTTTCTAATTGGTTGATTTCAGTCCTGAGTTTGATTATTTTCTGCCATCTATTCCTCTTGGGTATATTTGCTTCCTTTTGTTCTAGAGGTTTTGCTTGTGCTATTAAGTTACTATTGTAGAATTTCTCTGATTTCTTTATGAGGGCACTTAATGCTAGGAATTTTCCTCTTAGCACTACTTTTATTGTATCTTCCATAAGTTTTGGAATGCTGTATTTTCATTTTCATTGAATTTTAGAAAGTCTTTAATTTTTTTCTTTATTTCTTCCATGACCAATTTATCATCCAGTTGAGAGTTATTCAGCTTCCATGAGTATGTGGACTTTCTACTGTTTTGTTGCTATTGAGGTCTAAACCATGGTGATTCTCTGTCTTTCTCACCTGAGTTCTCACCTGCACAATGCTAAGATTCCCACCCTGTCTTCCTTTGTCCAACCATTAGCAGCTACCATCTGTATTGATTTATCAAAACCCAGTTGGGCACAAGGACTCTTAGCATTTGGACATGCAGAATCCTGATTTAATCAAAGCATTAGAACCAATACCCAACACCTCACCACTTTTGACCAGATTTAAAAAACAAAAGCAAACAAACAACAAAAAAATCTACTCTCAGACATAAATTGAGTACAACCACAATTATATAAATCAGAGTATGATATACAATTAATATCCAGTCCATCATATTTGTCAATTGGAAAAAGTCTTCTACAATCATATCCTAACTAAAGAACTTAAAATTCTATACCTGGGTTATGTTTTGATTTTAACCTATATCCCTATCTGAAAACCATGTTTTTAACTCTATACCATATCTCTCAATGCTAAACAACTTACGTTTGCTGAGACTAAAACTAGTCTTCAACCTCATGACAAATCCAAGAATGAATTAATTATTACCTGAATATATAAGATGCATTAAAAATATAGCTTTCAAATCTTAAATAAATTGTAGAGACTGCTTATTATCTGGACAATACCCCAATTTCTTATAATGTTGGAGCATCTGTCTTCAGCCTTTTGGCCCAAAGCCATCTGGCAGACCCTGAAATGAAGCAGGAATATGAAGAACTAGCTTACCCTGTCTTGGCAGAGCTGAGTAGTTGACTATCCCATGCTGGTTTGTCATTTTTGGACAGTATTTTATTTGTCTGATGAAGTTAGCAATTTCTGCCCAGTGACTACCTTGTCATGATAAGCAACAGATGCTCAGTATCTCCTTTGAACCATGAATAGGGTACTATCTCTCATATACATATATATAATGGGATATACTGTATTCACAAATAAGGTATATCTGGACTGTTAAACCTTGACTACTCTTAGCTATTTCTAATTGAATATATTGAATATATCTAATTGAATATATTGAATATATCTTATTATAAATAAATCAGAATCTAGTATAACCATTAATTGACTATTTGACCCTTAACTTGCATTACTTCATCATCCTAAACAGTCTGAAATAGCAGCTATAAAAGAACTGAGTGTGAGCCGGGCATGGTGGCGCATGCCTGTAATCCCAGCACTTGGGAGGCAGAGGCAGGCAGATTTCTGAGTTCGATGCCAGCCTGGTCTACAGAGTGAGTTCCAGGACAGCCAGGACTACACAGAGAAACCCTGTCTCGAAAAAAACCAAAAAAAAAAAAAAAGAACTGAGTGTGTTCTTAATTGAGTTGCATAGGCACAATACCTAAGAATAACAATTTTAGTTTCAAATTTTGAATCAGTATTCACATTTATGACAATGGGAACCTTAATTCTATAACAATATATAAATTTTGTACCAATGTAAGAAATTATAATTTTTCTTTTACATCAATTACTTTATACCAATGAAAACCTTTTATAGTCTGCTTCTCTTGGCACCTTCCTCCTCATAGACAGTCAGGGAATCAATCAGCCTCTTTGCACAGCAAGGGATCCCAGCTTCTCAGCTTTTTGACAGTTTTAAACCTCTAGAGGAAATCCCTACATGCCTAAGGCAAAATCTGTATACTCTCTTCTATCCTTAAATACAATCTTATTAAATTTATATACCTCTCTCTTTTATTTGTCTGGTGGCTGGAGGCAGGCAGCTTTGATTGTCTATTTCTCACTGTCTTCCTCCTAGTAGAAGGCCAGGGGTAAATATCTGCTGACAGCTGTGTTCTTTATTCCTGTTTTGCAGCTTGCACTGGAACCACATGACCAAGCTAGGCTAGCTGAGAAACCAGTTCTCCCCCTACTAGACTTGTATCATTTGCATGTGTGTATTCAATGCCAGAATACTTAAATTATTTTTAATAGTGGATTTTTGCCTGCCTCTTTACTGGCCACAAGGAATGGGAGTTTATTTAGTTCCTCTGCTTTATGCTCTCAGTCAGTTGGGCACTTGCTTCCAGACACCCACCCTGCAGCTCATTGGATCTGCAATTGAAAGACACACACACACACACACACACACACACACACATTAGCTTATTTTTGATATGCTTTGGTTAACTCAATCACTGGACTCTTATAAATCTCACCCTAAGCCCAATAGAAGAAGTCCCTAAGGGTCCTGCCCTATCTCCTTTTGCCCAGGCAACTGGGGACAATTGGGGACAAGAACTTTTAGCATTTGGACATGTAGACTCCCTCATGCAGATGTGGGGGAGAAGTGGACACCCTGATCTATCTTCCCCCAGTGAGGTGCAGACAGGAAAGGAGATGATGGTCGCACAGAGGGGAGAGGTTCTGTGGGTTCCAAGGGACTCCCAGTTGGGGCAGTTGTTTGGACAGGTGTCACACCTCTGTCTCTGGTCGCAGCACATGTCCTGAAAAGACCAGCAGACTATGGGGTGGGGAGAGGGGCTGACATTCCGATATGCCCCAACAGAGGTACACACTGGAAGGTATATGGGATAAATACTTTTAAGTTTTTAAAGAAAATAATTATTTAAAAAATTATTTACTACGTGTGAAAATCAAGGAAATATGATTATGATCTTGGTACCAGAGTAAATCCGTACTGAGAACTTGTTTCAAAACAACAAAAGTATTTTTCTCCTTTTGAAATGACTTTCTAAAGTATATGGCAATATAATGCCTATGCATGTAATTTTAAAGTAGACAAGTGTATATATTTATGGATAAAAGACCAAATAAGAAAATTTTGAAACCATTCACATAAGTACTGGTAACAATCAGTTGAAAATTATCTTTACGATAATTTAGAGAGTAGAAATATAGTGTATGTATCTGCTATATTAATTATGTTTCCTTATCCATATTCTCCATCTTTTTGTTTGAAAGAAATAAACAAAAATTCATTATACGAATACAATTCTAAGACTTAGTGGCAACCTAGACAAATTAACTTCTTTATTTTATAATTTTTGGAGACACAATCTTCTGTGGCCTCAGCTGACCTCAAACTCACAATGTAGCCAAGGATGACCTTGAAATTCTGATCCTCCTGCTTCACCTCTCTTGTGTTTGAATAACATGAATGGGAAATTATCTGGTTTTATAACAGGCTAGAGACCATAGGGCTTTGCACATGTTAGGCAAGCACTCTAGCAACTGAATAAAGCTCAACTCCATACAGTAGTGGCATGTTCTCAGTGTTCTCTGCGTTGTACTTGCTGACAATATCATAGGTGAGTCGGGGTTGCAGGAACATGTGCTGTTCAAAAAGGAGTCCCTTTAAGCTTGTGTCCGATGAGTCCGAATAATGGGGGTTTATAATTTTGATTTCAAACACAGGAAGGAACAAATTGTTATTTTCCTAAAATTCCTAACAATAAGAAATGTTGGTTTTAAAAAGTGGCAGGATCACATTGATTTTGCCTTTTTTAAAAACTTTTTTTATTGGATATATTCTATATTTACAATTCATTTCCCTTTTTCTGGTTCCCAACCCCCCAAAGGTCCCACATGCCCCTTTCCGTCCCCCTGCTCCATCATCCACCCCTTCCCACTTCCCTGTTCTGGTATTCCCCTACACTGATGCTTTGATCCTTCCCAGCACCAGTGTCCACTACCTTCTTCTTGTCAGACATCATTTGGTATGTGAATTGTGTCTTTGGTGTCCCAAGATTATAGGCTAATATTCACTTATCAGTGACTGCATACCATGGGTATTCTTTTGAGACTGGGTTACCTCACTTAGCATGATGTTCTCCAGCTCCATCCATTTCTCTAAGAATTTCCTGAATTCTTTGTTTTTAATGGCTGAATAGTATTCCATTGTGTATATATGCTACATTTTGTATCCATGCCTCCATTGAGGGACATCTGGGTTCTTTCCAGCTTCTGGCTATTATATATAAGGATGCTATGAACATAGTGGAGCATGTATCCACATTGCATGCTGGGGAATCTTCTGGGTATATTCCCAGGAGTGGTATGGCTGGGTCCTCCAGAAGTATCATGTCCAGTTTTCTGAGGAACCGACAGACTGATTTCCAGAGTGGTTGTACCAGCTTGCAGTCCCACCAGCAGTGGAGGAGTGTTCCTCTTTCTCCACATCCTCGCCAACACCTGATGTCTTCTGAGTTTTTGATCTTAGCCATTCTGACTGGTGTGAGGTAAAATCTCAGGGTTGTTTTGATTTGCATTTCTCTAATGACTAGTGATGTTGAACATTTTTTAAAGTGTTTTCAGCCATCCAAATTTCTTCAGGTGAAAAGTCTTCGTTTAGCTCTATACCCCATTTTTGGATAGGGTAATTTGGTTTTCTGGGGTATAACTTCTTGAGTTCTTTGTATACATTGGATATTAGCCCTCTGTCGGATGTGGGGTTGGTGAAGATCTTTTCCCAATTTGTTGGTTGCCGATTTGTCCTTTTGACAGTGTCTTTTGGCTTACAGAAACTTTGTAATTTTATGAGGTCCCATTTGTCTATTCTTGACACCAAAGACACCATTCACATACCAAATGATGTCTGACAAGAAGAAAGGAGTGTACACTGGTACTGGAAAAGATCAAAGCATCAGTGTAGGGGAATACCAGAACAAGGAAGTGGGAAGGGGTGGATGAGGGAGCAGGGGGAGGGAAAAGGGCATGTGAGACCTTTGGGGGTGGGAAACCAGAAAAAGGGACATTAATTGTAAATATAGAAATATCCAATAAAAAATTAAAAAAATACTTTTTTACAGTCCAGTTTTTATTCCCCTCCATGTCCACCCTGTGACTTTTCCACATCACATACCTCCTCCCAAACTCCAAGAGGCTCAACTCATCCTCCCCCCACCTCACCAGGTCCATCTTCTCCAATTGAGTCCAGACTCAGCAATCCTCTGCTGTATATGTGTTTAGGGCCTCAAATTAGCTGATGTATACTGCCTGCTTGGTGACTCAGTGTCTGTGAGATCTCTGGGTTCCAGTTTAGTTGAGACAGCTCATCTTCCTATAGGTTCACCCTCTTCCTCAGCCTCTTCCAGCTTTTCCCTAAGCACTGGAGTCACCTGCTTCTGTCCATTAGTTTGGGAGACATATCTGCATCTGACTCTGCTGCTTATTGTATTTTTTAGAAGACAGATATTATAGGTCCCTTTTTCTTAGCACACCATAGAATCAGTAATGGTGTCAGGCCTTTCGGCTTTCCCTTAAGCTCTATCCCAATTTGGGTCTGTCACTGGACCTCCATTTCCTCAGGCTATTCTTCATTTTTTCCCTGTAGTTCTTTCAGACAGGAACAATTATGGGTCTGAATTTTTGACTGTGGGATGGAAACTCCACTCCTCCACTTGATGCCCTGTCTTCCTGCTGTAATTTGATTCTGCAAGTTCCCTCTCCCCACTGTGGGGCATTTCATCTAATGTCCCTCCCTTGAATGCTAAGAGTATCTCACTTCCCAAAACTCTGGTACGATCTAAAGGGTCCATCCCACCTCCTAGCTCCCAAGGTTACCTATTTCCAATCTTTCTGCTGGCACTCAGGGCTCCAGTCCTGTTTCCCCCATCCAATACCTGATCATGTTCTCCTCTTCCCCTCCCTGTCTCCTTTCCAACTCAGGTCGCTCCCTCCATCTCCACACTCCTGTGATTACTTTCTTCTCCCTCCCAAGTAGGATTGAAGCATCATAATTGTGCCATGTGCCGTGTTAACCATCTCGAGTTATGAAAATTATATTCTGTACTTTTTTTGGCACAGAATATCTACTTCTTAGTGAGAACACAGCATGCATATTCTTCTGGTTCTGAGTTACCCCACTCAGAATAATATTTTCTAATTAAATACATTTGCTTGCAATAGAAATGTATTTAATGATATCCTCATTCTTGATATCTTAGCAGTGTTCCATTGTGTAAATGAACCACATTTTTGGTATCCATTGTTCTGTCGTGGAACATATGATTTGTTTCCAGCTTCTGACTATCACAAACAAGGCCACTATGAACATAGTGGAACACATAGGGGCATCCCTGTGGCAAGGTAGGGCATCTTTTGGTTATATGCTCAAGTGGATGTTCAGGTAGCTCTATTTTCAGTTTTCTGAGGAACCCCCAGATTGATTTCCAGAGTGGTTGCATCAGTTTGCAACATAAGCAATGGAGAAGTGTTCCCCTTTCTCCACGTTCTTGTCAGCATGTGCTGTCACCAGAGGTTTAGATCTTAGACATACTGATTGGTGTAAGGTGGAATCTTAGGATTGTTTTGATTTTCATTTTCTAGATCACTCGGGACCTTGAACATTTCTTTAAGTGCTTCTCAGCCATTCAAGATTCCTCTAGTGTGAATTCTCTGTTTAGTACTATACCCCATTTTTTGATTGGGTTGTTTGGTTTCTTGGTATTTAGCTTCATAAGTTCTTTATATATTTTGGATATTAGCTCTTCAGTTAGTGATGAGGTGGTAGTTTATATAAGGGATCACAAAAATTCTACCAGAGAACTTCTACAGTTGATAAACAAATTCAGCAATGTGTCTGGATATTAAATTAACTCAGATAAATCAGTACTCTTCCTTTATACAAATAATAAATGGACTTAGAAAAAATTAGAGAAACAGCACCCTCCCCAATAGTCACAAGTAATATAAATTATTTGGGGGTAACTCTAACCAAACAAGTGAAAGATCTGTATGACACGAATGTTAAGTTTCTCAAGAAAGAAATCAAAGAAGAACTCATAAAATGGAGAGATATCCCATGCTCATGGATTGGCAGAATTAACAGTAAAAATGGCCATCCTACCAAAAGAAATCTACAGATTCACTGCTTTTCTCATCAAAATCCTAACACAATTCTTCAAAGACTTGCCAAGAGCAATTCTCCAATCCATCTGGAAAAGCAAAATACACAGAATAGTAAAAATAATTGTTAACAATAAAAGAACTTGTAGGGAAATCACTACCCTGACCTCAAGCTCTATTATAGAACAATAGTGATAAAAAGTGCATGGTATTTGTACAGAGACAGATAGGTTAATCATTGGAATAGAATTGAAGACACAGAAATAAAACCACACACTTAGGGACACTTGATCTTTGACAATAAAGCCAAAAAATACAATGGAAAAAAACAAAGCATCTTCCCTAAACAGTACCAGTATAACTGATAATCTGTATGTAGAAAAATGAAAATAGATCCATATTGTCACCTTGAACAAAGCTCAAGTCCAAGGTGATCAAGGACCTCGACATAAAGTCAGATACACTAAATCTAATAGAAGAGAAAGTGGGAAAGAGCCTTGAACTCATTGGCACAGGGGGAAATTTTCTAAACAGAACTGCAGTGTCTTAGGGTCTTAGATCAAGAACTGATAAATGGGAAGTCATAAAATTTGAAAGCTTCATTAAGGCAAAGGATATATACAATAGGACAAATCTGCAAACTACTGATTGGGGGAAATCTTCATCAACTTTTAAAAGGAAAATTCTTCAGAAATGTTCTTTCTAGTTTGAGTTTTTGTGTGGTTTGGGTGTTAGGGTGACTCTGGTGTAATAGAATTAGTTTGGAAATGTTCCATCTGTCTCTATTTTATGGTGTCGTTTGAGGAGTGTTGGTATTAGCTCTACTTTGGATGTTTAGTAGAATTCTGTGTTAAAACCATCTGCTCCTATGCCATTTAGTTAGTTTGTTTGTTTCTTGGTGTGAAGGCTTTTAATGACTGCTTCTATGCCTTTACGGGTTAGAGGATTTTTACATAATTTACCTTATCTTGATTTAAATTCAGTAAGTGTTATCTATTTAAAAAATCACCCATTTCATTTATATTTTGTAGAGTATAGTCTTTTGAAGAAAGACCTAATAAGTCTTTGGATTCCTCAGGTTCCAGTGTTATGTTTCCCTTTTAATTTTTGATCTTGTTGTTTAGATGCTGTCTCTCTGTCTTTCAGCTAGTTTGGCTAAAGGTTTGGCTATCTTGTTGATTTTCTTAGAGAGCTAGCTCTTGATCTTTTGTTATTCTTTGTATTGTCAGTTTTTAATTTATTTATTTCTGACTTGAATGTGATTATTTTCTGCTATTTACTGCTCTTGGGTGTTTCCTTCCTTTTCTTCAGACTTGAGATGTAATCTTCAGAGATTTTTCCTCTGATGAGTTTAAAGTGTCTTTCCCCATGTATTTTGATTAAATTTTGTAGAAATAAATAGAGCTTCCAGCTTGGCTTTTACAAGTCCTAGGATAAGATCTGAACCTGCCTGCAGATTCTCAAACAGGTTCCTGAGGGGTGGACTGAGGACCTCGGGGGTGAGAAAATGAGACAAGACAATCCTGATCAAGTCTCATTTAATGCAGGTTCACATTAGCCATTATATGGTAAAACATTTGGCAGCGAAAAGTAAAAGAGAATGTGGTAAACCACCAGTAAAGAAAAACAACCTGACCTTGGAGAGAATCTAATCTAAATTATACTTCAGCACACTGTGTCTCATTGATGACACAAGATACAGTCAGCAGCAACAGTTCCAGACTGACCAGACCACTTCCCATGAATAATGCCCCCACCTTGACCCCACTCAGCCCAGAGAAAGACATGTCTGACTCCAGTGGTCTCCTACATAGATCTCTCCAATTTCTTTATTAAGGCAACTAATACTATGAGCTACACTCATATCCCTGCTTTCATTGTGTCCCATAGAGTTGAGTATCTTGTGTCAGTTATTATTGAATTCTACAAATTTTTAATTTCTTTTGTTTCTTGCCTAACTTGTGATCATTGAGTAGAGACTTATTCAGTTTCCATGTGTTTGTAGACATTCTCTTGTTCCTGTTTTTGTTGAATTACAACTTTAATCCACAAATGTCTGATAAGATATAAATGATTGTTTCAATTGTGTTGTATCTGTTGAGGCTTGTTTCATGCCAGACTATATAGATAATTTTTGTATACGGCTCAATAAGGTACTGAAAAGATGGTGTGTCCTTTTGAGGTTAGGTGAAATGTATAGATATCTTTTAGGTCCATTTGTTTCATAACATCAGTTATTTTCATTATATTTTGTTTAGTTTCTGTCTGGATTACTTGTCCATTGGTGAGAGTGGTATGTTGTAGTGTCCAAATATTATTGTATGGGGTTTGATAGTCTCAAATCATATGAATTATCTTGTGGTTACTCTATCCAAGCAAGTGAATGACTGATAATAAATTTTTCAATTATTTGAAGAAGGAAATTGAAGATGTCAGAAGATGAAAGTATCTCCCATGCTTATGGGTCTATGCCACATGAACCTCAGTGAACACTGTGTGAATTTCCACAGGTAAAGAGCATGAACTTGGTGGACACTGTGTGATAATTTCCACAGGTAAAGGCCTTGGACAATGAGGCTGTCCTCGGGAAAATCTCATGCTGTCCTTGAGGAAATTTCGCTTGTGGAACTCCCTGGCTGGAGAAAATAATAAGCTCTATTTCTCAGGGCAGCCTTGCCTCTGTGACTTTCCTCTGATCTGTTTCTTCATTCACAAGATGTTCTGGTAGCCTGAGCTGTGAGTAACCAAACAAGAATGTTAATTAAATGTTCATTATTTAAATTGCAGCACTGCCCCAAAACCTTGGTTCTTAGAATGGCATTGCTTTGCTTATTAGTTTACATAATTACATTGATCTCCCAACAAAATGTAAACTTTTATGGTTATGTTGATGAAAGTGGCTCTGACATTGTGATTTGCAAAACTTTGAGCACTGTGATCTCAGGTTTCCACATAGAGGCCCAAGTGATAATTAGGTTACTCACAGAATGTCATTAAGGCCTGAGGGGTCTGGCTTAATGTCCTTTGAAACCCTTCTTACAAATGTTACACAGAAACATTTTTTACCTGGCTGATTTTACATTTCCTCATGGCAAATGGTCATTACTGATTGTCTTTTGTGCCTGTTGTAATGGATACATCCTTTGATATGTAAAGATCTCAAGTTTAAAATCCCCTGGCTGACTCCAGCAAAATACACTCAGATTCCAAACGATTTCTGTGGTATGGGTTCTGTTTGTCACTTCACCAAACCTTGTGCCTTCCTGCTTCACAAAAGAATCCTAGATATCTGCAGCCCCAACTCCAGGTAGAGAGTGTGTCCACAGCAGGTCTATAAGATTAGCATAGGAAAATTGTTTATCCTACTAATAACAATCTATAAATTTAATGCAATACCCATTAAACGTTCAATATAATTTTTCCCAGATCATGAAAGTACAATTTGTAGTTTCTTTTGGAAAGAAACTATATTTAAAATAATCCACCTGCTTTAACTGAGTGTTTGACCCTAGCCATTCTGACTGGTGTGAGGTGGAATCTCAGGGTTGTTTTGATTGTATTTTCCTGATGACTAAGGATATTAACATTTATTTAGGTGCTTCTCAGCTATTTGGTATACCTCAGTTGAGAAATCTTTGTTTAACTTTGTATCCCATTTTTTAATTATTTGGTTCTCTGGAGTCAAACTTTTTGCTTTCTTTGTATATATTGGATGTGAGCCCTCTGTCAGATATAGGGTTGATGAAGATCTTTCCCAAATAGTTGGTTGCTGTTATGTCCTATTGAGAGGGTCCTATGCCTTACAGAAACTTTGTAATTTTATGAGGTCCCATTTTTCAATTCTTGATCTTAGAACAGAAGCTATTGGTGTTCAGTTCAGGACATTTTCCCCTGTGCCCATGTGCTCAAGGCTCTTTCCCAGTTTCTTTTCTATTAGTTTCAGTGTGTCTGGTTTTATGTGGAGGTCCTTGATCCACTTGGAGTTGAGCTTTATAAAAGGAGATAAGAATGAACCGATTTGCATTCTTCTGCATGCTAACTGCCAGTTGAACCAGCATCATTTGTTGAAAAGGCTAATCTTTTCCACTGGATGGTTTCAGCTCCTTTGTAAAATAAATCAAGAGAGCATAGCCGTGTGGGTTTATTTCTGGGTCTTCAAGTCTATTTCATTAATCTATCTGTCTGCCAGCGTACCAAGTATGCTCTATAGTACAGCTTGAGGTACAGGATACTGATTCCCCAAGAAGTTCTTTTATTGTTGAGAATAGAATTAGCTATCCATTTTTGTTCTTGTTTTTTTTTTTTTTGGTTTGTTTTGTTATTCCAGATGTATTTGAGAATTGCTTTTTCTAATTCTATGAATAATTGAGTTCGGATTTTGATCAGCTTGCATTGAATCTGTATATTGCTTTTGGCAAGATGGCCATTTTTACTACATTATTCCTGCCACTCCACGAGCATGGGAGACCTGGCGAGGATGTGGAGAAAGAGAACCACTCCCCCACTGCTGGTGGGGTTGCAAACTGGTACAACCACCATGGAAATCAGTTTTGTGGTTCCCCAGAAAATTGAACATAGTACTACTGGAGGACCCAGCTATACCACTCCTGGGCATATACCCAGAAGATTCTCCAACATGTAATAAGGACACATGCTCCACTATGTTCATAGCAGCCTTATTTATAATAGAAGCTGGAAAGAACCCAGATGCCCCTCAAGAGAGTAACTGATACAAAACATGTGGTACATTTCCACAACAGAATACTACTCAGCTATTAAAAACAATGAACTCATGAAATTCTTAGGTAAATGGATGCTACTAGAAAATATCATCCTGAGTGCGGTAACCTAATCACAAAAGAACACACACATTATGCCTTCACTGATAAGTGGATGTTATCCCAGAAGCCTGGAATACCCAAGATACAATTCAGAGACAACATGAAGAAGGAAAACCAAAGTATGGATAGTACGGTCCTTCTTAGAAGGGGGAACAAAACACCCATGGGAGGAGATATAAAGTGTGGATCAGAGCCTGAAGAAAAGCTATCCAGCGACTCCCCCACCTGGGGATCCACCCCATATGCTGTCACCAAAACCACATACTAATCTTGATGCCAACAATTGCTTCCTCACAGGAGCCTGGTATAGCTGTCTCCTGAGAGGCTCTGCCAGTACCTGACAAATACAGAATCATTGCACAAGGTCACCAAAGGGAGGAGCTAGATATAGGACCCAAGGATCAGAAGAAGCTTTCAGTCCCATAGGAGGAACAGCATTATGAACCAACCATTATCCCCAGAGCTCCCCAGGATTAAATTACCAACCAAAGAATACACATGGAGGGACCCATGGCTCCAGCTGTACATGTAGCAGAGGATGGCCTTGTTGGACATTGAAGGGAGGAAAGGCTCTTGGTCCTGAGAAGGCTTGATGTCTCTGTATAGGGGAATACCAGGACAGGGACTAGGTAGTGCGAGGCTTGGTAAGCAGGAGGAGGGATGGGATAGGGTGTTTTCAGAGGGGAAACCAAGAAAGGGGATAACATTTGAAATGTAAATAAAGAAAATATCTAATAAGAAAATATTTCAGAATAGTAAGAATACTGCAGTTGTCATCTCCACCCCAATTTCAAGGTTTTTTTTATTCAAAAGTTTAGAAATACAAACAGTTTGATAAAGGCACAAAGCAGGCATGTTTATCATTGAAATAAAATTAAAGACACAGAATTAAATCCACACATCTGTCTGATAAAGCAAACAGAAACACACCCTGGGGAAAAATGCAGCTTCTTCACCAAATAGAACCAATCAAACTAGGTGGCTGCATGTAGTAAAATCCCAATCGAGCCATTCTCATCACATTGCAAAGATGGCAAAATTAAACCAAACACACTAAAGTTTAGAGATGAGAAAGTTGGAATAGCCTAGAAATTATTGAGAAAGGAAATGATTTTTCTGAACAAAGCACTATTGGCACCGATATTAAGATCAATAAAGAAGACTTCATGAATCTAAAATGTTTCTGCATGGAAAAGACAGCATAAGTTAGGTGAAGTGGCAGTCTTCAGAATGAGAAATCAACATATTTGACAGTAGTCTAATAGTAACAGTACAGAAAGAATTAAAAAACCCTAGATATCAATAGAAAAAAATGACACAATTAAAAATGGGATACAGAACTAAGCATAGAATTCTCAAAAGGGGAAAGTGTCAATGGTTGACAACTATGGAAAAATGCTTATCACCCCTAGTCATATGGAAAATTCAACTCAAAACCCCTATGAAATTTTATTATTATCAGTCAATAGAACTAAGGTCAATGAAATAAATGAAAGTTCACGATAATGATGATATAGTCTAAGGAGAAAACTTAGTTATTGCTGGTAGAAAAGTAAACCTACACAGCTACGATGGATACCAGTGTGATAATTCATCAGGAAGATGGCAATCAATCTATCCCAGTAGCCATCAATACTACTATTGGGCATACATCCAAAGGATATTTCATCCTACCACAGCTACTTTGATCAACTATATTCATTTCTGCTCTGTTCATAATAGCCAGAAATGGTAACAACCTAAATGTTTCTCTAATGTAGGTATTTTCAACTTGTGGATCACAACCCCTATAAGGGTGTCATATCAGATACCTTACATATCACTCATTTGTGTTATAAATTATAACAACAGAAAAATTACTGTTATGAAATAGAAATGGAATATATTTAAGGTTGAGTATGTTCACAACATGAGTGTGGGGCCATGGAACCATAGGACCATGAGGGAGCATGTCTGGCACAAGAATGGTGTTTGGTATCAACAAATCCCTGGGAATCTCATCCAGAGATCAGAAGGAGTAGAATTGCTCCCCACCCCTGCCCTGGAGCTACATGTCCTTACACAGGTAACCTTGTGCTCTCACCTTTGCCCTACTGGAGGAGATCACATAGCCTGTTTGCCAGTTGAAACCTCATATTCTCTTACAAGGACATGTCCAGCAGCACTTGGAATTCCTTCTCATGCAAATGAGGCATCTCCAGTGCCTTGGCACCTGCTAAAGATGGAAGCTCACTCCAAGAACTCCTACTCACTCCACAGCTGCTTAAATAGCCTTTGTTCCCCCTTTAAAATGAGTTGCCTCACTGAAGCTTTCTCTGGAGCATATTTTATCCCCAAGGCCTCCATTGTCTGCACTCACTTAGTTCTTGTCTACCAAGCCTGTCTTCCCCTGTCAGGATCCTCTGATTTAGATGATAGGCAATCACACCACTATGGGTGCAAAAGAGAAACCTGAGTGGTAGATGAGAAACTGTATTAAAGGACTGCTGCATTGGCAAAGTTGAGGACCATTGCTTTAATGAAAACTGGTGAAAGAAAATGTATTATATTTTCACAATGGAACATTACTCAGGCTCTTAAAATATTAAAACATGAAATACACATGGAATGGATTGAACTAGAAAAGTTTATTTTGAGTGGGGTGTTCCAGACCAAGCAGCACAACAAATATACATGTGTTTATTTATATGTGTATATTATCTGTTAAGTCAATAACATACATAATATACAAGCCACAATCTGTCGAACCACAGAACTTATGTCTCATCCTCTATAGAAAGGGACTAGATGGTACAGATAGATCTCATTATCAAAGGAAAATATTTATGCATGGATGGGTGGCTGAAACAGGAAGACCAAGTAGAGAGAGGGAGGAGCGATGGTATTGATGGAGGGAATAAATGGTGACACATTTTAAATTAGCACCATTTGAAATGTAGTATGAAAAACCAGTACAGTATATCTTGTATGAAATTTTAAAATCCATGATAGCTCTTCCCCAGAGTCTTGTTCTCCACTTGGCTCCAAGAACAAGATGTAGTTGGTGCCAGTCCTAATTAAGAAACAGTTAGGGAAGTCGATTTTAGTTATCAGCTCCTCCCCATACATCTCACCTTTTCTGTCTAGTAAAAAATAAAAACAAAAATCTTCTCCCAGGTAAAATAAAAAAAAGGCATGATAAGTGAATTACACAGTATGAGGTACATTGATCAGTCAATCCATCAATTTATCAGTTTAGATACAGTACCCTATCATCTATTCTAACTTAAAAGGCTTACAATTCTACATTTGAGTTATGTCCTGGTTTTAGTTTCTATACCATCTGAAAAGCATCCTCGCAAATATACATCATCCTTCTCAATTCTAAACAGCATTGGTTGACTATGAGACTACAACCAGTCCTCAACCCCATGAGAAATCCAAGAATAACTAAAATATTTCCTGAAAATATAGGAAGAATTGAGCATAGCCTCCAAAACTAAAATAAATTTCAGAGACATCTGACTACCTTCACAGTCCCCTATTCCTCAAAATGTTGAAGCATCTGTCTTCTGGTTTCTGGACCAGAACCATCTAACAGACCTTAAGTGAAGCAGGAATTATTATGAAGGACTAGCATATTCTGTATTGGCAGAGCTAAGCTGTCGACTATCCCGCATCTTGTGTCCATTCATGGACAGTATTTTTGTCTGTAGATGAATTAGGGCAACTTCTGCCCATTCAGGACTTTGTTTTTGTGGCTGCCCTGCCACAAACACAATCTCTTGGAGCTAAAGATACTCAACATCCTCTCCTAACTGTGAAGTGGGTAACTGTCAGGAGCAGACATCTCTATAGCCAAATGTATTTTAATAATGCAATGACTTAATGTCATATTCTTTGGATTTCTGATGCTTTTGAATACTAAGTATCTATATGAATATATCTGAACTGTTGCCCCTTAACTACTCTTAGCTATTTCTAATTGAAATATCCCCCAAACACAATTTTAATTAACTCAGAACCATGAGTTTGGTATCTGGCCCTTAACTTAATCATCTAAAAATTTTTAGCAATAGCAGTCATAGAAGTACTGGGTTGAAGCTTTGTATTCTTAAATGTGTTACATAGGCTATACATACTGTATATGGGTAGCAATATAAAGTCCATATTTAATATCAATGTAAGAAATCCATACCAATGAAAACCTTAAATCTGTACCAAAAATAAATTCTGTGCCAATGTTAAAACATGTAACTCCAACTCTGTATCAATTGTAAAGATTTCTATAAATTAAGGTTATGGCTTCACAATCAATTCCATCTATTTCTTCCATGATCAAAATGATGACCATTCTTAAATTTTCTAGAATGGCAAAAATATCCAGACTCCCAAGCACAGAGTATCAGTCTGACAACACTTCATGGCAACTTCCTACTGAACAGGGGCAATCAAATATCTTTAAAGGGGAGGGGAAGTGTAGGGAAAATAGATTTGGTTAGGCCTTATGAAAGTCAAGACAGTAATTGTTATTCACACTCTGATGCCTAAAGTTCTGACTGGATTCATCTGAAAGGTTGAGTGAGTCAAGATGACCTCGAATCTATTACACTGGGGGTCCAAGCAGGTCAGCTCATCATGTCTGAAGATCAATCTCAACAAAACAGTATACTCTGCAATACACAAATCTCAAAACAGAACTTAAGTACCATCAAGATATCTGCATGGATTGTGTCAGACGGTGTAGGATGCACAGATTACTTAGGAATGAAATTCTCCTTGTTTGACTCATGGTGCCTGGGGCTTTGCACTTATTTTCTTTTTCAAAAAATCTGTGCTGGTTTTTATTAAATTAACTTGTTAGACGAAACATCTCTGAGAAAATTAGTGCTTTTTGTGTATGGTTTTCAGGTTAGGAACTGCTATTCTGTTATGGTAGTGGATTTCAGAAATGTCTTCAGCTAACAGGGAAATATCATCTTCCAAGAGCTGTGAAAATGGTAGTCACTGGTTATTTGATACCAAAAGGGTCTTTTCCTTCTTTGCTTGTAATTGCTTTGTATATGCACATGCATACATTCAGACATACATATATTCATACATACATACATACATACATATATACATACATACATGCAAACACATATTAATGAATCCATTTAGTTTTGCTTGTATGTTGATATGTTCAGGGCTCCTCAATTTGAATAGGACAATTCATATGAGAGAATATCTGTGAAGAAAACTTACTTCTGGTCTCTCAGCAGGCACTACCCTGTAACTAAGATGAAGATGAAGTCTTTCATCAAAGTATAGGACCATTTGCCCTATTGTAGTAGGCAAGTCAACAGTGTTAGCATTATTGTGTTGTTGAGACAACAATATGCAAACTCATAAATGCAATTTCCTTATCCTGCCTATAGGTCTAGAGGACTCTATTTAACAGCATTGTGCCTCTGGTTTTATAATCATATAAGCTCTCTTACTCTCTTCCATGATAAATCCTGAGCACTAGGTGTTAAATGTTACAGCACAGATGTATCAGCAATGTTGGTTACTCCACAGTCTCTTAATTCTTCTTCCTTTTGACAATTTGATTAGCCATATATCCTTGCCTAGGTTTACATTAAAAGATATTCACTCCATCCTGTTGAGAGGAACTCATGTCTAATCATGTATTACTACTAAATCTATCATTTTGTGTCATTAATTCCAACAGTTTGGTTTTTATGAGATTGGGTATGCCAGAGTTTATTTTACATATAATATATAATAATGTAATATGTAATATATATAAATATATGTGTATATAATATATATATATATATATATATACATATGTATATAATGTCTTTCTGGTTATTTTTATTTTGATTAGAATAAACTTTCCCCATTTCCTCTATTCTCAGTAATTTTTATTTTGAAATCTCTTTTGCTGACTAATAGGATAGTGACAATCTTGATTCCTGGTCCTGTTTGATTGCTATACATTTTCCATCCTTAACATTAGTGCACACCTTTGAACCTGAGTTTCTTGTGGATGGCGGATAGATATATTTTATTCATTTTTCTTTTGCTTTTCTCTTAATTATTAATTAATTAATTTTTAAAATATTTTATTTTTCCCACCCCCTGCCCACTCTCTGACTTTTCCACATCCCCTACCTACTCCCCACTCTCTTGTCTCTACATGGATGTACCCACCCCTAGCCCCACCTTGCCTCTAAACTCCCTGTGCCCTCCAGTCTCTTGAGAGTAAGATCTATCATCTTTGAGTGAACACAGACCCAGCAGTCCTCTATTGTGTGTGTTGGGTGCCACATATCAGCACCAGCTGTATGTTGCCTGTTTGGTCATCTAGTGTTTGAGAGATCTTGGGGGTCCTCATTAAATCAGACTGCTGGTCCTCCTACAGTATGACCCTTCTCCTCAACTTCTTTCAGCCTTCCCCAATCCAACAACAGTGGTCAACTGCTTCTGTCCATTGGTTGGGTGCAAATATCTGCATCAGACACTTGTTGGGTCTTCTGGAGTACAGTCGTACTCAATCCCTTTTTGTGAGCATTCCATAGCCTCAGTAATAGTAGCAGGACTTGGGACCTCCCCTTGACCTGGATCTGACTTTGGGTCTGTCATTGGACTTTCTTTTCCTCAAACTCCTCTCCATTTCCGTCCCTGTAATTTTTTCAGAGAGTCACAATTAACGGTTAGATAATAATTGTGACTGTGGGATGTTGTCCCCCTCCCTCATTTGATCCATTCAGCATACTCATATCATTTGTTTAAAGGGTTAAGACCATGGACATTTAAAGTTTTATTAAAAAGTAAGTGCTACTTTTTGTTGGTTAATTTTTGTTCTTTTCTGTTTTATCCACCAATGATACACATGTTTTTGTAGCAACTTCTGGCTCACAGTAAGTATCCTATAAATGTTTGCTTCATGTGTGAATTGGTCAGTGATTCATCACTTAGGTCACTGAAATACATTGTAAATTGATGAATATGTGGGATTTGTCAAAAACTCAGCTTCTATGTATGCAGTCTTGTGAAAAAATACATTATTTTCATGTGTGGAGGAAACTCTAGTCCAAGAGAACAAAAAACCCCACCTCTCCTGTCAGTCCACTCTTCCCGATACCCCATGGCATAATGTAAGAAATCTCATAGGAGAGATCAAGTTATCTGAGAACAGTAGTATTGAAGCCATTATTGCAGTACAAATACCTGAATTTGAACCACAGCTCTAGTCATTGTTATTAAGGGACTTTGAAGTTCTTTGTGTCTCTATTTGTCTGTGATGTAGTGTAAGAAGAGTACTTACCTGGTCTATATGTCCACATGAGTCAGAGGTATAACATCCTTAGTGACTGTCCAATAGTATTTATGAAATATAAAATTTACTGGTCACCTTGTTGAGCTATTTAGGATTTGACTCACATTAGAGTATCTGATATATGGTGGTGGGCATCAATTTAAAGGTGAATATGAAGCTATACATAGATATGAATATGGACCTGGATGTAGACCAGCATGTGAACATAGCCATGGATATAATTATGAATTCCTGTCTTACTTTTGTTGTAGCAAATACCTAAAACAACTATTCTGAATGAGATAGTGTCTCCTTGCCTTACAGTTTCTGGGGATCAACAAATGGTTGACTAGCTCCTTTGCAATGCTGCTATGTTCATCCTCATATTATAGGAGGAGATGTTAGATAGAAATTGCTTATTTGATGGGGAGTATGAAGTAGAAGTAGGAATGCATATTTACTATGTTCTGCCTTCAGAGGTGCAGACCTATTCCAAACTTCATCTCCTGTAGGTTTAGATTTTAAAGCCTTCTTTAATAACAGTTCTTGAATGCCTCTAACTTCCTTCTAGCCAAAATATAAGAAGTAGTGGAAGAGAAGGCTTAATAGGAAATGGGGCTTGTGGACCTGTTTAGAAGCAGTTCTTGGGGGGCAATTCGAATCTTCATTCTCAGGATATCAGCAGTCCCATCTAAAACATCAAATATAAATCAGTAGCTGCAGTCCAGTCTAGTCTAATAGGGAAAGATCATATCTGAATCGGTAGCAGTGTCTAAATCCTGAAGAAACCTCAGGGCTTAAACAAATTTGGCAGGAATCTGTGGAAATGACAAAATGCTGCTGGAATACCAAGAGAAATTCTCAAGTGCATTTCTATCTATGAAGTCATGATCAAGATCAGTGAAGAATTGCAAGGCAAAGCAATGTGAGAACATTTTCAGTGAAGACTAGTGAAATGGTGCAAGTCAATCCAATATAAGAGCATTCTCCACTGTCTTTTTGGGTAATACTTATACTCTTTTCAAACTTCACATGTCCTCTCAACCGTCTGTTCCAGCAAAATATCACATGCACTTTCACAAGACAGCTTCCAGAAAAACACGTGTCTTTCCTCAGCAAAATATCCTCTCACATATCTGCTTCAGCAAAACATCCTCATATGAGACATACATCCAGAAAAACATCACATGACACAACAGAGTCTCCAAAGAAATAAGAAAATTTCACGTTAACTTTCTAATATTAAATCATCTTTCAAAATAGAGCTGTAAACTGCTTACAAAGATGATAAAACAAGACTTTGGAAGACTTTAGTGCAGTATCTATATTAGAAAGTGTACTACTAATAAAGTTATTAGTAATAAAATTACTATAGCTAAAAAAGATATTTTATAGTTTTATAACTTATGATCCATCAGCTGTCCACTTGACATCGGACATGTGGGAAGGAAGCTCAATCACAGTAGGGAGACAGTGGCAAAACAGAGAATGCCCATAGGAACATTAAAAACACAAAAAGTGGAACACAGAAACATAGTACCCATAAAAGGTATGCCCCAGGCCACTTGAGACCTCACCACTCTCTTCCTTTAAGGGTCTCACAATATTCTAGTAAATCTATTTTACAGACCAGGCCATTAAAATGTATGGGCCACTAGAGAACATAAGCAAACAATTGCATTTCTATTCTCCTTTCATAAATTTCTTCCTTCCTTCCATGAACTCAAGAGAAAATACAGGGCCAAAATATACAGAAGTTCAGTCTTGACAGTAAGTTATTTTATCCAGAAAAAGATTTTGCTTAGTTTAAGCATTTAGGGAAGTTTCAAGACTAAAAGAGAAGAAGTTGAAGGGGAAGAGTATTGACTGAATCTGAACCAGAAATTCCAGTCCTATATCAATATTATGCAAATTAGAAATTTAATTTAAGTGGTAATAAAGATTTTAATAAATCCTGTCTCTGTGTGCACAGACACAAAGTTATGCACGCACACACACACACACACACACGCACACATACACACACACACACACACAAACACACAAATGTGCATACACCCAGATTTGTATATATACAAAACATATAAATTTGTGACATACATAAGGCCATTTTTAGGACATAAAAACTTAACACTGGATCTTGGCAAAGTATTTGCAGTGATAGACAACACATTATTTATGAGAATATGAGGACACATACTAAGTTTTGACTGTAGTCATCTATTGGATATTCTTGGTTTTCAGCATGATTGTAATGAAAATCTTCTTGGATATAAGTAAATCACACAGCTGACTGTTCCTGTGTCTTGTGAAATCAGATGTTGAGTTAGACAGCAAGCAGGAGTAAAGACAAGTTTTAGTCTTTTATAGTGTTGACCATTATTATTCATCATAAGGCTGCAAAGGGGTGGTTAATTCTGAATGCTTTGATGCATTTTTTATTTGTTCTGTAGAGAGATTATTACAAAAAGCCTGGTAGCATACAGTAGTTAAAGAATCTATGGTAGAGGTTGAACTGGGTTAGTAGCTTAACAGCAAGCATGGATTTAGCATATGTCAGACAATGATTTCAATTATCCCCTCCAAAACAGAAGGAAGGAAAGAACAAATAAAAAGAATAGTAAGAGGAGAAACCTCAAATTGAATGTCCCAGACTTAAGTCTGAGCTTCTTTTGTGGGTAAGATAGGTTATAGGAGGCAATTCCTCTCTCTGCTCATTCCCTATCCAACCAAGTCAACAGGAAAATAGTAAATTAGGGAAAGCTCCTGTAGAGAGATATGGAGCAGATTTTACATGCATGGAGCAACAGATGGAACTGGTACTTTGAAATGACCCCATTTGGCAATCATTTATTGATATTCTTTATAAGAATGCACATAGCAAAAGTAACATTATTAGTCATGTCATCTTATATAGAGTTGCCTCAGTTTGGGTTTCCAATGCTGTGGGAAAAAAGCACCATCCAAGTGAAAATTTTTATTGGATATTTCCTTTATTTGCATTTCAAATGTCATCCCATTTTCCAGTCCCCCACCTTCCTAGAACCCCCTATCCCATCATCCCTCCCCCTCCTTCTATGAGGTTGTTTCTCCCACCCAACCACTCCCACTTCTCCTTACTCAATTCCCCTAAACTGTGGCATCTATCCAACCTTCATAGGAACAAGGACTTTTTCTTCCATTGATGCCTGACATGGGAATACTCTGATACATATGTGGCTGGAGCCATGTGTACTCCTTGATTCATGGCTCAGTCCCTGGAAGCTCCAGATGTCTGGTTGAATGATATTGTTGTTCTTCCAGTGGGGTTCAAAATGCTTCAGCTCCTTCAGTCCTTTCTATTACTCCTCAAATGGGGACACTGTGCTCAGTCCAAGCGTTGGCTCCAAGCATCCAGTTCTGTATTTGTCAGGCTCTGGCAGGGCTTCTCAGGAGACAGCCATATCAGGCTCCTTTCAGCAAGCATTTCTTGGAAGCCACAATTGTGTCATGGTTTGGTGACTGTATATGGGATGAATCCCCAGGTGGGACAGTCTCCGTATAGCCTTTCCTTCAGTCTCTGGTATACACTTTATCTCCATATTTTCCCTCAGTGTATTTTGTTCCCCTTCTCAGAAGAACTGAAGCACCCACAATTTGGTCTTCCTCATTCTTCAACTTCATGTGGTCTCTGAATTGCAACTTGGCTATTCTGAGGTTTTGGGCTAATATCCACTAATCAGTGAGTGCATACCATGTGTGTTCTTTTGTGTTTTGGTTAACTCACTCAGGAAGATATTTTCTGCTTCCATCCATTTGCCTAAGAATTTCATTTATTCATCATTTTAATAGCTCAGAAGTACTCCATTGTGTAAATGTATCACGCTTTCTGTATCCATCCTCTGTTGAAAGATATCTGGGTTCTTTCCAATTACTATTATAAATAAGGCTGCTATGAACATAGTAGAGCATGTGTCCTTATTAAATGTTGGAGCGTCATCTGGGTATATGACCAGGAGTGGCATACCTGGGTCCTCAGCTAGTATTGTCTAAATTTCTGAGGAGCCTCCAAAGTGATTTCCACAGTTGTACCACCTTGCACTCCCAGTAGTAATGGAGGAGTGTTCCTCTTTCTCCATGTCTTAGTCAGGGTTTCTATTCCTGCACAAACATCATGACCAAGAAGCAAGTTGGGGAGGAAAGGGTTTATTGAGCTTACACTTCCACACAGCTGTTCATCACCAAAGGAAGTCAGGACTGGAACTCAAGCAGGTCAGGAAGCAGGAGCTGATGCAGAGGCCACGAAGGGATGTTACTTACTGGCTTGCTTCTCCTGGCTTGCTCAGTCTGCTTTCTTATAGAACCCAAGAATACCAGTCCAGGGATGGCACCACACACAAGGAGCCAACTTCCCTTGATCCACTAATTGAGAAAATACCCCACAGCTGGATCTCATGGAGGCACTTCCCCAACTGAAGCTCCTTTCACTGTGATAACTCCAGCCTGTGTCAAGTTGACACACAAAACAGCAAGTACACTCCACATCCTCAACAACATCTTCTGTCATCTCAGTTTTAGATCTTAGCCATTGTGACTGGTGTGAGGTGGAATATCACAGTCATTTTGATTGCATATGCCTGATGACTAAGGATATTGAACATTTCTTTGGGTGCTTCTCAATCATTTAACATTCCTCAGTTAAAATTTTTGTTTAGCCCTCTACCCCATTTTTAATAGGATTATTTGATTCTCTGGAGTCTAGCTTTTTGTTTTCTTTGTATGTATGGGATATTAGTCCTCTCTCAGATGTAGAATTGTTAAAAAAATCTTTTCAAAATCTGTTGATTGCCATATTGTCCTTTTGACAGTGTCCTTTGCCTTACAGAAGCTTTGCAATTTTATGAGATCCCATTTGTGGATTCTTGATCTTAGAGCATATGTCATTGGTGTTCTGTTCAGGAAAATTTTCCCCTGTGCATGTGTGTTTGAAGATCTTCCCCACTTTCTCCTCTCTAAGTTTCAGTGTATCTGGTTTTATGTGGAGGTCCTTGATCCACTTGTACTTGAGCTTTGTACAAAGTGATAATAATGAGTCAATTTGAATTTTTCTACATGCTGATGACCAATTGAACCAGCATCATTTGTTGAAAATGCTGTCTTTTTCACTTGATGGTCTTAGCTACTTTGTCAAATATAAAATGACCATTGGTATGTGCTTTCTTTCTGGAACTTCACTTCTATTACATTGGACTTCCTGCCTGTCTCCATACCAATACCATACAGTTTTATCATTATTTCTGTATAATACAGCTTGACATCATGGATGGTGATTCCTTCAGAAGTTCTTTTATTGTTGTGAATAGGTTTGCTCTTCTGGATTTTTTGTTATTCCAAATGAATTTGCAAATTGTTCTTTCTAACTCTATGAAGAATTGATTTGGGATTTTGATGGGGATTGCATTGAATTTGTAGAATGTTTTCAGTAAGGTTACCATTTTTACTATATTAATCCTGCCAATCCACGAGCATGAGAGATAATTCCATCTTCTGAGAGCTTCAATTTCTTTCTTCAGAGATGTCAAGTTCTTGTCATACAGATCTTTCGTATGCTTGGTTAGAGTCACACCAAGTTATGTAATAATATTTGTGGCTATTTTGAAGGGTTTTGTTTTCCAAATTTCTTTCTCAGCCTGTTTATCCTTTAAGTACATAAATACCTAAACATACAGCAAACTAATAGCTAATATCAAACTAAATGGAGAGAAATTTGAAGTAGTCACACAAAAATCAGGGATTAGTTATGTCTGCTCACTCTCTTCTTATCTATTCAATGTACTCCTTGAAGTTTTAGCTAGAGCAATTAGACAACAAAAGGAGGTCAAAGGGATATAAATTGGAAAGGAAGAAGTGAAGATATGACTTTTGCTGATCTTTCCAAGAGTATTAACATGAATGAATGCTGAATTTAATCAAGTGCATTTTCAGCATCTAATGAAATGATCATGTGTTTTTTCTTTGAGTTTGTTTATGTAGTGGATTATGTTGATGGATTTCCTTTTATTGAACCATCCCTGCATCCTTTGGATGAAGCCTACTTGATCATGATGGATGATCAATTTGATGTGTTCTTGGATTCAATATGCAAGAATTTTATTGAGGATTTTAACATCAATGTTCATAAAGGAAATTGGTCTGAATTTCTCATCCTTTCTTTGGTCTCTGTGTGATTTAGGTATGAGTGTAATTGTGGCTTCAAATTGGGTAGTGTTCTTTCTGTTTCTATTTTTGGAATAGTTTGAAAGTATTGGTATTATGTCTTCTTTGAAGGTTTGGTAGAATTCTTCACTAAATCCATCTGTATCTGGGCTGTTTTTGGCTGGGAGTCTATTAATGACTGCTTTTATTTCTTTCAGAATTATGGGATTATTATATAGCTCATCTGATCCTATTTTACTTTGTCACCTGGTATGTGTCAAGAATATTGTCTATTTTACCCAGATATTCCAATTTTGTTGAGTATAAGCTTTTGTAGTAGAATCTGATGATGTTTTCAATTTCCAGATTTTCCCTTGTTATGTCTCCATTTTTATTTCTGATTTTTTTAATTTGTATATTGTTTCTGTGACCTCTGGTTAGACTGAATAAGGGTTTATCTATCTTGTTGATTTTCTCAAAGAACCATCCACTGGTGTTGTAGATTCTTTGTAGAGTTCTTTTTGTTTCTATTTGGTTGGTTTCAGCCCTGAGTGTGATTATATACTGCCGTCTATTCCTCTTGGGATTATTTTATTCTTTCTGTTCTAGAGCTGTCAGGTATGCTGTCAAGCTGGAAGTGTAAGCTCACTACCTTAGCACTGCTTTCATTGTGTCCCAGAATTCTTGGTATGGTGAGTCTTAATTTTCCTTAAAGTCTGAAAAATCTTTAATTTCTTTCTTCATTTGTTCTGTGACGAAGTTATCATTGAGTAGAACATTGTTTTGCTTCCATGTGTATGTGTGTTTTCCATAGTTTTTGTCGGAATTTAAGACTAGCCTTTGTCCATGGTGATCTGATAGGGTGCATGGGATTATTTCAATCTTGTATCTGTTGAGGCCTGTTTTGTGACCAATTATATGGTTAATTTTGGAGAAGGTACCATGTGGTGCTGAGAACAAGGTATATTCTTTTGCTTTAGGATGAAATGTTCTATAAATATCTGTTAGATCCATTTGGTTCATAACTTCTTTTAGTTTTCCTTTGTCTCTATTTAGTTCATGTTTCCATGATATGTCCTTTGATGAGAGTGGGTTATTGAATTCTCCCACTATCATTGTGTGGGGTGCAATGTGTACTTTGAACTTTGGTAAAGTTTCTTTTATAAATGTGGGTACGCTTGCATTTGGAACATAGATGTCCAGAATTCAGAGTTCATCTTGGTAGATTTTTTCTTTGACCAGTATGAAGTGTCCTTCCTTTTCTTATTTTGATGATTCTTGTTGAATGTAGAGTTTATTAGATACTAGAATAGGTACTCCAGATTGTTTCTTGGTAGCATTTGCTTGGAAACTTGTTTTCCAACCTTTCACTCTGAAGTAGTGTTTGTCTTTATCACTGAGGTATACTTCCAGTATGTGGCAAGATACTGTGTCCTTTTTATGTATCCAGTCTGTTAGTCTATGTCTTCTTATTGGGGAATTGAATCCATTGATGTTAAGAGATTAAGGAAAAGTGATTGTTACTTCCTGTTCTTTTTGCTGTTGGGGATGGAATTATGTTTATATGTGTGTCTTTGGGGTTTTTTTGAAAGAATAATTTCTTGCTTTTTCTAAGGTATAGTTTCTCTCCTTGTGTTAGTGTTTTCCATCTAATATCCTTTGTAGAGCTGGATTTGTGGAAACAAATTTACAAAATTTTGTAAATTTGGTTTTATCATGGAATATCTTGGTTTGTCCAATCTATGGTAATTGAGACTTTTACTGGGTATAGTAGCCTGGGCAGGCATTTATTCTCCCTTAGGGTCTGTATGACATCTGCGCAGGATCTTCTAGCTTTCATGGTCTCTGGTGAGAAGTCTGGTGTAATTCTGATAGGCCTACATTTATATGGTACTTTACATTTTCCCTTACAGCTTTTAATATTCTTTCTTTGATTAGTGCATGTGGTGTTTTGACTATTATGTGATTGTTGGAATTTCAATTCTGCTCCATCTATTTGGAGTTCTGTAGGCTTAATGTATGTTCATGGGCATGTCTTTTTTAAGGTTAGAGAAGTTTTCTTCTAAAATTTGTTAAAGATATTAATTGGCCTTTTAAGTTGGGAATCTTTGCTCTCTTGTATACCTATTATTCTTAGGTTTGGTCTTCTCATTGTGTTCTGCATTTCTTGGATGTTTTGGGTTAAGACATTTTTAGCCTTTATCATTTTCTTTGACTGTTGTGTCACTGTTTCTAAGTTATCTTCTGCACTTGACATTCTCTTTTCATTTTTATTTTTCAATTTTTAATCCATTTTAATCTTATATTTAAAAGTAGAATGGGGCAGGATACATTCCTTTCTTTTTGCTTTAGCACTAAGTGACCAATTTTTAAAAGAAAATTACTTTACCTGAAGAGCAACTTTCACAGATGCTTTACCAAACCTTTTTTTGTTAAACCATTCATGAAAACATTATATGCATGTGTTTTCATGAAGGTATGTTTGTGTGCACATACGCATGAGGGAGGCCACAGAGGTCAAAGGCTGCATTACATGCACTGGACCTGCAGTCTGATGAATTTGTGAGCTGCCTTGTGGATACTAAAAATGAAACTCTAGTCTTGCCACTAAGAGTAATAAGGTTCTGTCTTTTCACTGAGCCATGGTCGCAGACCCCTAAGACTGTTGGATTTCAAATAGTTTTGAAAATAAGTATTGTATAACCGTGAAATAACAAGTATTTCACCAATTTTATCAGAAATATTTTCCATGTAAATGTTCAATTTTATCATAAAATGTTTTTACTTTTTTTTAAAGTACAAAATGGAGTTCTCCATCTTTTCTTATTGATATGAATGCAGATATGCACTAGGAAGTCTTGGATTTCCATCTATGCAATTACTGCAGAAAGAAAGAAAATGGGTGAGAGTACCTATAGGAAGACCAGCTTTGAATGGCAAGCTCTTATGCAAACTGGCAACAAGGGTGTACTGAGTGCAATACCATGTTCAGGTGTGAAGGAATTAAAATGTTTAATAAATTATTTAATCTCAACTTAAAATGACAGAGGAAATACTGATGATCAATAATTAATCTGCTTGATTTTTATAAAATTTCCAAATTATCAACTAGTTTTATCGAAAATGTTTACAACTTTCACTAACATTCATCTTACTCTTTTTGGTAGAAAAAAATCAAGGTTAAAATCTACTTAGAAATTTATTTTAATGATGGTGATATTCTTACTCCTTTCTCTTCTATTCTGCTGGTTATACTTGCATCTATGTTTACTTATCTCTTTCCTAGGTTTTCAAACTCCAGGGTTGTCTCATTTTGTGATTTCTTTATTGTTTCTACTTCCATTTTTAGATCCTGGAAGGTTTTGTTCATTTCCTTTGCCTGTTTGATTGTTATTTCCTGTAATTCTTTAAGGGAATTGTGTGTCCTTTTTAAGGGCTTCTACTTGTTTACCTGTGTTACCAGTGTTCTCCTTTTTTTAAAGGGAGTTATTTATGTCCTTCTTAAAATCTTTTATCATCACCATGAGAAGTTATTTTTGGTCTGAATCTTGCTTTTCTTGTGTGATGGTATATCCAAGACTTGTTATGTAGGGAGAATTGGGTTCTGATTATGCCAAGTATACTTGATTTCTGTTCCTTATGTTCTTATGTTTGTCTTCCACAATCTGATTATCTCTAGTGCTACTTGCCCTTGCTATATCTGACTGGAATTTGTCCTTTCTTTGATCTTGGTTGTCAGAGCTCTTTAGAGTCCAGCTGTCTCTGTAATCCTGTGAATCTGGGATTCTGTGATCCTGGGTATGTCAGAAATCTTGGGAGTCTGGCATCCTGGTGTTACCAAGTTCTTGTGATCCTGGGATTCTGGGATCCTGGGATCGTGTGTTCCCAGGTGTGTTATAGTGACTGGGAGTGTAGCTTCCACTGGGTGTAGTAGGATTGACTGTGGTGTTTATGCCCAATGTCTGCTTTGTGGCATGTGCTTAGACTGGAAGGAAGCTGAGCAGGCATGGTTCCTGAGTCTCTGGATCACTCTGGTCCCAGTTACTCCTGGTAGTGTGGGAACAGATGGTGTATCTTGCTCACCTCTGATCCTATGATCCTGGGTATTTTAGAGCACCTGGGAGTAAAGTTTTCTCTGGGTGTTGTGCCCAAATTCTGTACAGGGCAGCTGCTCAGACCAGAAGCCAAAGGGAAATTTTATGAAGGAAAATATTCAATTGGGTCTGCTTTACCATTTCAGCGGTTCAGTTCATTATCATCATAGCGAGAACGGCAGAGGGGCATGGTTCTGGAAAAGATGCTAAGGCTTGCACATCTTGATACTAAGACAGCCCAGAGGATACTCTCTCTTATGTAATGGGTGGAGCTTAAACATAGGACCTCCATGCCCTCACACACAGTGACACACTTCATCCAACAAGACCACACTTATTCCAGCAAGGACACACCTCCTAATAGTGTCACTCCCTGTGGGCTGAGAATTCAAGCATTCAAGTATGAGGGCCAAATGTTTTCAAACAACTGCAAGGGTTTTATTGATGTGGTGGTTACTTTTGTATTTCTATTACAAATATCAGAATTAAGAGATTTATGATGATGGACCAAATGACATAGCAACAGGAACAACTGAGGGCTCACACACCAGAGTTTTAAGCAGGAGGCAGATAACATGCTGGTAATATCATCAGTCTTTTGAAACCTGAAGCCCACCCCCAGTGACATACCTTCCAACTCTTTCCAAATAGTTCCAGGAACTGGGGCCAATTATTTAAACACGTTAGCCCACATGGAAAATTCTCATTCAAACTGTCCCAACTGGTAGAAATAGGGAACACAGCTTTCTGAGGAATTTCAGGGGCCATGATATTCATTTCCAAATGCTTATTCATCAAAAGCTTCTTCTCTATCCCCACTGTAGAGATCTGGGGGTTGTGGGGAATAGATCTCATTCAGTAAGAAGGTTCCAGAAACAAAGCTGAGAATTATCATAGGTTTGACCTTGGCCAAATATGTGAGAGATTACTATAATTTGGCAATTTGAAGTGGGAAGGTCTGTCTCCCAAGTGGGAGGCACCATTTCCAGGACCCAAATTCTGAATTGAATAGGACAAAGTTAGGCAGCAAAGCAGCAGTTCTCCTTTCTTTCTCCTTCCTGACTGTGTAAATCATATATGACCACATATCTCAAGCTCTCATTACTGTGCTTTCAGTAAAATGAAATATATCTTTCCACAGTGAGTCAACAAAATGTACTTCCTTCTTTAAACCACTTGTATCAGGATATTTCATCACAGCAACAGGGACGTTCTCTAAGATATCACCCTTCCTTTGGTCTCAATCACATTTTGATCTGAAGCCCAATACTATGCTAGATACTTATCTTCATGAAAGAACTATTTTACCACAGCCTTTTATTCAAGTTCCACATAGAAGCTGATTTACTTGAAATTAGGGAAACTTCAGGTTTTTCTAATCTTCCTTCATTGGAAATTGAATACTCAAATATAGCTCCCTCCAAACACTAGATCACATACCATTATACTCTATCTATCTATAATATATATCATTATAATACATCATATATCATGTTGAAGTACATAGATTGTAGTCACAATTTGAACAACAGTCAAAATTTAAAAATCACAGAAATGTTTATAGCAGCCTTATTTATAATAGCCAGAAATTGTAAGGAGCCCAAATATCCCTCAAAGGAGGAATGGATACAGAAAATGTGGTAGATTTATACAATGGAATACTACTCAGCAATTAAAAATAATGAATTCATGCAATTTGTAGGTAAATGGTTAGATCTGGAAAATATCATCCTAAGTGAATTAACCCAATCACAAAAGAATACACATGAAATGCAATCACTGATAAGTGGATATTAATGAGCCCAGAAGCTCATTAAGTAAATACTCAAAGCACAATTAGCAAGTCAAATGATTCCCAAGAAGTAGAAAGGAGAGGACCCTGGGCCTGAAAAGATTGGATCCAGTTTTGTAGACCCAGAACAGAGAAATCTTAGGGGGGAATGATTGGGGAATAGTTGGGGGGGAGAGGAATTATGGTGGGGGGAGAGTGGGAAAGGGGAAAAAGCCTTTGGAATGTAAACATAGAATATAGAAAATAAAAATTTAAATAAAAAAATCACAAAATTAAGATTTATTCTTACCAATATGTTTTAATTTGTATTTTCTAGGATTATGAATGTTTTATACTATATCTCTTACCTAAATTACACATAGCTACACCAGTGCTTGAAATATAAGGCAGAGCTAAATATCATTCATTGGTATGTAACAAATATTTTAAACTATCACATCATGGGAAATCCTTACTTTTGATACATCATTCAGGAATAGATTCGTGACATTTTCTCTCACCAAAGAGACACCTGGATGGTATGGAAATGAGAGAATCAAACCCCAACATTCTTTCCAATTCTGTTTGAATATTTGGATGAAAGAATGCATCAAAACAGTGTTTATTTTCCAGAGTTATACTGAAAATTCAAATCCAAATTTATTTAGTGAGATTTTAAAGCTAGGGTCCAAACATTTTAGCCATCCCTAATTTCTAAATTGTAGCTTCACAATAGTAAATCTTTACAGGTCATGTGTAAATTATTACAATAACCAAGTAAAGTCCCAGGGCTACTTGTCATGTCTTCTTACATGCAATGCTTCATTTCCTTTTCTCTAAGGACAGGGACTTTGGTGGAGTTCAGTGTTGCAGGGAGTGCTTAGTGTGCATGAAGCACTGGATTCAATTCTCAGTCCCACCATAAAAATCAAACCAAAACAAGAAGGAAAGAACAAAATGGATGGAAGTAAGGAATAAAGAACAGACAGAGGAAGACAGGAGAGAGGAGGGTAGAGAAGGGTAAAATAATAAATGAATGAAGGAAGAGAGAAAATGACCAAGTTTTTCCCCTTACCTGTATAGATTTGACACTTTAGCATTGCTAGTAAATAGGTAATAAATGGATTAAAACTAGAAGACATGAATTTATTAAATGCATACAAGTTTAATGTATGTAGCCACAGAAAATATGAAACTAAAAAAAAACAGATTATTGAGATCACATTAAAGAGATTGAAGCAAGGAAGTTGTATATGAGTTTAAAGGGATAGTAAATGGTTTGAAGATAAAATAGATTTCTAGTAGTTCATAACAGAGTTATTCTAGATGCTATGATATTCTTTGGGTAGCATTGTAGATTTTCTTCTAATACTTTACCTAATAGTAATATACACAGCAAGGTCTGCTATTTGTTTAGCCTTTATAGGACTTTTCTTGGTATATTATAACAACATGTACCATAACAATATAAAGAAGTGCAAGTGATAATGCTGCCAAAGCTATCATAGAGTTTCTGTCTTTGTGATCTCATCTAACTAACTCCCAAAACCTTCCACTAAATACCATTAGCTTAAAATTAGAGGCTTTGTTTTTCAGCATATGCTCAAACTTTAGAGGACAGATCAGAACCGCGGTATTCTGTCATTTCCCACAAATGTGTGTCAGTGTCTCAATAAATTCAAATATCCTCAAAGTCTTAACACTTCCTAATAGCACTGACACAAAAGGCTACTCATATTAAAAATGGGTGAGACTCAAGGCATAAACTATCTTGGGGCAAATTCACTTCAGTTGTAAAACTGAAATTAGTACAAATTATCTACATGTAAATGAATCATTGGGACAAGCAAAGTGTAGACATAGATATCAAAGGGAGATTTATTGGAAAGCACAAAATGAAAGTCCCCAATCTGCTCAAAACAGAGAAAACATGAACTCTTAAACCTACAGAATATCGTTCTTAATTTTCGTTCTACATCCAAGCATTTGGTGAGTTAAGGCCGCATTTCTTTTCATCCTTTTGTTAGGATTCTATCAAGTACAGTTCTCCTATTCTAGAATCCATGATAGGAGTCCTCAGTTTCCAGGTCTCTGTAATGGTATATTGGTGCTATTGCCTCACTCTTTTTTTCCCACATTCCTTTTTGTTTTTGTTAAATTATCTTTATTTATTTATTATTTTTACAGTCCACTCATTATCCCTTCCTGGTCCTGCCCTCCAACAGTTCCTTATCTCATTCCCCCAACCCCCATTTGCAAGAGGATGTCCCCATCACCCCACCCAACAAGGGCTCCTCCACTCCCTGGAGTGTCATGTCTCTCTAGGGTAAGATGGTTCTTCTCTCCCTAAGGCCAGACAGGGCAGTCTTTTGCTGTACATGTCTTAGGGTTCTCATACCAGCTAGTGCATGCTGCCTGGTTGGTAGCTCAGTGTCTGAGAGAACTCAGTGGTCCAGGTTAGTTGAAACTCCTGGTCCTCATATGGGGTCGCCCTCCTCTGGAACTTTTGTCAGACTTTATCTAATATTGGTTGAGTGTAAAGATCTCCATCTCTCTAGGTCAGCTGCTTGTTGGGCCTCTTAGAGGGCAGCCATTTTAGACTTCCATCTGTCTTCCATCCTGAGCAGGGTAGAAGCATCAGCACATGGCTCAAGCATTCTTCTTGCATCTTTAGGTAGTCGCCAAAAACTGGCCTTTCCAGCCTTCAAAATCTGGACAATCATTTTTTTTTAAAGGAAATCTCTCTTCTCCTTTGTGTAAATGTTAGAAAAAGGTGAGTCATTTCCATAAGGAGTAAAGAAACAGAAAGAAAGCAAATGTATCCCAATGAGGAAATTCTTTTCCAAAAAGGCTGCTCTAAAACCCCAAATGGGATGCTAGACTCAAAGGTGAACAGGGTTGTTCCAAAGCAGCCTGACTGATTGCAGAAAGGGGAAGCAGATGCTTCAACAAATATGGTTCATACACCACAAATCAATTGTTTCTTTTTTCTTTTTATTATATAATTTGCTTTATTTACATTTCAAATTTTATCCCCTTTCCTCTTTACACCTTTGAAAACTCCAGAACACATACCCCCTTCCTCTGCTTACCAACCCCTCCCCCCCACTTTCCTGACCTGACATTCCCCTATACTGGGGCATTGAGACTTCACAGGACCAATGGGCTCATATGTAGCTGGAGCCATGGGTCCCTCCATGTGTACTCTTTGGTTGGTGGTTTAGTCCCTGGGAGGTCTGGAGGTACTGTTTGGTACATATTATTGTTCCTCCTATGGGGCTGCAAACCTCTTCAGCTCCTTGGGTCCTTTCTCTAGCTCCTCCACTGGGGACCATATACTCAGTTGGTTGGCTGTGAGCCATGGGTCCTCCTTCTAAGAAGGTTCAGAGTATTGAAACTTTGGTCTTCCTTCTTCTTGAGCTTCATGTGATCTGTGAATTGTATCTTGGGTATTCCAAGCTTTTGGTCTAATATCCACATATCAGTGAATGCATACCATATGTGTTCTTTTGTGATTAGATTGCCTCACTTGGGATGATATTTTCATTTTTCCCCCCTTTTTGGTTTTTTGAGACAGGGTTTCTCTGTGTAGTGCTGACTGTCCTGGAACTCACTTTGTAGAGCAGGCTGGCCTCAAACGCAGAAATCCACCTGCCTCTGCTTCCCAAGGGCTGGGATTAAAGGCATTCACAACCACTGCCTGGCTGGGATGATATTTTCTAGTTCCATCCATTGCATATATTATTTCTTTCTCTCTGAGTGGGACTGACTAACATGCCGGTGTTATCAATTAAATTGGATTTCATTTTTCCTGTCAAATAAAGACAACTCTTTTTATACATGTAACTCATATTTGACGAGTAATATATAAAAGTCATCTGGGTAGATACATGTGTTTGTGCCATATTATTTCCTAAGTCAGTTCTCCATGTATAGCTGCAGAGCAACATCCTGATCACATGAAAACTTTATTATATTTATATAGGATGCTAAATCTAACCTTCCTATGAAGTTCCAACACAGTGTATTGTAAAGATAACTCTAGCTAAGTTATATAGAAGATATTGTTGTAGACCCGTGGTTACAACTATTCAGTGTAAATACCTGCATTCAAAATATTGAAAGTAAATGTGAAAAGAACTACAGATATCATGGATAAAATAATTCTAAGGAACATATATTCATAGCACCTCCACACAATAACTCACACACCTTTGCTTGCATGATTCCTGAGGTGGAGGAATAATTTCTTGCTTAAGTTGGTGTGCCTATCTTTGAGCTGCTATGCTTCTAGCCTAGATTTTCCTAACCTGAAGATGCAATGTAAATAACATATAGTAATTCTTTACCAATTATCTATTCAGATATTGGTTACCATCCATTCAGATATTGGTTACTGTGTCATGAGTATGGGACTCGTGTGAGTGTTATAAATGTTAATATCTCCAGTCTTCAGGCATTGCCTTTTATAACTACCTACAATTTTACATTTGTACCTATAAATCATGAAGTCTTTTATGGTATGACTCTCTGGGTATAAAAGACAGCTACTATTTCCCTTATTTAAAAATGTTATCATTTTACTCACTGTGTTGACACTACCATATGATATACTTGTGTATTTTTTTGTTTATATGGGAATGGATTATTTCATTCAATGTAATATGTCAAGGTTCTCTTATGTCCCCTAAGAACTGCAGATTGTTTTATTCATTATGATGAGTAAAATTCGATTATGTATATGCATGTGGTTTGTTTATGCATTCATTGCTTGTTGAGCCATACCATCGCCATTGTAAATAGAGCCACGAAAAATATGGGAATACAGATTCCCATACTTTTCCCATTGCTGTGACAAAACACCCAGCATGGAAAAATTTAAGGGAAAATAGGTGTGTTTTGGCTTTCAATACAAAGGGGTACTAATTCACCATGGCAGGGAGAACATGGCAGCAGGAGCAGATGTCTCCTGGGCACATTTCAGCTGAAGTCAGGGAAGAGAGGGTACTGAACACTTGTTCTTAGCTATCTTTCCTTTTTTTTTAATTTACTCTAAGACTCTAGACCACAGGATGTTAATGCACATTTAGGCTAACTCTTCCTATGTTAATCAAAATAAATTAAATAAATAAAGATATATCCTGAACTTTTTTTTTATGTTCATTCCAAACGATGCCAAGTTGATAATCAGCCATCATTAGTAGGTATTTAATTTTTTAAATATTTTTGTTGGTTACTTAGTTTATTTACATTACAAATGTTAGGAGAAGGAAGACCAAAATGTAAATGCTTCAGTACTACTCAGAAAGGGGAACAAAATAATTATGGGAGGTAGATGGTGCGAGGGACTTGGAAGGAGAAGGGGGAGAAAAGGGGAGAAATTATGTGTGTGAGGAGACAAGGAAGATGTATAGAGCATCCGGAAATTGAAAGGAGGTGTGTAGCAATGGGGGAGGGGATTTGGGGATAGCCACCAGAAAAATGTGAGTAAATCCCAGATGTGAGTAAATCCCAGATGTGAGGAAAGCAAGAAGCTCCCAGTACCCAATGGGGATAACAATAGCTGAAATACACATCAAAGGGAAGAGAGAACCTGTAAAGACTATATCCAGAGGTTAGGCACAGTCCCCAGTTTAGGAATGGAGCCATCCACTCACCTAAAAATATTAACCCAGAATTGCTCCTGTCTAAAGGAAATACAAGGAAAAAGACTGTAACAGGGACTGAAGGAAAGGCCATCTAGATACTGTGTCACCTGGGAATACATTCTATATGAAACCACCAAACCCAGATGCTATTGCTGATGCCAAGAAGTGCTCGCTGACAGGAGCCTAATATATCTGTCTTCTGAAAGGCTCTACCAGAGCCTTCCCAATACTGATATTGAAACTTGCAGTGAACCATCAGACTGAGCACATGTGGACCCCAATATAGGAGTTAATGGAAGGATTGAAGGAGCTGAAGGGGGTTGCAAACCCATAGGAAAAACAGAAATATCAACCAACCAGACACCCCAGACCTCCCAGGTACTAAGCCACAAACCAAGGAGTACACATGGAGGGGACCTTGGTCCCAGCCTCATATGTAACAGAGGAAGACCTTGTCAGGCATCAATTGCCTGGAGAGATAGTTAGGCCTATTAAGGCTAGATAGATGCCTCAGTGTAGGGAAATACTAGATCAGTAAGAAGGAAGTGGGTGGGGAAAACACTCTTATCGAAGAAGGGGAAGAAGGGTGTTATAGGGAAAGGGGAAAACAGGAAAGGGGATAATATTTGAAATGTAAATAAAGAAAATATCTAATTAAAAAAATGAAAATAAATAAATGAAAAAAGGTTAAAAAGAAAGGAAAATTGCCACACCAAGTACAGTGGAGTCTATGTGACATGGAGAAAGTAGTGCTTTCATACCTGAGGCATGTGTTCCTCGGAACTTAGCCTTCCAGAGGTCCCTGGCATTCTGTTTCTGCAAGCTGTTTCAGTGCATTGATCAAATTCTGAGGATTCAGGTTCTGTGCCTTGTCTTTCTTAATTTTTATGATAATAGTTAACATAATGCAACCTGGCCAGATTTCAATAGACCAAGGGCCCAAGGGATGTTCCAGGGAATATTCCCGATAGCATGATCACTCCAGGGCCTACAAAGACTGATGCCAATGAACCTGATGACCAGCACCAGGCAATACCAAAATTAGATCAAAGAAGATTCATGAATTATTTAATGTAAGATCTCCCATTTTTCCAAGCTTTACTCAGTGTTAAGTGGAGTGAAAATGAGATATTTGGAGATGTAATAAATTAGTTATAATAGGAAGAGTTGTTTGTGAAAAATCCAGATATAGTGGATAGTGAAAGGATAAAAGTTCAACAGCTGGTAGGGAAAGACCAGGATGGTGTCTATTAAGGAGAATAGTCTGGAAATTCAAATAATTATAATATATGGTAGGAAGCATTATTTAGAGGGTGTTGATAGGCTTCTTTAGTAAATAGGGAAATTTCACAAAGGTCAGGATAACAATTCCAAATTTGCCTGACTTGCCATAAAATATTAGTAAAATTTACTAGCTACAGCAAGTTTGCTCAGGCTATAGCTTGGCAGAATTCTAAGAATAGATGACCTCAAGTCTGGGCTAATTAACCACTGTCTGGTACCAAAAGGTTCCCCCAAAATATTTCCTGCTCTGTGCTTATTAGTTTTGAGTTAAGTTGTAATATGTAACCCCCCATCTGATCATCACCTGATGTAACCTGGCATGAAATCAAGAAGTAGTTCCTAAAATCATGTGTATATATCTGAGATGTTTACAGAAGTAAAATTGCAGCAGATTCAAACCTCTTTTTGCTGAGTTCTGTCTGTCAGTCACTCAGCTGACTCCTTACCTAAGTACTGAGACCCTGCTTCTCCCAGGGGAGGAGACCTGACTGGGTCTGTCCATGGCAGGTGGTGCCCGAACAGGGACCTCGGACAGGTAAATCTTTTCTCTTTCTCTTTCTTTCCCAGGTAAATGATAGGCTCTCACCAGGGAACAGGCTGATTGGTTAAGTGCGAGTAAGTAGCAGAAATTATGGGGCAGTCGGAGTCCAAATGTAAAAAAATGCTCTTGCTGGTCTTTAAGTGCATGTTGACTGAAAGAGGATTGAAAGTCACCGCAAAAACTTTGGAAAATTTTTGGATTTTGTTCAAAGAATAAGCCCCTGGTTTCTGGAGAAAGGAAGCTTAGCTCTAGATGATTGGAAAAAGGTAGGAAAGGACATAAAAAGACGTGTACAAGAAAAAGGAAAAGGGAACATCCCTGGACAAGCTTATCCCCTTTGGTGACAAATGAGGGACCTTTTGACAAAACAAACATACTTAGAGTACTTAATTCAAGAAACTTCCTCATTGCTGGGAGAAAGAGAAAGCAAAGCAATTGCTAAATCTAACTGCTCCTATGGTTCCACTCTGCATCCCACAAAAGCCCTTAAAGGCATAGATAAGGATGATGAATGGTACGTGGACAAAGAGGCCTCAAAGTGTGAGCTAGATGAGGAAAGGGTCATTATCATTATCAAGACCCCTTTGAAGATGGGATTGAGGTCGTTGCCATAAAACCCAAACCAAAGCCATGCTCTTGAAAGCTGTTTTCCCCAGTTGGTTTTCAAGGAGCAATAGCGGAGGCACGAAAAGTTGGGGATTTTTCTTTCCTTTTCCTTTGCAATTGTGGAAAGTTTGAGTGATGATGAGCCTGTATGGGAACCACTGCCATTAAAAACCCTTAAAGAACTCCAGCAGGCAGTAAAGAATTTGGGACCTTCAGTGCCTTATACAGTACAAGTTTTAAATATGGTGGCAAACCAATGGTTAACATGATTGGTATCAAACAGCAAAAGCCACTCTTCGCCCAGGGGATTACATACTGTGGAGAACAGAAAATGAAGAAAGATCCAAAGAGACTGTTAAGAAACTTTCAGGTGCTAGGAAAGGACCAAAGCCAGATATGGAAATGTTGTTAGAAACAGCAGTCTACCTTTGTCCTCAATCTCAAATTAGGATTCCAAAGAGCATTTTAGAGGCTATAACTGTGAATGCAGTAGAGTCATGGAGAAAGCTTCCCCTTCCTGGAACCAAAGGTAATATCAGACTTGGGTCAAAGAAGAGTCATGAATTGTTCAACACAAGATTCCTCATTTTTCCAAGCTTTACTCAGTTAAGTGGAAGAAAAATGAGATATTTGGAGATGTAATAAATTAGTTATAATAGGAAGAGTTGTTTGTGAAAAATCCAGATATAGTGGATAGTGAAAGGATAAAAGTTCAACAGCTGGTAGGGAAAGACCAGGATGGTGTCTATTAAGGAGAATAGTCTGGAAATTCAAATAATTATAATATATGGTAGGAAGCATTATTTAGAGGGTGTTGGTGGGCTTCTTTAGTAAATAGGGAAATTTCACAAAGGTCAGGATAACAATTCCAAATTGACCTGACTTGCCATAAAATATTAGTAAAATTTACTAGCTACAGCAAATTTGCTCAGACTATAGCTTGGCAGAATTCTGAGAAAAGGTGACCTCAAATCTGGGTTGATTAACCACTGTCTGGGTACCAAAAGTTTCCCCCAAAATATTTCCTGCTCTGTGCTTTTTAGTTTTGAGTTAAGTTGTAATATGTAACTCCCCACCTGATCATCACCTGATGTAACCTGGCATGAAATCAAGAAGTAGTTCCTAAAATCATGTGTATATATCTGAGATGTTTACAGAAGTAAAATTGCAGCAGATTCAAACTGCTGTTTGGTGAGTTGTGTCTGTCTATCACTAAGCTGACTCCTTACCTAAGTACTGAGACCCTGCTTCTCCCAGGGGAGGAGACCTGACTGGGTCTGTCCATGGCAGAAAATACTCTGACATTATTTCTTGCACACATATTTTTATTTAATTTTGATGGTTTTTCTTTTTCTTTTTTTTTTTACTGAAAAAGTAAGTAAAAACATTTTTGATAAGATTTACATTTTATGAGATCTTCAAATTGAAGAAATATATAGAAAAAATAATAAAATTGATAATTTTCATGGAAAAGAAAGAATAAAATTGTACACATAAAAACATTGCTAAATTAATTGAAAAAGAAAACATAAACATTTTATTATAGAATAGACGATTTACAGAAGCCTTCCTAAACTCAAAGGATAAACAGACTGAAAAAGTAATTAGGGAAATTACACCCTTTACCATAGCCACAAACAATATAAAAGTATCTTGGTGTGATTCTAACCAAACAAGTCAAAATCTATATGACAGGAACATAAAGTCTTTGAAGAAAGAAATCGTAGAAGACCTCAGAAGATTGAAAAAAATCTTCCATGCTCTTGGATTGGCAGGATTAGTATAGTAAAAATGGCCATCTTGCCAAAAGCAATCTACAGATTCAGTGTAATCCCCATCAAAATCCCAACTCAATTCTTCATAGATCTAGAAAAAGCAATTCTCAAATTCATCTGGAATAACAAAAAAAACAGCATATCTAAAATTATCTGCGTCAGTAATAGAATTTCTGGGGGAATCAGTATCTCCAACCTCAAGTAGTACTACAGAAAAATTGTGTTAAAACCTGCATGGTATTGGTACAGTGACAGGCAAGTAGATCAATGGAATAGAATTGAACACTCGAAAATAAACCCACAGGATTATGATTACTTGATCTTTGGTAAAGGAGCTATAATCATCCAGTGGAAAGATGATAACCTCTTCAAAAATGTTGCTGGTTCAATTGGAGGTCAGCATGCAGAAGAATGTGAATTGATCCACTCTTATCTCCTCCTACTAAGCTCAACTTCAAGTGGATCAAGGGCCTTCACATAAAACCAGACACACTGAAACTAATAGAAAAGAAACTTGGGAAGACCCTTGAGGACATGGGCACAGGTGGAAAGTTCCTGAACAGAACATTAATAGCTTATGCTCAAAGATCAAGAATTGACAAATGGGACCTCATACAATTACAAAGTTTCTGTAAGGCAAAGGACACAGTCAGAAGGTCAAATTGGCAACCAACAAATTGGGAGAAGATTTTCACCAACCCTCCATCCAACAGAGGGCTAATATCCAATATACACAAAGAATTCAAGAAGGTAGACTCCTGAGAGCCAAAAAAAACCCCATTAAAAAAGTGGGTACAGAACTAAACAAAGAATTTTCACCTGAAGAAATTCGGATGGCTGAGAAGCCCCTTAAGAAGTGTTCAAAAACAGCCAGGCGGTGGTGGCGCATGCCTTTAATCTCAGCACTTGGTAGGCAGAGGCATGTGGATTTCTGAGTTCGAGGCCAACCTGGTCTACCAAGTGAGTTCCAGGACAGTCAGGGCTACACAGAGAAACCCTCTCTCAAAAACAAACAAAAAGAAAAAGAAAAAGAAATGTTCAACATCATTAGTCACCAAGGAAATGCAAATCAAACAGCCCTGAGATTTCACCTCACACAGGTCAGAATGGCTAAGATTAAAAACTCAGGAGACAGCAGGTGTTGGCCAGGATGTAGAGAAACAGGAACACTCCTCCACTGCTGGTGGAATTGCAAGATGGTACAACCTCTCTGGAAATCAGTCTGGTAGCTCCTCAGAAAACTGGGCATGACACTTCCAGAGGACCCTGTTATACCACTCCTGGGCATATAGCCAGAGGATTCCCCAGCATGTAATAAGGATACTTGCTCAACTATTTTCATAGCAGTCCTATTTATAATAGCTAGAAGCTGGAAAGAACCCAGCTGTCCCTCAATGGATACAGAAAATGTGGTATATTTATACAATGGAGTACTACTCAGCAAATAAAAACAATGAATTTATGAAATTTTTAGGCAAATGGTTGAAACTAGAAAAAAAAACATCCTAAGTGAAGTAACCCAATCACAGAAGAATACATATGAAATGCAATCACCAATAAGTGGATATTAATTAGCCCAGAAGCTCTGAATACTCAAGACACAATTAGCATATCAAATTGTTCCCAAGAAGATGGAAGGAGAGGGCTCTGATCCTGAAAAGGCTTGAACCAGTGTTCTAAGGGAGTACCAGGACAGAGAAAGGGGAGATGGGGGTGATTGAGAAATGGGCAGAGGGAAGAGGACTTATGGAACATATGGTGAGCAGGGAACTGGGAAAAGGGAAAGCATTTGGAATGTAAACAAAGAATATAGAAAATTAAAAAATATAAAAAAAGAAATGCAATCACTGATAAGTGGATATTAATTAACCAAAAACTCCGAATGCTCAAGACACAATTAGCATATCATATGTTTCCCAAGAAGAAGGAAGGAGAGAGCCCTGGTCCTGAAAAGTGTTGAACCAGTACTCTATGGGAGTACCAGGACAGAGAAAGGGGAGGGGGTGATTGGGGAATGGGCAGAGGGAAGAAAACTTATGGGACATATGTGAGGGGGGAACTGGGAAAGGGTAAAGCATTTGGAATATAAACAAAGAATATAGAAAATTTAAAAAATACTAAATTAATTGAAAGAGGAATTACAAACATTTTCTGATAAAATTGAAGATTTGTGTGAAAAATATTCCTGTTAGTCTATCTTTGTATTGGGGAATTGAGTTCATTGATGTTAAGGTATTAAGGGATAGTGATTGTTGCTTCCTGTTATTTTTGATGTTATTTTTATGTTTGTGCAATTACTTTCTTTTGGGTTTATTGGAAGAACATTACTTTATTGCTTTTTCTAGGCTGTAGTTTCGCTCTTTGTGTTGGTGTTTTCCATCTATTACCCGTTGTAGGGCTGTATTTGTGGAAAGAAATTGTGTAAATTTGGCTTCAACATGAAATATCTTGGTTTCTCCACCTATGGTGATTCAGAGTTTTGCTCGGTATAGTAGTCTGGGCTGGCATTTGTGTTCTCTTAGGGTCTATATGAAATCTTCCCAGGATCTTCTAGCTTTCATCATCTCAGGTGAGAAGTCGGATGTAATTCTGATAGGTCTGCCTTTATATGTTACTTGAAATTTTCCCCTTAATGCTTTTAATATTCTTTCTTTTTTTAGTGCATTTGGTGTTTTGATTATTATGTGCTGGGAGGACTTTCTGTTCTTGTCCAGTCTGTTTGGAGTTTTGTAGGCTTTGTGTATGTTCATGGGCATCTCTTTCTTTGTTAGGGAAGTTTTCTTCTATAATCTTGAAGATATTTACTGGCCCTTTATGTTGTAAATGTTCGCTTTCTTCTATACCTATAATCCTTAGGTTTTGTCTTCTCATTGTGTCCTGGATTTCCTGGATGTGTTGGGTTACAAGTTTTATGCATTTAGCATTTTTTGACTCTTGAGTCAATGTTTTCTATGGTATCTTCAGCGCATGAGATTCTCTCTTCTATCTCTCATATTCTGTTGTTGATGCTTACATCTATGACTCCTGATTTCTTCCCAAGGTTTTCTATCTCCATAATTGTCTCCCTTTGTGATTTCTTCATTGTTTCTGCTTCCATTTTTAGATCCTGGATTGTTTTTTTCACTTCCTTCACTTGATTTGTTGTTGTTGTTGTTGTTTTTGGTGGTGGTGGTGGTGGTGGTGTGTGTGTGTGTGTGTGTGTGTGTGTGTGTGTGTTTTCCTGTAATTCTTTAAGGGATTTTCATGTTTCCTCTTTAAGGGCTTCTACCTGTTGACTCATGTTCTTCTGAATTTCTTTAAGGGCATTATTTATGTTCTTCTTGAAGTCCTCTATCAGCATCCTAAAATGCGATTTTAAATCCATTTCTTGCTTTTCTAGTGTGTTGGGGTATCCAGGACTTGCTGTGGTGGGAGAACTGGGTTCTGATGTTGCCAAGTAGCCTTGGTTTCTGTTGGTAGTGTTCTTGTGCTTGCATTTTGCCATCTCATTATCTCTGCTGTTACCTTATCCCTCCTGTGGGCCTATAAGCCTGTGTCTGTACTCCTGGGAGACCAACACACTTCTGGCTGGGTCTGTGTACAAAAGACTGTGGAGCTGTATGGCTCTCTGGTGTAAATGGTGGTGGGAAGACTTCCATCCCAGCTGCTCCACTGATCATATGCCCCATTCGGTCCTAGTTCTTCCTCTCCAGAGAGAAAGTGGAGATCTCACCTCCACACTCAGAAGTGGAGGCACTGCTGGGAGATCACACTTTCCTGGTTGACTATGAAGAGAAGACGGTGGAGCCTCCTGGCTCCCTAGTGCAAATGGCTGCTGGAAGACTCCTGTCCCACGAGCTCCACTGATCTTATGCCCTATGTGCTCCTAGCTGTTCCTATCCAGAGAGATATTGGAGAGAAGATGGAGATTTCACCTCCACACTCAGAAGTCTATGTTCAATGTTTTGCTGGGTAAATTCCTATCTTCTCAGGGAACTGAGGCAACTACATTGGCACTTTATTTACACCTTAATGACTTTTCAAATTTCTATCTCTGTTAATTTGCTGGCTAGAAACTAAACCCACAGTTGCTACTATTAACTTTAAGTTTTCATTTAATAGTATCACAATAGTGTACAATTGTTTTATTAGCAATCTATTGCTATAGACCAAGCAATATCAAATATTCTAACTATACACAATAATAAACACTAACATCCTTCTTACTTCCTACTCACATAAAGTATGTTCATCAGTGAACATACTTACTTGACTTACTATAAGCTATATCTGTCAGAAGTTATGTTGTTCATGACTACAAATGTAATCCCCTTATTATTTGATATATTTTGTCCAAGTATAAATACCAAGGGCACAGAAGACACAAATTCAAACATGCAAGTATGTTTCCATTCCCTATTTGTTTGGTGTATGATATTATGACAATGGACAAAGACTCATGGACAATTCCTAATATAACTGAAAATGATGTTTTCAAAGTTCTGGCATATCTGTTAACTTTCATATGCTTTCAGCACAACAACATCATACTCCACTAGAAGTATTTCACCTTAGCAAAAATGGAACGCTTAGAATTCAGAAATCCAAGGTGAAAGACCTCACAAGGTCAAAACAGCATTAGGCTCAGCTTTGCGGTACTTGTCAACAGATGTGCTGCCTTCATCGCTCTTGTCACATTTTACTAGTCATGGCTGTGCCACCCGTGGGGCAGCATAAAGTAGGAAATTGCACAATTGAGTTTCCTGTTTTCAGGTGTTGAGTTCACAGTCAACATTAACATTTGCATGCACTGAAACACCAAAGCAAGTAGTTCTTATTTATTTCATTGGTTATTTTATTTACTTCCCAGTTTCCCTTCCACGAACTCCCATTCCATCCTACTACCCCTGCCTCTAAGAGGAGGCTCTACTACCCACCCACTTCCATCTCAGCACCCTAGCATTCCCCTATGCTCAGCCACAGGATCAATGACTCAACTTCCATTGATATCTGATAAGCAGGGATTAAACCACCAACCAAAGAGTGCACATGGGAGGATCCAGGGCTCCAGCTGGATATGTAGCAGAGAATTGCTTTATCTGTCAAACAGCTCTTATACCTGCATTACAGGAAAAAATTTGGATCTTGAGGCTTAAGTCTATTCCTCATTTTCCTACACACATATCTGAAATTGATGAAGGCATTGTCTTTTCTTAGTAAGTATATGCATATAGTAAGAATTGAAATATCTTATTTCTAACTAAAAAAGACTCTGACTTCATTGTGTTAGTATGTCCTGTCTGTCTCAAGAAGAAAGCTATTCAGTATTCTTCACAATATACCATTTCAAACTCCATTAAGCAAATACTTACTAAAGTGTCCCCATTTGCTGTCAAGAAGAAATCAAAATGATATGACTGAATACCATACCAAAGTCAATTTAAGAGATCATGATTTTGGGGGGGACATACTATGCCAAATTATAGCTCATCATTGCAAAGACTTTATGGTGGCAAGATCTTGAAGCAGGGTGTCACATTATATTCATAAACAACGCCAGAGATCAATGAATTAATGCATGCATGCATGCTAATATTCAGCTGGTTCTATTTAATACTTCCAGATGCTTTTTGTAGGACAATATTTTGCACAAAATTAAGCTCATTTTCCCAAATCAGTTAACTAAAGATAAATCCTTACACATGGGCTAAAATATAGTCAAGCTGCAACAATTTCTCATTGATATCCTTTATGTCTTCCTTCATCTGTGAGAAGTTGGCTATTAATATGAATTATAATGTACTTTACTGTGCTTGTGTAGGCAAAAATATTCCCAAGTTTCTCTAAGAGTACATTTACCCTGATACCAGTAAAGTGTATCCAAGTTAGCATTCTAAGAGAATAACTAGTTTACTCCAGCATTTAGATGCTCTTACAGATATGATATGGGCCCAACTGAGAACTTTTATTGTTACTCGCAAAGAATATGGCACAAATCAACAATATCTAGGATATTATGTGTTTGATAAACATTCTTTTGTACCGTATTCTAACTGGTGTGTTACCAAGACAAGATACTTGAGACACATGGCTCCAACTCAGGATCAAGAGAAAGAGAAACGATTGTGTTGTGCACATCAGAGTCCCTCTGAAAACAAATGACAGATAAGTCCTTCCCTGCAGCTGCATGCAACACTGTTTAGCTATTTCAAAATATGCAGTATGGTTCCTGTTTTTACAAAACATTTAAATGACCCTTATGCAGAAAAAGCCACAGCACTTCCTTTCTCTACATATAAGAACCCGAGATCTCCTGATTCTGGTCACAACAGGGTTCTTAACCCCAACCATGCTTCTTCTAGACACCTGGACCCACATTCTTCACAGTGTCCTGCTGTTGAGCCAGCTTCTGGGACTTAAAGGTGAGCATGCCCCAACAATAGAATCATTTCCTTGACTCTGAGCTACTCTTATCACAGATCAAAAGATTCCAGTTAACTACTGAACTGTCACAGGAGAGGTCAGAACATTATCTCACATAATAGAGCCAGAATTCTGAGCATTGCCTGTACTGGCATGTGAGGTTATAGCTTTGATACATAGAACATAAATAATTCATCTGTAACTATTTTCCACATGTCCCTGCTTTCTTAACCCTCTCTAGTGAGCTTTAGTTTCTTTTTTTGTGCCAGATGGGATTAGTGATAATCTTCATGGTGCCAGTATGTTGTCAGGTTTTTCTTATCTTTCTTTTTATTAATTATTTTATTTACTTACATTTCAAATTCCCCTCCACAAACCCCTTTCCCATCACCAACCCCGCTTTTATGAGGGTGCTCCTGCACCTACTACCCATTCCCATCTTACCACCCTAGCATTCATTTGCACTGGGCTATCAAGCCTCTACATGACCAAGGGGCTCCCCTTGTAGCCAGATAAGGCAACCCTCTGCTACATAAGTAGCTGAAGCCATGTGTCCCTCCATATGTATGCTTTGGATGGTGGTTTAGTCCCTGGGTGTTCTGGGGGTGGGGAGCTCTAGTTTGTTGATATTGCTGTTCTTCCTATGAGGTTGTAAACACCTCCAGCTTCATCAGTCCTTCCCCTAACTCCTCCATTGTGGGTCCCTGTGCTTGTCTGGTGTTTGGCTGTAAGCATCTGCATCTGCATTGGTTAAGCTCTGGCACAGCCTCTCGGGGGACAGCTATATCAGACTCCTGTCAGCAAGCACTTCTTTGCATTAGCAATAATGCTTGAATTTGGAGTCTGCAGATGGGATGGATCCCTAGGTAGGTCAGACTCTGGATGGACTTTCCTTTAGTCTCTGCTCTACTCTTTGTCCCTGCATTCCCTTTAGATAGGAACAATTCTGGTAATATTTTTGAGATGGGTGGGTGGTTCAATTACTCAAGTAGGTGCTGTACCTAACCTCTGGATATGTTCTCTATAAGTTCTCTCTTTTGTTGGGTATTTCTGCTTATGCCATTCCCATTGGGTCCTGAGAACCTCTTCTTTTCCTGGAATCTGGGACCTTCAAGTAGCTACCCTAAGTTCCCTATCCACTGCTGCTACACACCTCATTTCAAGTTCCTGACTTTCCTGTATTTCTCCCCATCTCCTCCTACACCTGATCCTGTCACCTCTTTCCCTACTCCTCCTTCTCCCTCCTAGATCCCTCCTTCCTTCCTGCTAACTCCCCTGATTATTTTGTTCCCCATTCTAAGTAGGACTGAAGCATCCACATCTTGGTCTTCCTTCTTTTTGAGCTTCATATGGTCTGTGAGTTATATCATGTTTATTCCCAGCTTTTTGCCTAAAGTCCACTTTTCAATTAATATAGCCAATGTGTGGCCATTGTGATTGGTTCACTTCACTCAGGATGATGCTTTCTAGTTCTATTGATTTGCCTGTGAATTTCAGGAAGTCATTGTTTTTAACAGCTGAGAGGTACTCCATTGTGTAAATGTACCACATTTTCTGCATCCATTCTTCTGTTGAGGGCCGTCTGGATTCTTTCCAGTTTTGTGCTATTATAAATAAAGCTGCTATGAACATAGTGGTGAATGTGCACTTGTTATAGGTTGGAGTACCTTTTTGGTGTATACCTAGGAATGATAGAGCTTGGTTCTCTGGTTGCACTATGTCCAACTTTTTGAGGAACTGCCAGACTGATTTCTATAGTGGTTTTAACAGCTTGCAATCCCAACCACAATGGGGGAGTGTTCTTTCTCCACATCCTCACCACCATCTGCTGCTACCTGAATTTTTATCTTAGCCATTCTGACTGGTGTAAGGTAGAATCTCAGGGTCATTTTGCTTTGCATTTCACTGATGACTAAGGATGCTGAACATTTCCTTAGGTGCCTCTTGGCCATTTGAGATTCCTCAGTTGAGAATTCTTTGTTTACCACTGTACCCCATTATTAAATAGTGTTATTGTATTATCTGGAGTCTACCTTCTTGAGTTCTTTGTATATTTTCGCTATTATCCCTCTATCAGATGCAGGATTGGTAAAGTTTTTTCCCAATCTGTAGGTTGCCACTTTTGTCCCATCACCAATGTCCTTTGCCTTACTGGAGCTTTTCAATTTTTGTGCAATCCATTTGTCAATAGTTGATCTTAGAGCCTGAGCCATTGGTCTTCTGTTCAGGACCTTTCCCCCTGTACTGATGTGTTTGAGGCTCTTTCCCACCTTCTCTTCAGTTAGATTCAGTTTATTTGTCTTTTTATATTTTTTTTAGTTGAAAGACAATTTAATAAATGTGCGGCACAAAAGACAACAAAATATGCATGCATGTGGGTTACTCTCTAAGATAATTACCAGAAGATTGTTTTATTTATTGCTTGCAGGTACCACCAGATTTTTGGGGGGATATTTTCTTTATTTACATTTCAAATGTTATCCTCTTTGCTGGTTCATTCTGCAGAAACCCCCTGTCTCAGCCCCTTCTTCTTCTATGAGGGTATTCCCCCATCTACACATCTACACATTTCCATATCCCCACCCTGGCCTTCTGCTACATTGAGGCCTCAAGCCTTCACAGCACCAAGGGTTTCTCCTCCCATTGATGCCTGACAAGGCCCATCCTATGCTACATATTTGGCTAGAGGCATGGGTCCCTCCATATGTACTCCTTGGTTGGTCTTTTAGTCCCTTGAATTTCTGTTCACAGATATTTTTCAAATCAATTACATGCTAATTCAGCAGGAAATAATTATATCCAGATCCCCATCGGTATTTAGAGCTAGAATTAGAGCTAGGCATACCTTAATAAACTGTACCTAGCTGTATATCTCTATGCAGATCATCCAATGACAGTTGAAAGTATTATGACTTGTAAGACCCGAAAGAAAAAAAATGGGGAGAGGCACCCCAGCACCCCATGCCTTGGAAGCTGTCACCCCAATCACTCAGGAGAAACAGTCTTGATGCAAATAGCAAGAGGATTTTAATTCCAGAGCTCTGGGGTCATGGCCATCTCCCACGCGGGGTTGATGACAGTGAACCCTGGGTACAGAAACAGGACTGATTTTTATAGATTTACAACAAAACCTGCCCACACAAGCCACTCCATAGCTTCCAAGCCAATCAGTTTAAATTATCCGAGCCCATGCTCTCTGAGAACCAGTCAGTTTCCTATAGAAGCCACATGGGACCTGGTTAAGTCATTTCCGCTTCCATGGCCACCACGCAGAGGGTCACGCCAGGGTTATGCACAGTGTCACATACATGATTCCCATTATGCATTTCCTGTTACAGGGCCAGGATTACATATTCAAAGCCCACCATCCCCCACTAGCAGTAGGCATTGGGGACCTGATGGCCCCCAGGCATGAGCCCCGCAGTCCCCTTGGTGATACTGCCAGCCCCAGCCGTGCTTGTCCTCGCCAGAGCCACTCTGTGGAGGTGAGACAGGAAAAGACACCAGGGACACCCCCAGCCCAAGGCTCGCAGCCAGACCCTGGAGGCTGGTGTGAAATGCGCACACTTCCAGGCCAACAAAGAGTGGGCCAAACCTCTGCTCCTTTGGGGTCACCCAAGACTCAGGCATGGGTGATTCCTAGCCTTCAACCTCATCCTTTCATTCCCCACTTCTTGTCTTGTTAATAGTTCTAACCTTAAAACTAGGAGAATTAAAGTTCAGCCTCCTCTTGGCTCGGAGGACTCTTATACTGCTGCCTAAGTACCATAATCTGGACCATGCTCACCTGTTCCCTGATGAAGGCAACTGACCTATTAACTATATAAGGTAGAACTGTAAGCAACAGGAGTATTATCATTACGGGTCCTATCAGGGCAGAAAACAGGGTGGTCAAGAGCACAATATACGGTTCTTTCCACAGAGTCTTAAAGTCTCACACGTGGTGGCATCTAACGTAGACCATACCTCCAACTTGGAAGTGATGTGGGACTTGCAGATCTCCTTCTCTTGAGTAGGCTTCCCAGACCTCCAGGCCTCATCCACTGGAGCACCTTGAGCCTTGAGAACAAAGGTCCAGTCTCTGTGGTCAATTTGGTGAGGGTCTCTTTCACCAGGGTTCCAGAAACTGTTCCTGAAGCCTTCTTTCACAGATCTAGTAACCTGTCTGGAAGCAGTGAGGAGTCTCTGACATGCCTGGATCATTAAAGCAGAAAATTTGAGCCAAATCTCATGTTGTGGTACACCTCCTGGGAGGCCCCAGGGGATGACAAAGGAATTGGGGTAACAAAAAGGATCTCCAGGGGGGGTCAGGTTAAAATGGCAAGGACTATTCAGAAACAAGGGGAGAGGCACCACCCAGCCTAAGCCAGTCTCCAAGGTCAATGTAGTTAAGGTCTCTCATAGGGTTTTGTTTATATTCTCTATCTGTCTTGAGCCCTGAGGACAGTACACCCAATAACATTTCCAATTAGTCCCCAATATCTCTGTCAATTTCTGACTTACCTTAGAAACAAAAACAGAACCATTGTCTGATCCAATTACCTTGGGCACTCTGAAATTCAGGAAAATTTCTTCTAACCCTGGCTGCTGTTTCCTGTTTGCTAGGGGAAGTCTCAACCCATCTAGATTAAGTATCTACAAGGGCTAGAAGATATTTATGACCATATTTTCCTGCCTTAGCTTTTATAAAACCTCTATATAGTCTAGGTTATTCTCTTCTAGGTCTTTTGCCCCTTTTACTCTTTGCTGCACAAGCATTCACTTACTGGCAAACTTTACACTGTTCTATTAATCCCTTAAATGAGTTAATCTGTGCATTTGGCCTGGTGAGTCCTTGGCTTACTTTCTGGGGAGTATAATTCTCCCTTCTTGTTTGCACCTTCCCTTGGTAACAGTTGGTCGGATGGCTAGCAATCTCAGTCCTTTTTTCTTCAGCATATTTTAAGTGAGACTATCTCTTAATTTTGTCCAATTTAAATGAGTTCATCTGTGCATTTGGCCTGGTGATTCCTTGGCTTACTTTCTGGGGAGTATAATTCTCCCTTCTTGTTTGCACCTTCCCTTGGTAATAGTTGCTCAGATGGCTAGCAATCTCAGTCCTTTTTTCTTCAACATATTTTAAGTGAGACTATCTCTTAATTTTGTCCCATTTTTCAGTGGGTGTCTCCTGCAGACCCACAACCAGTATAAGCTCCTGTATATCCATTCTGGAGCCATTTGCTCTGTCTGGCTATTGCCCACTGAGTCTTTTCCCTTTTGACGTCCTGGGCAGTGGGTAATACTCACGGTTGCTGGCTCCATTAGGGCATATAAGAGGTCCAAGAATTCCTGTTGGTTTCCTCTGATGTGAGCAGTCCTCTTGGCATATACACCTGTGGACGTGGGCTGTGGCAAAGGCATACCTGTTATCCATGTGGATGTTGATTTTCTTGCTGTCTCCAAGTTCCTAGGTCTTGGTATGGGCAATTAGCTCCACTTTCTGCATTGACATGCCAGGGGGTAAAGGTTCTTCTACCCAGATGCCATTTGTTCTGTCCACCATAGTAGCACCTGCTTGTCTCTGTCCTTCACGGAGAAAATTGCTCCTGTCTGTAGTGACTTTCAGCAGGGGTCAGTCTCTCTTTTTGGGCCAGTTGCTGCAGCCCGTCGGACAGGAATTATATCTGTCTTCCCCGCCATTTTGGAGAGTAAGCCTTGCTCCAACAGAGAGGTTAGGAACATCCTGGGGTGACCTTAAATGAATGGGTTACCCATCCCATCCCTAGGTCCATTGTTCTTCGGGTAGTCCATGAACATATTTTGGTGCCAGTGGCTTCTTGGACCCAAGATCTTTTGTTAGAAACAGGGCCATTGGGTTGGAAGACCGAGTGTTAAGCGCCTGTGTCCATCAAGAAGTGAGTGGGTTTATCTTTCCCTCTCACAGTTATCCAGGGTTGGGGGAGGTGGTCAGAACACCCATCTCCCCTAGTCTTTGTCTTCACCCAGGTATAACACCTTTACCATTTGGGGGCACTTCTCCCAAGACCTGGGAGTTCCTGCTTCCAGCTTGTTAGGGCACACTCTGGTCTAGTGGCCTCTCCATATAGTATGCACATTGATTCCTTTCTGCCTTTTAGCCAGGATTATCTGTAGCTCCCTTCTCTCTCATTTTTTCTTCTCCTCTGTGTCCCTGTCTCAGAATAGTATACTAAATCTCTCTATATACGTTTCTAACAACCTGCACCACCAAATCTCTCCATAGACTTCTAACTAACCTGCACCAAATCTCTCTACATACTTTCTCAGCAAACTAAAGTCCCTCTAGTCTGAGGTCATAGGGTGTATTGCAAAATGCTTCTTTGAGCTGCTCTAGAAAGGCTGCCAGTGACTCATCTGGTCCCTGCTTAACCTCACATACCTTCGTCAAATCTGTGGGCTGCCATGCCCTTGAGACCTGTCAATGGAGTCTGGTGTTGATCCTTCAGGTGCCTCTTACCTTTCGTCTGAGGGGGTATTCTTTTCTGGATTCCTGTATTTTAAATAAAACAGTCTCAAAGAGATTAATCAGTCTCTTGGGAAATATGTCCTTAGTGAGAGAGCCACCGTGAATCAAAATTGGTGGTCTCAGATATTCTGCTCCATTATGTGGTCTTCTCTAAATATAAATTGAGCATACTATTATCATTTTGTAAATTATAAACTATAAGATAGGCCTAACACCCAATCTCTGTCAAACAGAACCTTTGTCATCTTACTATCTTAAAAGACTATAAGAATTAACACCTGACTCATATCTTGGCTATAAATTTTATGTCACCTGAAAATCCTTTATTTAAATTTACATGAGCACTCTTCAAGATTAAAGAGCTTGAGCAGTCTATGAGACTAACAGTTTTCATCCCCGTTTAAAATCCAAGAGTGACCAATATTAACTGAAAATATATAGAAAGCTTAACACAGCTTCTAAGACTTAGTCAAATGATAGAGACTACTAAAAATCTGAACAGTTTATACTTTAAAATGTTGGAGCATTGGTTTTCAGCTTTCTGGCACAAGAACATCTGACAGACTTAAAGAATCAGGAATTACTAGCCATATAATAATCTATAGACACAATGAGTTTGTCTGTAAATGAACAGAGGCAATCTCGTGTCTGTCTGTCTGACTGTCTGTCTCTGTCTCTGTCTCTGTCTCTCTCTCTCTCTCTCTCTCTCTCTCTCTCTCTCCATAACAGAAACAACTCTACACATGTTGTTTTTTCAAGAAAGGGAAGGTATCAGGAGCAGACTAGTCTCTACAACAAAAAATAACATTAAACATCATATTCCATGGACTTCTGACATTTTAAAAAACCAACTATCTATATAAAGTAACGTGGGCTGTTGTCTGTTAAACTATCTTCAGCTATTTCTTATTAAAACATAGAAAACATGGTAATAATAAACTCAGAGCCTTATATTTTTCTTTGGCCCCAAACTCACAGGCTTAAACATCTCAGATATATAATGATGACAGCAAGGAAGAACTGGGTGTAAATCCTGCATTTTTACATTTTTAGTATTTGTACCAATGAAAACCTTGATTTTGTATTAAAATAAAATCTGTATCAAATGAGAATTTATGCCTTGAACATAATAACAATTTCTGTAATATAAATCTCAAAACAAGATTTTAGTATCACCGAGACAGATTTTTCGCTTAATGTTTCAGAATCTAGTCTTTTGGAGGTCTCCCTTATTTTGACCTCTTTCCCAGAGGAACAATAAAACCACAAAGCTTAACATCATATCCATTATAATAATCTAAACAATTTAAAATAAATGAAATAAGCCATCTGTACCTTAAACTCAGAATTCCCTTATCCGCCACTTTGAGTGTCTTGTTAAAACTTATTTCCCCCACCAGGGGGCCTCAGAGCTCAAATATTTCGTCTCTTTTTTGTTCTAACATGGCGGGCTTGTGTCACATGACCTGATCTTGGTGGCACAGTCTTAACATGGTGGAATTGAGTCACATGACCTGGTCTTGCCACCAGAGCCTTAACATGGCAGGCTTTTCAGTTGGCCTAAATTCCTAACATCAGTCGTTTCATCAGTCATCTAAGTCCGAGAACACAGGACGGGATATAAAACAACACAGAGAAAAACAATCACCACATAGACAGTCTGACCCTGCCACCATCATGTGTCTAAATTCTAGACAATTTGCCTCTAGACGAACCCAGTTTCAGATACTGAATGTTCCTGACCATTGCAGGAACCAAATACAGGCAGAGAAGAGCCTTACTCGGCCTTCTCCAGGGTCCTCCAGACCCCCGTGGTTTCGACAGCCAGTCGAACTCTCTGCATCAGACAGGCTCAGTAGATAAAAGCACACAAGACAATGCACAAAACAGAAACCAACAGATCCAAGCCCTTGTGACCCATCTGAATCTCCCACAAGCAGGCAAAAGAATTGGACAGCCACAGAGGGGGAAGCTTCTACTTTTACAACAGACCACGGTCCTCTTGACTGGCACCAGGAGTCTACCAGGTGTCCCTGGCAGAATTACATACCAGAGCACCCTCTGGGGCCGCAGCTTGTGGCCCGAGGGTGTCCCCTCCAACGGCCCCTGTGTCCTTAAGGTCCACAGTGGCAGATGCATGGGAGTGGGATTCCACATCCACTCCACCAAAACCAAGACACACACACACACACACACACACACACACACACACACAGACCGCGGCGCCACATTCAAACACTCAGAACAAAGACATCGGTCGGCACACACATTTCAGTGGGGATCCACTTACCTCCAAGTTGGTTCTCGAATGTGGGGGGTGATTGCACTTTCTGGCCAATGCACCAAACATAAGACCCAAAAGAAAAAAATGGGGGGCACCCCAGCACCCCACGCCTTAGAAGCCATCACCCCAATCACTCACGAGAAAATCTTGATGCAAATAGCAAGAGGATTTTAATTCCAGAGCTCTTGGGTCAAGGCCATCTCCCACGCGGGGTTGATGACAGTGAACCCTGGGTGTAGAAACAGTACTGCTTTTTATAGATTTACAGCAAAACCCGCCTACACAAGTCACTCCATAGCTTCCAAGCCAATCAGTTTAAATTATCTGAGCCTGCTCTCTCTGAGAACCAGTCAGTTTCCTATAGAAGCCAGATGGGACCTGGTTAAGTCATTTCCGCTTATGTGGCCACCACGCACAGGGTCACTCCAGGGTTACGCACAGCGTCACATATATAATTCCCATTACACATTTCCTGTTACAGCACCAGGATTATGTAGTCAAAGCCCACCCTCCCCCACTAGCAGTAGGTGTTGGGGACCTGAGTGCACCTAGGCATGAGCCCCACAGCCCCTGCGGTGGTCCTGCCAGCCCCAGCTGCGCTCATCCTCACCACAGCCGCTCTGCGGAGGTGAGATGGGAAAAGATGCCAGGGACACTCCTAGCCTGAGGCTTGCAGCCAGACCCTGGAGGCAGATGGGATGTGTGCATAATTCCAGGCCAACAAAGAGTGGGCCACAACTCTGCTCCTTTGGGGTCACCCAAAACTCAGGCAGAGGGGATTCCTAGCCTGCAACTTCATCCTTTCAGACTCAGCAAACCAACTGAGAAATTACATTTTATAGTTATAACCCTCTCCATGTCCAACATACTGTGGAAAATACTCCCACATCATAGGAACCAAAATCTCAGGTTGACAGTCTGTTCACACTGATACAAATACAGAAAAAGAATCAGAAGCACAAACAACACTAATTGCAATGTTTAGAGTTGTAGTTTGGACTGAAGCTGTCTGACTGTGGTCAAGAGGTTAGTAATAACTCCTCTCAGAAACTTTGACCTATCTTTTGACCTTTAGTGTGAGATGAGGACTCAATGATTTTCTTTTCTTGGGCTCTTTATCCATATATACAGTTTTTCTTGAAAATATCATTCTCATGGGGAACTTGGTTTCTATTCCATAGATTACCAGCTTACAATGGATTCCAGTGACATGGGAAGATACAACACTGGACAAATCATACATAAGAAAGATATTTGTTGGATACTCACCATGAGCTAGAGATTGTTTTGTGAACATGTGTTGCTGGGAGCCAGCCCCAGCAAAGGTGTTTCTTCTTGGTCCTTCTTGAGGCAGCGGAGGGGGGAAGAGAGTCGGCGGGGGTAAGACTTTGTCTTACAGAAAGTTTAGGGTTGTTGTATAATAAAAGGTTTACTTATCTAAATCTAAGTTACTAGGCTAACATAGCTGACCTGCCTTCTGTGTTCCTCTGGAGCCAGAGACTGCAGTCTCAGGCATTTAACACCTAATCCTAAAACAGCAGGAGATTAAGTAAAGGGTTAATTGCTAGAGCCTTTTCCCTGTTGTCCAGATGCCTCTTGCTTGTCAGTCTAGGGGGGAAGTTAGGAGCAATAAACTTCTAATGAACCTGGAGAAGAGAATAACACTTGTAGACAGATGTAGGGTTGGTAAAGATCTTTTCCCAATTTGTTGATTGCTGTTTTGTCCTTTTGACAGTGTCCTTTGCCTTACAGAAACTTTGTAATTGTCTGAGGTCCAATTTGTCAATTTTTGATCTTATAGAATAAGCTATTGGTGTTCTGTTCAGGAAAATTTCCCCTGTACCCATGTCCTCAAGACTGAGAAGAAAGAATTTGATAAAAGTATACAGAGATAAAAGATTAAAAGAAAATGGGCGAGTGAGTCATGTGGCCTGGCATTCTGGAAGGACTTCACTGAAGGTCTTGCATATGTGAAGGAAATAACCTTTGACACAGAGCATCCTGCCATGTTCATGAACAGAGCTTTTAGTCCAGGAGAATGGGAGTGACTTTAGGCTTGGAATAGATAAGCACATTAGCCTGATCTGGGTTTTCTATCTGATGATTGAACACAGACTCTTCCATTCCTTACAGACAGAGTGCCATGCTGGCTAATATTCCAAGTCATCCAATTCTTAGTCCTAGCATAAGCACATGCCCACATTGAGGGCCACATAACCTTGGTAGAAGAGATAAAACATACTTGAGTCCTATTTTTATGTAATATACTTTACTATACTCTGAGGCAAAACACTTTTCTCCTGAATCATGACCCACTCCAGAGCCTTGCATGTTGCTGTCCATGTTCTTCTGCCTAAGTTGAATAGTGACACTGCAACACCTGTGCTAGTACCCTGGGTTTTCTGTGCACTCAGAGATGAGGATATGAAGGATTGTTTGACCTTCAACAATAATCTGATCCCTCCTGTTCCCATATTCACACCCACCTCCAATTTCTCTCATAACTACTCCATTTCCCCATCCCATGGGGATTTATGTGTCACCCTTTGAGTACTACTTTCTATTTACCCTATTTGAGTCTTTGGACTGTAGCATGATTATAAATTACTTTACAGCTAAAACCCATTTATAAGTGACTACATATTATGTTTGTTTTTCTATGTCTGTGTTCACTCAACCAGAATAATTTTTTACTCCTTTCCATTCCATTTCATCTATTCGTTTCCTCCTTAAGGACCTTTAATTTTTTATTCAATATATTCTTTCATTTCAGATGATTTCCCATTTCCTGACTCCCTGCTCCTCCAAAATTTCCATATGCCCTTTTCCATTCCCCTGTTCTCCCACCAACCCCTTCTCACTTCCCTGTTCTGGTCTTCCCCTACACTGATGCATTGAGGCTTTCCAGAACCAGGAGCCACTCCTTCCTTCTTCTTGGACAACATTTGGTATGTGGATTGTGTCTTGGGTATTCCAAGATTCTGGGTTAATATCTACTTAGCAGTGAGTGCATATCATGGGTATTCTTTTGAGACTGGGTTACCTCACTTAGAATGATATTCTCTAGCTCCATCCATTTGTCTAAGAATTTCATGAATTCATTGATCCTAATGGCTGAATAGTACTCCATTGTGGACATATACCACATTTTTTTGTATCCATTCCACTGCTGAGGGACATCTGGGTTCTTTCCAGCTTCTGGCTATTATAAAAAGGGGCTGCTATAAACATAGTGAAGAATGTATCCTTATTACATGCTGGGGAATCCTGTGGGTATATGCCCAGGTGTGGTATGGCAGGGTCCTCCAGAAGTGTTGTGCCCAGTTTTGTGAGGAACGACCAGACTGATTTCCCGAGTGGTTTTACCAGCTTGTAGTCCCACCAGCAGTGGAGTAGTATTCATCTTTTAGTTTTGTTTGAGGTCCAGGATACTGATTCCCACAAAAGAACTTTTACTGTTGAAAAGTGTTTTAGCTTTCCTGAGTATTTTCTTATTCCAGATAAATTTGAGAATTGCTCTTTCTAACTCTATGAAAAACTGAGTTGGGATTTTGATGGGGATTGCGTTGAATCTGTATATTGCTTTTGGCAAGATAGCCATTTTGATTATATTAATCCTGCCAACCCAAGAGAATGGAAGATTTTTCCATTTTCTGAGGTCTTCTTCCATTTCTTTCTTCAGAGACCTTAATTTCTTGTCATACAAATCTTTCATTTGTGTGCTTAGAGTCACACCAAGATACTTTATATTGTTTGTGGCTATTTTGAAGGGTGTTATTTCCCTAACTTCTTTCTCAGCCTGCTTATCCTTTGAGTATAGGAAGGCTACTGATTTCCTCAAGTTGATTTTATAACCAGCCACTTTGCTGAAGTTGTTTATCAGGTGTAGGAGTTCTCTGGTGGAGTTTTTTTGGGTCACTTAAGTATACTATCATAGCATCTGCAAATAGTGAGAGTTTGATTTCTTCCTTTCCAATTTGTATACCTTTGACTTCCTTATGTTGTCCAATTGCTCTAGCTAATAACTCAAGTTCTATCTTGAAAAGATATGGCAAGAGGGGGCAGCCTTGTCTAGTCCCTGATTTTAGTGGGATTGCTTCAAGTTTCTATCCATTTAGTTTGATTTAGGGTAGCATGAAAATATGTTGAATTTTGTCAAATGCTTTTTCAGCATCTAATGAAATGACCATGTGTTTTTTTTTCTTTGAGTTTATGTAGTGTATTACATTGATGGATTTTTGCATATGGAACCATCCATGCATCCCTGGGATGAAGCCTACTTGATCATGGTGTATGATCATTTTGATGTATTCTTTGACTTAGTTGACAAGAATTTTATTGAGTATTTTTGCATCGATGTTCATAAGGCAAATTGGTCTGAAGTACTTTTCTTTAGTTGTACCTTTCTGTAGTTTTGGTATCAGTGTAATTGTGGCTTCATAGAATGAGTTGGGTAGTGTTCCTTCTGTTTCTATTTTATGGAATAGTTTGACGAGTGTTGGTATTAGGTCTTCTTTTAAGGTCTGATAGAATTCTGCACTAAAACCATCTGGTCCTGTGCTTTTTTAGTTGGAAGTCTTTCTATGAACCCTTCTATTTCTTTGGGGGTTATGGGACTGTTTATCTGATCTAATTGATCTTGATTTAAATTTGGCATTTGGTATCTTTCTAGGAAATAGTCCATTTCCTCCAGATTCTCCAGCTGTGTTGAGTATAGGCTTTTGTAGTAGGATCTGATGATTTTTTAAAATTTCCCCAGTTTCTGTTCTTATATCTCCCTTTTCATTTCTAATTTTGTTAATTTGGATACTGACTCTGTGACCTTTGGTTAGTCTGGCTAAGGGTTTATCTAACTTGTTGATTTTCTCAAAGAACCAGTTCCTGGTTTTGTTGATTCTTTGTATGGTTCTCTTTGTTTCTACTTGATTGATTTCAGCCCTTAGTTTGATGATTTTCTGTCTTCTAATCCTCCTGGGTGAATTAGCTTCTTTTTTCCCAGAGCTTTCAGGTGTGCAGCTAAACTGCTAGTATATGTTCTCTCCCGTTTCTTTTTGGAGGCAGTCAGGGCTATGAGTTTTCTTCTTAGCACTGCTTTCATTGTGTCCCATAGATTTGGGAATGTCATGCCTTCATTTTCATTAAATTCTAAAAAGTCTTTGATTTCTTCCTTGATTTTTCCTTTGGTCAAGATATTATTGAGTAGAATATTGTTCAACCTCCATGAGTATGTAAGCTTTCTGTTTTTTTCTGCTATTGAAGGCCATTTTTATTCCATAGTTATCTGATAGGAGGGCCAAGGGATTATTTTGATCTTCTTATATTTGTTGAGGTCTGTCTTGTGACCAATTATATGGTCGATTTTGGAGAAGGTACTATGATGTGCTGAGAAAAAGGTATATTCTTTTGTTTTGGGATGAAATGTTCTATATATAGCTGTTAAATCCAATAGGTCAAATGCTTCAATTAGTTTCACTGTGTCCCTGTTTAGTTTCTAGTTTCCTGATACACATGGAAACTGAACAATACTCTACTCAATGACACCTTGGTCAAGGAAGAAATAAAGAAAGAAATCAAAGACTTTTTAGAATTTAATGAAAATAAAGGCACAACATTCCCAAATCTATGGGACACAATGAAAGCAGTGCTAAGAGGAAATCTCTTAGCCCTGAGTGCCTCCAAAAAGAAAGAGGAGAGATCATATACTAGCAACTTAACAGCACACCTGAAAGTCCTGGAACAAAAAGAAGCTAATTCATCCAGGAGGAGTAGAAGACAGGAAATCATCAAACTCAGGGTTGAAATTAATCAAGTAGAAACAAAGAGAAACATACAAAGAATCAACAAAACCAGGAACTGGTTCTTTGAGAAAATCAACAAGTTAGATAAACCCTTAGCCAGACTAACCAAAGGGCACAGAGACAGTATCCAAATTAACAAAATTAGAAATGAAAAGGGAGCTATAACAACAGAAAATGAGTAAATTCAAAAAATCATCAGATCCTACTACAAAAGCCTATACTCAACACAACTGGAGAATCTGGCGGAAATGGACAATTTCCTAGACAGATACCAAATACCAAAATTGAATCAGGATCAAATAGATCATCTGAGCCGTCCCATAATCCCCAAAGAAATAGAAGGGTTTATACAAAGTCTTCCAACCAAAAAATAAAAATAAAAAAGCACAGGACCAGATGGTTTTAGTGCAGAATTCTATCAGACCTTCAAAGGAAACCTAATACCAATACTTGTCAAACTATTCCACAAAATAGAAACAAAAGGCACACTACCCAACTCATTCTATGAAGCCACAATTATGCTGATACCAAAACCACACAAAGATGCAACAAAGAAAGAGAACTTCAGACCAATTTCCTTTATGAACATTGATGCAAAAATACTCAATAAAATTCTTGCCAACCAGATTCAAGAACACATCAAAATGATCATTCACCATGATCAAGTTGGCTTCATCCCAGGGTTTCAGGAATGTTTCAATATATGGAAATCCATCAATGTAATCCACTACATAAACAAACTCAAAGAAAAGTTCCACCTGCTCATCTCATTGGATGCTGAAAAGCATTTGAAAAAATTCAGCATCTTTTCATGCTAAAAGTCTTGAAAAGAATAGGAATTCAAGGCTCATACCTAAACATGGTAAAAGCAATTTACAGCAGCCCGGTAGCCAACATCAAAGTAATCAGAGAGAAACTTGAAGCAACCCTACTAAAATCAGGGACTAGTCAAGGCTGCCCCCTCTCACCATATCTTTTCAATATAGTACTTGAGGTACTATCTAGAGCAATTCAACAACATAAGGAACTCAAAGGAATACAAATTGGAAAGGAAGAAGTCAAACTGTCAGTATTGGCAGATAAAATAGTATACTTAAGTGACCCCCCAAAAAAACTCCACCAGAGAATTCCTACATCTGATAATCAACTTCAGCAAAGTGGCTGGTTATAAAATCAACTCAAGCAAATCAGTAGCCTTCCTATACTCAAAGAATAAGCAGGTTGAGAAATAAATTATGGAAATGACACCCTTCACAATAGCTACAAACTATATAAAGTATCTTAGTGTGACTAACCAAGCAAGTAAAAGATCTGTATGACAAGAACTTCAGGTCTCTGAAGAAGGAAATGGAAGAAGACCTCAGAAAATGGAAAAATCTTCTATGCTCGTGGGTTGGCAGGATTAATATAGTTAAAATGGCCATCTTGCCAAAAGCAATATACAGATTCAACACAGTCCCCAACAAAATCCCAACTCAGTTCGTCATAGAGTTAGAAAGACCGATTCTCAAATTCATCTGGATTAAAAAAAAAACAGGATAGCTAGAACTATTAACAGTAAAAGAACTTCTGGGGGAATCAGTATCCCGGACCTCAAGCAATACTACAGAGCAGTATTGTTAAAACTTCATGGTATTGGTACAGTGACAGGGAGGTGGATCAATGTAATAGGATTGACGACCCAGAATTGAACCCACACATCTATGGTCAATTGATCTTTGACAAAGGAGCTGAACACATCCAGTTGAAAAAAAGATAGCATTGTTAACAAATGGTGCTGGCTCAAGTGGAGGTACACAGGCAGAAGAATGGTTGATCCACCCTTATCTCCTTGTACTAACCTCAAGTCCAAGTGGATCAAGGACCTCCACATAAAACTAAACACACTAAAACTAATAGAAAAGAAACTGGGAATACCCTTGAGGACATTGGTTCAGGGGGAAAATTCCTGAAAAGAACTTCAATAGCTGATGCTCTACCATCAAGAATAGACAAATGAGGTGGACAGTGATGGCACATGACTTAAATCCCAGCACTTGGGAGGCAGAGGCAGGTGGATTTCTAATTTCAAGGCAGGCCTGGTCTACAGAGTGAGAACCAGGACAGGCAGGGCTGTTCAGAGAAACCCTGTCTCGAAAAAAACGAAAAAAAATTGACAAATGGGACCTAATAAAATTACAAAGTTTCTGTAAGGCAAAAGACACTGTCAAAAGGACAAATTGGCAACCAACAAATTGGGAAAAGATCTTCACCAACCCTACATCTGACAGAGGGCTAATATCCAATGTATACAAAGAACACAAGAAGTTAGACCCCAGAAACCCAAATAACCCTATCAAAAAATGGGGTACAGAGCTAAACAAAGATTTTTCACCTGGAGAAATTCAGGTGGCTTGGAAACACCTTAAAAATGTTCAACATGATTAGTCATTAGAGAAATGCAAATCAAAATAACCCTGAGATTTCACCTCACTCCAGTCAGAATGGCTAAGATTAAAAACTCAGGAAACAGCAGGTATTGGCGAGAATGTGGAGAAAGAGGAACACTCCTACACTGCTGTTGGGACTGCAAGCTGGTACAAACACTCTGGAAATCAGTCTGGCGGTTCCTCAGAAAACTGGACATGATACTTCAGGAGGACCCAGCCATACCACTCCTCAGCATATACTCAGAAGATACCCCAGCATGCAATAAGGATACATGCTCCACTATGTTCATAGCAGCCTTATTTATAATAGCCAGAAGCTGGAAAGAATCCAGATGTCCCTCAATGGTGGAATAGATACAAAAAAATGTGATACATACAAACACACACACACACACACACACACACACACACACACACAATGGAGTACTATTCAGCCATTAGAAACAATGAATTCATGAAATTCTTAGACAAATGGATGGAGCTGTAGAACATCATACTAAGTCAGGTAATCCAGTCTCAAAAGAATACCCATGGTATGCACTCACTGATAAGTGGATATTAGCCTAGAATCATGGAACACCAAAGACACAATTCACATACCAAATGATGTCCGAGAAGAAGGAAGGAGTGGACCCTGGTTCTAGAAAGGTTCAATGCATCAATGTAGGAGAATATCAGAACAGGGAAGTGGGAATGTGTGGATGGGAGTACAGGGGGAGGGAAAAGGGCATGTGGGACGTTTGTGGGGCAGGGAATTAGGAAAGGGGTAATGAAATGTAAATAAAGTATATATCCAATAATAAAACTATTTCTATATAAGATAGCTTGAGTATAGGGATGGTGATTTTTACAGAAGTTCTTTTATTGTTCAAGATTGTTTTGGCTATCATGGTTATCTTGTTTGGTTTTAATGTATGACAGTGAGAATTGCTCTTTTTTCAAAAATTTTATTGGATCTTTCATGATGTTTGCAACAAATCTATAGATTGCTTTCAGTAAAATGGCCCAATTTCATGATGGCCTTTAATCCTCCCAATACATGTGTATAGTATATCCTTCCATCTTTTAATAACTTTTTCATTCTTTTCATCAGGGACTTGAAGTTATGGTCATGCAGATCTTTCACTTGCTCTATAGAGTTACTCCAGGATATTTTATATTATCCATGGTTATTGTAAAGGATGTTGTTTCCATAATTTCTTTCTTGGCCAATTTATCATTTTTGTAAAGGAGTGATAGTGATTTTTTTGAGTTAATTTTGTATCCTGACTCTTTACTGAAGTTGTTTATTAACAGTAGTAGATCCTGGTAGAAAGTTTGGGGTTGTTTATGTATGCTATTATATCAGCTGCAAATAGTGATACTTTGACTTCTTCCTTTCCAATTTATATATCCTTGATCCCCTTTAGGTGCTTTATTGCATTAGCTAAAACTTCAAGTCCTAGAGTTAATAGGTAGGGAGAGAGTTGGAAGCCTTGTGTTGTGCGTTAATTTAGTGCAGTTATTTAAGTTTCTCTCCATTTAGTTTGATTTGGCCATTGGCTTGCTACATATTCCTTTGATCATGTTTAGGTATGTTTCCTGTATTCCTGCTTTCCGTAATACGTGTAACATGAAGTGGTGTTGGATTTAATCAAAGGTTTTTCCAGTATCTAGTGAGACAATCGTGCAATTTTTTTCTTTGAGTTTTTATATGGTGGTTTAAGTTGATGGATTTTCATACCTTATACCACCCCTTCATCCCATGCCAGGGATGATGCCTACTTGACCTTGGTGTATGACATGTTTGATGTGTTCCTACATTTTGTTTGCGACTATTTTATTGAATATTCTTGAATTAATATTTATTAGAGATATCGGTCTGAAGTCCTCTTTCTTTGTTAAGTCTTTTTGCGTAGTTTAGGTATCAGGATCACTATGGCCTCATAGAACGTGTTTTGTAGTTTTCCTTCTGTTTCTATTTTGTGGAAAAGCTTGAGGAGTACTTGTATCAGCTCTTCTTTCCAATTATGGTAGAATTCTGCAGTAAAACCACATGGCACTGGACTTTTGAGGGGAGGGTCTTGGAAGACATTTGATGACTTCTATTTATGGGATGGAGGGTTGTTGAAATAGAATACCTCATTTTGATGTAACTTTGTTGAGTAGTATCTTTCTACAAAAATCATCCTTTTCATTAAGATTTTCCAATTTTGTAGAGTATAGGCTTTTAAAGTAAGACCTAATAATTCTTAGAATTTCCTCAATGACTGATGTTATATGCACTGTTTCGTTTCTAATTTTGTTTATTTGGTTACTGGATTTGTGGATAGATATTATTTGAATTTTGATTTGCCTTGAAATATCTTGTTTGCTCCACCTAAGGTGATTGAAAGTTTTGCTGGATATACTAGTCTAGATTGGCAAAGGTGGTACTTTAGAGGTTGCAAAATATCTGTCAAGGCCCTTCTAGATTTTAGATTCTCTGTGGAGAAGTCAGGTATAATTCTGGGAGGTCTGCCATTTTCCCTTTGCCACTTTTAATATTTTTTCTTTGATCTATAGATTGTGTGTTTTGATTGTTATGTGCCAGGGAAATTTACTTCTGTGGACCAGTCTAATTGACGTTCTGTAAGCTTCTTAGAAGCTTATTACCATCTCTTTTTTTAGGTTGAGAAAAGTTTTCTTCTATTACTTTGTTGAGAATATTTTCTGATACTTGGATCTGGGACTCTTCATCTTTTTCTCTTCCTATTATGCTTAGGGTAGGGTTTTTTTCATGGTATCCCAGATTCAGATTCACTATATGTTTTCTGTCAGGGAACTTTTAGATTTAACATTTTCTATGATAGATGTATCGATTTCTTCTATTTTATGTTCTACATCTGAGATATTTTTCTTCCATCTCTTGTATTCTCCTGGTTATGATTGCATCTGTTTTTTTTTTTCTGTTTTCTTTCCTAGGTTTTCCATTTCTAGTATTCCCTTAGTTTGTATTTTCTTTATTTCTTCTATTTCCATATTCAGGTCTTACACAGATTTTTAAAAAATTTCCTTCATTTGTTTGATTGTATTTTATGTGTATTTTCAGTGATTTATTTGTTTTCTTTTTAAAAACTCTATCCATTTGATTATATTTTCCTGTATTTCTTTATAATCTAGTAATGTCCTCTTTTTGTGGACTGCACAATCTTTATAATTTTAGATTATAGGTCATTTTCTTGTGTTTTAGTTGAGTTGTAATATCCAGGTCTTGCTCTCTTAGGGTATCTGTGCTTTGGAGGTATCATATTGCACTGGCTATTGTTATCGATGTTCTTTAAAAATACTATAGTCATCTGAATGTCTTGTTTTTCTTGCTGTAGTAGGTATTTGGAGGGGTGTGAACCTCAATGGTCCTGATGTGATAGGCCTCTGATGGATATCTTTGGCTGTATGGTTCTGAACCTACAGGACTATATGGTACAGAAGCTGCAGTACTGATAAATGTATCCAGAGGGTTCCATGAATGTAGCAGGAAAGTAGAGGTCTTCCTGGGCCAGTAGGCTCTTCACTGTTGCTCGTCTTGGCCCAGAGGGCTCAGAAATAAGGCAAGAGTGTTCTAAAGGAAGCTTATGTGTATTCCCCAGGAGTCTGAAGATAATGGTATCCCTGGGCTAGCAGGCTGCTCAAGAGCACTTGGCTTAGCCCAGAGGGCTTAGAAATCAGGAATGATGGGTGGGTAAATGAGGCTAATTTTTGGTTCAGAAATCTCAGGTCTGATGAAGGAAGGGGGAAGGGTGACAGAAGAATGGAGGTTCCCTGGGACAACAGGCTACTCAGACAACTTGGTGTGGCCCAAGTGGTTCAGAGAGCAGGCAAGATTCATGGGAAAAGGGAAGCTTATCTGTATTACATTCATGATCTGCAGGTCTGGTGAAGGTGAGGGGAGCGGAGGCAGTAGAATGGAGGTCCTGCTGATATAGCAGCTGCTCAGTGTAGGTTGGCTTGGAACAGAGGGCTCAGCAAGCAGAAAAGGTAGAATTATAAAATGAAGCTTACCTGTATGGCTCAGGGCCTGCATGTCTGATGAAGGTAGTTCTAAAGGTAAATGCAGAATGGATGTCCACTGGTATATCAGGGGCCTATGATCATTTTTGTTATGATTTAGCTGAATATTTGGGGACTGGTGTAGTAGAATAGTCCTTCTTTTACTGGAATATTCAGGGATTTGTGTAGTCCTTGTTTTTACTTAATCCAAACGGTCTTTGGATTTTAGCATGATTGTAAGTTAATACATATTATGTTTGTCTTTCTAGGTCTGGGTTACGACTTTTTTTGTAGTAGTAGTTTCATCCATTCCATTTCATCTCTCAATTTCCTCTTTAAGAACCACTATCCAGATGGAGCCCTGTGTACTGAGAGAGCCACCATCTAGGCTTCAGCAGCCGAGCCAGGGAAGCCCCAGTGCTGTAGGAATTTCCCATGGTTAGACAGAGCCTTGAGACCCACCACCATCGTGGAGCTGGTAGCCTAGAAAGGTACGCAGTGGGCACAAGAGTGAAGGATTTCCCAGGGTATAGCCTGCCTGGGTGCCTTCCATACCAGGGAGCTGTGTAGCACTACAGCTGGCTGGGCAGGCAGGGGAGTGTCTGTCCTACAGGAGGTCCCATAGATAGACTGAGACCCACGGACCGAGATCCGTACCATCTTGGTTCCTACAGTTCAACCAAGGAAGCTCCTGATCTACAGAGAGCCCTGCAGTTAGACAGGGCTCCGTGGTCCTACACTTTCTTGGGGAGAGAAGCTCAACTAGATGGAGCCCTGTGGGTTGAGAGAGCCACCATCTAGGCTTCAGTTCTACAGGCAGGGAAGCCCTGGTCCTGTAGGAATTCCCACGGTTAGACAGAACCCTGAGATCTGCCACCAACTTGGAGCTGGTAGACTAACCAGGCAAACCAGGAGGAGACTACAAGAAGCCAGATAAGTGCCCAGAGGAAAGCCGGGAGGAGACTTGAGTCCAGCCCAACAGAGCTGAGGAGGTAATTCAGAGCCCAGTGGTGGAAACCTTCTGATTTCCACCTGGGGAACATAGATGCTCGCTGAGACAGCAGCACCAAACACCAGGCTCTCAGGAGCTTTAAAAACCAACCAGTAATTACAAGACCAACTAACTCCAGAAATAAACAAAAGGCAAAGGCAAACTTAGGAACATTACTAGCAGAAATCAAGGCAATATGTCAGTATCCGAACCCAGTTCCCCAACAGCAGTAAGTCCCGGATACCCCAAAACACCCAAAAGCAAGATTCAGATCTAAAATCACTGGTCAGGATGTTGTTAGAGGAACACTTAGACAAATCTCTTAAAGAAATACAGGAGAAAGTGGATCAAAAGATAGAAGCCCTTACAAAGCAAACACAAAAATCACTTAAAAAATACAGGAGAATATGGATCAAAAAATAGAAGCCAATAAGGAGGAAATACAAAAATCACTTAAAGAAATACAGGAGAATGTGGGTCAACAAGTAGTAGTCATGAAAGAGGAAACACAAAAATCTCTTAAAGAATTGCATGAAAACACAAACAAGCAATCAAAAGATCTGAGCAAAACCATCCTGGATCTAAAAACAGATGTAGAAACAGTTAAGAAATTGCAAAGGGAGACAACTTTGGAGATATAAAACCTTGAGAAGAAATCAGGGGCCATAGATGCAAATATCAACAACAGAATAAAAGAGATAGAAGAAAGAATCTCAGATGCAGAAGATACCGTAGGAACCATGGACACAACAGTCAAAGAAAATGGAAAATGTAAAATGCTTATAGCCCAAAACATCCAGGAAATCCAGGACACAATGAGAAGACCAAACCTAAGTTTTATAGGTATAGATGAGTGGGAAGATTTACAACTTAAAGGGCCAGCAAATATCTTCCAAAAAATTATGGAAGAAAACTTCCCCAACCTAAAGAGAGAAATGCCCATCAATATACAAGAAGGCTACAGAACTCCAAATAGACTGGACCAGAACAGAAATACCTCCTGTCTCATAATAATGGAAACCCCAAATGCACTAAACAAAGAAAGAATATTAAAGGCAATAAGAGAAAAAGGCCAAGTAACATATAAAGGAAGGCTTATCAGAATTACACAAGATTTCTCACCAGAGACCATGAAAGATAGAAGATCCTCGGTAGATATCATTGAGACTATAAGAGAACACAAATTTCAGCCAAAACTATTATACACAGAAAAACTCTCAATCACCATAGATGGAGAAACAAAGGTATTCCATGACAAAACCAAATTTGCACAGTATCTTTCCACAAACCCACCCCTACAAAGGTAAAACAACTACACAAGGAGGGAAACTACACCCCAGAAGAAGCAAGATAGAAACCTCTTCTCATCAAACCCAAAAGAAGATAAACATTCAAAGATAAAAAATAATTTCAAAAATGTCAGGAAGTAATAATTACTATTCTTTAATATCTCAACATCAGTGGACTCAATTCCCCAATAAAAAGACATAGACTACCAGACTGGATATGGCAACAGGACCCTACAATTTGCTGCATACAGGAAACATATCTCAGTGTCAAAGACAAACATTACCTTAGAGTAAAAGGCTGGAAGGCAATTTTACAAGCAAATGGTCCCAGGAAACAAGCTTGAGTAGCCACTCTAATATCAGATAAAATTGACTTTCAACCTAAAGCCATCAAAAAAGACACGGACGGTCACTTCTTGATGGTCAAAGGGAAAATCCACCAAGAAGAACTCTCAATACTGAACATCTATGCTCCAAATGCAAGGGCACCCTCATTCGCGAAAGAAACTTTACTAAAGCTTGAAGCACACATTACATGTAACACAATAATTGTGGGTGACTTCAACTCTCCACTCTCCTCAATGGATCGACCAGGAAACCAGAAACTAAACAGGGACACAGTGAAACTAATTGGAACTTTGGACCAATTGGATTTAACATATATATATATATATATATATATATATATATATATATATATATATATATATATATATATATGGGACACAATGAAAGCAGTGCTAAGAGGAAAATGCATAGCCCTGAGTGCCTCCAAAAAGAAACTGGAGAGAGCATACACTAGCAGCTTAACGGCACACCTGAAAGCCCTGGAAAAAAAAAGAAGCTAATTCACCAAGGAAGAGTAAAAGACAGGAAATCATAAAACTCAGGCCTGAAATCAATCAAGTAGAAACAAAGATAACCATACAAAGAATCAACAAAATGAGGCACTGGTTCTTTGAGAAAATCAACAAGATAGATAAACCCTTAGCCAGACTAACCAAAGGGCACAGAGACAGTATCCAAATTAACAAAATTATAAATGAAAAGGTAGATACAACAACAGAAACTGAGGAAATTCAAAAGATCATCCGATACTACTACAAAAGTCTATACTCAACACAACTGGAGAATCTGGAGAAAATGGAAAATTTCCTGGACAGATACCACATACCAAAATTAAATCAGGGTCAATTAGATCAGATAAACAGTCCCATAACTCCCAAAGAAATAAAAGGAGTTATAGAAAGCCTCCCAACCAAAAAAAAAAAAATATGGGACCAAACGGTTTTAGTGCAGAATTCTACCAGACTTTCAAAGAAGACCTAACACCAAAACTCTTCAAATTATTCCACAAAATAGAAAGAGAAGGAACACTGCCCATCTCATTCTACGAAGCCACAATTATGCTGATAACAAAACCACACAAAGATCCAACAAAGAAAGAGAACTACAGGCCAATTTCCCTTATGAATATCGATACAAAAATACTAAATAAAATTCTTGCCAGCTGAATCCAAGAGCACATCAAAACGATCATTCAACATGATCAAGTAGGCTTCATCCTAGGGATGCAGGAATGGTGCAATATACAGAAATCCATCAATGTAATCAACTACATAAACAAACTAAAAGAAAAAAACCACATGGACATCTCATTAGATGCTGAAAAAGCCTTTGACAAAATTCAGCATCCTTTCATGCTAAAAGTCCTAGAAAGAACAGGAATTCAAGGCCCATACCTAAACATAGTAAAATCAATATACAGGAAACAAGAAGCCAACATCAAAATAAATGGAGGGAAACTTGAACCAATTCCACTAAAATCAGGGACTAGACAAGGCTGCCCTCTCTCTCCATACCTTTTCAATATAGTACTTGATGTTCTAGCGAGAGCAATTACACAAAATAAGGAAGTCGACAGCATACAAATTGGAAAGGAAGAAGTCAAACTATCATGATTTGCAGATGATATTATAGTATACTTAAACGAACCAAAAAAGCTCCACCAGAGAACTCATACAGCTGATATACAACTTCAGCAAATTGGTTGGTTATAAAATCAACTCAAGCGAATCAGTAGCCTTCCTGTTCTCAAAAGACAAGCAGGATGAGAAAGAAGTTAGGGAAATAACACCCATCATAATAGCCACAAACAATATAAAGTATCTTGGCGTGACTCTTACCAAACAAGTGAAAGATCTATATCACAAGAACTTCAAGTCCTTGAAGAAAGAAATTGCAGAAGACCTGAGATGTTGGGAAAATATTTCATGGTCTTGGATTGCCAGGATCAATATAGTAAAAATGGCAATCTTGCCACAAGTTATCTATAGATTCAATGAAATCCCCATCATAATCCCAAATCAATTATTCATAGATCTAGAACAAGAAATTTTCAAATTCAATAGCCTTTTCAACAAATGGTGCTGGTTCAACTGGAGGTAAACATGCAGAATAATGCGAATTGACCCACTCTTATCTCCTTGTCCTAAGATCAACTCTCAGTGTATCACGGACCTCCACATAAAACCAGACACACTGAAAGTAATAGAAAAGAAACTGGGGAAGACCCTGGAGGACATAGGCACAGGTGGAAAGTTCCTGAACAGAACACCAATAGCTTATGCTCCAAGATCGAGAATTGACAAATGGGACCTCATGAAATTACAAAGGTTCTGTAAAGCAAAAGACACTGCCAGAAGGACAAAAGGGCGACCAACAAATTGCTAAAAGATCTTCACCAACCCCACATCCAACAGAGGGCTAATATACAATATATACAAGTAACTCAAGAAGCTAGTCCCCAAAGAACCAAATAACCCTATCAAAAATGGGGTACAGAGCTAAATAAAGAATTTTCACCAGAAGAAATTCGGATGGCTGAAAAGCACCTTAAGAGATGTTCAACATCATTAGTCATCAGGAAAATACAAATCAAAACAACCCTGAGATTCCACCTCACACCAGATGAGGTGGCTCAGATTGGCTAAGATTAAAAACTGAAGAGACAACAGGTGTTGGCGAGAGTGTGGAGAAATTGCAACACTCCTCCACTCTTGGTGGGTTTGCAAGATGGTACAACTACTCTGGAAATCAGTCTGGCATTTCCTTAGAAAATTGGGCATGACACTTCCAAAGGACCCTGGCATACCACTCCTGGGCATATACCCAGAGGATCCCCCTGCATGCAATAAAGACACATGTACCACTATGTTCATAGCAGCCTTATTTGTAATAGCCAGAAGCTGGAATTAGCCCAGATGTCCCTCAAAGGAGGAATGGATACAGAAAATGTGGTATATTTATACAATGGAATACTACTCAGCAATTAAAACTAATGAATTCATGCAATTTGTAGGCAAATGGTTGGATCTGGAAAATATCATCCTAAGTGAGTTAACCCAAACATAAAAGAATATACATGAATTGCAATCACTGATAAGTGAATATTAATGAGCCCAGAAGCTCTGAATACTCAAGACACAATTAGTAAATCAGAAGATTCCCAAGGAAAAGGAAGGAGAGGACCCTGGTCTGAAAAGACTGGATCCAGTTTTGTAGGAGAGTACCAGAACAGAGAAATGGTGGTGGTGGTGCTTGGGGGATGCGTGGGGGAAGAGGACTTATGGACATATGGTGAGGGGGTAACTGGGAAAGGCAAAAGTCTTTGCAATGTAAACAAAGAATATAGAAAATAAAAAAAAGTTTAAAAAAAGAACCACTATCATTTTTATAATGTTGGGTTTATGATTATTTTTTATGCTTTTTTAATATTGGAATAATCAGGGATTTGTTATATTTAGATAGTTGGACTCTGATTATGCCATTTTGCCATGGTTGATTATGTTCTTACACTGTCATCTTGTCACCTGAATTTAGGATGAACATCACTCTGGGAGCAGATTTCTGAGTTTGTTGTTGTTGGATGGTGGTTTGTCCCTTGCTTTTCTTTCCTCTTTGGTCTTCTGGTTTGTGTGGTCTATATTCCTGGTGTCCAGCTTGACTTTTGGTCCAGCAGGACGTCTCAGTTAGAAATAGGCTTTAGATTTCTGGCAGTTAGCATGACATTTGGTCCATCTTAGTTCTTCTGTTTGGCATGGCCTATAATTCAGTATAAATTATCCATCTATGTATAGGTGGGGTATGGCAACAGGGAGGAGGTAGAAGACAAGTTATCAGAAGCTTTGGGTCTTTTTACAGCAAAATGAAGTTGTTGGTTGATTCAAATGGCAGGTAGGGATTATTTACTTTCTTCTTTATGTAGATTGCCCCCCGAAAGTCATTGTCTGTCCTAATAAGGGAAGAGGTATGGAAGGGGGACAGCAGGAGGAAGACGATGACTTCCAAACTGAGAGAGCAGAATGGTTAATTCAGTAGGTATGGCTCTTACCTCTTCAGGCTGCCATGGCATTCACCTGAGCATTGAATATCTACATGAATAGCAAGGGTGTGGGGCTATGGTGTGGTTTGGATGTGTAGCTGTTTATTGGTGCCAGGAGCCAGCCTAAACTGGAATGATTTGAAGTGGGACACATTATTAAACATAGAGGAAGTTTTGAAGACTGGCTCTCTCTCTCTCTCTCTCTCTCTCTCTCTCTCTCTCTCTCTCTCTCTCCTGGATTATTGCTTATAACTTCTAAAACTTCCTAAAACATTTCTGTTTTATTCTCTGTTTAAAAAACCCTGGGTCAGGCAATTAATACCTGTTTTCTAGCAGTGCAAAATTAAGGAAAATTTTATTGCTAATGTTTTCTTCCCAGTCGAGGCAGCCAGAAGCCTCTATGGATAGGCTGGTTAAGTCTTTGTGAACTAGAGAGGGAGGAAATGAAATTAATTTAAATGCTTTCTACAGGAAAATGTGGACATAGACATATATCCCTATACCTAAACTCTGGCTGGGCCTGATTGACACAATCAGCTCCACAAGAACTCACACATGCTTACATTCATATTTTCACCTTCACATGTACATATACACAAACAGACATGCACATTTGGATGGATGGATTGACAGGTGAATGGACAAATGGATGAATGGATGGACAGATGGAGGGATGGATGAAGGATTGGATGTGGCAGAGCTCCCCAAGGCAAACCATCTAACAACAGAAGGAAACAGGCCAAGTGATGTTCAAGGTGTCAAAAGTTTCTGTCATTTAATTCTGAAAGGAGGGATTTAGAAGTGGGGTTCTTACCTATGCTGGTTTGTGTGCTCTGCACATAAGCAGTGAGTCTGTCCAATAGGGAAAGGTTCGTGGAATGTGGCAGGGTCAGTGTGTATGGGAAGGTGTCAGAGGCTAGTGTAATGGCTTCCAAACCAATAGAGTGGGAAGTTCAGACTATAGGTAGAGCTCTTACCTTTTGTGGAAGTTATGGCCTGCACCTGAACAATGAATATTTACCAGAGTATTAGAACTGGGGATGGGGAGTAAAGAAGTGTAGTTTTGTGTTTGGTGTGAGAAGATTGTTTCTTTAAGCTCTAAATCAAGGAAGTGGGAATGGAAAGGTTCAGATAGTAGATGAGACTCTTACCTGTTCTGGCTGGAAGTCTTATTTCTTAATTAGGATGCATGTTATGGGACCTATCTATGACATGATCACTCTTCCTGATAAAGCAAATGCTATTATAAGGATATTGCAATCAAATGTATATGTCACCATACTTAAGTACTTAGATTTATACCTGCTTGGGGTAAAACAGTCACATAATCACATTCAACACTATTGTGACAGAATTTATCTAGGCCACGTTCACAGAAAAAGAAACAGAAGCAGATAATGCATGAAGCATGATAATTCCAAACAAAATTAGGGCTTTAATCAGAATCCTACCAAGTTTCAGGTATCTCTGTTATTCAATTTCTTCTGTACTATAATCTTGTACTAAAATGCACAAGTTAGAGGAACTATGCTTAAATACATGCAGAGCTCTAGTGAGTAACAGGTTTTTTTTCCACAAACGAGCTTGTGGATTTCCATCAGGTGAGCACTGTTGTTTTCTGCAGGAGCAGCTATGAAAGAGCTGAAGGTCATCCAGCCTGAAAAATAAGTTTCTGTTGATGCTGGATGGTCAGTCACTGTGAACTGCACAGTGACATGCCTGTTTCCTGTGGTTCAGGGGTGTAGGACATAGTCAACACTTGATATATTCTTTCACAGTAGACCACTTTCCCAGAGTAACCAGAGTTCAGATACTACAAATAGAGGCAACCAAGACTTTTCCATCTGCATCAGTAATGTCACTCTTGCTGATGTGGTTACCTACTACTGTGTGAAGTTCCAGAAAGGACCAATAGTGCTTGACAATGAAATTCAGTCTGGAGATGGCACTGAGTTAATAGTATTTCGTAAGAACTATATTTTCCTTTTAATTCTTGATTTCTCCTACAGGTCTAAGCAGTGTTCAAACTTCTATGAAAAAGTAAGAAAGAAGTGTAGAAGGGACCCTTATAAATATATGCTCACTTTATCCCAATTCTGGACCAAGGAAGCTGAGAAGAAGAGAAGACATCCTATATGCTAGAGTTTTCCCCTTCTGAGAAATGAGTGTAAATTCATAAAATTGTATTTCTGCCCTAAGAAACTTTCCTCACACTATTTCAGATTAGTAGTCATCTTTTGTCAATTCCATTTTAATATGGGTGGAGTGATTCTCTCTGAGATTATATCAAGTGAATTAGCACACAGCATTATATTTATACTTCTATTTTTTTCAAATTAAGAATATGTGTTTCAACATTTTTTTCAATAATTTGCCAACATTCCAAATTATTCATTTTCTTCCCAGTTTTTGGCCATTGTCACTGAACTGCTGACTAAGTAATGTTACTGTTTCCATTTCTATAATTGTATTTTTTTCATATAATGCTCAAATCCTCTGTCTACCTTGTATATTGAATGTATAAGTTAACATATATTTGACTTTCCAACACCATTGTGTTCTTTCTTAGAGATTCGGTTTTGTATTCTTATTTTTCTATCCAGGCACTTCATTTACATTATGGTCTTTTCATACTTTCCCTTTGCTCTTTTCATATCTTAAGTGAAGATTCTCTAATTTTGGTCAAGTAGTATAGGATAATGAATATAGTACAGTACAGTCTTTCCGGATCATAAAAGTTCAGGAAAGAAACGGTACAACTAATCAGTTTTGAGAGTCAGAGTTACTGAGAACACATGGTGCAGTGATGGGAAGACAGATGACACAGAAGAATACACTCAGAAGACCAAGCCATGTTCAAGGATAGAAACTGGTCCACCTGGACATTGGATTTATATGACCCATGTTCATTTTTTTGATTCACGAAATTTGAATTTTAGAACTACACAGGATTAATTAATAAATAACTCTTATTTGAAGCTATAATCTTTATATGAAGCTATTACATAAGTCATAAAATTAATGTAATTCAGGGCCAGAAAGGTGGTTAATGTAATAAGTTCCTGCTTTTCTAGAAGATATATTTTGTTACAGATAATATGATATAAAAATATATCATAATATGTTAATTGATAAATTTAAGCAAAGTTCATATGTCTTTTTTTATAACATTATTCAACCATAGAATCTTAAGCATATCATATATGTGATGACCAGTTGAGACTCAATATCCTGCTTATTATTAATATTGACATCTTGACTAGGTCATTCCTCCTGATTGCTGAGCATTTCCAGTCACAAGTTTCAAATTCATCTCACAAATGAATCCCCAATGCTAATGTTTCTCCCAATATGTCCCTCCCTTTATCAACAACCAGATGATCTCTTCTTTTCTCATACTCTCCTTCCCCCCAGGTCTCCTGCATCTATTCTATGACCCAATCTCAGGGAGATTCATGAGTCACCCCCAGAACCCTTCTTTCTACTTATCCTAACTGTTCTTTGTATTGTAGAATGATTATAATTGATTTTACAGTTAATATCTACTTATGAGTAAGTACATATCATGTTCATCTTTATATATCTGGGTTACCTTAATCAGGATGTTTATTTTTTCTTTTATTGGGCATTTTATATATTTGAAGTTCAAATATTATCCCCTTTCCCATTTTCCCTTATGAAACACCCCTATTCCATCCCTCTTTCCTCTGCTTCTAAAAGGGTGTTCCCAAACCTGCCCATTCCCCACTCCCATCCCTGGCATTCCCCTATACTGGGCCATCAAGACTTCAAAGGACCCAGGCCTTCTACTCCCATTGATGCCAGACAAGGCCATCCTCTGCTACATATGCAGCTGAATATGTAGCAGAGTATGGGTCACTCTATATATACCCTTTTGTTGGTAGTTTCCTCCCTGGGAGCTCTGGGGGTGTCTAGTTGGGGATGTTGTTGCTCTTCCTATGGGTTGCAAATCCCTTCAGCTCCTTCAGTCCTTTCTCTAACTCATCAATCGGGGATGCCATGCTCAGTCCAATGGCTGGTTGTGAGCATCTGCCTCTGTATTTGTCAGAGCCTGTCAGGAGTCAGCTACATCAGGCTCCTGTCAGCAAGCACTTCTTGGCAATTGCTATAATGTCTGGGTTTTGAGTCTGTATATGGAATGGATCCCCAAATGGGGCAGTCTCTGGATGGTCTTTCCTTCAGTCTCTCCTCTATACTTTGTCTCCATGTTTGCTTCTGTGAATATTTTGTTTTCCCTTCTAAGAAGGACCGAAGCATTAAAATTTTAGTCTTCCTCATTCTTCAGATTTATGTGACCTGTAAGTTGTATCTTGGATATTCCAAATTTGGGGGCTAATATCCACATATTACTGAGTTCTTAACATGTGTGTTTTTTGTGACTATGTTGTCTCACTCAGGAGGATATTTTCTAGTTCTATCCATTTATCTAAGAATTTCATGAAGATATTGTTTTTAATAGCTGAGTACTATTCCATTATGTAAACGTACCATATTTTCCTTATCCATTCCTCTGTTTAAAGACATCTGGGTTCTGTCCAGTTTCTGGCTCTTATAAATAAGTTTGCCATAGTGGAACATATGCTCTTGTTATATTATAGAGTATCTTTTGGGCTCATACTCAAGAGTGGTTTAGCTAAGTCTTCAGGTAGTATTATGTTCAATTTTATGAGGAACTGCCAGACTTATTTCAAGAGTAGTAGTATCAGCTTGCAATTCCACCAACAATGGAGGAGTGTTCTTCTTTCTCCACATCCCTGCCAGCATCTGCTAACATCTGAATTTTTTATCTTAGCCATTCTGATTGGTGTGAGGTGGAATCTCAGGATTGTTTTAATTTGAATTCCACTAATGACTAAGAATGTTGAATATTTCTTTAGGGAGTAAACTCTGGATAGAAAATTTTGGAAAGAGATCAGGAGTCATAGATGCAAATATCTCCAACAGACTATAAGAAATAGGAGAAAGGATCTCAGATGTAGAAGATACCATAGAAACCATTCACATGACAGTCAAAAGAAAATGAAAAATGCAAAAAGCTCCTAAACCAAAACATCCAGGAAATGCAGGACAAAATAAGGCAAAATTTAAGGATAATAAGTATAGAAAAAAGATTCCCAACTTAAAGGGCCAGTAAATATGTTCATCAAAATTATAGTAGAAAAATTTCCATTCCGTTTGATGTTGGCTACCAGTTTGCTGTATATTGCTTTTACAATGCATAGGTTTGGGCCATGAATTCCTGTACTTTCCAGGACTTTTAAAATGAAAGGATGATAAATTTTGTCAAAAGTTTTTCAGGATCTAATGAAATGACCATGTAGTTTTTTTCCTTTGAGTTTGTTTATGTAGTGGATTGGATTGAGGGATATCCGTATATTGAACCATCCCTGCATCCCTGAGATGAAGTCTACTTGATCATGATGAATGATCGTTTTGATGTGTTCTTGGATTTGGTTGGCAAGAATTTTATTGAAATTTTTGCATCAATATTCATTAGAAGAATGCTAATCGATCCTTGTACTAAGCTCAACTCCAAGAGAATGAACGACATCCATATAAAACCAGACACAATGAAACTAATAGAAAAAAACTGGGGAAGACCCTGGAGGACATGGACATAGGGTAAGAGTTCCTGAACAGAACACCAATAGCTTATGCTCTAAGATCAAGAATTGACAAATGGGACCTCATAAAATTACAAAGTTTCTGTAAAGCAAAGGACACTATCAGAAGGTCAAAACAGCAACTAACAAATTGGGAAAAGATCTTTACCAACCCTACATCTGACAGAGGGCTAATATCCAATGTATACAAAGAACTCAAGAAGGTAGACTCCAGAGCGCCAAATAACCCTTTTAAAAATGGGTATGGAGCTAAACAAAGAAATTTTCCCTGCAGAATTTTGAATGGCTGAGAAGCACCTTAAGAAATGTTCAACATCATTAATCATTAGGGAAATGCAAATCAAACCAATCCTGAGATTTCACCTCACACCAGTCAGAATGGCTAAGATTAAAAACTCAGGAGACAGCAGGAATTGGTGAGGATGTGGAGAAAGAGGAACATTCCTCCACTGCTGGTGGGATTGCAAAGATGGTACAACCACTCTAGAAATCAGTCTGGCAGTTCCTCAGAAAACTGGGCATGACACTTCCAGAGGACCCTACTATATTGCTCCTGGGCTTATACCCAGAGAATTTCTTAGCATGCAGTAAGGACACATGTTCCACTATGTTCTTAGCAGCCTTATTTGTAATAGTCAGAAGCTGGAAAGAACCCAGATGTCCCTCAATGAAGGAATGGATACAGAAAATCCACCAAGATGAACTCTCAATTCTGAACATCTCTGCTCCAAATGGAAGGGCACTCACGTTCATAAAAGGAACTTTACTAAAGCTCAAAGGACACCTTGTATCTCAGACAATAATAGTAGGAGAATTCAACACCCCATTCTCAGCAAAGGACAGATCATGGAAGCAGAAACTAAACAGAGACACAGTGAAACAAACAGATGTTATGAACTAAATGTATTTAAAGGATACTTAAGGAACATTTTATCATAAAACAAAAAATATACCTTCTCAGCACCTCGTGGTACCTTCTGAAAAATTGACCATATCACATGTTACAAAACAGGCCTCAACAGATACAAGATTGAAGTAATCCCATACATTCTATCAGATCACCACAGACTAGAACTGGTCTTCAATAACAACAAAAACAATTTAAAAACAACAGACATCCCACATAAACATGGAAGTTGAAAAATTCTCTACTCAATGATAACTTGGTCAAGGAAGAAATGAAGAAAGAAATTAAAGAATTTGAGAATTTAATGAAAATGTAGACACAACATACCTTATGAGACACAATGAAAGCAGTGCCAAGAGGCAAGCTCATAGCTCTAAGTGCCTCCAGAAAAGAAACTGGAGGGAGCATACCCTACAGCTTAACATCACACCTTAAAGCTCTAGAACAAAATGAAGTAAATATACAAAAGAGGATTACCTGGTAGGAAATAATCAATCAATGCTGAAATTAACCAAGTTAAAAAAAAAGAAATACACAAGGAATCAACAAAAACTAGGAGCTGGTTCTTTGAGAAAATCAACAAGATAAAAAAAATCAAAAACCTTAGTCAGAATAACCATAGAGCACAAAGACAGTATCCAAATTAATAAAATCAGAAAAAAAGGGCAGATGTAACAGAGGAAACCAAGGAAATTCAAACAATCATCAGATCCTACTATAAAATCATATACTTAACAAAACTGGAAAATCTGGATGAAATGGACCATTTTCTACACAGATACCAGGTGACAAAGTTAAATCAGGATCAGATAAACCATCTATGCAATCCCATAACTCCTAAAGAAATAGAAGGAATCATTAAAATTATCCCAATTAAAAATAGGCCAGGATCAGATGGGTGTAGTGCAGAGTTCAGAGTTCTATCAGAAGATCTAAATACCAAATCTCTTCAAACTATTCCAGAAACTAGAAAGAAAACTACCCAATTCGTCCTGTGAAGCTACCCTTATACCTAAATCACACAAAGGCCCAACAAAGAAGAGAACTCCTGACCAATTTCCATTTTGAATATAGATGCAAAAATACTGAATAAAATTCTTGCAAACTGAATCCAAGAACACATCAAAATGATAATTCACCATGATCATGTAGACTTCTTCTCAGGGATGCAGGTTCTATATACAGAAAACCATTAACATAATCCACTACATAAACAAACTCAAAGAAAAAAAGATCATTTCACTAGATACTGAGAAAACATTTGACAACATTCAAAATCCCTTCTTGGTAAAAAATTTAGAAAGTTCACGAATTCAAGGCCCACAGCTAAACTTAGTGAAAGCAATATACAGCAAGCCAGGAGCCAATATCAAACTAAATGGAGAGAAAAATAATTCAATCCCACTAAAATCAGGGACTAGACAAGGCTGTCCACTCTCTCAATATCGGTACAATATATAAATTGACATTCTAACTAGAGCAATTAGACAACCAGAGGAGGTCAAAATGATACAAATTTGAAAGGAATAAGAAAAAATATCACTATTTGCAGATGATATGATAGTATATTTAATCGATCCCCCAAATTGTAAGGCAAAGGGCACTCTCAATAGGACAAAATGGCAATCCACAGATTGGGAATGATTTTTCCCAAACCTTCTTGTGATAGAGGGCTAATATCCAATATATACAAAGAGCTCAAGAAGTCAGACTCCAGACAACCAGCCAAAGAGTACACATGGAGGGACCCATGTCTCTAGCTACATATGTAGCAGAAGATTGAAATTTCAGACATCAGTGAGAGGAGAGACCATTGGTGCTGTGAAGGCTAGATTCTCCACAATAGGGGAATGCAAGTTAGGAACTTGGAGGGGGATGAGGAGGGGGAGGGGAGATGGGTTAAGGGTTTTTTTGGTGGGATAACATGGAAAGGGGTTAACATTTGAAATGTAAATAAAACAAATACCTAAGAAAAATAAATTCAAGTCTCTAAAGAAAGAAGCTGAAGAAAACCTCAGAAAATGGAAAGATCTCCAGTGGTAGTGGATTGGCAGAGTTAATATAATAAAAATGGCTACTTTGCCCAAAGCATTTATAGAAAATTCTATTTGTATTATTCTCTACTCTGTCCTGGCAGTCAGAAATCTCTCTGGTGAGGCTTATTAACTTTTTATGAGCCAGAGAGGAATGAACAGAAATGATTTAAAATATTTTATACAGGCAAATATGGATAACTATGTATATATGGATATATGTATATACTATGTATATATGGATGGATCGATGAATGGATGGATGGATGGATGAATGGATGGATGGAAGGATGGATGGATGGGTAGGGCAGATCTCCTCAACGGCAACTGTCTAACAACATATGGCAGCAGAGGCCAAGTGGTGGTCAAGGTTTCAGAAATTTTGGTCATTTAGTTCTGAAAAGAGAGCATAGAAGGGTTGAGATTGCAAATGGGGATCTTACCTGTTCCGACTTGTGAGCCCTGAGTGCAGTGGATCTGTGTACAAATAGGGTAAGGTACATCAAATGAGGTAGGGGTAGTGTGTAGGGAAAGGTGATAGTGGCTTGGGTAATGGCTTCCAAACCAAGGGAGTGGGAAGTTCAGACTGGCCTTCAAATTGAATTCTGCCATGTTCCAAGTTTCTCAGTTATTGAATTTCCTCTTCTGTATATTCTTGTATTGAAATGCCCAAGTTTGAGAAACTCTGCTCATGAACACGCTGAACTCTATTGTGTAACAAGTTTATTTATTGGATTTTTAAATCACAAACTTGAGGGCTTGTGGCTTTCCATCAGGATGAGAACTAACTGTTGTTTTCTGCAGGAGCAACTATGAAAGAGCTGAAGGTGATCCAGCCTGAGAAGACAGTTTCGGTTGCTGCTGGAGAGTCAGCCACTCTGAATTGCACAGTGACATCCTTGATTCCTGTGGGGCCCATGAGGTGGTTCAGGGGTGTAGGACAGAGTAGACACTTGATATTTAGTTACACAGGAGAAAACTTCCCCAGAGTAAAAAATGGTTCAGATGCTACAAAGAGAAACAACATGGACTTTTCCATCCACATCAGTAATGTCACTCTTGCTGATATGGGTACTTATTACTGTGTAAAGTTCCAGAGAGGAATATTAGAGCCTGACATTGAGATTCAGTCTGGAGGAGGCACTGAGCTGTTAGTTCTTGGTAAGTACTACATTTTCCTTTTCGTCCTGATTCCTCTTACAGGTTGAAACAGTGTCCAGTATTCTGTGAACAGGTAAGAAACATGTGTAGAAGGAACTCTAAAATACAAAGGTTCACTTTCCCCGAAGTCTGGAACAATGAAGTTAAGAAGAGAGGACATGCTACATGCTTGTGATTATACCCTCTGGGAAATGGATATAAATTCATACATTTGACTGCCTGTCCCTCAAAACTTATATTTCTCAATCAATTTCAGATTAGGAGATGGGTTTTGTCAGTTGGATTATATTGTTGCATACGTGGGAATCCTCTGGGTATATGCCCAGGAGTGGTATGACAGGGTCCTCTGGAAGTGTCATGCCCAGTTTTCTGAGGAACCACCAGACTGATTTCCAGAGTGGTTGTAGGTCTTGCAATGCCACCAATACTGGAGGAGTTTTCCTCTTTCTCCTCATCCTCGCCAACACCTGCTGTCTCCTGAATTTTTTTTATTTTTATTTTCTATATTCTATGTTTACATTCCAAAGGCTTTCCCCTTTCCCAGTTCCCACCCACCATAGTTCCCATAGTTCCTCTCCCCCCCAACTATTCCCCAATCATTCCCCCTCCCCCTCGGTTTCTTTACTAAATTGGATGCAATCTTTACAGGCCCAGGGTCCTATCCTTTCTTCTTCTTGGGAATCATTTGACTTGCTATTTGTGTCTTGAGTATTTAGGGCTTCTGGGCTCATTAATATCCACTTATCAGTGATTGCATTTCATGTGCATTCTTTTGTGATTGGGTTAATTCACTCAGGATGATATTTTCCAGGTCTAACCATTTACCTACAAATTGCATGAATTCATTATTTTTAATTGCTGAGTAGTATTCCATTGTATAAATATACTACATTTTCTGTATCCATTCCTCCTTTGAGGGATATTTGGGCTCCTTCCAATTTCTGGCTATTATAAACAAGGCTGCTATAAACATAGTGGAGCATGTGTCTTTATTGCATGCAGGGGAATCCTCTGGGTATATGCCCAGGAGTGGTATGCCAGGGTCCTCTGGAAGTGACATGCCCAATTTTCTGAGGAACCGCCAAACTGATTTCCAGAGTGGTTTTACCATTTTGCAATCCCACCAACAGTGGAGGAGTGTTCCTCTTTCTCCACATCCTCACCAGCACTTGTTGTCTCTTGAGTTTTTAATCTTAGCCATTCTGACTGGTGTGAGGTGGAATCTCAGGGTTGTTTTGATTTGCATTTCCCTGATGACTAATGATGTTGAACATCTTTTAAGGTGTTTCTCGGCCATCCGAGAAAAATCTCGTAAAGAAATAGAGGATTAAATGGATCAAAAGTTAGAAGCCTTTACGAGGCAAATACAAAAATCACTTCAAGAAATTCAGGAGAAGATGGATCAAAAAGAAGAAGACAATAAGGAAGAAATACAAAAGTCACTTAAAGAACTACAGAAGAACGTGGGCCAACAAGTAGAAGCTATGAAAGAGGAAGCACAAAAATCTATTAAAGAAATACATGAAAACACAATCAAGCAAGCGAAAGATCTGAGCACATCCATCCAGATACTAAAAACAGAAGTAGAAACAACTAAGAAATCACAGAGGGAGACAACATTGGAGATAGAAAACCTTGGGAAGAAATCAGGGGCCATAGATGCAAGTATTAACAATAGAATACAAGAGATAGAAGACAGAATCTCAGAAGCCGAAGATACCATAGGAACCATTGATTCAACAGTCAAAGAAAATACTAAATGCAAAAAGGTGGTAACCCAAAACATCCAGGAAATCCAAGACAGTATGAGAAGACCAAACCTAAGGATTATAGGTATAGACGAGAGTGAAGATTTACAAGTTTAAGGGCCAGCTAATATCTTCTATAAAATTATGGAAGAAAACTTCCCCAACCTAAGGAGAGAGATGCCCATGAATATACAAGAAGCCTATAGAACCCCAAACAGACTGGAGCAGAACAGAAATACATCCCGTCACATAATAATCAAAACTCCAAATGTAATAAACAAAGAAAGAATACGAAAGGCAGCAAGAGAAAAAGGCCAAGTAACATATAAAGGAAGACCTATCAGAATAACACCAGACTTCTCACCTGAGACCATGAAAGCTAGAAGATCCTGGGCAGATATCATGCAAACTCTAAGAGAACACAAACTTCAGCCAAAACTACTTGACCCAGCAAAACTCTCAATCGCCATTGATGGAGACATCAAGGTATTCCATGACAAAACCAAATTTGCAAGATATCTTTCCAAAAATCCAGCCCTACAAAGGATAATAGGGGGAAAACACCAAGACAAGGATGGAAACTACACCCGAGAAGAAGCAAGATAGAAACCTCCTCTCATCAAACCCAAAAGAAGATAACCTCTCAAATATAAAAAATAAATAAGATAAATAAATATAATTTCAAAAATGTCTGGAGGTAATAATTACTATTCCTTAATATCTCTTAACGTCAATGGACTCAATTCCCCAATAAAAAGACATAGATTAACAGACTGGATACAGAAACAGGACCCTACATTTTGCTGCATATAGGAAACACATCTCGGTGTTAAAGACAAACACTGCCTTAGAGTAAAAGGCTGGAAGACAATTTTACAAGCAAATGGTCTCAGGAAACAAGCTGGAGTAGCCATTCTAATATCAGATAAAATTGACTTCCAACCTAAAATCATCAAAAGAGACTCAGAAGGTCACTTCTTGCTGGCCAAAGGGAAAATCCACCAAGAAGAGCTCTCAATACTGAACATCTATGCTCCAAATTCAAGGGCACCCTCATTCGTAAAAGAAACCTTACTAAAGCTTAAAGCACACATTACACCTAACACAATAATTGTGGGTGACTTCAACACTCCACTCACCTCAATGGACCGATCAGGAAAGCAGAAACTAAACAGGGACACAGTGAAACTAATTGAAACTCTGGACCAACTGGATTTAACAGATATATATAGAACATTTCATCCTAAAGCTAAAGAGTATACCTTTTTCTCAGCACTGCATGGTACCTTCTCCAAAATAGACCATATAATTGGTCACAAGACAGATGTCAACAAATACAAGAAGATCGAGCTAATCCCATGCCTCTTATCAGATCACCATGGAGTAAGAGTGGTCTTCAATAGCAACAAAAACAACAGAAAGCCCACATACACATGGAAACTGAACAATACTCTACTCAATGACACCTTGGTCAAGGAAGAAATAAAAAAAGAAATCAAAGACTTTTTAGAATTCAATGAAAATGAAGGTACAACCTACCCAAATCTATGGGACACAATGAAAGCAGTGCTAAGAGGAAAACTCATAGCTCTAAGTGCATCCGAAAAGAAACGGGAGAGAGCATACAATAGCAGCTTAACGGCCCTGGAAGAAAAACAAGTTAATTCACCCAGCGGGAGTAGAAGACAAGAAATCATCAAACTCAGGGCTGAAATCAATCTAATAGAAACAAAGAGAACCATACAAAGAATCAACAAGACCAGGAGCTGGTTCTTTGAGAAACTCAACAAGATAGATAAACCCTTAGCCAGACTAACCAAAGGACACAGAGACAGTATACAAATTAACAAAATTAGAAATGAAAAGGGAGACATAACAACAGAAACTGAGGAAATTCAAAAGATCATCAGATCCTACTACAAAGGTCTATACTCAAAACAACTGGACAATTTGGAGGAAATGGACAATTTCCTAGACAGATGTCGCCTGAATTTTTAACCTTCGCCATTCTGACTGGTTTGAGGTGAAATTACAGGGTTGTTTTGATTTGCATTTCCCTAATGACTAATGATTATGAACATTTCTCAAGGTGCTTCTCAAACATCTGAATTTCTTCAGGTGAAATTTCTGTTTAGCTATGTACCACATTTTTTAATACGGTTATTTGATTCTCTGGGGTCTAACTTCTTGAATTCGTTTTACATATTAAATATTAGCCCTCTGTCAGACATAGGGTTGTTGAAGATCTTTTCCCAATTTGTTGGTTTCTGTTTTGTCCTTTTGACTATGTCCTTTGCCTTACAGAAACTTTGTAATTTTATGAGGTCCCATTTGTCAGTTCTTGATCTTTGGGCATAAGCTATTGGTGTTCTCTTCAGGAAATTTACCCCTGTGCACATGTCCTCCAGGGTCTCCCCAGTTTCTTTTCTATTAGTTTCAGTGTGTCTGGTTTTATATGTAGGTCATTGATCCACTTGGAGTTGAGCTTCGTACAAGGAGATAAGAATGTATCAATTCTCATTCTTCTGTATGCTGACCTCCAGTTGAAACAGAACCATTTGTGGAAAAGGCTCCCTTATTTCCACTGGATGGTTGTAGCTCCTTCATCAAAGATCAAGTACTGGTGTCATGCCTTCTGAGTTTATATTGAATGAATTTGTTCACAATGTGAGATTTATACTCCTATTTTATTGAAACATAAAGTTTGATACAATATTTTTTCAATAATATGCCCACGCTCCAACTTATTTATTTTCTTCCCTGTTTTTGACCATTGTACCTGAACTTCTAAGAAATGTTATTATATCCGTTTCTTTATTTGTATTTTTTTCATGAATGCTCAAATTCTTCTATATACCTTAAAAACTGAATGTCCAAATTACCATACATCTTGACTTTCTAATACCATTATGTTCCTGCATATAGGTTCTCTCTGTTTTGTGTTCTTATTTTGTAATCAAGACACTTCCCTTTCTTTACTGCTTTTCCATACTTTCCCTTTGCTGGGTTTATATTATTTGGAGATTGCATGACTTAGGTCAAATAGTATAATATAGTAAATGCAGTTCAGTAAAGTACAGTCTTTCCTGTCTGTCAGCATCCAGCCAGTAAGAGGTCCAAATTGTCAAAGTTATGAGAGTCATAGTTCCTGAGAACATAGGCTGCAGTGATGGGAAGACACATGCCATAGGAGAGTACACTCAGGAGACCAATCCATGTTCAAGGACAGAAACTAAGCCACCTGGACCCTGGGGATATGTGGCCCAAGGGTCATTACTTTGACTAACTGAATTTTAACTTCTAAACAACAATGGATAAAATAATAACTGCCTGTTGTGTGAAGCCACAATCTTTAAAGGAAGCTGTTACAGGAAACTTAATATTAATGTGATTCAGGGTCCAGAGAGGAGGTTCATGGTTTAAGTAAATCCTGCTCTTCCAGAGGATATATATATATATATATATATATATATATATATATATATATATATATATATGTATATACACATATATACACATATATATACAAAATGATATATTATATTATATATATTATAATATATGTTATGTACAAATATATTTAAATATATTTTAAGTGGTAAATTTAAATAGTGCTGATTTCCTTCATGAAGGAAATTATTCAATTAGAAAATCTTATGCATGTCAAATATGTGATGGCCAGTTTAGGCTCCATATCCCTCTTATTTTTAATCTTGACATCTTTACTAGGGTCATACCTACTGATTCCTGGGCATTTACATTGTCAGGTTTCCACTTCATCCCAGAAATGACCCTCATTCCAGCCTTTCTTCCAATATACCCCTCCCTTCGTCTACCATCACATGATCCCTCCTATTCCCATACTCACACCCTGCCCCCAAGATTTCCTACATTTATTGTATTTACCCATCCCATGGGGATTCATGTGTCACCCCATTAACCCTCCTTTGTAATTAGCCTATCAAGTTCTTGGGAATGTAGCATGATTATGATTTATATTATAGTTAACATGTACTTATAGGTGTGTAATATGTCTTTCCACATCTGGGTTTCATCAATCAGATAAAAATATTTTAATTCCTTCCTTTCCAATTCTTCCATTCATTTTCTCTTTAAGGACCTATATAATTTTCATAAAGTTGGGTTTATGATCATTTTGTGCTTTAGCAATATTGGAATATTCTGGAATGTGTGTAGTAAGATAGCTGGATTCTGGTGATGCCATATTGCCAGTGCTGTTAATAATTATGTTCTTACACTGCAATTCTAAGATCTACATATAGGATAAATATCAGTCTATGGGGCTATATCTGAGTCTGTTGTTGTTGAATGGTCGTGTGCACCTTGCTCTTGTTCCAGCTTTCTTCTTCCAGGCTTGGTGGTCTGTATTTCTGGTATCCAGCTTGACCCTTCATCAAGCCGGGAGACTCAGTTAGAGATGAGGACAAGATTTCTGGAAGTTAGCATAGCATTTGGTCCACCTTTGTTCTTCTGTCTGGCATGGCCTGTCCTTCAGTCTACACTACCCATCTATGCATGTGTGGGGTATGGCAACAGGGAGCAGGAAGAAGATTAGGTGTCAGACGCATAGGTCATTTTACCCTGAAAGGAAGTCTTTGGTGGGTTGAGATGGCAGGTGGGGATCATAGCTTGTCTTCAATGTGTTATGTGAACATGGACCATCATTATCTTCCCTAGTAAGTGAATATGTATGGAAAAAAGGCAGTGAACAGCTAGAGGTGTCAGTGGCTTGGTTCATCACTTCCAAACTGAGAGAGTAGGAGAGTTAATATACTAGTTACTACTCTTACCACTTTTGGCTGTCATGGCCTTCACCTGAGTAATGAATATCTACATCTATAGCAGAAGTGTGGGGATATTGGGTGGTGTAGATGTGTAGGTGTATGTGGGTACTAAGAGCCAGCCTAACTTGGAATGATTTGAAGTGGGACATATCATTGGACATAGAGATAGCTTTGAAAACTGATGTTTTCTGGCCTCTCTCTAATATCATTGGGTTGTTGCTTATAACTTCTAAAAATCCTAAAACTGTTCTGTGTTATTCTGTATTTATAAACCACTGGCTTGGTTGATTAGTACTTGTTGTCTGGCAGGGGGGAATGAATGAAACATTCATTGCTATTGCTCTATACTCTGTCCAGGCAGCCAGAAGCCTCTCTAGTGAGTCCTGTGAAATCTTTGTGAGACAGAGAGGAAGAAAGAGAAATTTAATTAAAATTCTTTATATAGGCAAATGTGGATAGATAGATAGGTAGATAGATAGATAGATAGATAGATAGATAGATAGATGATATACAACCAACTCTGGCTGGGCCCAACTGTCTGTCCCAATCAGCTCCACAAGCATTCATGTATGCTTAGATGCATACTTATACCTACACAGGTATACATAGACAAAAATACATACACATTTGGATGGATCAATGGATGGATGGATGGATGGATGGATGGATGGATGGATGAGGCAGAGCTCCTCTAGGAAACCATCTAACAACATATGGAAGCAGAGGCCAAGTGGTGGTCAAGGTGTCAGAAATTTCTGTCATTTAGTTCTGAAAGGAGAGCATAGAAGGGTTCAGACTGCAGATGGGGATCTTACCTGTTCTGAATTGTGAGCCCTGCATGCAGTAGATCTGTGCTCAAATAGTGTAAGGTACATGGAATGAGGTAGGGGTAGTGTGTAGGGAAAGGTATTAGTGGCCTCCAAACCCAGGGAGTGGGAATTTCAGACTGGCCTTCAAATTGAATCCTGCCAAGTTCCAAGTATCTCAGTTATTCGATTTGCTCTTCTGTACTATATTCTTGTATTGAAATGCCCATGTTTGAGAAACTGTGCTCATGAACATGCTGAACTCTATTGTGTAACATGCTTTTTTGGATTTTTAAATCACAAACTTGAGGAGCTTATGGTTTTCCATCAGGATCAGCACTAACTATTGTTTTCTGCAGGAGCAACTATGAAAGACCTGAAGGTGATCCAGCCTGAGAAGAGAGTCTCTGTTGTTGCTGGAGAGTCAGCCACTCTGAAATGCACAGTGACATCCCTGCTTCCTGTGGGGCCCATCAGGTGGATCAGGGGTGTAGGACAGAGTAGACACTTGATATTTAGTTTCACAGGACAACACTTCCCCAGAGTAACAAATGTTTCAGATGTTACAAAGAGAAGCAACCTGGATTTTTCCATCCGCATCAGTAATGTCACTCTTAAAGATTCGGGTACCTATTACTGTGTGAAGTTCCAGAGAGGAACAACAGAGCCTGACATTGAGATTCAGTCTGGAGGTGGCACTGAGTTGTTAGTACTTGGTAAGTCCTACATTTTCCTTTTCATCCATGATTTCTCCTACAGGTTGAAATGGTGTACAATATGCTGTGAAAAACAAGTAAGAAATACATGTAGAAGGGACCCTCATATACATAGTTTCACTTTATTCCATATCTGTACCAAGAACTCTGGGAATAGAGGATATTCTAAGTGTTAAATGTTTCCCTTTCTGGGAAATGAGTGCAAATTTATACATTTTTCTGCCTGCCTGAAGAAACTTATACTTCTCAAAGTATCACAGATTAGTGGCTGCAGAAAGACCATGAAAGATGACTGCTGTATCCAGTGACAGGGTCAGACCCAACTTACTAACTCCATAATGCCCTTTCTTATTTATTTATTTATTTATTTATTTATTTATTTATTTATTTTCATGGTGTACTTTCATACCTGATTACATCTTCTCTTTCTGCCCAAACAACCTTGGGATTCGACATTGCCAGGTCCAACTCGAGATATTTAGAGACAGAAAGTAGCTTTCAAGAGGAACATTTTACCCAAGGTGTATGTCTCTTCCCTCCCAAATTGAAATGTGCATCACAGCAGAAAGATCCAGGGCAGGGTGTTTTTTTCTCATTTCCTGTTCATTCACAGTACACATAAAATTGCAGAGATGCCCACATTTCTTGTGGAATTCCATCCCTGGCTTAGATGGGGGCAATAAGCTAGGCCTTTGACTTGGGACGATCAGGGAGAATTTTGTATCAGAGACCTGTTCACACAGTCACTGAATGTTTGAGCTTGTTACCTGGAGTTGAATGTTGACTTGCTACCTGGAGGAAGAATCCATGTGGATCATATCCAATCAACAGCCAAGGCAGCCAGATGCTCACTTTGAATTTCCTGACAGAAGCATGAAGTCTTTTATCTAGGTCTTCATTTTGAGAATTTTAAAGCAGGAAGGACAGTCATGTTATCTATCCCTATCATGTTAGAGAAGTGAGTCCTGTATGCCAGTGCCCTGTCCATGATCACACAGCCAGTTAGTGTTGAGATATACAATGGAATCCACCTTTAATTCCTGGCCAACTTCTTGCTGTCCATGTGAGGAACATCTTCCCTACTTAGGTACCTGATGCACAAGAGATGTTGAATCAGAATTTCACGAAGCCAGACAGCATTTTCATTCATTACCACCTAAGTATTGCTGCCTGCAGCTACTGTGAACTGGGTTCCTGGAAACTGAAGCTGAGGGATGAATGGGGAAGGATGAAAAGAAGGGGAACCAAGATGTTAGTTTACCAATCAAGGCTGAAGTTTAATGGAGCTCAGACAATTTAACAGTTTTGGGGGAGCCCCTCCTCCCAGAGTCCTGCATGGCTTCTTTGGGTGTTGGTTCCACTGCTCAGGAAGCTGGGCGGGTCACCTGCTTAGTCCGCAGGAACTTAACCTTCAAGCTGAGCACTCCTCCCCAGGTGGGGCAGGATTGTGAATAGCACAGGAAGCCCTGCTCAAAGGCTGGGAGAGGAGTTCACCTTGACCAATGTCAAGTTCCTGCCATGTGGCCAGACACCCCAATATGGCTCTGTACATTTCCTCCCTTTTTATTTATTTGCAAAAGGGGAGGCAGAAAACAAGCGGATAAACATATCCGTCTAAAGACAGTGGGTGTTTACCAATGGAGGGAAAGAATTGACCATAATTCCTCTTAGATATTGTATGGTGTCTTTTTGCAGAGGAGTGAAAATAGGCTCCCTTATTATTTTAAGGACAGCTTCTCGACATTAACCCCTATGCAATTAGGTGTACTTTCTGGGGACTCAGAGGTATAATTTCACTTCCACATGTGGTGCTTTGCCTTGCACCTCTCACTGGTTCCCATGCTTGCTTATTAAGCAAACACACATAGCTCTGAGTTCTATATGGCTCCCTCTTTGGAGTTCCACTTGTATAAGTTTGAAGCCAGGGGTTCTGCAAGTGTCTGTTGAAGACTTGCAATTTTTCAAACTAGGTGAGCCATTGTCTGGGCACTCAGCAAGCCCACAGTCAGCATATCTTCAGCATGCCACACCAATTACTCTGGCAGCAAGCATGCTTCTGCAGCATTCTGTTGAAAAAACATAGACATGCCTTCTTCCCCAATATTAATCAGGATCATGGCATATGTCAATAAGTGAATTCCTTCAATTTACCTAGGCTTAGTATGCCTAGTTATAGGATGCCATATACACTTAGCAAATAGTTTTATGGCATCCAAACTTTAAAAACTTCTCTTTTTTTTATACATGCACATTTTAAATAATATGTATTGGGACACAATTTCCCGTCTCTTCGCTCTTCCAAGAGGATATTATTTTATTAATTTAAATTGGAACACCAAGCATATACCATAATGTCTGCAATAACTATACAATTATAGAAAATAAACATAGCATTTTTAGTTGCTTTTTCTGTTAGAGCAGTCAGGTTTAATAATGTTCAATCTCCCTTTTATACCAGTTTATGTACATGCAGGAATTTAGGTCAAAGGTTAGTACAATGTGGAACAATAACCACAAAATTGTTCAAGGGTGTGTAAGGATGACCAAAATACCTGAGTCTACTTTCTTTTCCAAGCCCAGGATTATATCTGAAGCTTGTTTCTCTCAGTCAACCCTCAGATAAAAATTCCTGACTTAACCTACTTCCCTATTTTGCCTCAACATCAAATTCCTGCTTGAAGCACTTGTCCTTGAGGATTATAAGGAATTCCAGTAATATGGGTGATAATAAACTGTCTGCAGAAAGTTTCAAATGCTTGACTGAAATAGCCAATTCCATTATGTGTTTTAATCTGATTTAGAACACCCAATATAGAAAAACAGCTTAGGCAATGATTATCTTTTTAGTTGCTTGTCCTGTTTTTAGGCAACTAGAAAGCCTGAAAAGGTATCAATAGTCACAGGTACATATTTTAATTTTCTAAATAAGAAAGCATGAGTAGTATCATTTATCTGTAATAATTAAGTCCTCTAGAATTAACACCATTATGTGGTATAGGTCAAATCTTTATAATTTGATGTGCACAAAAATACAAAATTATTTAAGCCATTATCCTTTTGATGATATAAAGAATATGCTTATATAGCCATTGTTTTCTATAAGTCGGTCTGATATATATATATATATATATATATATATATATATATATATAAAAGCTTGATTTATAACATCTTAAAAATAGCTGCTACAGCACCCAAGTCAATTATCTGTGCTGAAGCATGGGAAATCTCAAAAGAATAAACATGTGATCCAATTACATGAGCTCCAATCCAACAATAGTTGTAGTCTTTATAGGATGTATGTATAGAAATATAAAAGTAAATTGCAACGAATTATCTTTTGGATAACAATTATTAATTTTGCCTAAAAAGGCTTGCCATGTAAAAGATCAACCATCAATAATAATCTATTTGATTACTGCTTGAAGCAAGGAACAAATGTTTTATCAGACTCTTAAAACATTCCTTTTAAAATATTTTTATAAATTTATCTTACAACATTTTATTAACACACAAATATATTTATCAGAGTGTGTCAAAACTTTACTTTGAGATTTAAATAAAAAGTGATTCTACATCAGTGTTCTCTTGCCAAGGAATGGCAGTGAACACATATCATAAACAGCTGATTACAGTAGTACTCATTATCTGTAAAACTATACTTCTGCCAGTTAATTTATATTTACCTTGAAAACAGAGGTTTAAGGCCTCCTGTGGCAAACTTAGGATGAGGTTAATATAAGATAAAGTCAATTAATATATCCTACTAACCTTTGAAAATCATTTATTTAAAATTTTAAAAGCCCAATAGTTAAAAGACCTGTAACAAACATTCCATGAACATTATACTCTGAAAAATCTAAGATCCTAGCTTCCCGTATTGAGAAAAAAAAAACCCTTTTCACATAAGGTAAGTCTATCAGCCATTGCACGAGAAAAAATTTCTAATGAAATTGCTTTGTTTCTTTAAAGTTAGCCCATAGAAGCAAATGCCTTTATAATTATCACATGTATCAATTAATTGATAAATCAATTAATTATCAATGTAAAGCAAAAAAACAACCCTTTCAACCTATCATAATTTTGTATGGAGTAGGCAGGCCAAATTTTAATGACTTTATAAGTTCTACATAGCATTAGTAACCTTTCATAAGTTTAAACTGCACTTTGAACCACACCTGGATTAAGTCAAGAATGTTGCTTTGGCCAAAAACTCCCTAGGTGGGGTCTGCAAGATACAAACAGTTCCTCACAAACTTTCACTAAGGAAAGTCTAAGCTTTTTTTTTTTTTAATTTGCCAACACCCACCAGTTTCACAAGGAAAAAGCATGAGGTTCCTCAAATGTAAATATCTTCTAATCTTAGCCTATTGTCTAAGGCCAGAGGCAAACCCACCTGTCTTGCAAGGACATGAGGGTTGAATAGCAAACAAAAGGAACCTGTAATTTCAGGGTTTTTGGAAAGATGTTGCTCCTTGGTCTTTAGTAGTCAAAGGAATCTGTTTAATAACAAATTTCCACTAAGATCTCCTTTCTAATATTGGAGGGTTAAATTTTGCTTCTACCACTGTACCAATAGACTTGTGAAAAAGTGACAATAGTCCCATATTGGCCATAGCTGTTTCTACCCTTTATCACTCTTAAACTTATCTTAATTATTTTTATTGGATATATTCTATATTTACAATTCATTTCCCTTTTTCTGGATCCCCACCCCCAAAGGTCCAACATGCCCTTTTCCCTCCCCCTGCTCCCTCATCCACCCCCTCCCCCTCACTGTTCTTGTACTCCCCCACAATGATGTTTTGGTCCATTCTAGCACCAGTGTCCACTCCTTTCTTCTTGTGAGACATCACTTGATATGTGATTTATGTCTTTGGTGTTCCAAGCTTCTAGGCTAATATTCACTTATCAGTGACTGTATACCATGGGTATTCTTTTGAGACTGGGTCACCTCACTTAGTATGACGTTCTCCAGCTCCATCCATTTCTCTAAGAATTTCATGAATTCATTGTTTCTAATGGCTGAATAGTACTCCATTGTGTATATATACCACAGGTTTTGTATCCATTCCTCTGTTGAGGGACATCTGGGTTCTTTCCAGCTTCTGGCTATTACAAATAAGGCTGCTATGAACATAGTGGAGCATGTATCCTTATTGCATGCTGGGGAATCTTCTGGGTATATTCCCAGGAGTGGTATGGCTGGGTCCTCTGGAAGTATCACGTCAAGTTTTCTGAGGAACTGCCATACTGATTTGCAGAGTGGTTGTACCAGCTTGCATTCCCACCAGCAGTGGAGAAGTGTTCCTCTTTCTCCACATCCTCGCCAACACCTGATGTCTTCTGAGTTTTTAATCTTAGCCATTCTGAATGGTGTGAGGTGAAATCTCAGGGTTGTCTTGATTTGCATTTCCCTAATGACTAATGATGTTGAACATTTTTTAAGGTGTTTCTCAGCCATCCGAATTTCTTCAGGTGAAAAGTCTCTGTTTAGCTCTGTGCCCCATTTTTTGATAGGGTTATTTGGTTTTCTGGGGTCTAACCTCTTGAGTTCTTTGTATACATTGGAAATTAGCCCTCTGTTGGATGTGGGGTTGGTGAAGATTTTTTCCCAATTTGTTGGTTGCTGATTTATCCTTTTGACAGTGTCTTTTGCCTTACAGAAACTTTGTAATTTTATGAGGTCCCATTTGTCTATTCTTGCTCTTAGATCATAAGCAATTGGTGTTCTGTTCAGGAATTTTTCCCCTGAGCCAATGTCCTCAAGGGTCTTCCCCAGTTACTTTTCTATTAGTTTTAGTGTGTCTGGTTTTATGTGGAGGTCCTTGATCCACTTGGAGTTGAGCTTAGTGAAAGGAGATAAGAGTGGATCAATTCTCATTCTTCTGCATGTTGACTTCCAGTTGAGCCAGCACCATCTGTTGAAAAGGCTATCTTTTTTCCACTGGATGTTTTCAGCTCCTTTGTCAAAGATCAATTGGCCATAGATGTATGGGTTCAATTCTGGGTCTTCGATCCTATTCCATTGATCCACCTCCCTGTCACTGAACCAATACCCTGCAGTTTTTAATACTACTGCTCTGTAATATTGCTTGAGGTCCAGGATATTGATTCCCCCAAAAGTTCTTTTGCTGCTGCTGATAGTTTTAGCTATCCTGGGTTTTTTGTTATTCCAGATGAATTTGAGAATTGCTCTTTCTAACTCTATGAAGAACTGAGTTGGGATTTTGATGGGGATTGCATTGAATCTGTATATTGCTTTGGGCAAGATTGCCATTTTGACTATGTTAGTCCTGCCAACCCACGAGCATGGAAGATTTTTCCCATTTTCTGATGTCTTCTTCAATTTCCCTCTTCAGAGACCTGAAGTTTTTGTCATATAAATCTTTTACATGTTTGGTTAGCGTCACTCCAAGATACTTTATATCATTTGTGGCTATTGTGAAGGGTGTCATTTCCCTAATTTCTTTCTCGGCCTGCTTATCCTTCGCATATAGGAAGGCTACTGATTTGCTTGAGTTGATTTTATAGCCAGCCACTTTGCTGAACTTGTTTATCAGTTGTAGGAGTTCTCTGGTGGAGGTTTTTGGGTCACTTAAGTATACTATTATATCATCTGCGAATAGTGATAGTTTGACTTCTTCCTTTCCGATTTGTATCCCTTTGACTTCCCTCTGTTGTCGAATTGCTCTAGCTAGTACCTCAAGTACTATATTGAAGAGATATGGTGAGAGGGGGCAGCATTGTCTAGTCCCTGATTTTAGAGTGGGATTGCTTCAACTTTTTCTCCATTTACCTTGATGTTGGCTACTGGTCTGTTGTATATTGCTTTTACTATGTTTAAATATGGGGCTTGAATTCCTGCTCTTTCTAAGACCTTTAGCATGAAAGGATGCTGAATTTTGTCAAATGCTTTTTCAGCATTCAATGAGAGGACCAAGTGGTTTTTTTCTTTGAGTTTGTTTATGTAGTGGATTACATTGATTGATTTCCGTATATTGAACCATCCCTGCATCCCTGGGATGACGCCAACTTGATCATGGTGAATGATCGTTTTGATGTGTTCTTGGATTCGGCTGGCAAGTATTTTGTTTAGTATTTTTGCATCGATATTCATAAGAGAAATTGGCCTGTAGTTCTCTTTCTTAGTTGGATCTTTGTGTGGTTTTGGTATCAGGGTAATTGTGGCTTCATAGAATGAGTTGGGTAGTGTTCCTTCTGTTTCTATTTTGTGGAATAGTTTGAAGAGTATTGGTATCAGGACTTCTTTGAAGATCTGATAGAATTCTGCACTAAACCCGTCTGGTCCTGTGCTCTTGTTGGTTGGAAGACTGTCTATGACCCCTTCTATTTCTTTGGGGGTTATGGGTCTGTTTAGACGATCTATTTGATCCTGGTTTAATTTTGGTATTTGGTAACTGTCTAGGAAATTGTCCATTTCCTCCAGATTCTCCAGTTGTGTTGAGTATAGATTTTTGTAGTAGGATCTGATGATTTTTTGAATTTCCTCAGTTTCTGTTGTTATATCTTCCTTTTCATTTCTAATTTTGTTAATTTGAATACTGTTTCTGTGTCCTTTGGTAAGTCTGGTTAGGGGTTTATCTATCTTGTTGATTTTCTCAAAGAACCAGCTCCTGGTTATGTTGATTCTTTGTATGGTTCTCTTTTTTTCAACTTGATTGATTTCAGCCCTGAGTTTGATGATTTCCTGTCTTCTACTCCTCCTGGGTGAAATTGCTTCTTTTTGTTCCAGAGCTTTCAAGTGTGCCATTAAGTTTCTAGTATATGCACTCTCCTGTTTCTTTTTGGAGACACTCAGGGCTATGAGTTTTCCTCTAAGCACTGCTTTCATTGTGTCCCATAGATTTGGGTATGTTGTGCCTTCATTTTCATTAAATTCCAAGAATTCTTTGATTTCTTTCTTTATTTCTTCCTGGACTAAGGTATCATTGAGTAGAATATTGTTCAGCCTCCACGTGGATGAGGATTTTCTGTTGTTTTTGTTGCTATTGAAGAACACTCTTACTCCATGGTGATCTGATAAGAGGCATGGGATTAGTTCGATCTTTTTATATTTGTTGAGATCTGTCTTGTGTCCAATTATATGGTCGATTTTGGAGAAGGTACCATGAGGAGCTGAGAAAAAGGTATAGTCTTTTGCTTTAGGGTGAAATGTTCTATATATATCTGTTAAATCCAAGTGGTCCAAAGTTTCAATGAGTTTCTCCGTGTCCCTGTTTAGTTTCTGTTTTCCTGGTCGGTCCACTGTGGATAGTGGAGTATTGAGGTCCCCCACAATCATTGTGTTAGGTGCAATATGTGCTTTGAGCTTTAGTACAGTTTCTTTTACGAATGAGGGTGCCCTTAAATTTGGAGCATAGATGTGTAGAATTGTGAGTTCTTCTTGGTGGATTCTTCCTTTGACTAGCAAGAAGTGACCTTCTGTGTCTCTTTTGATGGCTTTGGGTTGAAAGTCAATTTTATCTGATATTAAAATGGCTATTCCAGCTTGCTTTCTGTGTCCATTTGCTTGCAAAATTGTCTTCCATCCTTTTACTCTTAGGTAGTGTTTGTCTTTGACTCTGAGGTGTGTTTCCTATAAGCAGCAAAATGGAGGGTCCTGTTTCCATATCCAGTCTGTTAGTCTACGTCTTTTTATTGAGGAGTTGAGTCCATTGATGTTAAGAGATATTAAGGAATAGAGATTATTACTTCCTGACATTTTTGATGTTATTTTTGTTTTTGAGTAGTTATCTTCCTTTGAGTTTGATGGAAGAAGGTTACTGTCTTGCTTTTTCTTGGGTGCAGTTCCCTTCCTTGTATTGGAGTTTTCCTCCTATTATCCTTTGTAGAGCTGGGTTAGTGGAAAGATATTGTGTAAATTTGGTCCTTTCATGGAATATTTTGATTTTTCTATCTATGTTGATTGAGAGTTTTGCTGGGTATAGTAGTCTTGGCTGACATTTGTGTTCTCTTAGGGTCTGCATGAGGTCTGCCCAGGATCTTCTACCTTTCATTGTTTCTGGAGAGAAGTCTGGTGTTATTCTGATAGGTCTTCCTTTATATGTTACTTGGCCTTTTTCTCTTACTGCCTTTAATATTCTTTCTTTGTTTAGTACATTTGGGGTTTTGGTTATTATGTGTCGGGAGGTGTTTCTGTTCTGGTCCAGTCTGTTTGGAGTTCTGTAGGCTTCTTGTATATTCATGGGCATCTCTCTCTTTAAGTTAGGGAAGTTTTCTTCCATAATTTTGTTAAAGATATTTGCTGGCCCTTTAAGTTGTAGATCTTCACTCTCATCTATCCCTATAATCCTTAGGTTTGGTCTTCTCATTGTGTCCTGGATTTCCTGGATGTTTTGGGTTACAAGCCTTTTGGATTTTGCGTTTTCTTTGACTGTGGAGTCAATGCTTACTATGTTATCTTCAGCATCTGAGATTCTTATTTCTATCTCTTACATTCTGTTGTTGTTGATGTTTGCATCTACGACCCCTGATTTCTTCCCAAGGTTTTCTGTCTCCAACGTTGCTTCCTTTTGTGATTTCTTAGTTGGTTCTACCTCTGTGTTCAGATCTTGGATGGTTTTGCTCAGTTCCTTCATTTGTTTGTTTGTGTTTTCATGTAATTCTTTAATATATTTTTGTGCTCCCTCTCATGACTTCTGCCTGTTGTTTCAAGTTCTCCTGCATTTCTTTAACTGATTTTCTCATTACTTCTTTATTGGTTTCTGTCTGATGGCCCATATTCTCCTGGTGTTCTTTAAGTGTTTTTTTTTGTGTGTGTGTGTGTTTGGATTGTAAGAGCTTCTACCCTATCGATAACATTCCTACGTTTGCCTTTTGCCATCTCTTTATCTCTGAAGTTAGTTGGTCTTATTGTAGATGGCAGCCCCACTGAAAGCACAGCGCTCTTGTTCCGAGGAGACAGTGACCTTGGCTGAGCTGTTGGTACCTGGATCTGTAGATCTCTTCTGACTCTGGGTGCTGGCCAGAGCCTGGCGCCATTGTCTGTGCTGGACTATGCTAGCTCTCAGTCCAAGCCCCTGACTCCAGCTGCTAGAATTCCGAGCTGTGTCCCCAGGCAAGATGGCCCCTTGCTGCCAGCCCGCCTGGAGAGCCGGCAGAGGTGGTCTGCACCGGCAGCTGAGATGTCTGTGCCCAGATCTCCTGCAGAGCTAAGCTAAGCTATATCTCTGTCCACGCACCTGATTCCAGCCGCTCGCTGTGCCTGCCGTTCGTGCGTGGTGTCCCGAGGCAAGATGGCGCCTGTCCTCAGGAGACAGTGACCTTGGCTGAACTGTTGGTACCCGGATCTGCCAATCTTTTCTGGTGGCGTTGTCTGTGCTGGACTATGCTAGCTCTAAGTCCAAGCCCCTGACTCCAGCTGCTAGAATTCCACGTTGTGTCCCGAGGCAAGATGGCCCCTCACTGCCAGCCCACTCAGAGAGCCAGCCACAGTGGTCTGCACCTGCAGCTGAGCTGTCTGTGCCCAGATCTTCTGCAGAGCTAAGCTAAGCTATATCTCTGTCCACGCATCTGATTCCAGCCGCTTGCTGTGCCCGCTGTTCGCACGCAGTGTCATCTTAATTATTTTTATAATTATTTTATAATTATAAAGAATCGTGTGTCTTTAACCAGGCTGCAAATTGCAGCCAATGGCACACTGGCAATTTTTATTGTAACTTAATTTTCTCTAGCAATATTAGAGCTTAACTTACAACTTGAAGCAAAACCCAATTTTAAACAATCCACTTTCCTTAAAATCAATGGCAAATGCATTACTTTTATACTGCAAGGTTACTTTGCCAGTTCTTATGTTTAAGTGTATGACAGTATAACAAATTGAAGAGACATTATTTGAAATCTTATTCCTTGTAAGTCTAATTTCTAGGTTAACATTTACACAAAACACCATGCCAATTTATAAGCATTACAGAGACCTGCATTCTCTGAGTCTCAAACATGCCATGTGCTCAAGATGGCCATAACCTCGAGTCATTAACTCCAAACTTGCCTCTTATTGCCAACTCTATACCATTTAAATCATGCACAATAATTCATAAGCCAATATTCTGTAGTCAAAACATGTAGAACATATTTATATTTTTAAGACAATCTACAAAAAAGTAAACAAAGCATGCGCCACACTAAACCATGTGTCACTGGCCAAACCAACCTTCTCTTAACAACATTATACCTTTTAATTTATGTCCGATGACTTATAAGCCAATTTTCTATAGTCAAGACATGTAAAATATATTAATACCTTTAAGACCAATTATAACCAAGAATAAAACAATTATATAAATCTTATAAACTTAAACCAAACAATTTTCCTTTTTTGAGCTGCAATTTCAAGAGAACAAAAAGCACTCTGAACAAAAAAACCACAATTGTAGAGATTTTTCTTTAAGAGACACAACCATTAATTCACTTGTCCTACACTTAATGCTGCTGGCCTTTTTTAAAAGCAACTTTCTCTCAACTTTGACTTCTAGCTGAGTATGGGATACCTTAAATCAACCTCTGCTGTGAATACCCTAAATCAACCTCTGCTGTGATCTGCGGGTAGATTAAGAGACTGCGAGCAGATGAAATTTCTACCAATTTTTCTTTTAACATGAAACAATTACAGTCATTCACACAACGCCATGAATAGGACATTTCACACACACATAGTACATGAACATGTAGACATGGTGCGCACCCGAGGACAAACAGAAAGGAAATCATGCTTGTTATGGAATTATATCCATTTTCCTACTCTCTTTCTCTCTCTCTCTCTCATTTTTCAACCTCTCTTAAAGCAACTCTTGGAGGCTGCGGACATACGCCTGTTTTACAACCCTTTTCTTTTTTTGCCTAAATTCAACTCGTAACAGCTGTGGACAAATGTCTGTAAATTTCTTGTCCCATATTCCACTGTCTGCCCCTTAAGCGAGATCAATGATGGGTAGACACTGCCTCACTTAGTCCATATCTTCCAGCACCTATTTTGCTCACCAAGCAGGACCATCTTTTTCCTTTTCTGTGAAGCTTCGCCAATACAGGGTCACCTCAGGAAATCTTCTCAAGTCCAGCCCTGTTTTTGGACACCATTCTGTTGCTGTCTGCAGCTACTGTGAACTGGGTTCCTGGAAACTGAAGCTGAGGGATGAATGGGGAAGGATGAAAAGAAGGGGAGCCAAGATGATAGTTTACTGATCAAGGCTGAAGTTTAATGGAGCTCAGACAATTTAACAGTTTTGGGGGAGCTCCTCCTCCAAGATTCCTCATGGCTTCTTTGGGTGTTGGTTCCACTGCTCAGGAAGCTGGGTGAGTCACCTGCTTAATTCAAGACTTCTTACGTCTGAAGGAACTTCACCTTCAAGCTGAGCACTCCTCCCCAGGTGGTGCAGGATTGTGAATAGCACAGGAATCCCTGCTCAAAGGCTGGAAGAGGAGTTCACCTTGACCAATGTCAAGTTCCTGCCATGTGGCCAGACACCCCAATATGGCTCTGTACACCTAAGAGTCAAAATTATCTTCAAACTCAGATTCTAATATGCAATAATTATCAGAAAGCTACCCACAGGTCAACAATACTCTCACCACATATGGTTGGTAAGACTGTTCCCTATATGAGAAACCATAGTGCAGCAGCTAGACATAATTTTTCAGATTGCAGGCCATGAATATTTCATTTGGTTTTATTTTGGCCACTAAAACAGTAGTTAGTCATTAGTAGTTAGCTGCTACATGGGTTCAGAGTAGACCTACTCATATATTCAATACCCTGACCATAAAAAACATGTCCTCTCTATAGGAATGCTGTGGTATTTAAGAATGAATTTGTTTATAAGGATGTCACCATTTCCCCCTCTTGGGTGTAGTATAGCAAAGTGTCTCATAACCCTTCAATGAAAGAGACAAGGAGAATGGGTTTAATCTGAATTCACACATATCATAAACAAGGACAATGAAGTTCTATGAAATGCAAAATACAGGAAACCCCAACCAGCAAGTGATTAAGGTAAGATGCAGTTCATAGCTTCTAATGATACTAGCTTCACCTGCTATATCATATAAGGATGCTCTTAATGATGATGGTGTTGAACAGAGGGAAAACAAATAGCAATTGCTATATGCCATATCTCTGTTATGTCATTTTCTCACTAAGCATATTCTATAAAAGTGAGGTCACTTCTTCCCTTTGGAGAAGACCCTGAAGTACATAGATGGACCTGACGTGAACAGATAGCAAAGAGGCAAGAGTTGCCTGCAACCACTGCCTCATAGAATAAAGCAGCACAGATGACTTTCTTCCTGCCTAACTTGTTCTCTGAGCAGCTAACATGGAACAAAGCTGCCAGTTGTTTCCATGACTGAAAGTGTGAAGTAGAAATAAATCAGGATATTCAGGAATCTTGGGCCCCTGGAACAACAGCCACTTTCTGCCCTGAACTATTTGGAGCAGGAATCTAGAAAAGTATTCCTCAAATTAGATTCTTGGAGTAGAAATAGAGCAATGTCAGTAAGGTGGCATTAGTTTGAGAATAGCAGCTTTCTTTTGAGAAATTAATGTGAAGTCACAGAAAATGACCTCTGGTTTTATGGGGAGGTCCTTGATCCACTTGGAGTTGAGCTTAATACAAGGAGATAAGAGTGGATCAATTTGCATTCTTCTGTATGCTGACCTTCAATTGAACCAGCACCATTTGTTGAAAAGGCTATCTCTATTCCACTGGATGTTTTCAGTTCCTTTGTCGAAGATCAAGTGACCATAGATGTGTGGGTTCATTTCTGGGTCTTCAAACCTATTCCATTGATCCACCTGCCTGTCATTGTACCAATACCATGCAGTTTTTAATACCATTGCTCTGTAGTATTGCTTGAGGTCTGGGATACTGATTTCCCCCAGAAGTTCTTTTACTGCTGAGAATAGTTTTAGCTATCCCGGGTTTTTTGTTATTCCAGATGAATTTGAGAGTTGTTCTTTATAACTCTATGAAGAACTGAGTTGGGATTTTGATCGGGATTGCACTGAATCTGTATATTGCTTTAGGCATGTATTAGTCTGTGTTCTCTAGAGTCACAGATCGTATGGGCAGTCTCTATGTAGTTAGGGAATTTGTCGATGACTTACAGTCTGTAGTCCAACTCCCCAACAGTAGTCAGCAGCAGCTGTCGATGGAAGTCCAAGGATCTTGCAGTTGCTCAGTCCCACGAAGCAAGCCGGCAAGGGAGAAACAGTCTTCCTTCTTTCAATGTCCTTATATATGTCTCCAGTAGAAGGTGTAGCCCAGATTAAAGGTGTATGTATCCATGCCTTTAATCCCAGGTGATCTTGAACTAGAATCCATAGCCATAATCTGGGATTAACGGGTATGTCTCCACACCTTTAATCCCAGATAACCTTGAAGTGGAATCCATGCTTCAAGATCTCCATGCTAAGTCCAGGTCAGAAACTGAGCCTCCAGATTAGGATCATAGGTGAGCCTTCCAATTCTAGATTGTAGTTCATTCCACATATAGTCAGGTTGACAACCAGAAATAGCCACTACAATCCACCCCTTGTCAACTTGACACAGATAATAACTCATGTCCACATGAAGCAATAACAAGGTCATGAATACACCTAACATGATATAACTATTCCTCGTACAATCGCAAATGCATTTGTAAATTTACAATGGTGCAATGTCCCTTGGGAACATTCTTTTAGTGTCTCAATACCAAACGATGTTAAAGGAATTGGAAGACAAATGTATCCTTAACAAAATAAGATAGAAGCATTCATATTACTTATAATCCTCATTTCTGCAACTGGTTACATGGCCTTAGCTCGTATTTATAACTACCATCCTCTGCTACCCATTCTGTATTTCCTTTACCTTCAGCAAGCACCTCAGCAGGTCTTGGCTCTTTTCCTGGAGGATTGACCCATACCTTCATTCCTGATGGGTCATCCTTCCTCATCCTGCTTGGATTAGGCTGTTTTAGTTTCCCATTGACTTTAATCACAGGACATGGTAGTACTAAGAGACGCCCTAGGGGATCTCCTGCTCTCCAGACATAATCCTGCTTACCTCCATTGTGGAGAGGCAATCCAATTTCCCCACTGTAATCTGGATCTATCACCCTTCCTAACACAGTTATTCGTTTCTTAGCCTGATGGTTTAAGGGCATTAGAAGCCCAAAATGGCCAGGGGGAAATCTGAGCTTCCAGTTCAATGGAATGTTTGTTGTGGCTCCAGGTAGGAGCACTCCCCCCTCTGGAACCAAAACTTCTAGGCCAGCAGAACCTAAAGTTGTGGGGACAGGAAGCAAAAATTTTCCTAGCGGGTCACTAGGAGTGATAGTGAGTGGAACTATTCCCTTTTCCACCCCTTGATTCCTGGACCCATGAATCCTGGCTATGGGAGAAACTATACCATATATTGAACGCTGATTCAAAGCATATACTGCCTTCTGAAGAACTCTGCCCCAGCCCTCCATGCTGTTGCCACCTAATTGGTGCTGTAACTGTGTCTTCAAAAGGCCATTCCATCTTTCTATCAGACCAGCTGCTTCAGGATAATGGGGAACATGGTAAGACCAGTAAATTCCATAATCATGGGCCCACTGTCGCACTTCTCTGGCTGTGAAATGAGTTCCTTGGTCAGAAGCAATACTGTGTGGAATACCATGACAATAGATAAAGCATTCTGTGAGTTCACGGATGGTGGTTTTGGCAGAAGCATTACGTGCAGGAAAGGCAAATCCATAACCAGAATAAGTATCTACTCCAGTAAGAACAAAACGTTGTCCTTTCCATGGGGGAAGTGGTCCAATGTAGTCAACCTTCCACCAGATTGCTGGCTGGTCACCTCGAGGAATGGTGCCATATCTGGGGCTCAGTGTTGGTTTCTGCTGTTGGCAGATCTGGCATTCAGTAGCAGCTGTAGCCAGGTCAGCCTTGGTGAGTGGAAGTCCATGTTGCTGAGCCCAAGCATAACCTCCGTCTCAGCCACCATGGCTACTTTGTTCATGTGCCCACTGGGCAATAACTGGTGTGGCTGGGGAAAGAGGCTGACTGTCCACAGAATGCGTCATCTTATCCACTTGATTGTTGAACTCCTCCTCAGCTGAAGTCACCCCACTCCTGGTACCACTTCTGTATTAGTCTGGGTTCTCTAGAGTCACAGATCGTATGGGCAGTCTCTATGTAGTTAGGGAATTTGTCGATGACTTACAGTCTGTAGTCCAACTCCCCAACAGTAGTCAGCAGCAGCTGTGGATGGAAGTCCAAGCAACTTGCAGTTGCTCAGTCCCACGAAGCAAGCTGGCAAGGGAGAAACAGTCTTCCTTCTTTCAATGTCCTTATATATGTCTCCAGTAGAAGGTGTAGCCCAGATTAAAGGTGTATGTATCCATACCTTTAATCCCAGGTGATCTTGAACTAGAATCCATAGCCATAATCTGGGATTAACGGGTATGTCTCCACACCTTTAATCCCAGATGACCTTGAAGTGGAATCCATGCTTCAAGATCTCCATGCTAAGTCCAGGTCAGAAACTGAGCCTCCAGATTAGGATCATAGGTGAGCCTTCCAATTCTAGATTGTAGTTCATTCCACATATAGTCAAGTTGACAACCAGGAATGGCCACTACAAGGCATGATGGTCTAATATCCAATATATACAAAGAACTCAAGAAGTTAGATCCCAGAAAACCAAATAGCCCTATTAAAAATGGGGTACAGAGCTACACAAAGAATTTTCATCTGAAGAACTTCGGATGGCTGAGAAGCACTTTATGAAATATTCAACATCATTACTCATTAGGGAAATGGTAATGAAAACAACCCTGAGATTTCACCTCACACCAGTCAGAATGGCTAAGTCTAAAAACTCAGGAGACATCAGGTGTTGGCGAGGATGTGGAGAAAGAGGAATACTCCTATACTGCTGGTGGGATTGAAAGCTGGTACAACCACACTGGAAATCAGTCTGGTGGTTCCTCAGAAAACTGGGCATAGCACTTCCAGAGGATCCTGCTATACCACTCCTGGGCATATACCAAGAGGATTCCCCAGCATGCAATAAGGACACATGCTCCACTATGTTCATAGCAGCCTTATTTATAATATCCAGAAGCTGGAAAGAACCCAGATGTCCCTCAAAGGAGGAATGGATACAGAAAATATGGTATATTTGCACAATGGAATACTACTCAGCAATAAAAACAATTAATTCATTAAATTCTTAGGCAATTGGTTGGAACTGGAAAATATCATACTAAGTAAGTTAACTCATTCACAAAAGAACACACATGCAATGCAGTCACTGATAAGAGGATATTAGCCAAGAAGCTCAGAATACCCAAAACATAACCCACATATCAAATCCTTCCCAAAAAGAAGGAAAGAGAGGGCCCGAGTCCTGAAAAGGCTTGATGCAGCATTGATTGTAGGGGATTGCCAGGAAAGAGGAGTGGGAGGGGGGTGATTGGGGAACTGGCAGAGGGAAGAGAACTTATGGGGAGGGGAGAGCCCAGAAAGGGAAAGTCATTTGGAATGTAAACAAAGAAAAAAAGAAACAAAAAGAATAGGAAATGACCTCAGATACAGTTAGGAATAAAATACAGGTTTTTGTTTGTATGTTTCAGCCTCGTATTTTTATTTGTAATGTGGCAATTAACACAAATCCTGCAGAGGGAAAGGCTTGGCCTCTGTATAGCACTTAACAAAACAGCATGTAAAAATACAGGTTGCATATCATGGTTGTTGAACCTTGGACAACTCATTGAACCTGACCCATAGTTTTCCTTCTGTTGAATGAGGATACCTGTGCCCATTTTGAGTCAGATATGACTACCTATGGAAACAGTGAATGTCTGGCATTAGGAGGCCATGGGGTGAGAAATCTTACTCTCTGTACAATGCTCAGTTTCTCCTATTGTGATGAATACAGCCATGGTCAATGGTAGGTGTTTGTTGAGAAAAGAGAAAACATGCACATATTCTTGGCTGGTAGTTTCAGAGTCTTTAGGTGCATCACAATTGCAGTGATCCTCATAAAAGAAGACAGAATCTAAATGCATGGATAGTGTCCCAGCACTGCTAGCCTTCAACATGTATCCAGGATAAGATCTTCAACACAAGGTACTCTATTCCTGTTAGTACAGAAAATAGACTTGTTTTAATGAAGGAGTGAAGTCATATAACATACTTAGAGAAAATGCTGACTGTTAGGAAATGTTTCATCACTGTAAGTGGGCTACTATTGCATCATGTGGTCTTGGGCATTGCATTTTCTCTATCTAGGATTTTGGTTCATTGACATGAATTTAGGGTATGGTTTGCAACACTTCATCTAGCGACTTTTAGAATTTCTGGGAAAACTTAGAGAAATCCTAGGTCCATATTCTTTTAGTTGTTTTGATATTTGTCTTCATATTTGAAATATCATATACATGATTGGAGACAACAGGAGATATTTGGGATTATTCCATTGAAAGTGCTGTGAGCACACCAACTTAAGACATGAAAACCCCTCATGCTTCAGAACAGTAAGGACAATCCTGCTGCATACAACCCCCTAAAGCCCATGTAATGTGCAAGGGACATCTTTTCGTGAGTAGGTCCAAGTTTCCCAAAGTTCAAACAATAGAGATTCTTCTTTAACTCTAATCTCAGGGTTTTTCCTATATTACATGTGTTTGTTTTCCCATCCTACATCTGATAGAGGGCTAATATCAAATATCTACAAAGGACTCAAGAAGTTAGACACCAGCGAACCAAATAACCCTATTAAAAATGGGGTACTGAGCCAGACAAACAATTCTCAACTGGGGAATACTGGATGGCTGAGAAATACTCAAAGAAATATTCAACATCCTTAATCATCAGGGAAATGCAAATCAAAACAAACCTGAGATTACATCTCACACCAGTCAGAATGGCCAAGATCAAAAACTCAGGGGACAGAAAATGCTAGATAGGATGTAGAGAAAGAGGAACACTCCTCCACTGCTGGTGGGATTGCACATTGGTAAGACCACTCTGGAAATCAGTTTGCCCCAATTCCTTAGAAAATTGGACATAGTACTACCTGAGGACCCAGCTATAACACTACTGGGCATATAACCAGAAGATGCTCCAACATGTAATAAGAATACATGCTCCAGCATGTTCATAGCAGCCTTATTTATAATAACCAGAAGCTGGAAAGAACCCAGATGTCCCTCAATGAAGGAATGGATACAGAAAATGTGGTACATTTACACAATAGAGTACTACTCAGCTATTAAAAACAATGAATTCATGAAATTCTGAGGCAATTGGATAGAACTAGGAACTATCATCCTGAGTAAGGTAACCCAATAACCAAAGAACACACACAGTATGCAATTGCTGATAAGTCGATATTAGCCCCAAATCTCGGAATACCCGATACAACTCACAGACCACATGAAGCTCAAGAAGAAGAAAGACCAAAGTGTGGATACTTTGATCCTTATTGGAAAGTGGATCAAAATACTCATGGCTCACAGCCAATGAATAGAATGGGCATAGGGTCCCCAATGGAGCAGCTAGAGAAAGGACCCAAGGAATTGAAGAGGTTTGTAGCCCTGTAGGAGGAACAATAATATCTACCAACCAGTACCCTCAGAGCTCCCAGGGACTAAACCACCAACCAAAGAGTACACATGGAGGGACCCATGGCTCCAGCTACATATGTAGCAAAAGATGACATCAGTGAGAGGAGAGGCCATTGGTCCTATGAATGCTTGGTTCCCCAGAATTGAGGAATACAAGTTAGGAAACTGGAGGGGGTAACAGGGGGAGGGGAAATGTTATATGGGGTTTTAAGAGGGGTAACTTGGAAACCGGATACCATTTGAAATGTAACTAAGTAAGTATCTAATAAAAAAGAAAAAGAAAAAGAAAAAGAAAAAGAAAGAGGTAAGGGTATAGAAGATTCTGTTCCTTATGTGGAATTTTCATGGTAGTGCCTGGAACAAAGCAGAAAAACACATTATTGTTTCTAAGTGGCTTTTCCTGCACACTAATGGTGAAAAAAGTATAGGCATGTGATCCTAAACTAGTAGCAAGGGCAGTGATTAAAAAGGATTTTTATATACATAACTAGCCATGTACTATGCCTGACACTATTATTGACGCTATGGTGTGCTTACAGACAAGAACCCAGCATGGCTGGTTCCTTCATTTTATTCTTCCTAGGCTGAGGGTTTTTCCATTATTATTATTATTATTATTATTATTATTATTATTATCGTTATTAATATAATTAATTCTTAAATCTGTTTTTACAGTCCAGTGGTTATAACCCTCCTGGTCCACTGTCTGACAGTTCCTCATCCCATTCCTCCTCCCTTGTCTCCAACAGAATGACCCAACCCTCACCCCACCAGACCTCCCCATTCTTGGGGCCTCAAGTTAAGTGCCTCTTCTTTCTCTGAAGCCAGACCAGGTTGTCCTCTGCTGTATATGTGTTGGGGACGCATATCAGTCAATGTATTCTGCCTGGTTGGTGGCTCAATGTCTAAGAGACCTCAGAGTTAGTTGAGACTGCTGGCCTTCCTATGGGGTTGCCTTTCCCCTCAACTTCTTTTAGCCTTTCCCTAATTGAACAACAGCGGTCCCCAGTTTCGGACCATTGGTTGGGTGTAAGTATCTGCATCTGATTCTTTCAACTACTTGTTGGGCCTCTCAGAGAGCAACCATGTGAGGTTCCTATCTGTAATCACACCATAGCATCAGTAGTAGGGTCAGGCCTTGGAGTCTCCCTTGAACTGGATCATAATTTGGGTCTATTGCTGGACCTCCTTTCCCTCAGTCTCTTCTTGCTGGGGACAGAGCAGTAGGCTGGGATGGAGACATCTCAAAAGCACAGAGCAGCTACTTGTAGAAAAGGATGGTGGTGTCTGGGACCCTGAGAAGCAGGAGACACATCACGAAAGGGACCTGCCCTCTGAAATAAGGGACTGCCTGCAGTAGGCCTGGATAGAGACATTTCAGTACCCTACAGCAGCCCTTTGTAAGAACAGTGGTTCCCATTTCTCCTATCCTTAGCCCTGGACAATGGCTGTATAGATTTCATTTGTGCATGACTGCTTTTCAGTTGGCCTTGCTGTGCATAAATATTCTATTATATCTGACTCTCTTAATTCTTTCTCCTGCTCTGGCAAATTCTGTGAAACTAGATGTTCCCTGATGTAATGATTCTTAAACAAATTAAAATTGAGACATAGGGCATAGCACAGCACAGTCCTAATATCTCAGGTGCATGCTATGTGTTCTCATCTTAGAAACAATGTAATAACTGCACAATGGTAGTTCCAGATTAATGCTTATTAGAAAACTAATTAGAGCCAACATTGGGACCCCACAGAAAGAAAAACTATTAAAGTTATGAAATGAGTTTTGCACAATATTTGAGAGTGGTTCCTAGATAAGCAAGTTTGGAATATGTAAAATCTTATATTTGTAAAACTAACTCAAAACACTGGGACTCTTAGGAGAGTCATTGTGTTTAATGTGCAGAAGTGTAAAGCTAGGTGAACTACTGAGAAAAGGGTTAACTTGATTCTTTCTGGCCACTGCCTGGCAGCTTTGCCCATGTCACTTATCATTAGAGCCTCACAAGAAAATGCAAGTAGCTGGCCTCAGAGCTCTGATATCTGAAGTATAATTGTTAAAGTTGAAGTTTAATGATAAGTTTGCAATTATTATTTTGGCTAAAGGCCTAAGAAAAGAGACGCTTGAAGCTTTGAGGAACAATTGTAATTCTTGATTCTTTGTGGGACATGTTTATTCTTTTTAATTTGATTTGGCAACAATTATACTATGTGTCTTTTATCTGCATTTGAAGTACCAATAAAAGACTGGGGCAAGAGGAAGGCAAGAGAGCATGTACAGAGCATGTAGAGGGCATGTAGAGAACATGTAGAGAGCATGTAGGAGCAAATAGTGAGTATGTGAAGAGCAAGTGAGAGTGCAAAAGTGGAGATCATGAGAACAGCATGTGAAGGGTGAGTGGAGAATGTGAGGTGTGTGTGAAGAGTGTGTGTATAAGTGAAAGGAGAGTGCAAGTATGTGTGTGAGATGTGTGTGAAGTGTGTGTGTGTGTGTGTGTGTGTGTGTGTGTGTGTGTGTGTGAAAGTGGAACACACAGAGGTGTGTATGAGCATGAGAGTGTAAGAAAAGTAAAGCACACAGGAGAAAGCACAGTGCACAGAAGAATGCAGAGTGTGTGCAGCCTCAAGATGCGAGTGAATGAGCGAGAAAGAGAGCAGAGAATGAGAGGGAAGAGAAACTTTTATTGACATAAAAACATTCCTAAATTAATTGAAAGAGGTTTGATAAACATTTTCTGAGAAATTGAAGATTTACCTGGAAAATTTGAAGAAATATATAGAAAAAGATGTTAAAATTGAAGATTATCATGGAAAATTATACAGATAAAATGGCAGGCAAAAAACATTTCTAAATTAATTGAAAGGGGAATTATAAACTTTTTCTGATAAATTGAAGATTTACATGGAAAATATTTCTGATAAAATAGAAAAATATATAGAAAACACATAAAATTGATAATTGTCATGGAAAATTAAACAGATGATAGGCATAAAAATAGTTCTAAATTACTTGAAAGGGTATTCATAAACATTTTGTGGTAATATTAGAGATTTACATGGAAAATATTTTAAATAAAATTGAAGGAATATATAGGAAAACATGTTAAAATTGAGGATTTTTATGGACAATAATACCCTAAAATGGCTGACATAAATTCATAAATTACATTTCTAAACTAATTGAAAAATGAATTATAAGCATTTTTCTGATAAAATTGAAGATTTACATGGAAAATATTTCTGATAAAAAGAAGAAATATATAGAAAACTAAGTTAAAATACATTTTCAAGGAAAATAATAAAGTTAAATTGGTTGTCATAAAAATCATTTCTAAAATAATTGAAAGAGTAATTATAGGGCTGGAGAGGTGGCTCAGTGATTAGGAGCACAGACTGCTTTTCTGAAGGTCCTGAGTTCAAATTGCAGCAACCACATGGTGGCTCACAACCATCTATAATGAGATCTGATGCCCTCTTCTGGGGTGTCTAAAGATAGCTACAGTGTATTCACATATAATAAATAAATAAATCTTTTTAAAAAGTTACTCTATATAAAATAGTAATTATAAATATGTTCTGATAAAATGGAAGATTTCAATGGAAAATATTTGTGATAAAAAAGAAATATATACAAAAATGTTAAGTTTATGATTTTCATGGAAAATTAAACAGATAAAATGGTAGATATAAACAAATTAATAATTTTTAAAAGAGAAATTATAAACATGTTCTGATAAAATTGAAGTTTTACATATAAATTATTTCTAAAAAATTGAAGAAATATATAGAAAAAAGTGATAAAATAGAAAAATTTCAAGGAAAATAATATGGATAAATTTGTTGACTTAAGAAAACATTATAAAATTAATTGAAACAAGAATTATAAACATTGTCAGATAAAATTAAACTTTTTTCATGTAAAGTATTTCTGAAAATTGGAAGAAATATATGGAAAAAGTAATAAAATAGAAGATTTTCAGGGAAAAATAATATGTATAAATTGGTTGCCTAAAATCATTTCTAAATTAATTGAAAGAGGAATTACATACCTTTTCTGATAAAATTGAAGATTTTTTATTTGCTAATCTTTCTTTTATTTTTTTATTCAATACATTCTTTATTTACATTTCAAATGATTTCTCCTTTCCTGGATTCTGCTTCCTGAAAGTCCCATAAGCCCTCTTCCCACCCCCTGTTCCCCAATTCATCCCTTCCCACTTCCCTGTCCTGGTAATCCCCTACACTGCTACACGGTGCCTTGCCAGGACAAGGGTCTACTCCTTCCTTATTCTTGGGCATCATTTGATATGCTAATTTTTTCTGGGATATTCCAAGATTCTAGGCTAATATCCTCTTATCTGGGAGTGCATGCCTTGAGTGTACTTTTGTGACTGGATTATTTCACTTAGGATGATATTCTCCAGTTTCATCCATTTGTCTAAGAATTTCATGAATCAATTTTAATGGCTGAATGTAGTCCATTGTTTTTATATACCACATTTTCTGTATGCATTCCTTCGTTGAGGGACATCTGTGTTCTTCAAAGCTTCTGGCTATTATAAATAGGATTGCTATGAACATAGTGGAGCATGTATCCTTATTACATGCTGGGGAATCCTATGGGTATATATCCAGGAGTGGTATAGCAGGGTCCTACAGTAGTTTTATACCCAGTTTTCTGAGGAACCAACAGACTGATTTCGAGACTGGTTGTACCAGAAGTGAAGGAGTGTTTCTCTCTCCACACATCCTCACCAGCACCTGTTTTCTCCTGAGTTTTTGTTCTTGGCCATTCTGAGTGGTGTGAGGTGAAATCTCAGGGTCGTTTTGATTTACATTTCCCTGATGACTAAGGATGTTGAACATTTATTTAGATGATTCTCTGCCATTCGATATTCCTCAGGAGAAAATTCTGTTTAGCTCTGTACCCCATTATTAATGGGGTTATTTTGCACTCTGGAGTCTACCTTCTTGAGTTCTTTGTATATCTTGGATATAAGCCCTTTGTTGGATGTAGGTTTGGTAAAGATCTTTTCCCAATTTGTTTGTTGTCATTTTGTCCTTTTGATGGTGTCCTTTGCCTTACAGAAACTTTGTAATTTTGTGATTTCAATTCTTGATCTTAGAGCATAAAATATTGGTGTTCTGATCAGGAAATTTTCCCCTGTGCCCATGTCCTCAAGGGTCTTCCCCAGTTTCTTTTCTATTAGTTTCAGTGTGTCTGGTTTTATGTGGATGTCCTTGATCCACTTGGACTTGAGGTTAGTACAAGGAGATAAGTGTGGATCCATTTGCATTGTTTTGCATGCTGACCTCCAGTTGAACCAGCACCTTTTGTTTAAAAGGCTATCTTTTTTCCCACTGGATGATTGTAGCTCCTTTGTCAAAGATCAAGTGACCATAGGTGTGTGGGTTCTTTTCTGGGTCTTCAATTCTATTCCATTGATCTACTTGCCTGTCACCAATACCAATACCATACAGTTTTTAATACAATTGCTCTGTAATACTGCTTGAGGTTGGGATACTGATTCCCCAGAAGTACTTTTACTATTGAGGATAGTTTTAGCTATCCTGGGTTTTTTGTTATTCCAGATGAATTTAAGAATTGTTCTTTCTAACTCTATGAAGAATAGAGTTGGGATTTTAATGGGGATTGCATTGAATCTGTAGGTTGCTTTTTGCAAGATGGCCATTTTTACTATATTAATCCTGCCAATCCAAGAACATGGAAAGTTTTTTCATCTTCTGAGGTCTTCTTTGATTAAAATTGAAGATTTACATGCAAAATATTTATGATAAAATTGAAGTAATATATAAAAATATGTGAAAATTGGCAAATTTCATGGAAAATTACCCAGGTTATGTGCTAGACATAAAAATATTCCTAAATTAATTGAAATGAGTAGAAACATTTTATGATAAAATGACAGATTTACATGAAAACCACTTCTGACAAAATTTAAGAAATATATAGAAAAATGTGTTATATTAAATATTTTCAGAGAAAATAATAAAAATATTTTTTAACTAAAAAACATTACCAAACCAATTGAAAGATGTTTGGCAAACACTTTGTGGTAAAATCAAAGATTAACCTGGAAAATATTTCTGATAAATTTGAAGAAATATATAGAAAAACATGTTAAAATTGAAGATTTTAATGAAAAATTATACAGATAAAATGGTAGACATAAAAATATTACTAAATTAATTGAGAAAGTAAGTAGAAAATTTTTCTGATGAAATTGGAGATTGACATGGATAATAATACAGATTAATTGGTTGATGCAAGAATATTTCTAAATTAATTGACAGAGCAATTATAAATAATATTTCCATGTAAAACTTCAATTTTATCAAATATCTATAATTACACTAAAAATTATTCTAGAAAATCTTTTATGTCAAACAATTTAATTGTATTATTTTCTCTGAAAATATTAAATATAAACAGTATTCTATATATTCAATTTTATCACAAATATTTCCAGTATTATATAATTATATAATTAAAACCTTAATTTTATCAGAATATTATTATAATTCCTCTACCAATCAATTTAGAAATGTTTTTCAAGTCAACCAATTCATCTCTACTATTTTCCATGAAAATCTTTAATTTTAACATGGTTTGCTACATATTTCTTCAATTTTATCATAAATAATTTCCAGATAAATTTCTAATTTTACCACAAAATATTTATAATTCCACTCTCAATTAATTTAGAATGTTTTTTCTGCCTAGCATTTTATCTGTTTAATTTTCCAATATAATTATCAATTTAATGTACATTTCTATATATTTCTTCCATTTTATCAGAAACATTTTCCATGTTATTCTTCAATTTTATCAGAAAATGTTTTTAATTATTTTTCAAATAATTCAGGAATATTTTGTCTACCATTTTATCTGCATAATTTTCCAGGACAATTTTCAATTTTAACATGTTTTTTACATATATTTCCTCAATTTTTCAAAATAATTTCCATGTGAAACTTCAATTTTGTCAGAAAAAGGTTATAATTCCTCATTCTTTTTTGAGGATTATTATGGAAAATTTTATATAGCTATACTGGTAGGCATAAAAGTATTTCTAAGTTGATTGAAAGTGGAATTATAAACATTTTTAGGTAAAACTGAGGATTTACACAGAAAATATCTTTGATAAAATTCAAGAAATATATAGACAAATATGTTAAAATTGACTTTCATGGAAAATAATACAGATAAATTGGTAGACCTAAAAATCTGTCTAAATTAAATTAAGGTGGAATTAATTTTTTGATAACATCAGAGATTTACATAGAAAACATTTCTTATAAAATAGAAGAAATATATAGAAAAGCATGTTAAAATTGAAGATTATCATGAAAAACAATGCAGATAAAATGGTAGGCATATAAAAACCATTACTAAATTAATTAAAAGAGGAATTACAAACATTTTCTGATAAAATTGAAGATTTACAAGAAAAATATTTTTGTTAGTCTATGTCTTTTTAATGGGGAATTAAGTCCATTGATTTTTAGATATTAAGGAATAGTAATTGTTGCTTCCTCTTATTTGTGATGTAATTTTTATGTTTATGTGGGTATCTTCTTTTGGATTTGTTGGAAGAAGATTACTTTCTTGCTTTTTCTAAGGTGTAGTTTCCCTCCTTGTGTTGCCATTTTCCATCTGTCATCCTTTGTAGGGCTGGATTTGTGGGAAGATCTTGTGTACAATTGATTTTATCAGGGAATATCTTTGTTTCTCCAGCTATGGTGATTGAGAGTTTTGCTGGCTATAGTAGCCTGGGCTGACATTTGTGTTCTCTTAGGGTCTGTCTGAAACTTGCCCAGGATCCTCTAGCTTTCATTGTCTCTGGTGAGAAGTCTGATGTAATTCTGATAGGTCTGCCTTTACACCTTTTCCCTTACTGCTTTTAATATTATTTCTTTGCTTAGTGCATTTGGGGCTTTGATTATTATGTGCTGAGAGGACTTTCTGTTCTGGTCCAGTCTGTTTGTAGTTCTGTAAGCTTCTTGTATGTTCATGGGCTTCTCGTTTTTTAGGTTAGGGAAGTTTTCTTCTATAATTTTGTTGAAATATTTACTGGTCCTTCAAGTTTTAAATCTTCACTCTCGTCTATACCTATAATCCTTAGATTTGGTGTTCTCATTGTGTCCTGGATTTCCTGGATGTTTGGGTTACAAGTTTTTTTGCATTTTGCATTTTCTTTGACTGTTGTGTCAATGTTTACTATGGAAAGGCACCTGAGATTCTCTCTTCTATCTCTTGTATTCTGTTATTGATCTGATTCTGTTGCATCTATGACTCCTGATTTCTTTCCAAGTTTTTCTCTCTAGAGTTGTCTCCCTTTGTAGTTTCTTCATTATTTCTACTTCCACTTGTAGATCCTGGATGGTATTGTTCAGTTCCTTTACTTGATTGTTTGTGTTTTCCTGCAATTCTTTAAGGGATTTTTGTGTTTCTTCTTTAAGTGCTTCTGCCTGTTGGCCCATGTTTCCCTATATTTCTTTAAGAGATTTTTGTGTTTCCTCTTTAAGGGCTTTTACGTGTTGACCCATGTTCTCCTATATATCTATAAGGGAGTTATAAGAGCTACTTGAAACCTTCTATCAGCATGATAAAATATGATTTTACATTGAACTATTGATTTTCAGGTGTGTTGAGGTATCTAGGACTTGCTGTGGTGGGAGAACTGTGTTCTGATGTTGCCATATAGCCTTGGTTTCTGTTGGTAAGTTTCTTGTATTTGCCTTCGGATCTGGTTATCTCTGGTGTCAGTTGGTTTTGCTGTCTCTCACTGGAGTTTGTCCCACCAGGGTGCCTGTAAGCCTTTGTCTGTACTCCTTGGAGACCAATTCTCTTCTGGCAGGGTCTATGAACAGAAGGCTTTTGAGCCACCTGACTCCCTGGTACAAATGGCAATGGGAAGACTTCTGTCCCAGCTGTTCCACTGATTGTGTGCCCCATTCACTCCTATCTGTTCCCCTCCAGAGAGAAAGTGGAGACCTCACCTCCTCACTCAGAAGTGCCAGTGCTGCTGGGAGATCATTCTCTCCTGGCAGACCATGCACAGAAGGCTGTGGAGTCACTTGGCTCCTTGGTGCAAATGGTGGTGGGAAAGTAAACTCTTATCTAAACAATTCATCCCATTCTTGCATGTTTCCCAGCCATCAGATTGTTTTATACTTCACTAGGGTTGTTTTATTTCCCCAAATCTGGAATTTTCCACTATTCTTATATCTAAACAAAGCACTCTGGCATCTATTCTTTTCCATTTACCATCCTCTTACATGTGGATTTCCTGTAAACAACTATCCCTGAGTACTTGAGAGACTGGTTATTTTGGTCCAAGGACATTCTCTCAGGGATCATCCAAAATACCACTAATTATGAGCATCTCTGTGTCCTACTAACATTGTCACCCTCCCTAGGGATCAGTTCTCCCAGAATATTGGAACTATATTACCTGACCCATAGGATTCAGAAAATCGAGTATTTAACAGTTGACATAGAACCACAACTCTCTAATCAAAGAAGACAAGATATATTTCTTTTTGAATCCAACTATCAGTGACCAAGTCCCAGGAACATAGATTTGGGTCACTGCAAAGTCACTTGTGAAAGCAGTTTATAACTTTTTTGTAGTAATACAAGGGAACCACAAGTCAAGACTTTTAATATTAATTGGGGAAAACATAGAAAGGGTAGGTTACCATATGACAGAGAAACCTAGTATAGACTTCAGATGCTAACTGATGAAGCCCTCAATATCTGGGTTGGTTGAAACTAGTAGTTTGCTAAGTTAATAACTTCCAAAGGAAAATTCATACTCTGCTTGTACTCTCAAGATGATTAACCTAAATTGTCACAAAGCTGTTTGATCAGGGACAAAGGAAGACAGCATATGGCTATTAAGAGGGATAAATATGATCCAAATAATTTGCTCTGGATCTGCAGCATGCCAGAATTCATTCAATTTCTAAAGATACAATCATCCTTGAAAAGGTTCAATATGAAGGTTAATCTCCTTTGTATTAAATTTTTTTGATAAAATATAGTGCTATAAGTTGGAGATGGGACATGGAGCTAATGGATAGGCACCTGTTTTATTTTTTTCTTTTTTTTATTTACTAATTCGCTTTACATCCCACTTTATGCTCTGCACTTAGTCACCTCCTCACAAAATCCTTTCCCCTTTCCCTTCCCCTTCTTCTCTAAGTGGGTTTGGGTCCCTCTGGTAATCCTCCACCAACAAGGCACATCGAGTCCGTGTGACAATACATAGTTCCTTTCCCACTGTAACCAGACAAGGTTAAAAGCCCAGCTAGAAGAATGTATAAGACATTCAAGGAAGAGTTTTTGGTATATTACTTGTTGCAGCAGTGAGGGACCCACAAATAGGCCAAGCTACATACCTTCTACTTATATGCAGGGAGGCCTAAGTCCAGTACTGTATGTTCTTTGGTTGATGATTGAGACACTGAGAGACCCAATGGTCTAGGTTAGTTGACGCTGGAATTCCCATTTATTTTTGGGTCCACAATCTTTTTTACTATTCTTCCATAAGACTACTCAAACACCATCCACTGTTCACCTGTGTGTATCTGCTCTGTATCTGTCAGTTGCTGGGCAGAGTCCCTCAGAAGACAACATGCTCCTCTCTGCAAACATAACAGTATCATTAGTAGGGTTATGGATTGGTACTTGCTCATGGGATGGGTTTTGTCTTGGGATGGGTTTCAACCTGGACTGCTTATTGAACAGCCAAGCCCTCAGTCTCTATTCCATTCCCATTCCAGCATTTCATGGATACAGGACATGTTTTGGATTGGAAGTTTTATGTGTGGGTTGGTAGATCTATTGTTTCACAGGGGTTATTGTCTGGTTACAGATGGTAGCCTCTACAAGTCCCACATCCCCAATGTAATGAGTTATAAGTAAGGTCAATTCCATTGACTCTTGGATTCCTTCCAGGTCTCTGACATGCCATTAAGATATTCCTAAGTGCTCACCTATCAGTTGCAGATTTCCAATAATTTTCATGGCCATTTATCCATCTCTCCTGTCCTTCCTTAATACTTCTCCCCAAACCATTCCTTCATAAATCCTTCCCTACATCTGCCTCTTGTGACTATTATATTCACCCTTTTAAGTAATATTCAAGCTTCCTCTGTAGTGCCTTCCTTCTTGTTTAGCTTTTTGGTGTCTGTGGAGTATACCATGGTACCTGTATTTTATAACTAGTATCCACTTATAAGTGAGTACATACCACATCTGTCCTTTTGGGGCTGGGATACTTCACTCAGGATGATATTCTCAAGTTCCATCCATTTGCCTGCAAAATTCATGATTTCTTTGTTTTTCATAGATTAATAGTATTCCAGTGTGTATTTATCACACACACACACACTCACACACACACACTATCGATTCTACAGTTGTGGGACATGTATATTGTTTCCAGTTTCTAAATATTGTGAATAAAGCTCCTATGAACATAGTTAATTGTGTGTCTTTGTGAAATGTCAGAACATCATTTGAGTATATGCCCAGGAGTGGTATAGCTGAGTCTTGAGATAGAGCTGTTCACAGTCTTTGGAAAAGCCACCAAATGGATTTTGAAAGTGGTTATACAGATTGCCACTTCCACCAACAATGAAGAAGTGTTCTCCTTGCTACCACATGTTTATGAGCAGGTGCTCTCTCTTTACTTTTTTCTTAGCTATTTTGATGGGTGCAATATGGAACCTTAGATTTGATGTGATTTTTTATCTCCCTTATGACAAATGATTTTTGACATTATGGTAAGTGTTTTCCTCTGTTGAGGATTTTGTTTAGTTCTATAAACAATTTTTCAATTGTATTATTTGGTTTGTTAGTGACTATCTCCTTGAGTTCTTTGCAAATTTTTAATATTACCCCTCTGTCACATGTAGGATTGTTGAATATCTTTTCCCAATATGTAGGTTACTGTTTTGTCCTGTTGACAATATCCTTATCCTTTGAAGTTTCATGAAGCCCCATTAATCAATTGGTTGTCTTAGAGACTGAGTGAGCCATTAGTGTTCTGCTCAGGAAATTGCCTCCAGTTATTATGTGTTCAAGGGAATTTCTCAGTTCCTTTTCTGAGATTTACTATATCCTGCTTTATGTTGAGATCTTTAGTCCACTTGGGCTTGAGTTTTGTGCAGGGTGGTGGTAAGTATACATGTATTTTCATTATTCTACATGTAAACTCACTCTTTACCATGACTTCTAAGATGAATTAGTGCATATAATGGGGAAAGAGAACACACTCAAGCTCTGCAGAGCTTTGTTGGGCTTAGAAGTCAACCAATGGGTCAAGAATAGACCACTTATTTCATTTTTATAATGGTTTCTCTTATATCTTGATTTTCAGAACTGAAGACACCAGGTATTGCTAAAACCTTGGTAGCTGTGCTTCTTGGATCCAAACTACTGCTGATAATTGTTGCCACTGTTATCTACATGCACAAGAAGCAAAAGGCCTGAATGTAAGTTAGAAAGGGTAAAGATATATTAGTTAAATTTTTGTTACTATGAGAAAACTCCTTGAATAAAATAGTTTGTAGATGAAAGGTCTTATTCAGCCCCTTACTACTTCAGTATTGCATGAGTCCATCATTCTGGGGAGTAGTGGTAGCCAATGCAGACAGCTGAGTGCCTACAATCTTTTTTTTTCTTTTTTTCCGAGACAGGGTTTCTCTGTGTAGCTCTGGCTGTCCTGGAACTCACTCTGTAGACCAGGCTGGCCTTGAACTCAGAAATCCGCCTGCCTCTGCCTCCCAAGTGCTGCGATTAAAGGCGTGCACCACCACCACCCAGCGAGTGCCTACAATCTTAAGCATAAAGCACAAACCAGACTGAACAAACTAGAAGTATAAAAAGCATTTAATCTCAAAGTTCACTATCTTTGATGTACTTCCTCTAACAATGCTAGACCACATAAATCTTACAAAGAGCACCACTAATGAGGACCCAAGATTCAAATATTCTACCTAGTATATAGGGAACAATGCATATTTGATATAACAGATGTGTATTAGTCTATGTAATAATACAAGATGGGCAGGATCATTAGGAGGGTCATGCCATTCATCACACATATTAAGATACAGAGCCTCAAGAATCTCATGATACCTTTTGAGACATCCTAACCTTCCAGAAAGTATGTTCATGTTATAAAATTATTCAATCCATGATCAACAGAGGTGTCCAATGTATCCTAGAAGATGTGATGACAATAGGCCCAAGGGTAGGATATGGTGTCTTGGCCTCAGAGCTACAATTTGAGGTGGTTATAGTACAAGATAAAGAGTCCATGGAAAGATCAATATAGGTTATGTGTCAAAAATTTAGACATTGCAGAAGACCTATAAAAATGACTGTTTCTGCTTTGACCTGATTGTGATCATGAAGAATAGACTCAAAAGGCTGCATGATTCAGGAGCTAGAATGAATGATGCATGTCATTTTGTGGGCATTGCAATCTCTTTCTTTCAAGATAGGAGTGCTAGGAGGAGAGCTGTATCAAGGACACTATAGCATTAATATAATTTATATATATAATTGTCTTTGTCAGTGTTTCTGTTCCTGCACAAACATCATGACCAAGAAGCAAGTTGGGAAGGAAAGGCCTTATTCCACTTATACTTCCACATAGCTGTTCATCACCAAAGGAAATCAGGACTGGAACTTAAGCAGGTCAGGAAGCAGGAGCTGATGCAGAGGCCATGGAGGGCTGTTACTGGCTTGCTTCCCAAGGCTTGTGCTGCCTGTTCTATTATAGAATCCAAGATTACCAACCCAGGGATGATAGCACCCACAAGGGGCCATCCTACTTTGATCACTAATTGAGAAAATGCCTCACAGCTGGATCTCATGTAGGCACTTCCCCAACTGATGCTCCTTTCTCTGTGATCACTCCATCTTGTGTCAAGTTGACACACAAAACCAGCCAGTACAATGATGAAATAAGAATCTAGTCAGGCCTCTGCTTCCCAAGTACTGGGATTAAAGGCATGTGCCACCACACCCAGCCTTATGTCCCTATAGTTTTTACTTAGTGTACTTTTCTATTCAGAAAATATATATTCATTCAGGATACTACATCAGACTCAGCCATGGTTCCTCCTATGAGGACGTCTCTTATTTTGTTGACTTGACAGTTTTGAGGTTATCTGGTTGTCTTATTTTCCCCGTGGTTGTGATTTTGAGTTTGGGAGATGATGCCATTTTTACTGTAGCCTGTGAATGACAGTTACTATCAGCATAGCTGCTAATCCTCAGCACTGATATCAGGTCTTGGCTGTGATGTTAATTTCTCAATTGTAAAGTTACCTTTGTCTTCTCTCCATGCTGTACTCTCTGCAAAGATGTCACTGCACAGTCCACAGTTACCAGAGGAGAGCGCTATCCTCCATCTTTGGGGTAGGGTAGGGAATAAAAAAAAATAATCTACTTAGAACTGATTCTCCATAGTTTCCCTTTCATTCTCCCCCTTATTGTAGCCTAAACATCTGCCATCACATTTCTTGTAGAGACTCAACATGGAAATAGATGCTGATGAGAAGCCATTGAAGACTGCTACTTAGGACTTCATTAGAAGCACAACTTCAACTCAGAATTTCTTGTTGTTTCTCTGGATGTATTGCTATCCTAGAACTTTAATGCTGTGCATATTGCATTCTATTCTTGGTGTCTTCATTTTCATTATTAAAAAAGTTTAAGGATGTACATGGTAATTGTGAGTCCTGACTGTCAACTTGACTATATCTGGAATGAACTACAATTCAGAATTGGAGGGCACACCTGCTGAAAAAGAGTTGGAGATACCTGATATTCCTTGGCTTTATGTTGATAAGGGGATTTTAAGACTCAGGAAAATTGCAGTGCTAGAGTGGATACACTATGGAAAAACTAATCCTCCACAATGGGAAGGCTCAAAAGATATGTCCTTCATGAATCTTATAAGGTACAAACTGGTGAAAGGTACAACAGGATATTTGACATGTTTTCCTCTTGCCATTATTTTCCTTGAGATGGACCTTTGGTGTAGAGATGCTGCTGCTAAACTGGATGAATTAAATGCAATGTATTAAATTAGGCCCTGAGGTAGAAAGGGCCTGGTGGCAGCATTGAGTCAACAGAGACAAGGTGATCATAGTTATTATAATGAACACTGTAGACAAAACAACATTCATAATGATCTAGGCCTTCACAGTCAGCACAGAAAAGGTAAAAATTTATAATGGCATGGCACATTTGGACCTTTGGTATTGGTTAATTAATTATGGTGTTTTCAGATATGAAATTGATAGGAAGCCTACTATATAACTGTATGCTTGGCATAAGCAAAAACATTCTCACACAAATGAAGGAAAAGCTTCATTGGATCATTTCCAAAGATAATCTTGTCCAGAGAATCAATTTCTAGTCTTGAGCCAGTTTGCAGACCCATAACCCCTTGAATGAAAGTGTTGCCTGGTTCCTCTGAGGATGGATTTAGAGACAATACCTAATAGTTTTGTTGTTATTCTTTCTCCCATTCTTCCCCAGAGGGATCTTCAGACTTTTACATGGGTAACTTTATACTGGGGAAGGGAAATAATCAGATGTTCTCGGGTATATTGGATACTGGTTCTGAATTGACACTGATCCTAGGAGAAACCAAGAAACATTATGGCACTCCCTTTAAAGTAGGGGATTATAGAGGTGATTAATGGAGATTTGGATGATATCTAACAATAGGTACAATAGATCCTCATACACACCCTGTGTTCATTTCTCCAGATACAGAATATAAAATGGGATTCAACATACTTAGAAGTTGGCAGAATTCTCACATTGCTTCCCTGACCTGAGAAGTGAAGGCTATTATGGATGGAAAGGCTTTAGTGTTGATTCTGCCCAAGAAAACAGTGAATCAAAAACAGTATCATATTCTAAGAGGAATTGGAGCAATTACTCCCACTATCAAAGACTTGAAAGAAGCAGAGGTGGTGGTTCCCACTATGTTTCCCTTTAACTCCCCTATCTGCCAGTGCAGAAGACAGATGGATCATGGAGAATGACAGTTGACTATCCAAAACTAGATCAACAGTGGTCACGGTAGGTCTCCATATTGCTACCAGGACACAGGAAGACAGGTAGCCCAGGTAGACAGACTCCAGCCGGAGCTACCATCGCGCATGTGGATCCACCAGGCTCTCGCTACCAGCCAGGGCCAGGGCTGAGGATCTGTGGGACTTCTCCACACCCTCCAGCCTTGCACCAAGGCAGCTGGGAGCAGCCTGCCCACGGTCTCTTACAGCAGGGGTCGCGGTAGTCTCCATATTGCTACCAGGACACCACTAGAGAGGCCCAGGTAGACAGATTCAATCAGGGGCTATCATCACTTGGGAAGATCCTCCAGACTCACCCCATTATCAGGGCAAGGGCGGCAGCTGGAGAGACATCTCCACGCCCTCCGGCCTTGCAACAACTTGGTTGGGAACTGCCCTCCCTGAAGTTCCCTCAGCACTCGCAGAAGAAGTCTCTATCTTGCAGCATAGCCACCAGTAGAGAAACAGCAGGTGAGCCCAGCCTCCTGAGAGGTTCAAACACCAGCCAGTGACAACAAGGCCAACTAACACCAGAGATAACCAGGTGGCAAAAGAAAAACAAAGGAACATTACTAACCGAAATCAAGGCAGCATAACAGCATCTGAAACCAGTTTGAGGACAACAGGAAGCCCTGGATACCCCAACACACCAGAATGACAAGACTTGGATTTAAAATCACTGGTCAGGACGCTGGTAGCAGAATACATAGATAAATCTCTTAAAGAAATACAGGAGAAACTGGATCAAAAGTTAGAAGCATTTACAAGGCAAACACAAAAATAACTTAAAGAAATTCAGGAGAATATGGATCAAAAACAGAAGTCAATAAGGAGGAAACAAAAAATCACTTAAAGAAATACAGAAGAATGTGGGTCAACAAGTAGAAGCTATGAAAGAGGAAACACAAAAATCTCTTAAAGAAATACATGAAAACACAATCAAGCGAGTGAAAGATCTGAGCACTTCCATCCAGGTTCTAAAAACAGAAGTAGAAACAACTAAGAAATCACAGAGGGAGACAACATAGGAGATAGAAAACCTTAGGAAGAAATCAGGGGCCATAGATGCAAATATCAACAATAGAATACAAGAGATAGAAGACAGAATCTCAGAAGCCGAAGATACCATAGGAACCATTGATTCAACAGTCAAACAAAATACTAAATGCAAAAAGGTTGTAACCCAAAACATCCAGGAAACCAAGGACACAATGAGAAGACCAAACCTAAGGATTATAGGTATAGATGAGAGTGAAGATACAAGTTAAAGGGCCAGCAAATATCTTCTACAAAATTATGGAAGAAAATTTCCCAACCTAAAGAAAGAGATGCCCATGAATATACAAGAAGCTTACAGAACTCCAAACAGATGGGACCAGAATAGAAATACATCCCGTCACATAATAATCAAAACCCCAAATGTACTAAACAAAGAAAGAATATTAAAGGCAACAAGAGAAAAAGGCCAAGTAACATATAAAGGAAGACCTATCAGAATAACACCAGACTTCTCACATGAGACCATGAAAGCTAGAAGATCCTGGGCAGATATCATGCAAACTCTAAGAGAACACAAACTTCAGCCAAAACTACTTTAACCAGCAAAACTCTCAATCGCCATAGATGTAGACATCAACGTATTTCATGACAAAACCAAATTTGCACGTTATCATTCCACAAACATAGCCCTAAAAAGGATAATAGGAGGAAAACACCAACACAAGGAAGGAAACTACACCCCGGAAGAAGTAAGATAGAAACCTCCTCTCATCAAACCCAAAAGAAGATAACATCTCAAATATAAAAAAATAATTTCAAAAATGTCGGGAGGTAATCATTTTTATTCCTTAATATCTCTTAACATCAATGGACTCAATTCCCCAATAAAAAGACATAGACTAACAGACTGGATACAGAAACAGGACCCTACATTTTGCTGCATACAGGAAACACATCTCAGTGTTAAAGACAAACACTGCCTTAGAGTAAAAGGCTGGAAGACAATTTTACAAGCAAATGGTCTCAGGAAACAAGCTGGAGTAGCCATTCTAATATCAGATAAAAATGACTTCCAGCCTAAAGTCATCAAAAGAGACTCAGAAGGTCACTTCTTGCTGGTCAAAGGGAAAATCCACCAAGAAGAATTCTCAATACTGGACATCTATGCTCCAAATGGAAGGGCACCGTCATTCATAACAGAAACCTTACTGAAGCTTACAGCACACGTTACATCTAACACAATAATTGTGGGTGACTTCAACACTCCACTCTCCTCAATGGACCAATCAGGAAAGCAGAAATTGAACAGGGACACAGTGAAACTAATTGAAACTTTGGACCAATTTAACATATATATATATATATATATATATATATATATATATATATACTTTTCATCCTAAAGCAAAAGAAAATACCTTTTTCTCAGCACCGCATGGTATCTTCTCCAAAATTGATCATATAATTGGTCACAAGACAGATGTCAAAAATACAAGAAGATCGAGCTAATTCCATGCCTCCTATCAGATCACCATGGAGTAAGAGTGGTCTTCAATAGCAACAAAAACAACAGAAAGCCCACATACACATGGAAACTGAACAATACTCTACTCAATGACACCTTGGTCAAGGAAGAAATAAAAAAAGAAATCAAAGACTTTTTAGAATTCAATGAAAATGAAGGTACAACCTACCCAAATCTATGGGACACAATGAAAGCAGTGCTAAGAGGAAAAATCATAGCTTTAAGTGCATCCAAAATGAAACTGGAGAGAGCATACACTAGCAGCTTAACTGCACACCTTAAAGCCATGGAAGAAAAGGAAGTTAATTCAACCAGGAGGAATAGAAGACAGGAAATCATCAAACTCAGGGCTGAAATCAATCAAGTAGAAACAAAGTGAACCATACAAAGAATCAACAAAACCAGGAGCTGGTTCTTTGAGAAAATCAACAAGATAGATAAACCCTTAGCCAGACTAACCAAAGGACACAGAGACAGTATACAAATTAACAAAATTAGAAATGAAAAGGGAGATATAACAACAGAAACTGAGGAAATTCAAAAGATCATCAGATCCTACTACAAAGGTCTATATTCAATACAACTGGAGAATCTGGAGGAAATGGACAATTTCCTAGACAGATACAAAATACCAAAATTAAATCAGGATCAATTAGATCAGCTAAATAGTCCCATAACCCCTAAAGAAATAGCAGGGGTTATAGAAAGCCTCCCTATCAAAAAAAGCACAGGACCAGATGGTTTTAGTGCAGAATTCTACCAGACATTCAAAGAAGACTTAACACCAATACTCTTCAAACTATTCCACAAAATAGAAACAGAAGGGACACTGCCCAACTCATTCTCTGAAGCCACAATTACGCTGATACCAAAACCACACAAAGATCCAACAAAGAAAGAGAACTACAGGACAATTTCCCTTATGAGTATTGATGCAAAAATACTAAATAAAATTCTTGCCAACCGAATCCAAGAGCACATCAACACGATCATTCACCATGATCAAGTCTTCATCCCAGGGATGCAGGGATGGTTCAATATATGGAAATCCATCAATGTAATCCACTACATAAACAAACTAAAAGAAAAAATCCACATGGTCATCTCATTAGATGCTGAAAAAGCATTCGACAAAATTCAGCATCCTTTCATGCTAAAAGTGTTGGAAAGAGCAAGAATTCAAGGCACATACCTTAACATAGTAAAAGCAATCTACAGCAAACTAGTAACCAACATCAAAATAAATGGAGAGAAGCTTGAAGCAATCCCACTAAAATCAGAGACTTGACAAGGATGCCCTCTTTCTCCATATCTTTTCAATATAGTACTTGAAGTTCTAGCGAGAGCAATTAGACAACATAAGGAAGTCAAAGGGATACAAATTGGAAAGGAAGAAGTCAAACTATTATTATTTGCAGACAATATGATAGTTTACTTAAGCAACCCAAAAAACTCCACCAGAGAACTTCTACAGCTGATAAGCAACTTCAGCAAAGTGGCTGGTTATAAAATTAACTCAAGCAAATCAGTAGCCTTCTTGTACTCAAAGGACAAGCAGGCTGAGAAAGAAGTTAGGGAAATAACACACTTCACAATAGCCACAAACAACATAAAGTACCTTGGCGTGACTCTAACCAAACAGGCAAAAGATCTGTATGACAGAAACTTCAAGTCCTTGGAGAAAGAAATCGAGGAACACCTCAGAAGATGGAAAAATATTTCTTGCTCCTGGATTGGCAGGATCAATATAGTAAAAATGGCCATCTTGACAAAAGCATTCTACATATTCAATTCAATCCCCATCAAAATTCCAACTCAATTCTTCATAGATCTAGAAAGAGCAATTCTCAAATTCATCCGGAGCAACAAAAAACCCAGGATAGCTAAAACTATTTTCATCAATAAAAGGAATTCTGGGGGAATCAATATCCCTGACCTCAAGCAGTACTATAGAGCAATTGTGCTAAAAAAAACTGCATGGTATTGGTATAGCAACAGGCAAGTAGATCAATGGAATAGGATTGAAGACCCAGAAATGACCCCACAGCCTTATGGTCACTTGATCTTTGATAAAGGAGCCATAACCATCCAGTGGTAAAAAGATAGCCTTTTCAGCAAATGGTGCTGGTTCAACTGGAGGTCAACATGCAGAAGAATGCGAATCGACCCACTCTTATCTCCTTGTACTAAGATCAACTCCAAGTGGATCAAGGACCTCCACATAAAACCAGACACACTGAAACGATTAGAAAAGAAACTTGGGAAGACCCTGGAGGACATGGGCACAGGGGGGAAGTTCCTGAACAGGACACCAATACCTTATGCTCTAAGATCAAGAATTGACAAATGGGACCTCATAAATTTACAAAGTTTCTGTAAGGCAAAGGACACTGTCAGAAGGACAAAATGGCAACCAACAAAGTGGGAAAAGATCTTCACTAACCCCATATTCGACAGAGGGCTAATATGCAATATATATAAAGAACTCAAGAAGTTAGACCCCAAAGAACCAAATAACTCTATCAAAATATGGGGTACAGAGCTAAACAAAGAATTTTCACCAGAAGAAATTCAGATGGCCGAGAAACACCTTAAGGGATGTTCAACATCATTAATCATCAGGGAAATGCAAATCAAAACAACCCTGAGATTCCACCTCACACCTGTTAGAATGGCTAAGATTAAAAATTCAAGAGACAGCAAGTCCTGGCAAGGATGTGGAGAAAGAGGAACACTCCTCAACTGTTGGTGGTATTGCAAAATGGTAAAACCACTCTGGAAATCAGTTTGGCGGTTCCTCAGAAAATTGGGTATGCCACTTCCAGAAGACTCTAGCATACCACTCCTGGGCATATACCCAGAGGATTCCCCTGCATACAATTAAGACACTTGCTCCACTATGTTCATAGCAGCCTTATTTATAATAGGCAGAAATTGGAAGGAGCCCAGATATCCCTCAAAGGAGGAATGGATACAGAAAATGTGGTATATTTATACAATGGAATACTACTCAGCAATTAAAAATAATGAATTCATGCAATTTGTAGGTAAATGGCTAGATCTGGAAAATATCATCCTAAGCGAGTTAACCCAATCACAAAAGAATACACATGAAATGCAATCACTGATAGGTTGATATTAATGAGCCTAGAACCCCTAAATACTCAAGGCACAATTAGCAATTCAAATGATTCACAAGAAGAATAAAGGAGAGGACCCTGGGCCTGAAAAGTTTGGATCCACTTTTGTAGATCCAGAACAGAGAAATGGTGTGGGGGGATGATTGGGGAATAGTTGTGGGGGAAAGGACTTATGGGACGTATGGTGGGGGGGGAAATGGGAAAGGGGTAAGGCTTTGGAATATAAACAATTAATATAGAAAATTAAAAAAATGAGGTAAAAAAAGAAAAGAAATCTAGACCAGGTAATAACACCAATTTCAGCTTCTCTACCAGATGCAGTTGCCTTACTTGTGCAAATTAACACATCTCCTGATAACTGGTATGCAGCTATCATTCTACCAAATGTCCATAAAGACTCACAGAAGCAATCTGCTTTCAATTGACAAGACCAGCAGTATGTTTTTACACTTTTGCTTCAAGGATATATTAACTCTCCTGCCCTGTGTCATAACTTAGTTAGAAGGGATATTGATCATCTGTGTCTTCCACAAAGTATCACATTGGTGCATTTTATTGAAGACATTATGCTGATTGTACCAAGTAAATAGGAGATAGCAACCAATTTGGAGTCTTGGTAACGTCTTTGCATATTAGACGATGGAAAACAAATCCAACCAAAATTCAAGGACCTTCTATCTTAGTGAAATTCATAGTAGTCGAATAGTATGGGGCATGCAGAGATATTGCTTCTAAGGAGAAAGATAAGTTATTGCACCTGGCCCCTTCCACCACCAATAAAGAAGCACATTTAGTAGGTCTACTTGGATTCTAGAAATAGCACAGTCCTTATTTGGGTGTTTTACTCGGGCCCATTTAAGATCTGTCTCAGAAAGCTGCTATCTTTGTGCAGGGCCTAGAACAGAAGGGACTTCAATAGGTCCCTCCTCTCTGATGACTCTAACTTGTGTTAAGTTGACAAAAAACTAGTGACAGTTATTCTGACTGGGGTGAGATGGAGCCTCAGAGTGCTTTCAGGGACATTTTTTCTGATGGCTAAGAGAACAAACATTTTGTTATGCATTTATTGGCTAATTTTAGTTTGTTTCATAATTCTCTGCCATTTATTGGTGGCATTATTTTTGGTGCTTAAATTTTTGTGCTCTTATATATTCTACATATGATCCCTCTCTCAGATGGATGCACACTGGCAAAGATTTTTTTCTATTCTGTAATCACAAAGTTTTAGAAAATACTGGTATAGCCACTCCTGCTATTCCATAGGGTTGTGATATACAAGATGGGGGTAATTTTCACTCTCGGATCACTGGTTAATTGGCATTTCCATGGACCACTGGCTTCTAGTCATGCATATCAGAGAATCTGAAATTAGACTTTACCCAGAGCCCTGTCAGTCTATACGCAGAACTGAAAACCTGAACCCCGAAGCCAGCTTTGAAGAGCTACGGTGTTACATATAAAGACTATACTGGCTCTTATTTTCATTTTGTATGTTATGTAATCTGTGTGCAAGAGTATACACACACACACACACACACACACACACACACACATACATGCATGGGAATGCCTACAGAGGTAAGAAGAAGCTGTGACTCCCATAGACCTGAAGACCCAAAATACAGGAAGTTGTTAGATGCCTGACTGAGTGCTGGGGTCTGAACTCTGGTTCTCTGAAAGTGAGCATTCTTAACCCCTGAGTTATCATCTCTCTAGTTATGACTCCTTTCTCTATTTTGCAGGGGGGGTGAAATGCTGGTGCCCAAAAGATTTTTACATTTTTAAAGCCAATTGACAGTCTTTATTGAGTGTTCTAGTAACCCTCAGAACAGTCGATAGACTAACTGCACAGAGGAGGACAGGACAGATGTGCTCTTCAAAAGATACTTGTAGGTTCTTTATTTTCAGCAACTATGAAAAAAAAGTGGCTTTGGCTCAAGAATAATGTATGTCTAGGTCCTTCCCAATACTTCCTCTTGCTTCAGTAGGTGCTGAGCAAAGTGATTCTATTAGACAAGCCCCTTTTTCAGCAATAGCAAAAGGTCCAGATTCCAGATATTTCAGAACTGATATGCCTGAATAATTATGACTTATAGGAGTCAGAATCTACTTGTTTCTTTCAATGTGAGAAGTGTGAAGAGAAAAATCTAGATTTGGTTTCAAGTTCTTGAACTTTGACTCTATTTGTGGAAAGTATCTTTAGTGAGCTTCTCTGAGCAGTAGTGATTAGTAGAGGCACAGACATCATTTATTTATTCCACAGAAGGTCAGGAGCTGAACATCTTTCACATAGAATGGCTTGGTAAATCTATCACTAAAGAGTTCTTGAATACATAGAGCAAAGCCAAACATGGCTGACTTAAATCTGAGAAATTTATTGGAAAGATAAGAAGAGCATAAAGAATCAGTAGGAGCTAGAACAATGACCAGCATGATAGAAAAACTTTAAGGGCATAATAATGGTGCCCATAACTTGATGGTAGCCAACATCCCACTAGTTAGATTTAAGATAGAATCAAGAGGGAAACCATGATGGGTACAGAAAACATAGCCAACTAACCAAGGATAGAGAAGTAATGGATCCTTGAGAAAGACTTCAACTGCCACTTTACTAAACCAACATAAGCCCTATTAACATTCTAATTTATCCTTACACCCAGAGAAAAGTGTAGTCCTCTCCTATTGTCAAAGAACCTTACCTTTGCAGCAGAAAAAGACCAACACAGAAAATCACAACTAATCAAAATGTAAAGCTGTGGAGTCCAGTTCCAGTTGTTACATCTAAAATATAACTCCTGCACTTAAGATTCTAAGACGTTGTGGAAGAGGGGTGAAGGTGCAAGAGTCAGAGGAACAGGTAATTTTCTGTGGCACTGTTACTCCTTGAAATTCAGAAGCTACACCCTCGAAGTATCATCACTGTGGCTGACTACACAAGGTCTGAACAAAGATGACATCAATAGACTGCTAACATGAAACAGGTACAGCTCAGGAGCCTTCAATCCTACACAAAGAACTTCAGGCAGCAAGGAATGGAATGGAGTCTTCTTCACAAGGAAAGAGCACATCAACAGGTTACCCAAGAGCAAATGATCAGCCCTAAAACACATACATAACAATGACATATAAACCAAGCAGACTGTATTTACATTTGAGCATACACACACACACAGAGAGAGAGAGAGAGAGAGAGAGAGAGAGAGAGAGAGAAGGTTAGTGGGAGAAAACAGTACAGAAGAAGTTATATAATTGTCTCAGAAAAAAAACCAATCTCTCAAAATTATATTTTAAAAAAACACTGGGAAAGTGACTATTTGTTGAAGAAAGAACAGGCTCAGAAAAGGACATGTCTGTGGCTCAGTTGGTCTTGTCAAAGAAACTCTCAGGGATACTTCATTGCTTTCTATGTCTTTCTGTCACAGATTATATATATATATATATATATATATATATATATATATATATATACACACACATATATATGTATATACATACATATATATATATGTATATATATATATATATATATATATATATATATATATATACTTTTTGTCACAGATAAAATAATATGACCAAAACAACTTACAGAAAAGTGTTTACTTGACTTACAGTTACAGAGGAAAAGAGGCCATCATGGCAGCAAGTGACAGCCATATAGGCTGAGGCAGGAAGCTGGAACCAATCACATCTTCAATCACAACTGTCCCCAATGGAGGAACTACAGAAAGGTCCCAAGGATCTGAGGGGGTTTGCAGCACCATAGGAGAAACAACAATATGAGTCACCCCGTACACCCAGAGCTCCCAGGGACAAAACCATCTACCAAAAAAGTTGACAGTGGCAAAAAAGTACAAATGGAGTTTCCCATGGGTCCAGACACATAAGTAGCAGAGGATGGCCTCGTTAGACATCAAAGGTAGGAGAGACCCTTGGTCCTGAGAAGGCTAGATGGAGCAGTAGAGGGGAATACCAGGGCAGGGAAGTGCAAGAGGGTTGATTGGGGAACAGTGGAAGGGGAGATGGCTTATGGGATTTTCTGGTAGGAGGGGACCTGGAAAGGGGACGTTTGAAATGTAAATAAAGACTATCTAATAAAAAATGGAGAGAATAGGAACAGGCCTTGGGCACTAGCATACCCAGTCCCACAACAACCAGAGGATGCTCACCTCCCAGGCATTCTAACAAGCCCAGGATCATAGGTGAGGAGGCCACAACATCTGTCCCAATGCCCCAACACCTAACACCAGGAGTAAATGGGATCAGTGAGATCCAGGGATGCAGGAACCACCCTCCCAAACCCCCAAACCTCTCAAACCCCCAACCACTGCTCAGCCAGTGGCACAGGTTTCTTCCAGTCTGAGGTGCCCTGAGCAGACCTTTGGTGTTAGCTCCACACCCAGTCCCACAACATCCAGACTCCCTGGTGCTGTAACATGTCCAGGATCATAGGTTCTCTAACACGCCCAGGATTATAGGATCTCAGGAGCTTGGTCACACCAGGATTTCAGAATCTCAGAGGCAGCTTGACTTCCAGGAGCTCTAAAACACCCAGAATCTCAGGATCAGAGGATCCTGGAATTACAGGATCACAGAGACAGCTGGGCAGATGCCATACAGACCTTAAGGGAAGACAAATGCCAGTCAAGGCTATTATACCCAGCAAAACTCTCAATTACCATAGATGGAGAAACCAAGACATTCCATAACAAAATAAAATTTACAAAATATCTTTCTAAAAATCCAGTCCTGCAAAAGATAATAGAAAACTGCCACACAAGGAGAAAAATTACTCCCTAGAAAAAGCAAGAGAGTAATCATCTTTCAACAAACCAAAGGAATATAACCTCAAAAGCATAATTCTTCCTCTAATACCAAAAACAAAAAAACAAAAACAAACAAAAAGCAAAATAAAACAAACAATAAAAATGGGTAGCAACAATCACTTTTCCTTAATATCTCTTAACATCAATGGACTCAATTCCCCAACAAAAAGCGATAGACTAACAGAATGGATAAGTAAACAGGACGCAGCATTTTGCTGCATACAGAAAATGCTCCTCAGTGACAAAGAGAAACATTAATTACCTCAGAGGAAAAGGCTGGAACAAAATTTTCCAAGCGAATGTTCCCATGAAATGGAGTAGCCAGTCTAATAGCAAATGAAATTGACTTTCAACCAAAACTTATCAAAAAAGTTAAGGAAGGATACCTTTATACTCATCAAAGGAAAAATCTACCAAGATGAATTCTCAATTCTGAACATCTGTGCTCCAAATGTAAGGGCACCCACATTCATAAAAGAAACTTTACTAAAGCTCAAAGCATACATTGCACTTCACACAGTAATAGTGGGAGACTTCAACACCTCACTCTCAGCCATGGACAGATCACTGAAACAGAAACTAAATAGACACACATTTAAACTAGTAGACCAAATGGATTTAACAGATATAGAACACTTCATCCTAAAACAAAAGAATATACTGTCTTCTCAGCACCTCATGGTACTTCTCCAAAATTGACCATATAATTGGTCACAAAAGAGGCCTCAACAGAGACAATAAGATTGAGATAATCCCATGCATCCTATCAGCAATAGTGACCTGCTATAGAACTCCTGGGCGAATACCCAACAGAAGCTCCAACACATAACAAGGACACATGCTCCACTATGTTCATAGCCACCTTATTTATAATAGCCAGATGCTGGAAAGAACCCAGATGTCCTTCAACAGAGGAATGGATACAGAAAATGTGGTACATTTACATAATGGAGTAATACTCAGTGATTAAAAGTGATGAATTCATGAATTTCTTAGGAAAATGAATGGAATTAGAAAATATCATCCTGAATGAGGTAACTCAATCACGAAAGAACATACAAGGTATGCACTCACTAATAAGTGAATATTAGCCCAAAAGCTCAGAATACCCAAGATACAATTCACAGACCACATGAAGCTCAAGAAGAAGGAACACCAAAGTGTGAATGCTTTGGTCCTTCTTAGAAAGGGGAACAAAATACAAAATATGGAGACCATGTGGAGCAGAGTCTGAGGGAAAAGCCACCTAACAACTACCCCACCTGGGGATCCATCCCATATACACTCACTAAACCCAGACACTATTGTGGATACCAAGAAGTGCATTCTGACAGGAGCCTGATATAGCTGTCTCATGAGAGGCTCTTCTAGAGCCTGACAAATATAGAAGTGGATGCCTGTAGCCAACTGTTGGACTGAGCACAGGGTCTCCAATGGGGTCGCCAGTGGACGAGCTAGAAAAACTACTGGAGATGAAGAGGTCTCCGACCCCATAGAAAGAACAATATCAACCAACCAGATTCCCCCCTCCAGGGGGGAATGCCCCCAGAACTCACAGGGACTAAACCACCAACCAAGGAGTACATATGGAGGAACCCAATGGCTCCAGCCATATAGGTAGCAGAGGATGGTCTTGTGGGGCATCAATTGGAAGAGAATCCCTTGGTCCTGTGAAGGCTTGATACCCAAGTGTAGGGGAATTCAAGGAGGGGAGTGGGTGGGTGGGGGAACATAGAAGCAGGGGATGGGATAAGGGGCTTGGGGGAGGGTAACCAAGAAAGGAGACAGCGTTTGAAATGGAAATAAAGAAAATATCCAAGAATGAAAACCAGAGAGAATAAACTGCAAGGAAGGACAGGCTATGAACTATAAAAGGCTGCCCCAGTGACATCCTTCCTCCACCAAGTCTGTACCATTTCTGCAAAAAGCACTACCAAATGGTGACCAAGTCCTCCAATACTCAAACTTGTGGGGGATCTTCTCAATCAAATCACCATATTGTGATGAAGAGAAGTCATCTGGATGTATCTTTTGCAAAAGTGAAGATGCAGAGTGATGACTAATTTACTTGGTCAATTTTATTAAACTGAGACATGCCTAGGTTCACAAACACACTCTCACACACATATTTACCCTCCTTGTGAACTGGGCATTTTTCTTGGTGTTGTGCCCCAATAATGACAAACTATTCAAGGGAGGAAGGATCACATTGCTGCGGTTGTGCCTATAAGGACATCTCTAGAGAGGGTTAACTGAAGGTATGTTTCATCTTGAATGTGAGCAGCAGCATCCAATGGGCTTGGGTCCTTGACCCAAAAACAAAAGCCAGCTGAGCACATTATTTCTTCATCGTTGCTTCCTTACCTGCAACAATGTGAGCAAATCACCTCATGTTCATGCTGCCATGTCGCCTTCCATGATGGAACATGGACCCTAAAACTGAGCACAGACAGATCCTTCCTCCCTTGAGTAGTTTGTCATTATTGGGGCACAACACCAAGAAAAATGCGCAATTCACAAGGAGAATATTGTTTCTAACAAAAATAAATTGAGCATTCAATAGAATGTCAATCAAACTGTTTAATCCTCCTCCTCACTACCCAGATTCCTCTGCCTATGTTCTCACACTTTGGAACATACACAAAGGGGTTCCTTCCCTTCCCCTCCCCTAGTTTTCTCAGCCTACTTTCTTATGGAACCCAGGACCACTGGCCCAGGGATGGCCCCGCCCATATTGGGCTGGGCCCTCACACCTCAATAACAAATTTATAAAAGCCTTACAGCTGGGTCTTATGGAGGCATTTTCTGAACTGAAGGTTCCTCCTTTCAGATAATTCTAGCTTATGTCAAGTTGATATGAGACTAGCCTGCACAGCTCTCCTTTGGTCAAGCTCTCTATGATGCAGCCTGTTGGGGCACTGGGAGTGGAAGAAGAAAGACACTAAATGCCCCTGACCCTCATTTCTCCCAGCCTCAGCAAAACCCCTTCATATTCTTAAGCTCAGTAGTAGCCAGGTAGAAGTTCTTAAGAGTCATAAGCTCGGGGTGTGGCCACAGCATGGGGTTGTGGGCATGTTCATGCCTTCCTGAATCCGTTTCCTGTCTGAGATCAGATCCATATGCTATGCATCTTACATTTCCTGAGAGACATTGACCTTCCTTCATCTCCTCTCCCATGCTGTTGGGTCTGTCTTCCTCTCATGTACCCTTGCCTCATACATCTTCTTCTGGACCTCATCTATGTCTCCAGAAATCACAAATATCACTTCTTACCCTCATAGGCAGCCTCAGCCACCTCCTGCAGCTCCTAAGCTTCCTTACTAGCTTAAGGAGTGAGCATAGAAGCAAGGTGCCCATCCAGCCTCATCTCAAATAAATATTTCCATCAATGGGCAGTGGAACACTTTAGAAGATATCTACAGAAATAGCTTCATGTGCAGGTAATAAGCAAGATGCAGAAGCTTCGCTGAGATCAGTGCTAATTCTCTGTGTGCTATTCTCCCTGGGGATGTCACACAGCATTGTACCCTGTCTGAGGAGTCTGAAAGAGTCTAGTGAGGCCCCTCTCCCCTCGCCCTGCTCTCTTCCTGTGTTGTGACAGATGCTACTCAAATACCCTTGGTACCTAGCTCTAAGAGAAGAAAACAGATCACCCATTTCTGGGTAATTTTAGAGCAACTGAAAGGCCATTTACCTACTGTGGAATAAATAATAGAATATTTTAATGATAACCAATTACCATTCATTATAGGGTATCATGGCCTTCGATGATCTACTGGATTCTCACCTGCTCCTTCCCATGAAAAGCATTTCATGGCAGTTTACCTCTTTCCCCACAGAAGTGGTGTCACTTTCCAATCGAAGCAATATTTTTAAGAAAGTGTTAGGGAAAGTTTGCAGAGGTGGTGTCAAGCATATCACACCAACCCAATGCTAGCACCTGCCAAGCATTTCTCCTGACAGTTCTGCTGTTCCAAAGGTTCAACAGGTTTGATTTATGACATGCATTAGCCTTATAGCATTGATGAAAGGGCAAAACTGGAGGCCAGCTTTCCTGAGAGAAATGCTATTCACCCTAATTTCCTCTATGGCTGCCTATTCTGTCTGCTGCTTGGATGCATTCATGCTGCCTACTGAATTTGAAACCATGGGATGAGAATCCTGATGCAAATTCTATGCTGGATGCAAAAGCAGAGTTTTCCCAGACCATGGTGAGTCTTCATTGGGCCAGGGAAGATGTCCCATCAGACTGTGAGATCTGTTTATCCTATTATCATAGCATAAGATTCCTTTCTTCACTTTGTATGTGTTTGTTTGAATGATGGCTCATTATGAGATGCCCCCTCATAGCCTTGTGCATTTAAATACCTGATCTTTAGTTTGTGACTGGGGAAGATTAGAAGGTATGGCCTTACTGGAGAAAGTATATCACTGGTGGAAGACTTTACAGTCTCAAAAGATGGAGCCACTACAAGTCTCTGCTTTCTATTTGTGCTTCAAGATCTGAGCTCTCAGCTGATGTTCCAGCACCATTCCTGCCCCCCCTGCTTCTATGATAACAATTATGATGTCTTGCATTTTTAATCTCTTTAAAACTGTAAGCCCAAAATATACTCTTCTTTTGATATGTTGCCTGGCTTATAGTGTTTTATCATAACAATAGAGAAATAGCTAAGACAATGTTTGTGTATCTGTGCATGTGTGTGTTCATGCATGTATGTGTGCAAGTACATATACACATGTGTGCCTTTGCACATGGCAGCCTGAGGTTGACCTCAAGAAGTGTCTTCCTCAGTCTTGGACCTTGTGTTTTATGTTTTGAGGAACAGTCTCTCGATTAACCTGAAGCTCATTGGTTCCTCCATGCTGGCTAGCCAGTAGGTCTCAAGACTGTTCCTGTCTCCACCTGCTGGTCACTGGGTATAACACATGCACGTTGTGCCCTACCCAGCTTTTCTTTGTGTAGTCAGGATGTAAGAGTTGTGGAGCAGGCACTTCGCAAATTGAGACAATTCCTGAGCCCATTCCTTGAACACAGCCTGCCAAGGGAACAGACAAATCAGCCACAGGTCTAGTAACCATCTCCACCATATCTATTTGTTTGTGGGGTCTTTTTATATATATATATATTTGCCTGCATGGATGTCTGTGTATTACACATGTGCCTTGTGTCTATGAAGGTCAGAACGGTGGCATTGGGTCTTCTGGAACTGGAGTCACAAACAGTTGTGAACAACCATATGGTGCTGGTAATCAAACACACATGCTCTGGAAGAGCAGGGAGTACTCTTAACTGCTGAGATGTATCTCGGCTCTGCTTTTCTTTTTGGAATTAATTGGATGCAAAAGATTAACTATTAACCTTTTCTTCCCTCAAAAGACTTCTGGAGTCCTCATAAAAATGTTCAATCTGTTCAATCTCTTTCTCTCTTATATGCCCCCTCCCCTTGCACAAACAATTATGATTAACCTCGAAAACTTCACTATTGTGAATTTTAAATTTATAAAGGTCCAGTGTTGCCTCATTGGGACAGGCTGCAGGGGCAGAAACCTCACTTTTTATTTATTTTTTTATTTTCTATATTCTTTGTTTACATTCCAAAGGCTTTCCCCTTTCCCAGTTCCCCCCTCACCATATGTCTCATAAGTCCTCTTGGCCCCACCCATTCCCCAATGACCCCCTACCTCATTTTTTTACCTTCCTAAAGTGTGTATGGTCCAGCCCATCTGCCAGTACTGTCTCTGTCTCACCCAGTTGCTTTTATACTGACCCAGTCACTGTCAAATGATGTCCCTGATTTACTATAACGGTGTCCCCACTGGCCTCCTGACTCCCACCTTTTCCCTAAATAATCTATATTGTCACCCTCAAGGCACAACAGCCATTTTCCTCATCAGAACAACTGGGTGTACTTGCAAGAGAACCCTGGGTTTGGGTCTGTTAGCTGTTGTTGTTCCATTCATAAAAGGAAGGAGTAAGGAGGCCCATTGATCCCTCATTCCAAAATCCTTCCCACTTATGCCACTTTTTATTTTGATATCATTACCAATCACACATAAAGCTGTAAAAAAACTTAATTTCACCTTTGTAAAGTCCTGAACAAATTGGAAATAGTTAGAGATACAATTCTCAGGTTGCACTTTGCATGGGTGTGGGGGTTCTGAGTGTGGTGAGGCAGGAATGCAGACCAGTATGGAAAGGTGTTCATTTGCTTATCTTAGCTGATACACATGATGTTTCTTCAGAGCCAAGCCCTCTGTATTCCTTCCTTGGTATGTGCAGGAATCCTTTCATTTGGCTTATGGACGGGACTAAATGGTCCCATAGTCCATTTATGCTGCAGGTCTCCCCTGCTGCACTTATCTTTGCCTTTGATCCCAAGTCTAGGACATTCCTGGTTCCTGTTCTCTAGAGATGTCAACTTCCTCTTGAGTAGAACTTTTAGGGATTCTTGGTGGCCATAAAACTGCAGAGCTGGTTTGAATCAGCCAGACACTCCCTAAGCATACACTTCCAGGAAATCTGCCTTTAGCTCTTGCCTCCCCTTATCTCTTGCATTATCTTGAATCTTCTCTGAGTGAGTCCTTCTAAGATTCTTCTAAAGAAGTCTATATTCCTCTTTCTAGATCTTTCTTTTTGAAGCTACTTTATTCTTTATTTGTATTTAGTGTGTGTGTGTGTGTGTGTGTGTGTGTGTGTGTGTGTGTCAGACTACAGCTTTCAGGAGTCTGTTCTCTTCTTCCAAGAATTCCAAGGGCAAAACCCAGGTCTTCAGGCTCAGAGGCAAGCAATTTTACCACAAGGGTCTTCTCACAGCCCCAATGGCTCAGAATCCATTTGAGCATCCAGACTTGTTACCTTCTCCTCCACCTCCCCTATGCACCTTCCTTTGGAGAAAGTGTATCATGGATCCCAGGTAAGCCAGGGTATTGCCAAGGATGAACTCCAACTCTGAGTCTTCATGGACTTTTCCCTCCTGCTGAGTACCAGGATCATGCGTGTGTGCCACCATGAACACTGAGCTGCAGTTAGGGTGAATGAATGACCACAGAGCTTCATGTACTTGGCAAGTACTGTACCTCCTAAGGTACATCCCAGTGACCCTATCTGACACATTCCCCAAACCCTCTCATTCTTGAATCAGCCTTTAATAAGCTTCAGGGAAGGAAGGCATGTGGATGTGTTTCATTGTGGCTGGCTGGAAAGGGAATCAGATAGCAGAGGCCACTGCATTACAACACAGAGAACTTTCCTATTGCAATGTGGACTCTGGGCAGGGGTGGGGGGAGAAGAAGAATGAAAGAGGCTTTAGGAGCAAATTGTGTGAGACTCTAGAAGCTTCCTCAGTTTCAGACCCAAGTGGAGGGATGGAGGATCAGTCTCTTTGACAGGACAAGGAAATGGAGAAGCACATTGTGAGGGTGGGTTCAGTTGGAGAAAGCTGAGAAGGGCAAAGGCAGTGTGCAGGTGCAGGACAGACCATCTGTCCCAGTGCAGGGCACTGCAGTTATGTGATGGGGTGTCCACACAGGACTGAGATTATCTAGCTCTGGATGAGGGGGGAAGGGTAGAGGGTTGAGGACAGCACACCACACAGAGAGAAAGGGATTTCTCTGTCTCCTGCAGGACTGAGATAGATGAGAGCATGGTTCTTCACTGCAGCTGCTCACCACAGCCTCTAAGGTTAGTTGAGGCTTAGCAGCTCTCCCATGCCTGAGCCTGGATGAGGCTGCTGGCTTGCTTACAGCTGCAGGGACAGCCGCTGGGACTTCCCTTGGGATTCTCGCCTCTGGGTGTCCTAGGATCAAGTAGACTACTCCTCTGCCTCAGGCTCACACAGAGTTCCAACTCAGCTCCAGATGTACCTTCCTGTCCCTCAGGCACAAACTGGAGCTGATCTCTAGCCATCTATAGATTATAGTGCTCTGTAGTGTCCTTGGGTGGATAGGACAGCCTTCTATGTGACACTGATGGGCTATTGTCCTCTGCATCTACTCCAGCAGATCTACCTAGATCTAAGATTTTGTTCACCAGCCTTGCCTGCTTGGATGTGCTTCATTCAGTCCTTGTCTGCTGAGTTCATCTAACTTTAAGATGAAAACTACATCCACCTTATAGGTGAGGTAACAAGACACAATCAAGTTAGGTGACTCTTTCCGGAAGTGGAATCTGCCTCTGTCTACAGTGGACAAACTCCTAGGTCTGAACCTGAGTATGTGCTAGCTGTTGGCTAATGTCTCTGTCCTATGAGGGTGACTAACTTGGTCCCAACTGAGTTGAGTGTATGTGTGTGTGTGTGTGTGTGTGTGTGTGTGTGTGTGTGTGTAACCAATGTCCACTCCCCATGTTGAGCTCTCCCAGAATCCCTTTGAGACCATGGGAACAATGATGAATTATTCTCATCACTTTATCAAGGAGGTACTTAGAGAAATTAGAAGACGAGTCTACCAACCAGGTGGCAGCCTGTGGCCAGGCCCATAAAAAAATTAAAAGGAAAAAATAAATACGTAGAATTAGGAACACACACAGGCTCTGGAGCACGCACATGTGCACACATATGCATATCCTGAAAGGTCAAGAGTGTGTTAGCACTCTGACCCTAGGAAGCACTCTTGTCCTGTCATCTTGCCCTAGGAGGTCAGCAGGACCAAAACCACACATACACTTGAACCCACCCCCAGCCCCATTCTGAGCACTAACCCATGGCCCCACCCTCACTCAAGGGGTCATTGTCTGCAGTGCAACTGAGAGCAGAGCTCAGAGGCCAGCACTGTGCTACTCCCTTGAGCAGGCCACCTGGGTGCAGTTCCCAGGCTGCTTCTGCTGGCGTTACACTCTCCTCATTTGTAAAAAATCAACAACAGTAACAATAAAAACCCTGGACTCACTATAGAATGTACCCCATCCTAAACTTTGTGATCTTGCCTCAGCCTCCTGAGTGTCAGGATTGCAGACATGCACCACACTATCCCTGCCTCTCGTCTCTAAGGAGGGCAGAAGTAGGTTAAGTTAAAGACTTCATTTACTTTGAACAAGGCTGCAGTAGCATCACCAAATACCTGGTTCTTTTGTGGTTAGTGTGCCTCTGGAACCTACGTGTGTCAGGTGTTTAGACTGGCAAGAGGAACTGGCCTGCCAGGTGTGTGTGTGTGTGTGTGTGTGTGTGTGTGTGTGTGTGTGTGTGTGTTTCATGTGTTGCATTGGTGTGTTCGTGTATGTATGTATGTATGTATGTATGTATGTATGTACTACGAATGTGTGGGACCTGGGTGCTCAAAGTGCATGTGTGGAGAACAGGGAACAGCTTCTGGTTCTCTCCTTCCAACATGTGGATCCAGAGGCTCAAACACGGGTCATTAAGCTTAGCAGCAAGCATCTTTACCCACTAAACCTTCTTGCCAGCACCTCTAAAGTTATTTCTTAGAACTCACTGGTATAACTTTATGGGAAAGCCAATTGAGGTGTGGCAGTAATTTCGAACCATATAAACATGTTTTCTGCTTGGTTTTGGTTTTTCAGCAATTTTTAGTTTTTTAGATAGGGTCTCACTCTGTAGCTTGGGCTGTGTTGGAGAAATGGAACAGTCCTCACTGCACTTCCAGTTGCTGGACTGGACTAAGGACTTCCCCAGCTGGCCGGGCTTCCTCCACAGGTACTCTGGCCTCTGACCAGAGTATTAAGACTGGATCAAGGTCCCTGTCCCCCATAGCCGGGTAGCCTCCCTCCATAGGTACATGGGTCCTCGACAGCCCATCAGTTGTATATAGATGTGAAGTAGTCAGAGGTTGGACTTGATCCCCCCTGCCTCCAGGTTGTTTCTGCTGCCAAGTCTCCCTGTGTTCTCAGATGAGAAGGTCAATGGAGGCAGGCCTGGTTTGTCTCCTTATACCTGTCCTCAGGTGCTGGGAACCTGAGGGTTTATAGGATTTGAAGAGAATCCTTCCTCCTAAACCCTAGAAATAGAGCTACTATCTTGTTCAGGAAGCTGAGTAAGACTCCAGTTCAGGCTGGAGCCCATTGAGCAGATAAACCTTTAGCTGGAATATGCCTCAATCTCTGCCTGCTTTCCCACACCTAAGAGAATCGGGGCAAAAGGCATACTCTCTCCTTTGAGGTGATAAATGGGGCCCTTCAGGGGCTGGAGAGAGATGGCTTTGCATGTTCAGCCACACTCTAGCTTGACAAGATCAGGCCCAGACCTGCACCTTCCTGTTCCATGCCTTCTGCTCCCTCCCTGACAGGAACAGGGAATAGGGGAATCACTATTCAGTCTCTGGACAGTTGGAATGCTCAGGACTCTCTCTGGGAGTTATCCAGTGTGGAGAAAGGAGTATACTTTCTAGTGATCCCCAGAACGTCTTGTGTCGCCTCATCAATGATGGAGAGGCCTGACCAAGCACACTAACAGGCAGTGTAGGGAGATCCCTGGACTGGCCCCTGAAGCGAAGCCCATGGATAATGTAGGTATCCAGTGATGAAACGGGGTGCTGCGAGGATGCACACTGGCCAAGTGGGAGGACTAGCAGGGTGATCCACAGCGTTGCCTCCCCTCTCTGAGTGGCTTTCCCCCAAAGAGGCCAGATGTCTCCTGGGATGATATACTGAGCCTGACTCAGCTATTAGGAAGCTTTACCTGAGGGAGGAAGAGACAGTCACCAGGGCACTTCTCTCCACACTTCAAGTGCTGGCAGGCCTATATCTGAAAGAAAACTGACAGGAAGTCTCCAGAGTGTGGTTGAAGCTGAGCCCTTGACTTTGTGTGAGTCCCCACAGAACTCTGTGGTATCTGGCATCAGAAACTCCACTGTGACCAGCCTTGACAAAGCCTGCAGGAGTCTGGGGTTCTTCCAGGAAGAGGTTTTGGCAGTTGTCTTGGCTCCTGCTTTCGTTTAGGTGTCCCTCCTGGCTTACATGTGCAAGGTCTAGTCCCTGGAGCCAGCCTGGGCTCCTGCCCCACTCTGTCTTCCTCAGCCTCTGACTTGCTTCTGGAAACAAATAGCATTTTTTTTTGCTGTGTTTCTTGCTTCCTCAGTTAGGGTCTCACAGTCAGCTGGGCAAAAGGACTTCCCAAATCTTACAGGGAGCCAGGAAAAAGATGCACTGCCCTCTTCCTCCTCACCAACTACATGTCAGAATCATATTTTCCCTCTTCTACCCATCAAGCATCTCAAGATGTCTTGTTGCTGATCCATGATTTAGGGGCTCCCGGCTTTCCTAAGGATGATGTCTGCCATGTGGTGTTCTCTGCCTCGGGATCAAAGCCTGTCTTGTGGCTCAGGTAGTTGGAGGTGGATCCTGGTTCCTACTTGTCTTTCTTTGCTTTAGCCCTGTCTCTACAGGAACGTCTGGAGCAATCAGAAAATGAAGGTGCTGCCCCACAGTCTTTACTCACATCTGTTGTATGGCAGTTCAGATTTTCAGGGAAAGTTGTCCCTTCTTTGGGGTTCAGATCTGGTGACTGGCATTCTCTTTGTGGCTCCAGTACTTATGCCCATTGGACCTCCTTACTTCACGTTGCCTTGGTAAATCAGCCTCCACCGCCTGGTGCCAATTCACTAAGGTTCCACTTGTGTTTTCTTCATGTGCCTAATGAGTGGAGTGAGGTTGACAGGACCCATTTATCACCTTTCTACCTGTTGTGGGGACTCTATGGAGGTGGTATTACCTTAAGCTGATCCTTTCTTAAGTTCTGGAATCAGGATGAGATGACATGGTCCCCTGGCATCTCAGGTGTGGACTGATGTAGTGTCTAGACCAGAAGCACTATGGAGATCAATCCACTTGCCACATCTATCAGACTCCCACCTCCAAGTCTTCAGTTCAGCTTCAGGATTTGCATGCTTCCCCCCAGCTAGGATGCCCCTACTGGTTCCACCTTCCATTCACCTGACTTACCCTCCCTCCAGCCACTCCTGCTGTTTTCTCCACTGACATGTATCTAACTACTTTCTGCCTATACAAATGTGCCCTCTCCCCCAATCAGATAGCTCACAAGATCTTCCCAAAATTTCATGGACAGCCAGGGCAATGACCTCTGCCTGCACAGGTGTTGACTGAACACAGATAGCTCCTTCTGGCTATGTGGAATTATTACCGTTCACTCTGGACTTTGGACACCAGAGCATTGGACCACAGGTTCCGCCCCGCCCATCAAGTGATACCCCTGCTAGACCATTTAGCACTGAGAGGGAAGAGACAGAGTGATTTCATAGCAGGCTTCAAATTAGCAGTCAAGGTGATTAGGCCTAAATCTCTGTTTCTAAGAACTAGGCAAGTCAGTTAAATCCCAGGCTTCAGGCAGCTAGTCAAAAAGTAGAAGGTGCCCAGCCACCTAGCCTAAAGCAAGGACAATTGGTTAGCAAATTTCCAGACCTCTCCTGTAACAGATTCCAGCCCCCATGCCCTAGTAATGGAATGTCCCTAGGGATGGAGTAAAATAGATGCCACCCACTGCTTAATCCCCTAAATCTAGACTGCAAGCTCATTTGCTTGTCTGTCTTGATAGTGGGGAGACCAGAGCATACTGGACTTCTGCAGAATAAAGCACACTTTGGGTTTGCATGCTCGTTGAGTATGGGGTGTCATTCTTCCCAGAGTCATGGACATTTATCGCAGCTCCCTGGGAAAGCTGCTTAGATCTTCCCTCCTCTGCAAAATGGGAAACACATTGTGGCCATTGTTACATTGTTTTCTCCATCTCCAGGAATGTCTCTTGGATTGCACCATGATGTCTAATGTTGGTTATTGACTAGAAATAGTCTTTATTGATTTGATTTGCTTGTTTTTGACTGGTGAGTAACTGAATTTACAAGGTACTTTGTGGTGCTTTGCTTTATGTATATACTATATGAAGATTCAATCAAATTTATGAACATAACTATTGCATCAGCAGTTTATTTTGTTTGTGGTTAAGAACATCAAAATTCTTTATTACCAGATACATGCTGTCCATTGTTTGGTGGTTCAATATGGGCCCAGGCAGTACAGTGGGTCACAGAGTAAGCTTTCCTTGTTCTCAGAGCTCTTTTGTTCCAATCTTCCATTTCCTAAAACCCCTAAAAGTAATTTTTGCTTCTGTGATCTGAATATCAGTTTGGAGTCCCACATAGCCTATCTTTCCACACTTTAGATAATGGTCCTGCTTCATGTTGTCTTGAAAGTGGAAATAGTAAAACAGAAAAGTTTTAATTAATTGTAGTGCTGCAATAAAACCCAGGGCCACATGTATACTAGATAACTGTTCTACCTCTCTGAGCTACAACGCCAGCTCTGAGCCCATGGAGATATGGTCTCACTAAGTTCCTTGGGCAGGCCTTGAACCCTGAATCTCTCTGACTCAGCCTCTCAAGTAGCAAGGCCAAGTAGAAATTTTTTATCCAGTATCCATGGAGTTCTTCCTGCTTGTTGAGAAGGTAGGTTTTCTGCCCCAGTCCCTTGTATTGAGTTCTGTTGTTTGTTTGTTTGTTTGTTTGTTTCAAGGCAGGGTTTCTCTGTGCAGCTCAGGCTATCCTGGGGCATGCTCAGTAGACCAGGCTGGGCTTGACTCACAAAGACCCTCCTGCCTCTGCCTCCCAAGTGCTGGGATTAAAAAGACATATCCTACCACCACCCAACACCTTGTCTCATTTTTTTAATTCTCTTTGTTGGGATGTAGTAGTTCAGTCTTTGGCTGTACAGGACAGGGTAGCAGCTCTAAAATCCTCCCAAACCTGTGACTTACACCTATGATTCCAGTTCACAAAGGTAGTGAGGACACAGGGTCCTTTCGTTCACACTCTTAGCAGAACCTAATCACACAGGCATACTGCTTGTAGAAGAGTCTGGAAGTTGTTTTCAGCTGAGATGTGATGTGCTTCGCAAAAGCCCGGTTGGTGTGGAAGAAGGGAATTTAAAGTCCACACACCTTAAAAAATATTTTCTTACCTTTATTTTGTGTGTGTGTGTGTGTGTGTGTGTGTGTGTGTGTGTGTGTTTACACGTGCTTGTGCATATGCCATGGCATGTGTATGGAGATCTGAGGTCAACTTCTGGAGTCAGTTCTTTCTTTCTAATATGTGGGTCCCAGGCTGTCAGGTTGGGAAATGATGCCTTTATCTGATAAGCCATCTCAGTGGCCCAGGATCAGTGTTAAGAACGTATGCCAAACAGGAAGAGCACTTGCACCTCTACCATACCACGACAGAAGCACAGTAAAGGTCTCTATGTCATTTCTCTTTCTCCATTCTTGGAAGAAAAGTCAGGTTGTCCTGACTTTTGTGTTAGTTTCTCTTTGTCGTTCTCTGCATGTTCACCTGGAGGTTTTTCTTTGTTTGTTGGGATGGGCTCTCATTGCATAGCTCAGGGTAACACTGAATTCTCAACAATCCGCTTCCCTCAGTTTTTCAAAGGCTGGAATTACGAGGAAGTGCCATCTTACCCAGCTTCTAATTTTACTTTAGTATTCTGGTTTTTACTACCCACCTGCCTGTCTGTATATATGTCTCTGTGTGTGTCTGTGTGCCATGTGTTCATATGTGCCCTTGGAGGCCAGAAAAGAGCATTAGGTTCCCTGGAGCTGGAATTATAGGCACCTGGGGAGCCGCCGGACACTGCTGCCGGGATGTGAATTTAGGTCTGTTGGAAGAGCCACAAGTGCTCCTGACTGCTGGGGCATCTCTCTAGCCCTAGGATCCTGGACCACTGTAGCCAGGAACTCCTTGGCAGTGCTGCTTCTCACAAGGTTTACTTATTTCTTATTTCTTTGAAGTAGAAGCCACTAAACTGGAAGTGTTGCCTTAAGTACCCAACCCCACCGAGTACTCAACCCCACTGACTTTATGTCAGGCTGAGCACTGTTTTCATAATGGGAAGAGGCTCGCTGACCTTGGCCTTTACTAACTCTTTTCCCTTCCTGCCACTGAGGGATGGCATTTGGGCTTGTGGGCTGTCATAGAAGCACTGTGCTTATGTTCATTCCTCAGATGCATCATATGTGGAAGAGTTGGTTTCCCAGGAGAAAGGCCTGGAATACATCTTCAGTGCCAGAATATATATATATATATATATATATATATATATATATATATACACACACACATACATACATACATATGTATATGTATATGTGTGTGTATGTGTGTGTGTATATATATATATATATATATATATATATATATATATATGTTTGGGTATGTGTGTGTGTGTGTGTGTGTGTGTGTGCACGTGCGCGCGTGCATGTGTGCAGTATACAGTACCTAGAGTATGTAGTACATAGTATATAGGATGTATATACCTGTGTTCAGGCAGGAAGAGGACTCTGCTTTATAACTTTCTGCTTTATTCCCATAGACTGTCTACTCGTTTCCTAAACTTGGAGCTAAGCAGGCATCTGCAAGCTGCAGTGGTCTTCTCATCTTTGTCTCACGCAGTGCTGGGTTAGAAGTCATTCTAGCTTTTTTGTTCATTTGTTTTTTCAAGGCAAGACTTCTTTGTGTAGTTCTGTCTATCCTGGACCCACTCTGTAGACCAGGCAGCCTTGAATTCAGAGATCAGCCTGCCTCTGCCTCCCAAGTGTTACAATTATTGGTATGTGCCCCCTCAGCAAGCTCAGAACGAGTCTTTTAAAAGCCTTAATGAGAGTCTTCCCATTTTGTTTTCCAGCCTCCTCAAGTTCTCTACTGCACTTAGAATAATGCTTAGAATCTGACCACAAGGTTCAGGTCTGCTCTCATACACTGCCATCATCCTTACCACTGGGTCCTGTCTGCATCCCTATCCATTCAGCTTCAGGCTCATTGGCTGGCTTTCAGTCTCCAAGCACAGCTAACTTCACACCTTAGGAATTCCAGACAGTGCCCTCCCTCTCCATTCCTGAAAACAGGCTTTATGTCGGGTTTCCAAGTATATATCACCGTCCCCAGTTACTTGCTGTCACAACGTCTTGTAGACCTTGTCACTGAAATTCCCCCACTCAAGAAATGACCTTCTTTGTTTACTTATGTACTTGGCTTATTTTGTTTACTCTTCCATCTTCTCATATCCTTGTTTGCAATTCAGGAAGCAGGGTGGCAAATTGTTTTTTTTTTTTATTGGACTGTCAGCTCCAGGGTAGTAGTGTACATGATTGAAAGACCACCGTGGAGTATCTGAGACCAGCAGGCTGAGGTGCTGTGATTGGCTAGCAATGTCTGTCAATGGCAAGGCGGTGGGAAGCAGTGGCCTGGAATGAGACCCACCATGTTTGATCTGGCCCAGCTGTGCTTGGGTGATTTTTTTCCCCCTAGAGCCACACAGCTAGGACATGACAGAGCTGGGACTTGTCTCGGCTCCTTGTTAGATTTGGTCCTAACCTAAATGTGATTTCCTTGCTCAGCAAGAACCTGCAGTCCCTTCCCAGCAAGCTTGGCCTAGGGCCTGGGTGTACTGACTTGGATTGGCTATTTAAAGTGTTCCTTTTATAAATACGTTTTGCACATATGTATCTTATGGTAAAATCTTTTAGAAACTAAATTAAAAAATTAAAAAGAAGAAATTGTAGAGAAATGACATGAGGGGACTGCTCCCAGCTTGCTAGCTTCAAGACAACCTAGGATCTAGGGTCTTTGTCACTCTCAGCAGACTGAGACTGAGGAGGCATACTTTCTCAAGCAGAGAATTCTGTTGTTCTACCAAGTAAGATGCAACCCTGAGGAAGTGGCCTTCATGCTGTTTTCAGGAAGTATGGGGTAGCACAGAGCCCACAACTCAAGACAGAAGAAATGAATAATCAGGTAGCTTGTGGGCATTAGCTATGGAAACACACACACACACAAACACACACACACACACACACACACACACACACACACACACACGGGGAACATGATGAAGAGGACAAAGAGAATCTTACTTCTTAAAATTCCATCATTCTGAACTTGAGTGAGTGAGAGAGAGAGAGAGAGAGAGAGAGAGAGAGAGAGACCAGTAAGTTAACAAAAATGAAACACAACATAACACATTTCCTGTCACACGGTATAATCAGTACTGTGAGTAAATTTATAGCTCCAAATGCCTACATTTATAAAGAAAGAAAAAAAGGAAGGAAGGAAGGAAGGAAGAAATAAAGAAGGAAAGAAATAATACAAATAATTGCCTTCAGTACAGATGTCAAAAATGAGAAAAAATGTAAAGAAATCAAATACAAACCTACTTGAGGGCAAGTAACAGCAATTAGAGGTAAAAAACAAACAAACAAAAAATAAAACTGTAATATAATCCAACATGCTTTCATCATCAAAGTTCTAGAGAAAATAGGACTAGAGGGAGCAATAAAATAAAAGCCAGAATTGTTTTGGTTTGTTTCATTTTGTCTAGAGAGACACAAGGTTTTCTTTTGTTTCGCCCAGGCAGCCCTGAACCTTGGACTGTAGACTAGGTTAGCCTCAAATTCACAGAGATCCACCTGCTTTTGGTACCACCACAGCCAGACAAAAACTAGAATCTTATTTTTTTCTTATTTATATATTTACTTTTTCAATATATATGCACTCTATCTGAATATATACCTGCATGCTAGAAGAGGACACCAGAACCTGATCAGAGCCACAATATGGTTCCTGGGAATTGAACTCAAGACGTCTGAAAGAGTAGCAGACAGGCCTCTTAAATGCTGAGGTATATCTATAGCCTCCAAAAGCTATAATCTTCGCAGGCCAATTAAAGTTAAAAACAGCCCAAATGTAATCACTCTAGGTTACTGATAAAAAAGTAAATTATAATAACATAGAAGGTATATACTTGCCCAGCACATCTTGTGCTGTTTGACTTATTGTAAATAACAAAATGTGTGTGTCTCTTATCCAATAACTTTTAGCCAATCAAGGCAGAGTAAGAAACCCAGGTTGGGATTAAAATTTTCTGCCGTGTAACTGTGTGGTTTTTGTTTCACATAACTAGTGTAAGATTCTGATGAGCTTTAGCCTACCCCCTGAGTGAAAAACACAGAGCTGGGGATTGGTGAAAAAGTAAGAGTTTATTGTTCCAGACTGCTGGGGTCATCATCCTGAACCCGAAGGAAAGGCAGTGACCTTGGCCAGCATGTCCAGTGAGTTTTAATACCATTTCCAGGGGTGGAATAGAGCATCAGTAACTGGGCACAATATGATTGGTGAAACACTGTGCCCTTTAAACTGATTTGTCTTTAGGGAAGGAGGTAGTAGGGTCTGAATTAGCCTCTGACTTCAGGCAGACATGCTCACTGACCTGTCTCTTCCAGGAGGGGCGGGGTGCCTATGGAATTTTCCAAGGGCTCTGAGCTCTCCTTTTCACTAGGAGGCATCTCAGATGTAAATGTGAATCAGTACCATGGATAATTTTGAGGGGTAGGACAGGGCACATTTGAAACAGAGTGTTTCTTTGTGTTTAGAACTCACTGTCCTGAACTCAGTTTGTCTTGCTCTGCCTCCTGGGGAATAATATTAAACATTTGCATTTCCATGAATGACTTCCCTTTTTTCCTTTATCTTCTGGAAGGTTTTGTGTTTCATGTTTATTTGTTTCTCATTTGTGTTCTATCACTTGGCTGCCCATCGAGCTCACTGAGTCACAAGCTGCCATGTGGATGGCAGCCATCTTGGCAGTTGAGCTCAACAAGATGGAAGCAGCCATGTGACCTACTTTCCCAGGTCATTTCTGTTTCTCCTTTTACTAGCCTCTAGAGGACCAGAACTTAATTAAACCCAGTTTGCATGTGCAGTATTGTGAGGAGGCACCTAAAACCAGCCAAAAGACCCATAACATCATCACCCAAGTTTTTCTTCTGTTTTTCTCTCTTTTTAATTTCAAATAAATCAAACATTTTAATTTTTATTGTTATTTTAATTAAAGTGTATATTAAAAGATAAATATAGTTAATCATCCTTGAGCTCCTTCTGTTTTCCAGGCAGGATAAGTTAGATTAGGTTTATTTGAGATGGAGTTTCTCTGTATATCTTTAATAGGCAAAAGTAGTCAGAGAGACAGACAGATTGATTGGCAGATAATAAAACATACACTAAATAAATAGATTAAAAAATATAAACAAATATAATTAATTATTTTTGGAATTCCTTTGGTAGGTCAGGCAGATGTTGAACTCCAAAATGACCCTCTTATATATATATATATATATACATATATATATATATGTATATATATATATATATATATATATATATATATATATATTATGCTCTACTGTGAAGTTTCCAGGGTTTTCTATATTTCCTTTCTTTGAAAAACAAACACACACTTGATTTTTGAGGGCTTAGATGGTTGTTGTTGTTGTTGTTGTTTTTCAGGAAGTGTGACTTAGTGTTTTCACACAGATAGACAGCAGAATAAATAAGTAAAGATCCCAGAAACAGAAAACCGGGGTGGGCACTAAGTAGGCCATGAACACAAACATGTGGGTGAGGGTGCCATTACACAATGTCATCAGCCTTCCATGCTTGTCTCCTTTGTCTGTCATGGAGGTGAGACTAAGGAAAGCTGAGGCACTGGATACTACAGATGCTTGGAAATCAGGGAGCAGAATGGTTTACTACACCAGCATCTTATTCACTGAAGATATAGATACAGATGTTAGGGATTAGGACCCTGTCCTTGCCTGCTAAAAGTAATGGAAGTGTCCATGGATCAAAGGCACAACAAATGTACAATCCCAGTATTCTTTTTTGGTTTTTTCCTCACATTTGGTTGTTGTTGGTGGTGGTAGTGGTGGAGGTGGTGGTGGTGGTAGATCCTTGTTTATTTATTAGTATCTTTAGGATAAATGCTTTCTTTGATCTGTGTAACTTAGAGATAATCAAGTATCTTTAAGGTAAAATGGTAAAACTAGTGATCACATGTATATTTTTCTCCAGTGTTCTTGTTTCCCGTGACTACAAGTCTCCTCAGACATAACTATGTAACACTAAAATGGGTGACAGAAGCTTAAGAAGTAGCCTGGTTATGCCCCTGATTATCATGTTTCTGTCTTTCAAGAGTCCAAGTCCCAGCACCCACAGGGCAGGCAACAGGCAGCTGACAGCCATACATAACTTTAATTTCAGCACATATGACCCCCTCATCTGGTTTCTAAATGCATCAGACATGCACAGGGTTCACAGACAGAAAGAGAGACAGGTAGGCATCCTGGCTAGCAGGAAGACAGAAAAGCAGTCCCCCAACACACACACACACACACACACACACACACACACACAATTATTTATAACTTGTCAGGAATGTTGGCCAGCAAAGGGTACCAGTCTTGCAAACTCCTCAAGACTTACTGATAAGGGCCACAATTTAGGTTCTGGAGCTGAACTATGACTTGGAGTTAAAATACTACAGGTTTTTGAATATTTTCAGGGAAAATACAGTTAATTATTTTGACATAAAAACACTACTAAATTAATAGAAAGAGGTTTGATTAACATTTTGTGATAAAATTGAAGATTTACCAGGAAAATATTTATGAGAAAATGAAAAAAAAATCCTACAGCGTTTTTTTTTTTTTTTTTTTTTTTTTTTTTTTTGCCTAAAATCCAAAAATACCTGTACCAAGTTATTCTACCAATCTGAATTTAGGAATAAGGCTTTACTTAGGTATACATCTTTAGTGTATATTGATGCTGTTCCCACTAGTTGGGCCATTCAGCTGTTGCAGGGGACGTGCCTTGTCTAACATTCATGTCTTTACTTGAAAACCAGGATGTTAGTTACCTGTTTACATGTCTGTTTAAGACAAGAATAATGTCAGTTCCCAGGCAGGTATTGTTAACATACACTTTACTCAAAGCCTCCTCAAAATGGAAGTTTTATTCCAAATAGTTTTTTATATTGGTGTAAATATTTCTCTTATGTTGAGGTCCACCCCCAGGGCAGCATATGAAAACAAATATATACTCTTAACTGCTTATACACAGATGCAGGAAATGGTTCTGGGTGGTCAGTGTTGGTTCAAGCTCATGGTGGGTAACTATACCACAAGGTAGTTCAGCCGACTTCTGTCATGATTTGTTTCCAAGGACACAGAGCCTAACAGCATATGGAATCAGCTTGGGCATGAGAATGTTTGCCAGTAACAGCAGAAACAGCATAAGAGTACATTTCCTTGTGACATTAGAAACAGCACAAAATGGCATGCTAGGCAGGTAAGTTTCAAAGCCCTTAACTAATCTTACCAGGGCCTTAGCATTTTCCCTAGGCCTTAACATTCTATCTGGGCCTTAATATTTTACATAGTCCTTCAGAGCCAGCAGGTTTGCTATCTGAGCCACCATACATGCATGCATGTATGTATGTATGGGTATCTTTTCCTATATTCATTAATTTGTTATTGCATTAATAATTCTACATACTAGACAGGCCTATCATGTCCTGCATTTGCCTCTGCCCCCCACCACCCTATAATTCAATCAAAGGCATGGATTACCATGTTTCCTTCCTCTCTCTTCTCTCTCTCTCTCTCTCTCTCTCTCTCTCTCTCTCTCTCTCTCTCTTTCTCTCCCTCCCTCCCTTTGTTTCTTTCTTTTTTTCAACCTAGGAAGGTTTTGAATTTGTTTAATTTTTAATTTTTCATTCTGTGAATTTACTGTACATTGACCTCACAAAGATGGAAGCCAATGAGAATGACAGTTATCTTTTCTGGTGACACCACCAAGATAGAAGCAACCATGTGACTTCATGGGTGATGTACATCACCATGTATCATAAACCAGAATGGCAGCAGAATGTTTACCCCCCAATAAATTTGATTTTGATTTCTTGTTAGTTTATTGTGTATTTAATTTAATTTCAAAATATCTCTGTGTGTGTGTGTGTGCATGAGAGAGAGAGAGAGAGAGAGAGAGAGAGAGAGAGTACTTGTTTGTTTGTCTGTCTGTGTGAACTAGTGTGAGAACAGTCACATGTATGTGTATAGGTATGAGAGTGGAGGCATGTCGTTATGATTTGTATAGGTTTGGCCCAGGGATTGGCACTATTAGAAGGTGTGGCCTTGTTGGAGGAGGTGTGGCCTTGTTGGAGTAGGGGTGGTCCTGTTGGAGGAGGTATGGCCTTGTTGGAAGAGGTGTGGCCCTGCTGGAGGAGGTATGGCCTTGTTGGAGGAGGTGTGGCCTTGTTGGAGGAGGTGTGGCCTTGTTGGAGGAGGTGTGGCGCTGTGTGGATGGGCTTAAACACCTCCACCTAGCTGCCTGGAAGCAAGTCTTCTGCTAGCAGCCTTTAGATGAAGATGTAGAACTCTCAGCTCCTCCTGTACAGTGCCTGCCTGGATGCTGCCATGTCCCTGCCTTGATGATACTGGACTGACGCTCTGAGCCTGTAAGCCAACCTCAATTAAATATTGTCCTTTATAAGAGTTGCCTTGGTAATATCCAATATATACAAAGAACTCAAGAAGTTAGACCACAAAGAACCAAATAACCCTATCAAAAAATGGGGTACAGAGCTAAACAAAGAATTTTCACCAGAAGAAATTCGGATGGCCGAGAAACACCTTCAGAGATGTTCAACATCATTAGTCATCAGGGAAATGCAAATCAAAACAACCCTGAGATTCCACCTCACACCAGTCAGAATGGCTAAGATTAAAAACTCAAGAGACAACAAGTGCTGGTGAGGATGTGGAGAAAGAGGAACACTCCTTCACTGTTGGTGGGATTGCAAAATGGTAAAACTGCTCTGGAAATCAGTTTGGCGGTTCCTCAGAAAATTGGGCATGTCACTTCCAGAGGACCCTAGCATACCACTCCTGGGCATATACCCAGAGTATTCCCCTGCATACAATAAAGACACATGCTCCACTATGTTTATAGCAGCCTTGTTTATAATAGGCAGAAATTGGAAGGAGCCCAAATATCACTCAAAGGAGGAATGGATACAGAAAATGTGGTATATTTATCAATGGAATATTACTCAGCAATTAAAAATAATGAATTCATGCAATTTGTAGGTAAATGGTTAGACCTGGAAAATATCATCCTGAGTGAGCTAACCCAATCACAAAAGAATACACATGAAATGCAATCACTGATAAGTGGATATTAATGATCCCAGAAGGCCTAAATACTCAAGGCACAATTAGCAAGTCAAATGATTCCCAAAAAGAAGAAAGGAGTGGACCCTGGGCCTGTAAAGATTGGATCCAGTTTTGTAAAGAAACCGTGGGGGGAGGGGAAATGATTGGGGAATAGTTGGGGGGGGCAGAACTATGGGATATATAGTGGGGGGGAACTGGGAAAGGGGAAAGACTTTGGAATGTAAACATAGAATATAGAAAATAAAAATTAACAAAAAACAATGACAACAAACCAACCTAAATAAAAATAATAAACAAACCAAATAAATAAATAAATAAATAAATAAATAATAAATAAATAAGAGTTGCCTTGGTCATCGTGTCTGTTCACTGCAATGAAACCTGAACTAAGACAGAAGTAAGAAAAAAAGGAAAAAGAAGAACAAAACAAACAAACAAGAAAAAGCTTGTCACCTGACAGGAGGAAACACCAGCACAAAATAGGTGGTCTCCACGGCCATGCTCCACCATACCATCTGGTACAGGTGACAAGGGCCTTGGAGAAAGCTGGAATGTCTGACAAGGAAATACACAGGGCCTGGTTATCACAAGTCACCACAAGAGGGCACTCAAGCAATCGAGCATAGGAAGTAGGAGTCAGAATTTAGCAGACACAGCATGGACTCTCTCAGCCCCACCCCCACACCTAAGGAAAGTATGACAGGGAGCTTTGAAAACAGGCAAACTCTCTCCAGGAAGAGGGAGGCTTCAGTGACACTATGTGACTAAAGACTCAGTAAGTGGAGCAAGGAACAGGAACATTAGGGGAAGGTAGTCTCCTAACATTATCAGGGGAGGGAGGCAGAGAAGCCAGGTCTGTTTTATGTCGTTTAGGCATCATTTTAAAAACACTTGACCTCTTGGCGTTTGCTTTTGTTTTCTGTCCATAGCTGCCACCACTGCTGCCCACTCACCTACCCGCCCTCTTTTGGAAGATAAAATACAGAGTTAGAGCAAATTAAGAGTACAGTGAAATGCTTCAAATCCCCATCTGTATTTTATTTCCGCGAATATGTTTTCACAGTGCCTTGTTTTAAACGCTTTTACCTTGGTCAGAAAATAATTATTTTGAATTTTTTAGAGGGTCTCTTTTTGACCAGGAGTAGATCTGGTTTATTGGGAGGTGGTCTGGTCCTTCTCTTCCAGCTGCTAAGTGTTGGGCAACACACCCACTGACATAGAGAACTGACAGGATGGATCCCAGGGCTTTTGAGACACCCTAGGCCAGTGCTTGTCATGTCCCTCATAAGCCAAATCACACGTTCTTCCTCTGCTCGTGTGTGTGTGTGTGTGTGTGTGTGTGTGTGTGTGTTGGTTTTTTCCAAGTTTTTTATATTTATATTTCTGTATATAGGTTGTGTCTCTCTCTTCCTTCCTTCCTTCCTTCCTTCCTTCCTTCCTTCCTTCCTTCCTTTCTTTCTTTCTTTCTTTCTTTCTTTCTTTCTTTCTTTCTTTCTTTTTTATGTATTGTTTGCTCTATATAACTCAACTTAGCCTTGAACTGGCTACATAAAACAGACAGTCTGTGATCTGTGAGTATAGTTGAGCCTGAACTCATCATCATCATCATCATCATCATCATCATCATCATCAACATCATAATCATAAACATCTTACATTTATGTCTTCCCACCAAAGAGAGGAAAAAGTGTAAAAGCTAGGGAGCAAATAAAATTAAATCATTAAACATGAAGTATGGTGTTACTCTACACTTTTCCTGTCTCTTCACCTTGCCAGACTAGAGTCAAGCTCAATAAGGTCTTCTTTTCCCATGCATTCCACCAAGCTCTTTCACTTGGGTGTGGTTTTGCTGGATAGTGGACAGGGACAGTTAGAATTTTGTTCATCTGTTCACGTGGGTCCCTAATTAGGTGACAAGGCATTTGGCTATCTTAAGAGAGTCATAGTTACCCCCGTTGTTTACCAGCACTTCATGGAGTTACTTCTTTTTGACATTTAGAGCACTGGGCAGAAATCAAATCAGCATAGACACCTGATGCAGGCCTTCCCAAACAGTCACAGCCTCTGTTAGGGCCCAGCCAACATCACAGGCAGCTCCAGGAGGCTCCTGGAGCGAGAGGCGGGGCATGGAGGGGGAGGACCAGTGGGAACCAAGGAAAAGAAAAGAGGGAGGAGTTAAGTTTCCATTCCAAAGTCCCTCAATACACAGATGTGGCCACCCTTGTTCACTGCCAGCCATGAAGACAAACACCCCTCCTCTCTGCTGTGTCGCTCTTGCTCCCTCTTCTCCACATACCCTGGAGGAGGCAGGGCTGTGGCAGTAGCACTGCGACTGACTGCCATGCCTACTTAAGGCCACACCAACCCGACTTCCACAGGCAACTCCCTGACCTTCAGTGGTCCCTCCACACAGCCCTCAATGCCTTCCAACATGCACTGAACCTCACCCATCCCTAGGTGCCAGCCGACTGTCATGGGTTCCCACGGGGCACACAACCAGAATGCGAGGTGAGACAGCTTGGGTAATAGAGGTGAGTCAGGTGAGGGGTAGGGCCAGTAGGCGGGAGCAGAGGAGCAGAAAAAGCATGGGACACATGGGGCACAGGCCTCCAACACCAGCCATGTCTGAAAAACTACCCTGAGCTCTGCGGAGTCATTTCCAGGCAGGCTTCGATGCAGGGTGGGGCAGGGATGGGGTGGGCACAGCATTTTCTCAGTCTCAGAAATCTATATCTCCTGCCACTGGGGACATGGAGAAAAGGTAGAGATTAAGGCTGGGAGGGTAAAAGGACCTCTGAGGCAGGATTTAAGACTTCTTGTAGACCTCATCAATGCTAAACCAACGTTATGATTTTTCCAAATAGGGCATACAGCAACGACCATTCCCTCTATAAATCTGGTACAACCTCCTAGAGAGAGACTGTTCTCAAACAGGACACCAGCTCTGTGAGGCACCAACCTCCTTGCAAGAACTGCTGTCACCTCAGCTGGCTCAGGGCAGGCTCTTCCCTTCTTATCAACCAGAGAACAGGAGCTTTGCCGAAAATTCTCACCACTAGGTGTCACCTGACAACCGTCTAAATCATCCAGCAACCAACACAGATTGCTGGTGTGTCACAGGCACCCCTTATAACCTTGATAGACAACACACAGAGAGACAGACAGTCTGACAAACAAACAAACAATAAAAGAGATTAAATAAATAGATAAAATAAATACAAACATAAATATAATTAATTATACTGGGACTGCTTTTGTATGTCAGGCCGACTTTGAACTCAGAAGTGACCCTCCACATTGGATATGTGCTCTGTACTTATTCCAGTGTTCCTATTGCTCCATTCTCTCTCTGACACACAAACACATGTTTGTTTGCTTGCTTGGTTGGTTTGTTAGTTAGTTGGAGGCTTGAAAGACAAACCTGTGGTAGGCACTAAGAAGGCCATGGACATGCATGTGGAGGAGAGGCCATGAAATAATTTCCACAGCCTTCCATGTATGCATCCGTTTTTTTGACTCTAGAGTAGAGGTTGAGCCAAGCTGCAGGAGTGGATAGCTTAGAAAGACAGGGAGCAGACTGATTTACTAGATCACCAGCAATTTTCCTGAAGAGACAGATAAAGATGTTAGAGATTTTCACCCCATTCTTGCCTGATAAATGTAATGGAAGTGGCCATGGATCAAGGGAACAAAAAATGTACAATCCCCAAAATGTGCATTTTTGATGTTGTTCCTCAGAGTTTTTGGTTGATGGTGATGGTTGAAGTGCCTTGTTCATTTCTAAGTATCTCCAGGAAATATTCTTTCTTTGATTTGTATACCTTAGAGATAATCAAGTATCTTGAACTTAAAATGGGAAAATTCTAGCAGACATGTATGGTTTTCCCCATTGTTGTTTTTGTTTCATGGGACTAAGAGGCTCCTCAGATATAATTCTGTAACAATAAAATCGATGCCAGAAGCTTAACACATAACCTGTTTCTGCTGCTGCTGTCATCTTTCTGACCTTCATGGGTTCAAGTCCCACCACCCACTGGGAAGGCAAAAGCCAGCTGACAAATCCAATTATAGCAGATCTGGCCCATTCATCTGGCTTCTGAAAACATTAGATACACACAGGAGTCACAGACAGAAAGAGAGCCAGGTAGGCAGGGAGGATGACAGAAAGGGAGGGAGGCAGGTAGGTAACCCCCCTACACACACACACACACACACACACACACACACACACGCACACACGCACACACGCACACACGCACACACGCACACACGCACACGCACATGCACACACACACACACACGCACATGCACACGCACACGCACATGCACACACATGCACGCACACACACATGCACACACACACTCACTCACACACATGCAAGAATAAAATTAGAATGTCAGGAATGTAGGTCAGGGTGGGGTCCAGGACTGCATACACCCCAGGACTTTTCAATCAGGGCCACAATTCATGTTCTGGAACTGAACTGTAACTTTGAGTTAGGATGCTACAGGGTTTTTATGCCTAAAATCCACAAACATATGTATCAACTTATTCCACCCACCTGGATAGGGCATTTCCTTAGGGACATGCCTTTATTCGATACTCACCCTGCTCCCATTAGTTGGGGAACTCAACTATGTCAGGGGACTTACCTTATCGAACATTCACATCTTACCTTACCAACCAACACATCAGTTTCTCATGTACAAGTCTCTTTTTGCAAAGTAGGATGCCATTTCTCAGAGAAGACTTGGGAACTTAAACTTTACTTGAACCCTACTCAGAATCGAAGTTTAATTACAAATATTGGTGTGTGGTCAGTCTGGGCTAAGGTTATTGTGGGTAACTCCACAACAAACCAGTTTGTTTGACTTCTACCATGATTGGTTTCCAAGGGCACAGTACCAACAGACTATAGAATCAACTTGGGCATGAAAATGTTTTCTAGTAACAGCAGAAACAACATATGAGAAAGTTTCCTTATAATATTAGTAAATCACAAAATGGCAGGCTAGCCAGGTAAAAGTTACCTAGCTTTTAAATAATCTTACCTAAGACTTAACCTTTTCCCTAGGCCTTAATATACCATCTTGGGCTTCATATTTTCTTAAGGCCGTAACACCCCATCTAAGTCTTAATATTTCTCATTAGCTTCAGCAGCCAGCAGCTCTGTGCTCTGAAACACTGCCCGTGGATGCATGGATGGATGGCTGGCTGGCTGGATGGATGGCTGGCTGGCTGGATGGATGGATGGATGGAAATGATTTTTCTGTGTTCATTTAATTATTACAGACAAAGGCTCTCTACAAGGAGTCAAAACATACTAGAAATACCTGGCTGGGTTCTGAAGTAGACCCTCTGCCTCTGCCTCCACAATGCTGATATCAAAGGCATGCATCACCTGTCTGCCTTTGTTCCTTCCTTCCTTCCTTTGTTCTTTCCTTCCTTCCTTCCTTATTTGTTCTTTCTTTCCTTCCTTCCTCCCTCCCTGTCTCCTTCCTTTCCTTCCTTCCTTCCTTCCTTCCTTCCTCCCTCCTTCCCTCCTTCCCTCCCTTTTTCCTTTCCTTCTTCCTTTACCTCCTTCCTTCCTTCCTTCCTTCCTTCCTTTCTTCCTTCCTTTCTTTTATTCTTTCATCCTAGGAAAGTTTTGTGTTTGTTTTTTCGGTTTTTTGTTAGTTTTTTTTTAATTTTTCACTCTGAATTTATAGTGCACTGACCTCACCAAGATGAAAGCCATCGTGTGAATGGCAATCCCCTTCTATGGTGATTCCAACAAGATGGAAGGAACCATGCGTCTTCACTGCCATCTCAGTTGTTATAACCAAACATGTAACATAAACCAGGAAGGCAGGAGAATGCTGACCCCAGAGAGTTTATTTACTTTTGATTTCTTGTAAGTTTAATTTTTCCATGTGTGTGTGTGTGTGTGTGTGTGTGTAAGAATTATTTATTTACTTTATATGTATATGAGTATGCTGTAGCTTTCTTCGCGCACACCAGACAAGGGCATCGGATCCCATTACAGATGGTTATGAGCTAACATATGGTTGCCGGGAATTGAACTCAGGGCCTTTGGAAAAGCAGTCAATGCTCTTAACTGTTGAGCCATCTCTCCAGCCTATGTGTGTATGTTTGTGAGTTTGTGTGTGTGTGTGTGTGTGTGTGTGTGTGTGTGCATGTGAAAGCCAACATGCATGTCTGTCTGTCTGTGTGTGTGTGAATTGGTGTGAAAGCAGGCACCAGAATGTGTGTATTATGATAGTGCAGGTATGTGACTGAGGTGGGGTGTGTAGGTTGCATCTAAACTTTGTGGGGGTTTGGGTGCAAAAAAGGCAGCTCCATGCTAATCATGTCTCAGTATTTGTTTAATGTAAGCATGTCTGTAGGTCTATATGCATATATGTGTGTGTCTGTGTATGTATGAATGTATGCATGTAGTATGTATGTATGCATGTGTATTGTTCCTTACTTACTTAGTTTTTGTTTACTTGAAGCAAGATTTCTTGGGAAAGGGTTTGGATGCCTGTGGTGAACACCACTCACTTTCATGCTGTCACTCTGATGACCCAGATTCACTTAGATCCCCTACACCTGGAAAAGAGGGATTTCGGTATGAGAGCTGCCATCATTGCGGCTATCTTTGCAGGCATTGCTGGGGTGAAAACAGATGCTGTTCCTTGACCCAGACAGCTACTATGGTGAAGACTGTCAATGCAGTAATCTCTAAGTCCAGTGAGGTGGTACAGATGGAGAAGTACTAAGTCAACATCTTTATAAAATATCCACATTTACAGCATATGAGCTTGTAGTGGTGTTTCTCCTCTGCTCCCAGTCTGTGTCATCGATTCCATGCCATCTCACCTCCAACTTCCAAGGACAGATAGGGTGGGGCAGCAAGGAGTTGAGGGCACAGTTGACACCTCCCAAGTGCTACAATTTTGTTTTGTTTCAGTTTCTTTTGTTTTTGTTTTTGGCCTTTCTTTGTTTCTTTCTTTGTTTCTTTCCTTTCTTTTTCCTTCTTTCTTTCTATTTTTTCTTTCTTTCTTTCTATTTTTTCTTTCTTTCTTTCCTTCCTTCCTTCCTTCCTTCCTTCCTTCCTTCCTTCTTTCTTTCTTTCTTTCTTTCTTTCTTTCTGTCTTTTTTCTTTCCATAGGCAATTAGAGCTACAAATTTCCTCATCGGACTGATATTATGTGTGACCAGGATGTGTAATATGTTTCCATTTTCATTTACTTGAGGGTTTCTTTCTCTCCAGCACGGAAGTTCAGAGAGATGGAATGCTAATACATACGTTTCCCTATTTCTTCTTTATGTTTCTCCCCCATCCCTGTGTGTGTGTGTGTATGTGTGTGTGTGTGTGTGTGTGTGTGTGTGTCTGTGTGTGTGTGTGTGTGTCTGTCTGTCTGTCTGTCTGTCTGTCTGTGTGTCCTCTAGGCTTGCTTGGACTATAGTCTTCCTTACCCTTCTTTACCAAAACAAGTGAGTGTGTATTTGTCAGGGAAAGGAAAGTACATTAGAAACACTGGAATCTGTTGAGTAGAGCGTGTATCCAACTGGTGTGTGGGTCATCTTACAACCAATATGTTTTTGGTGTGTGTGTGTGTGTGTGTGTGTGTGTGTGTGTGTGTTCCTCTGAATTTTCAGCTCCCGAGTGCTGAGATTACAGGCATGGGCAAGAATATCCAGTTTAGGCATAGAAAGAATGGATGCCAGGCAGAGCTTCAGGCACCCTTGGCATAGGCCAGATCCCTAGCACTTCCATCCCTTGTTTGGTTGGTTGGTTTATTCTCAGTCACTTATATTCATGCTTATAGTTCCTCATTTTACTCTTATTATTTATTCATTTATCCAGCTGTTTTTTTTTAAATCAGGGGCTCTCCATATTGTGCTGCAAACCAGGACCTAGAATGAGCTAGCCTCCGAATCACAGAAATCCCCCTGCCTCCACTGCAATTAAATGTGAACTAGTGAACATTGGCTGTCCTTTATATCTTTCTTTCTTTCTTTCTTTCTTTCTTTCTTTCTTTCTTTCTTTCTTTCTTTCTTTCCTTCCTTCCTTCCTTCCTTCCTTCCTTCCTTCCTTCATTTTTTAAATGAGAGAATTTTACCAGTAAGTAGGTTTGTAGACATTAAGCAGGTTCTAGCTACTATCACAATTACGATAATGAACACCAAAAGCCAAGTGGAACCGACTAAACTCAGACATATAAAAAGTTATAGGGATTTTTTTTGTTGATTTTTTTTCTGTATTTTTTGTTTACACTCCAAAGGCTTTCGCCTATTGCAGTTACCCCCTCACCATATGTCCCATAAGTCCTCTTCCCTCCGCCCATTCCCCAATCACCCCGCCCCCATTTCTCTGTTCTGATACTATGCTACAAAACTGGATCCAGTTTTTCAGGACCAGGGTCCTTTCCTTCCTTCTTCTTGGGAATCTTTTGATTTGCTAATTGTGCCTTGAGTATTCAGAGCTTTTGGGCTCATTAATATCCACTTACCAGTGAATGCATTTCATGTGTATTCTTTTGTGATTGGGTTAACTCACTTAGGATGATATTTTCCAGATCCAACCATTGGCCTACAAATTGCATGAATTCATTATTTTAATTGCTGAGCAGTATTCCATTGTATAAATATACCACTTGGAGTTGATCTTGGTACAAGGAGATAAGAGTGGGTCAATTCGCATTCTTCTGCATGTTAACCTCCAGTTGAACCAGCACCGTTTGTTGAAAAGGCTATCTTTTTTCCACTGGATGGTTGTAGCTCCTTTATCAAAGATCAAGTGACCATAAGTCTGTGGGTTCATTTCTGGGTCTTCAATTCTATTCCATTGATCTACTTGCCTGTCGCTGTTCCAAAACCATGCAGTTTTTAGCACAATTGCTCTGTAGTACTGCTTGAGTTCAGGGATATTGATTCCCCCAGAAGCCCTTTTATTGTTGAGAATAGTTTTAGCTATTCTGAGTTTTTTGTTACTCCAGATGAATTTGAGAATTGCTCTTTCTACATCTATGAAGAATTTATTTGGGATTTTGATGGGGATTGCATTGAATCTGTAGATTGCTTTTAGCAAGATGGCCATTTTTACAATATTGATCCTGCCCATCCCAGAGCATGGAATATTTTCCAACTCCGGAGGTCTTCTTCGATTTCTTTCTTCAAGGACTTGAGGTTCCTGTCATACAGATCTTTCGCTTGTTTGGGTAAAGTCATGCCAAGATACTTTATATAGTTTGTGGCTATTATGAAGGGTGTTATTTCCCTAATTTTTTTTCAGCCTGCTTGTCCTTTGAGTACAGGAAGGCTACTGATTTGCTTGAGTTGATTTTATAACCAGCCACTTTGCTGAAGTTGTTTATCAGCTGTAGTAGTTCTCTTCTAGAGTTTTTTGAGTTGCTTAAGTATACTATCATATCATCTGCAAATAATGATAGTTTGACTTCTTCCTTTCCAATTTGTATCCCTTTGACTTCCTTATGTTGTCTAATTGCTCTCGCTAGAACTTCAAGTACTATATTGAAAAGATATGGAGAGAGAGGGCAGCCTTGTCTAGTCCCTGATTTTAGTGGGATTACTTCAAGTTTCTCTCCATTCAGTTTGATGTTGGCGACTGGTTTGCTGTATATTGCTTTTACTATATTTAGGTATGGGCCTTGAATTCCTGTTCTTTCCAGGACTTTTAGCATGAAAGGATGCTAAATTTTGTCAAATGCTTTTTCAGCATCTAGTGAGATGACCATGTGTTTTTTTCTTTTAGTTTGTTTATGTAGTGGATTACATTAATGGATTTTCATATATCGAACCATCCCTGCATCCCTGGGATGAAGCCTACTTGATCATGGTGAATGATCATTTTGATGTGCTCTTGGATTCGGCTGGCAAGAGTTTTATTTAGTATTTTTGCATCAATATTCATAAGGGAAATTGGCCTGTGGTTCTCTTTCTTCGTTGGATCTTTGCGTGGTTTTGGTATCAGTGTAATTATAGCTTCATAGAATGAGTAGGGCAGTGTTCCTTCTGTTTCCATTTTGTGGAATAGTTTGAAGAGTATTGGTGTTAAATCTTCTTTGAAGGCCTGATAGAATTCTGCACTAAAACCATCTGGTCCAGTACTTTTTTTGATTGGGAGACTTTCTATAACCCCTTATATTTTTCTAGGAGTTATGGGACTGTTTAGCTGATCTATTTGATCCTGATTTAATTTTGGTATTTGGTATCTGTCTAGGAAATTGTCCATTTCCTCCAGATTCTCCAGTTGTGTTGAATATAGGCTTTTGTAGTAGGATCTGATGATTTTTTGAATTTCCTCAGTTTTTGTTGTTATATCCCCCTTTTCATTCCTAATTTTGTTAATTTGGATACTGTCTCTGTGCCCTTTGGTTAGTCTGGCTAAGGGTTCATCTATCTTGTTGATTTTTTTCAAAGAACCAGCTCCTGGTTTTGTTGATTCTTTGTATGGTTCACTTTATTTCTACTAGATTGAGTTCAGCCCTTAGTTTGATGATTTCCTGTCTTATACTCCTCCTGGGTAAATTAGCTTCTTTTTGTTCCAGGACATTCTGGTGTGCTGTTAAGCTGGTAGTGTATGCTCTCTCCAGTTTCTTTTTGCAGGCATTCAGTGCAATGAGTTTCCCTCTTAGCACTGCTTTCATTGGGTCCCATAGATTTGGATAGGTTGTACCTTCATTTTCATTGAATTCTAAAGAGGCTTTGATTCTTTATTTCTTCCTTGACCAAGGTGTCATTGAGTAGAGTATTGTTCAGTTTCCATGTGTATGTGGGCTTTCTGTTGTTTTTCTTGCTATTGAAGACAACTTTTACTCCATAGTGATCTGATAGGAGGCATGGGATTAGTTCGATATTCTTGTATTTGTTGACATCTCTCTTGTGACTAATTATATGATCGATTTTGGAGAAGGTACCATGTGGTGCTGAGAAAAAGGTATATTCTTTTGCTTTATGATGAAATGTTATATATATATATATATATATATATATATATATATATATATATATATATTTAATCCAATTGGTCCTAAGCTTCCATTAGTTTCACTGTGCCCCTGTTTAGTTTCTGCTTTCCTTATCTGTCCATTGAGGAGAGTGGAGTGTTGAAGTCACCTACAATTATTGTTTTAGGTGCAATGTGTGCTTTAAGCTTAAGTAAAGTTTCTTTTACGACTGAGGGTGCCCTTACATTTGGAGCATAGATGTTCAGTATTGAGAATTCTTCTTGGTGGATTTTCCCTTTGACCAGCAAGAAGTGACTTTCCGTGTCTCTTTTGATGACTTTAGGTTGAAAGTCAATTTTATCTGATATTAGAATGGCTACTCCAGCTTGTTTTCTGAGACCTTTTACTTGTAAAATTGTCTTCCAGCCTTTTACTCTAAGGTAGTGTTTGTCTTTGACACTGAGATGTGTTTCCTGTATGCAGCCAAATGTAGGGTCCTGTTTCTGTACCCAGTCTGTTAATCTGTGTCTTTTTATTGGGGAATTGAGTCCATTGATGTTAAGAGATATTAAGGAGTAGTACTTATTACTTCCTGACATTTTGGGCATTATTTTTTTATATTTGAGTGGTTCTCTTCTTTTGGGTTTGATGAGAGGGGGTTTCTATTTTGGTTTTTCTGGAGTGTAGTTTCCCCCCTTGTATTGGTGTTTTCCCCCTATTATCTTTTGTTGGGCTGGGTTTGTGGATAGATATCGTGCAAATTTGGTTGTATCATGGAATACCTTGGTTTCCCCATCTATGGCGACTTGAGAGTTTTGCTGGGTATAGTAGTTTGTATTCTCTTAGAGTCTGCATGAGATCTGCCCAGCATCTTCTAGCTTTTATGGTCTCAGGTGAGAAGTCTGGCATAATTCTGATAGGTCTTCCTTTATATGTTACTTGGACTTTTTCTCTTACTGCCTTTAATATTCTTTGTTTAGTACATTTGGGGTTTTGATTATTATGTGACAGGAGGTATTTCTGTTCTGGTCCAGTCTGTTTGGGGTTCTGTAGGCTTCTTGTATATTCATGGGCATCTCTCTTTAGGTTGGGGAAGTTTTCTTCCATAATTTTGTAGAACATATTTGCTGGCCTTTTAAGTTGTAGATCTTCACTCTCATCTACACCTATAATCCTTAGGTTTGGTCTTCTCATTGTGTCCTGGATTTCCTGAATGTTTTAGGTTACCAGCTTTTTGCATTTTGCATTTTTCTTTAATTGTTGAATCCATGGTTCCTATGGTATATTCAGGATCTGAGATTCTGTCTTCTATCTCTTGTATTCTATTGTTGATATTTGCATCTATGGCTCCTGATTTCTTCCCAAGGTTTTCTATCTCCAACATTGTCTCCCTTTGCTATTTCTTAGTTGTTTCTACTTCTTTTTTTAGATTCTGGATGGTTTTGCTCAGATCTTACACTTGCTTCTTTGTGTTTTCATGTAATTCTTTAAGGGATTTTTGTGTTTCCTCTTTTATGACTTCTACTTGTTGACCCACGTTCCCTTGCATTTCTTTAAGTGATTTTTGTGTTTCCCCCTTATTGGCATCCATTTTTTGATCCATATTCTCCTGAATTTCTTTAAGTGATTTTAGTGTTTGCCTTGTAAGGGCTTCTAGCTTTTGATCCATTTTCTCCTGTATTACTTTAAGAGATTTATCTAAGTGTTCCTCTATCAGCATCCTGACCAGTGATTTTAGATCTGAGTCTTGTTTTTCTGTTGTGTTGGGGTATCCGAGATTTATTGCCGTCAGGGAACTGGGTTCAGATGCTGCCATATTGCCTTGATTTCTGTTAGTAATGATCTTATGTTTGCCTTTTGCCATCTCGTTATCTCTGGTGTTAGTTGGTCCTGTAGTTAGTAGCTGGTGCTTGAACCTCCTGTGGGCTCCTAAGGCTATTTCCCCAAGACTGGGACACCTGAACCACTGCCCTGTGGGGCTCCTGCTCACAGATTGCTGACAGGTGGCCTGAGTCCCCAGAGGTCTTAAACTTGGGATATCTCGGGTACCTAGTTCTGCCTGCTAGTTCTGCCTGCTGGTTCCACCTGCTGGTTCAAAATAGCTGGGAAGATGGCAGAGGCTACAGGGAGTGTGGGGTCCGCCTTCAGGGCACAGAGCCCATGCTTGGCTGGGGCCTCCCAAACCACTGCTCTGTGTGCAGCTCCTGCTTAAGGCCTAAGTCCCCAAAGGTCTTAAACTCAGGATATCTCTGGTACCTGGTTACACCGGCTGGTTCGAAAGAGCCGGGCTCTTTCTTTTCTTTTTTTTTCTTTCTTTCTTTTCTTTCTTTCTTTCTTTCTTTCTTTCTTTCTTTCTTTCTTTCTTACTGTGTCTATCTACAAATTTTCTTATTCATTTATTTAACTTTTTCAAGAGAGAGTCTCTCCATGTATTCCTGGCTGTCTTGAATCTTGCTGTATATACAGGCTGCACTTAGAACAACAATTATATGAAACTAAGGTTACACAGAAAGCTTATTGGACTTTCAGGATAATTAATTATATTTATGTTCATGTTTTATTTTTATGTTTTTTTTGCTAATTATCCAAGAATCTAATTAACTAGTCTTCTTGGCAGTCAGAAGCAGTTTGAAGATGACTGAATATATTTATATTTTGTTATGTATTTCAGTAAAACATAACAATAAAAATTAAAATGATTGATTTGTCTGGCATTAAAAAATAAATCAAGGCAGAAGAAAAATGTTGCTGATGATGTTATGAGACTTCAGACTAGTTTTAGATTCCTACTCACAATTCTGCACATGCAAACTGGGTTTAATTAAGGTCTGTACATCTAGATGCTAGTAAAGGAAGAAACAAAAAGCTGTAGAGGTCAGCAGACATGTGGATTGTAGCTTCCATCTTGGTGAGGGAGTCTAGGACCTGTGTGATCGATGAACCTAAGTAGTCCTGGGAATAGTAAACAGAATCCCTTGTCCTGGTTTAGTACGTCCCCGTAGGCTCATGGGGCAAGCCCTGCAAATGCATGCTCACCAAACATTGATTTGTGGTAATAGGCATTATCTTTGTCTAGATTCATCCTGTATTTCCAGCTGCAGAGGTGGCTATAGGCCTTAGGGACTGTCCCTACCACTCTGGTGGTAGTAGGGAATCATCATTCCCGCAGGTGACCATCGTTGGCCATTTCTCTTCCCTCACTCATCTGTCACACTCAGGGTCTGATGTGGATGATGTTCTGGCTTTCCTGATGCCAGAGAAGAGTTGGCAGTGTTCACCACAGGCAGATGAGCCGAAGAGTTTCTGGGTATGCATAGAGACAGGTGCCACCACTTCAGGGGTGGTTGTTTTCACTCCCATTTCCATCTGCCCGTGCCCCATCCTTTTCCACAGCTGCACCATTCATCCGGCTGAGCATCCTCGGCCATTGTCACAGCTTCCTCTGTCCTCCCCTGCTGGAAGTGGCCAGCTGTGGCACAAGCCCAATGCACACAGTATTTTCTGTCTGAAGATGTGATCAGGGAAAGGAATGTGCATTGACACCGTTACCATGCCCTGTGTGTGTGTCCTAAGCCCTGCCTCCTGTGGACTACGTGTAAGTGAAGGGGGGATCTCCTCTACCCACCTCTGCCCTCAAAACAGGTCGCTGGCTCATGTTCTCAGGTCACCTTAGCCATCTCACCTCATCCAATTACAATGGACAGGGCCTCTCCAAAGCGTGCAGATTAGAGTTGAGCGCCAGCCCTGTGCCCCCATATGCACTGTGGAGTTTGTCATTCTGGAACCACAATCTAAGATCAGACTTGGCAGTGAGCTGATTTTAATATTAGTTGGGCTGGAGAGATGGTTAAGTGGTTAAGAGCACTGACTGCTCTTCCAGAGGTCCTGAGTTCAATTTCCCAGAGACTACATGGTGGTTCATAACAATCTGTAATGAGATCTGATGCCCTCATCTGGTATGTCTGAAGCCAGCTACAGTATAAATAAAAATAAATCTTTTTAAAAAATTAGTCAGTGAAGGTAACGAAACTATACGTGATTCATTCTGAATCTGTGAATGTAGAGGGGAAGAGCCCAACACAAATATCCTGCCACATGGCATAGTGTGGAGAGTGTGGACCTGCTGAAGATGCACTACCTCGGGCTGGTCAGTAGCAGCACAAAAGTTGTTCTGATCGAAGCAAGTAGGTGGACAGAGGTCCCTGGGTGCAACTGCCGGGTCTTCCTGAGTCAGGTGGCTTGGAACGCAGCACAAAGTGGATCATAAACTCCATCTCAGGCTAAATACCAGCAGGAGACCAACACTCAACATAGAGGAAAGTTGAAAAGAATTTTGAAGAGGGAGTGCAAGAGAGGTGAAGAGGAAAACAGGTGGGGTCCTTATAGTCTGCCTAGGGGAGATAACCCCACTGTCCATCTGGACCTTCTAGTGGTCCCAGAGGATCTTTCTGGCTCTCTATCCCCACCCCCAACTCCCATCCCGTTTACCTGCCCTCAACACAAGGGTTTGTCCCTTTGGGCTTCTGTATGCTTGCAGTTGATGATGTGACAATGTGCAGTTCTTTCCAATTCTGAGCCAGGGTGGACTGTCATCATTCCTCATCAACCAGTAGATTACTGAGGACAGTGTCATTCTCTCTTGTCTCCTAGGTCTCCTGATGATGGCTTACTGGAGCCTCCTCAGGTGGTGCTCCATGGACCGCATTTGTGGACCACCATTTTCCTTTGCAGTGGTTCTTCAGTCTTGGCCAAATAGGAGTGAGGTTGTTGCTGGTGAGGGTGTTGCCAGGCAGGGTCAAAAGGTGAGTTTCTACTGTGTGAAAGTTCTGCTGTGCCTTCTCTCCTTGTGTGATGAAGGGGTGTCTTGTCCCTTCTGGCCCAGAAATAACCAGGGGTTTCTGGGGCAGAGGGGTGAGTCTGGGCCCACAGGGATCCTGCTGTCCTCCTTGCTTCGCTTTTCCCACCCTAGCTCACATCTCATCAAGGGGGGAATGAGAGGAGTGGGAACCTGTAAGACCTAGGCTCAGTGTCACTCTGGGTGGGACACTCAGATCTCCAGCTGTGTATAATCTTTCCACCAAACTCTGTCCCTCAGCATTTTATGCTACAGTGTTCTGTATTGGGAGGGGGAAAGGCAGGGATTCTTCACTGTTTGTTTTTTTGTTTGTTTGTTTGTTTTGTTTTGTTTTGTTTTGTTTTCGAGACAGGGTTTCTCTGAGTAGCCCTGGCTGTCCTGGAACTCACTTTGAAAACAGGCTGGCCTCAAACACAGAAATCTTCCTGCCTCTGCCTCCCAAGTGCTGGGATAAAAAGCGTGTGCCACCACCGCCTGGCAAGAGTTAGGATTATGTAGCTGATCTTCCAAAGCAGGTGTGAGGATGCACAGAGATATATGGAAAGAGTAAAAGACAGAGGTAAAGAGATAGAATGGTACAGCACATGTGGATGTGGACAGCAAATTAATTCTTGATATGTCTCTGTTTAAGATTTGTTTATACTTATGTAATATAATAACAATTATTTTCGCGTAGACAGAAATGTTTTAAAATAATAATTGAACAATGTATAAGTTAGTTTATAAGCAATATGAACTCAGGAGGGAAAGATATTTATTTCCATTTTTTATCTTTTTATTCGATATATTCTTTATTTACATTTGAAATGATTTCCCCTTACCTGTATTCCCCCTACCTAAAAGTCCCATAAGCCCTCTTCATTCCCCTGTTCCCCTGTTCTCTGTACATATAGATATATAAGAATCAAATCCAGAAGAAATGCATAAACCTAAAACCTTTAATTCTAGGATGTCTGATAACAAATACTATTCCTTGAAAATGAATATAAAGAAAATCATCTCTTACAAGACTCTTTCCTTAATATGAATGAATGTAAATTTCAAAATAGTTTTAAGTGTCAATACAGAGCAGAAATGGAAAATATATATGGTCTTTCAAGAAAACCATTCATTTTAATTTCCTTTACTCTCAAAAACAAAGTGAATTTCACTTATACCAACTACACTTACAGCAAGCTATCAGTATATATATATATATATATATATATATATATATATATATATATATTTAGTTCAAATGAGTCATTTACTTAGAGGAGTCAGACAGGAAAGTGGCAGATTCCCATGAGTCTCTGCAGTGGCAGACAGTGGCAGTTGGAGGCTGAGGCAGAGGCAGAGGCTGAGAAGGGAGGGGGAAAATGGAGGAGGTCCCTGGATGGACCAGACTGGAGCGACCCTCCTTCCCCAGCTCCCAAATGAGCCCAATGTCTGATCCACATGCACTTGATACAGGACCCTGGACCCACCTCCTAGCTGTTGATTACTATCTTTTTTTAAAAAATATATATATTTCCAATTGTGGACTGAAGGTGAGTTGAGTAGAAATGACAAAAAGGATGGCAGATTGATAGACTGCCTGCACATCCACTTATTTTGAGCCTGCGTCAGTCAGACACTAACTACCATTTTCTATGGTGGGAGCTAGCAATGACTGAAAAGGGCTGAAAGCCAAATTTACCCAGCTGGTTGTATATATGATATATTGAAGAATTCTCTCTAACATTAAATATTCTCACATTTTAAGTCGATCTTCAAGAATATTATTTACAGATGACCTGAAATTTTATCCCCCAAATTGAAGAAATTATATTACTGATGTCTGTCCTCAAATCCATTTACAAACTGATGAGAACATACCTTGATTTACTTGATAGTGACAATACCAAATTCATTCATTCGAGAATAATATGGAGGCTATAATCATCGCCTATTTAGATTATATGTGATGTGGTCCCAGAAAACACCTCCATAGTCATAAGTTACAGTGCAACCTTGTATCCAGTCTAATTTCATCACAGCAGTTTTCTCTAGTATGTGCGGAACCCCAAACAAGACCCAGTGCCTGCAGTTTTCCTTGATTAGTGGAGGGATAGGAGCTGCTTCTCCTTTCTTCCTTCTAATTGGAATTCTATGAGGTTGAGAGGCATATATGGGTTACCACTTGTGTGCAAGGATCATAATCAGGGATTCCCTCCTCTACAGTCTACCTGGAAACAACAAGCAAGCGGACACCTGATCTCATATTTTATATATTTTATTTTGAGAACATGTCTCACTATATAGTCCACATATCTCACAAAGGATAAATCAGCTTTAAAAATGCCAGTATTACAGCTGATAAACAACTTCAGCAAAGTGGCAGGTTATACAATTAACTCAAGCAAGTCAGTGGCCTTCTTGTACTCAAAGGACAAGCAGGCTGAGAAAGAAATTAGGGAAATAACACCCTTCACAATAGCCACAAACAACATAAAGTATCTTGGCGTAACTCTAACCAAACAAGCGAAAGATCTGTACAACAGGAACTTCAAGTCCTTGAAGAAAGAAATCGAAGAAGACCTCAGAAGATGGAAAAATATTTCTTGCTCCTGGATTGGCAGGATCAATATAGTAAAAATGGCCATCTTGCCAAAAGCAATATACAGATTCAATGTGATCCCCATCAAAATCCCAACTCAATTCTTCATAGATCTAGAAAGAGCAATTCTCAAATTCATCTGGAGCAACAAAAAACCCAGGATAGCTAAAACTATTCTCAACAATAAAAGGACTTCTGGGGGAATCAATATCCCTGACCTCAAGCAGTACTACAGAGCAATTGTGTTAAAAACTGCATGGTATTGGTATAGCAACAGGCAAGCAGATCAATGGAACAGGATTGAAGACCCAGAAATTAACCCACAGACTTATGGTCACTTGATCTTTGATAAAGGAGCCACAACCATCCGGTGGAATAAAGTTAGCCTTTTCAACAAGCGAAATGGTTAGACCTGGAAAATATCATCCTGAGTGAATTAACCCAATCACAAAAGAATGCACATGAAATGCAATCACTGATAAGTGGATATTAATGAGCCCAGAAGCCCTGGATACTCAAGGCACAATTAGCAAATCAAAAGATTCTCAGGAAGAAGGAATGAGAGGACCCTGGGCCTGTAAAGATTGCATCCAGTTTAGTAAAGAAACTTTATATGTTGTCTAATTGCTCTTGCTAGAACTTCAAGTACTATATTGAAAAGATATGGAGAGAGAGGGCAGCCTTGTCTAGTCCCTGATTTTAGTGGGAATGCTTCAAGTTTCTCTCCATTTATTTTGATGTTGGCTACTGGTTTGCTGTAGATTGCTTTTACTATGTTTAGGTATGGGCCTTGAATTCCTGCTCTTTCCAAGACTTTTAGCATGAAAGGATGCTGAATTTTGTCGAATGTTTTATACCTGTTGTCTACTGGTGGTTATGCGTGATTGCTGCGCAACGGGATCACGAGCTGGCTGCCACCCACTGACTTTGTGCACGGCCTGAGGTCTCTGGGAAGTGTGGGGGAGTGCAGCAGAGCCTCGGCAGGCGCTGCTGGGCCTGCCTAGTAGCTAGAGCCTAGCAGATCCCCCCACACGGTAGCCCCTGATGGAATCTGTCTACCTGTGCCTTTCCAGCTGTGTTCTGGTTGCAATATGGAGGCTTGCCGCTATCGCTGGTCCGGGGTCCTGGGGAGCTGGGTGGCTCCGGCTGCCTCGGTGCAGGGCCTAAGCTCGCAGGGTCGTGTGAAAGAGCCTAGGCGCCTGGGCCCGCCTGGGGGCAAGAGCTTAGCAGATCTCCCTGCTCTAGCCCCAGACGGAGTCTCTACCTGCACCTTTCCAGCTCTGTCCTGGTTGCAATATGGAGGCCTGCCGCTAACGCTGGTCCAGGTCTCCTGGGGAGCTGGGTGGTTCTGGCTGCCTCGGTGCATGGCCTAAGCTCGCAGGGATGTGCAGCAGAGCCTAGGCACCTGGGCCCACCTGGGGGCGAGAGCTTAGCAGCTTTCCCTGCTCTAGCCCCAGACGGAGTCTACCTGCACCTTTCCAGCTCTGTCCTGGTTGCAATATGGAGGCCTGCCACTATCGCTGGTCCGGGGTCCTGGGGAGCTGGGTGGTTCAGGCTGCCTCGGTGCATGGCCTAAGCTCGCAGGGACATGTGGCAGAGCCTAGGTGCTTGGGCCCACCTGGGGGCGAGAGCTTAGCAGCTCTCCCTGCTCTAGCCCCAGACAGAGTCTCTACCTGCACCTTTCCAGCTGTGTCCTGGTTGCAATATGGAGTCTAAATAATTTCTAAATTTATTTATTTTTAACACTTCATATTTTATCCCCTGACCCATCCACTCTCTCAGATTTTTCAACATCCCATATCTCCTCCCCACATTTCTGTCTCCACATGGAGGTCCTTATCCTCCACCCCACCTGACCTCTAAACTCCCTGGGGCCTTATATCTCTTGAGGGTTAGGTGCATCATCTCTGAATGAACACAGACCTGGTGGTCCTCTTTTGTAAGTGTGTCGGGGGCCTCACGTCAACTGGTGTATGCTGCCTGTTTGGTGGTTCAATGTTTGAGAGATCTGAGAGGTCCAGACTGAGACTGCTGGTCCTCCTACAGTGTCTCCCTCCTTAGCTGCTTTCATCCTTCCCTAATTCAACAACAGGGGTCAGCTGCTTCTGTCTGTTAGTTGGGTGCAAATGTCTCTTTCAGCTGCTTGTTGGATCATTCAGAGGGCAGTCATGATAGGTCCCTTATTGTGAACTCTCCATAGCCTCAGTAATAGTGTCAGACCTTAGGGCCTCCGCTTGAGCTAGACCTCACTTTGGGCCTATCTCTGACTCTTTTCCTCAGGCTCCTCTCCATTTCCATCTCTGCAGTTGTTTCAGGCAGGAACAGTTACAGGTCAGAGTTGTGACTGTGAGATGTCCGTCCCTCAGTTGATGCCCTATCTTTCTTCCTGCTGGAGGTGGGCTCTCTATGTTCCCTCTCGCTACTGTCAGGCATCTAAGGTTGCTCCCCTTAATTCCTGATAGTCTCTCACCTCGCAGGACTCTGCTACATTCTGGAGGGACCCCCTAACCTTCTACTTTCCAAGGATACCTGTTTACATTCTTTCTGCTGTTCCTCAGGGCTTCAGCATATCCTTCTCCCCATATCTGATCAGGTTCCCCTCTCCTCTGACTCCCCCCACCCCTGAGCACGTTCCCTCCTGGGTCCCACCCTTCTTCCCCACTTGGGATTGCTTTCTTCTCCCTCCCAAGTGGGACTGATGTGTCCTCACTTGTGCACTTCTACTGGCTGAACTTTTTTGAATTCTGTGGACCCTATCTTGGATATTGTGTTCATTTTTTTGCCAATATCCACTTATTAGCGAGTACTATAGTGTGTCCTTTTGTGTCTGAATTAACTCACTCGGGATATTTTCTAATTCCATCCATTTGCCTGCAAAATTCAGGATGTCCTCATGCTTAACAGCTGAATAGTATTCCATTGTGTAAATGAACCGCATTTTCTGTATCGATTTGTTGTGGGACATCTGGTTGTTTCCAGCTTCTAGGTATCACAAACAAGGCTGCTATGAACATAGTGGAACACGTGCCTTGTGGCATGGTGGGCATCATTTGGGTACATTCTCAAGAGTGGTATTGCTGGTTCATCAGGTAGATCTATTTCCATTTTTCCAAATAGCCCTGAGAATAATTTCCAAAATGGTTGTAACAGTTTGCAATCCCACTATCAATGGCAGAGTGTTCCTCTTTCTACACATCCTCAACAGTATTTATTGTCACCTGAGGTTTTTTAAATGTAGTCATTCTGATTGGTGTAAAGTGGAATCCTGGGGTTGTTTTGATTTGCATTTCTCTGATCACTAAAGCCTTTGACCATTCTTATATTTTTTAAAACCATAATTCACCATTAATCTTATCATGTGTGATGGTTAATGTTGATCATTAATGGAATTCTATTTAGAACTGTCTCTGACAAAGAATTCTGGACATGACCCTGAAGTTGTCCTTAGTTTCTGTCAATGCTTAAGTAACTGATATGGCCAAAACAATAATATAACTGGATTCTACTATTCCTTTCACAGTTCCTGGGATGTGTTAAAAGAAAAAGCTTACTGAATATGAACATTCATTGTCCTCTGCTTCTGAATTAGGTGAACGACTTCACTAGTTACAACCTCCTGACAGCAGAACTGCTGTATGATGATTTCTTGAGCCCTCAAAAACTGAGCTATTTTTTCTAATGTAAATAATTTAGTAGAGTACATTTTCACAGAAAAAAAGGACTATAATTACTATTAGCAAAATTATTGTGCAGTACTTAAAATGCCATTTTGATTGTAGTTTGGAAGAAAAAGTGAATGAAGTGATTCTAGTGGATCTGTTGCATAAATATTTAAGTGCCTGAGTAACAGAGGTAGAGGAGAGTACTGGAAATACCATTTTACAAATACTATGGTGAATCGTGAATCAGGCATATTACAGTCTAAGCAATACCAATTTAATACAATTTATTATAATAGATAAGATTATGTAATACATAACTTGAAATAACTACAGTGAGTGAATATTTCTAACAAATGACATGGGTAAACGTATAATTGAAGTTGTTTATTGAAATAATATCTTATGCTAAGGTTAAGTAGGACATAAGGTGCAACATTGAAGTAGAATGACCTGCAACTTCTTCAGTTATCAGGAATTTCCTCTTGTTGCAAGTCATATGTTGTCATTTTTTTCGTTGTCCCCTGCTAAATGAAGTCAAGAAATGTCTTAGTTAGACAAGCTTTCTCAGATGAAAGATTCACCCCACTTCAGATCAGACTAGTTTTCTGAACTGTACACAAAGAACTTCTTGAGTTAACAATATATGTGATCCTGAATGTGTTATCTGTTAAGATTCCTCACATAGGTGTTGTAGTGGATCCTGTACAAGTTTATATTGATACCTAATGCTAAGCATTTGGCAAGTTTATCTCTCAAATGAAATTAAACAAATATCAGTGTTTTTGTCCAAGGATAGCAAAGGTTCTTGGTACAATGTTCAATCTTGTATATTTAACGAAATTTTTAATCAGATAATTGTTTCTAAGTGAGCTTTTTAAAAATAATTTTATATCCAAGATATCCTACATGACTTATGGACCATGGAAGAAAGGTAAAAAATATAACAGGAAATATGCTAGAATTTGTACACGGTCTAAGTAAGGACTGCCTCTCTCATACATACATGTATGAAAGTACACACACACACACATATATATATATATATATATATATATATATATATATGTGTGTGTGTGTGTGTGTGTGTGTGTGTGTGTGTGTCTTTATGTATACCTATATATATACATATATTAATATATAATTTCATTAAAGTATTGTTTAAAAAACTTTTCCCATATTTTAATATAATTTGCCACAATATTGCTCTGATATTTACAAATTTGTGAAATCAGAGAATATCATCCTTCCATCTGTTTGATGACTAATTAAAATTTCTCTTAATCTGTAGGAACTTGTGCTTGAATAGAAGCAGATGAAATCCTTGTCAGTATTAGCATTTGATGTTTTCTCACTGTGGATATCTATGGCTTTTTTCAAACCAGGTGACTTACCAGCAGTATTTCCTGAAGTCTTTATGTCATCTGATGTCTTCTGACTATTGTCACAAATAATATGGTCATCCTCTCCAAATATGTGAGCAAAGTTATCAATCATGATTTGTATAACACACATCTGTAACACCATAAGGAAAAACAATATCATCTGTCATTTTACATGGTTTACAAAATTGAAGTCCATAAAAAAATTGAATTCCAAAACAAAGAGGAAAATATCAGTTACTTTGAGCAGATATGGACCTGTGCAATTAAGTCTCTGTCTGAAATGTATATGCATAAGGTCTTTGAAACTTACTTTATCAAGTTAAAATCTCATACATATTTTAAAGAATGGGGGAACTACTAAAGCAAAGTAACATTCCAGAACTGATATGCTGCCAGAATAACTGTGAGTGAATCACAGTAATGACTTCAAAAGTTTCTTGAATTAGAGATTTTTTGCAGGGGAGTGTGGAGGAGGTGGAGTTTCATTGATAGTTGGAATATGATGCCTGTCTAATCCCAGGCATCTCAATACATGATACCATCTTTGTGAAAACTTTTGAGTGGTTTAGTGGCTTGACTTCTCTGAAAGAAGTATGTCATTGGTTAGAATTTAAATTCACAGAAGCCAGGTTCGATTTGGAGTGTACTCTCTATGCTTTGTGTTTGCTGCCTAAGACGAGAGCCACCAGGTCTCTGCTTCCTGTTTGGTTGCCCTAACTTCCTGCAGCCATGCTCCTCTCGCATGACTTTGAAGGACGGTAATGTCTGTAAATCTCTAACTCTCAAATAAACATTTACTTCTATGAGTTGCTTTAGTCATGGTGTTTTACTAATGCAATAGAAAAATGACTAACTGAAGAATTTGGTGAGAAGAGGGATCTTAGTTGAAAAACTGAGACAACAGATTGGCCCATTGTGTAGGAAAGTCTACTGAATATTGTCTTGATTAACAATGGAATTTATAGCTCCCAAAACTCCAGGATAGTGCCACCCATGAGCTACTACTGAGACAACGAGGGATATGAGGTCAGGACAGGAGGTGGCACTCCTACACAGCTTGTTTTTCAGATCTTGCCTACAGCTTCCTGACTCGCTTTGGTTTTTGCCCAGACAATTCTCAGGAGATAACTGGTAACTAGAAGTATATTGTGAAGTGTAACTTCTGTCCTCCAGAAGTTGCTTTTCCTCAGTGTTTCATCATAACAATAGCAGCAAATTAAGACACTTTCTAAATTGAAGGAGCTTTTCATTGGACCATTCTACTCCATGGTGAGTAATACCACCATGACTTCATTTCTGTGGACTTAATTTCTGGAAACTACTTTTTTTTTTTAACATTGGCTATTTTAGCACAATTTTTTTTATGAAGCCATTTTCTCTATTCTTTTTTTTATTTTTTATTTTCTATATTCTATGTTTACATTCCAAAGGCTTTCCCCTTTCCCAGTTCCCCCCTCCCTATGTCCCATAGTTCCTCTCCCCCCAACTATTCCCCAATCATTTCCCCTTCCCCCACAGTTTCTCTACAAAACTGGATCCAATCTTTCCAGGCCCAGGGTCCTCTCCTTTCTTCTGGGAATCATTTGACTTGCTAATTGTGCCTTGAGTATTTAGGGCTTCTGGGCTCATTAATATCCACTTATCAGTGATTGCATTTCATGTGTATTCTTTTGTGATTGGGTTAGCTCACTCAGGATGATATTTTCCAGGTCTAACCATTTACCTACAAATTGCATGAATTCATTATTTTTAATTGCTGAGTAGTATTCCATTGTATAAATATAACACATTTTCTGTATCCATTCCTCCTTTGAGGGATATTTGGGCTCCTTCCAATTTCTGGCTATTATAAACAAGGCTGCTATCAACGTAGTGGAGCATGTGTCTTTATTGTATGCAGGGGAATCCTCTGGGTATATGCCCAGGAGTGGTATAACAGGGTCCTCTGGAAGGGACATGCCCAATTTTCTGAGGAACCGCCACACTGATTTCCAGAGTGGTTTTACCATTTTGCAATCCCACCAACAGTGGAGAAGTGTTCCTCTTTCTCTATATCCTTGCCAGCATTTGTTGTCTCTTGAGTTTTTAATCTTAGCCATTCTGACTGGTGTGAGGTGGAATCTCAGGGTTGTTTTGATTTGCATTTCTCTGATGACTAATGATGTTGAACATCTCTTAAGGTATTTCTCAGCCATCCGAATTTCTTCTGGTGAAAATTCTTTGTTTAGTTCTATACTCCATTTTTTGATAGGGTTATTTGGTTCTTTGGGGGAAACTACTTTTTATAAATTACCTTTGCTTTCTTTTCTTTATATTATTGCCTTTTTTGTTGTCTATCTTTTTTCCTATTCAAAATGTATGTCCTTCTTTGATTCTCTGAATTTCTAATCATACAACCCAGTAACACTCATTTTCTTGTCTGTCCATATCTACCCTCTCGCCTGGTAACTTCCCCCATACTTCAAAAAAATTAAAATAGAGTTTTAAATTAAAATTAAACTGAGGGAAGAGGGAGTCATGAAGATGGGACTTAGAGTAGGGTACTGCAATCAGAATTTAAAGTAAATAATTAAAGTAATGAAAAATATAAATGCATATAGCTTTCCAGGAAAAGTAAGAGATGAATAAAACAAAAGATTGAGATACATTAAAAATGTACCCAAAATAATGCAAACATACACTATTCTTTTTTATATAAGAAGTTAGTGCTAAAATATTAGAAAGTATATTATATAACATGAACTACATTTTTTACTGAATTGTTGCAAATTTATTTAGTTCATGTTTTAGTTTTATAATTTACAAGGCATGCAATATTTCCAGCTTGTAGTTTAACAATTATTTAAATAGAAGTGATAAATAAATCATTTGATTATATGTCAACTTATTTTTATTGCATATATTCTTTATTTGCAATTCATTTCCCTTTTCCTGGTTCCCTGCCACACAAAATTTTCCCTATGCCCTTTTCCCTGCCCCTACTCCCCCATCCAGCCCTTCCCACTTCCCTATTCTGGTATTCTCCTACACTGATGCATTGACCTTTCCAGATCCGGGGTCCACTCTTTCCTTCTTCTCAGACATCATTTTGTATGTGGATTGTGTCTTGGCGTTCCAAGATTCTAGGCTCATATCCACTTATCAGTGAGTGCATACCATGAGTATTCTTTTAAGACTGGGTTACCTCACTTAGTATGATGTTCTCCGGCTCCATTCATTTGTCTAAGAATTTCATGAGTTTGTTGCTTCTAATGGCTGAATAGTACTCCATTGTGTATATATACCACATTTTTTGTATCTATTCCTCTGTTGAGGGACATCTGGGTTCTCTACAGCTTCTGGCTATCAGAAATAAGGCTGTTATGAACAAAGTATAGCATGTATCCTTATTACATGCTGGGGAATCTTCTGGGTATATGCCCAGGAGTGGTATGACAGTGTCCTCCAAAAATATTGTGTCCAGTTTTCTGAGGAAACACCAGACTGAATTCCAGAGTGGTTGTACCAGCTTGCAGTCCCACTAGCAGTGGAGGAATGTTCCTCTTTCTCCACATCCTCGCTAACACCTGCTGTTTTCTGAGTTTTTAATCTTAGCCATTCTGACTGGTATGGGGTAAATCTCAGGGTTGTTTGGATTTGCATTTCCCTGATGACTAATGATGTTGAACATTTCTTAAGGTGCTTCTCAGCCATCCGAATTTCTTCAGGTGAAAACTATTTGTTTAGCTCTGTACCTCATTTTTTGATAGGGTTATTTGTTTTCGGGGGTTTAACATCTTGTGTTCTTTGTATACATTGAATATTAGCCCTCTGTGAGATGTAGCGTTGGTGAAGACCTTTTACCAATTTGTTGGTTGCCAATTTGTCCTTTTGACAGCATACACTACATTTTTATTATTTATTATATTACACATTCTGTGTAAACATATATTCATACATTCATATACATACATATATATGTGTATATATGTATATGTACATATATATGTACATACATATATACATATATATATATATAATAGTATGCAATATCCTTTCATATGACCAGCAGTGAAGTTTGGGTAATTCATAACTATAATAGTCTCACCATGATAATGCACAAGCATCATGTGCTCCAAAGTACAGCTGCGATAGAAAACAATCAAACAAACGAAATACAAGGTAATAGGGATTTTTTTCAACTTTAATGGAGTCTTCTTGAACTACCATTATACATGCAGCATATTATTGGCTAAAACATTAATATCTAAGATCAGTATCTGAAAAGAAAGAAAAAAGGAATGAAAGAAAAAAACCAATGATTCACTTCCTTCACTCTACATTAACAATCTCCCTTCACAATATTTCCTGAAACAGATCAATGTATCTCCCACTCCAGAATAATGCAAACCCAGGGTTTACTTTAACATCACTGACCTTTCCGAGGTATTCCCAATTTCTTGATCACAATGACTACTTTGTTCCCAAAGGGAAAAGTCAGTTCCCCTTACCTTTTTGGGCTTGTCACTTCCAAATAATGATTTCTCACATGTCTGATCCCACAACACGTAAGGGGCGATACGGAGAGATAAGAAGAAGCTTTCAAGGATATTCTTGGCAGAAGTAGTAATTTTTAATAGAACACTGATGAGATTCTTAAGGAGGAGGTAGTTTGGTTGGGGCATCTTCGGTAGAATACTATATAGACAAAGGAGAATTTTATTGTTGGTTGTCTGACAAGTAATGTTACATTGTCAACATCCTTAATCATCAGGAAAATGTAAATCAAAACAACCCTGAGATTCCACCTCACACCAGTCGGAATGGCCAAGTTCACAAACTTTGGCGACAGCAGATGCTGGCCAGGATATGGAGAAAGAGGAACACACCTATATTGCTGGTGGAATTACAAGCTGGTAAAACCATTCTGGAAATCGTGTTGGCGATTCCTCTGAAAATTGGACATAGTACTACCTGAGGACCCAGCTAAACCACTCCTTGGCTTATATCCAGAAGAAGTTCCAACAGACAATAAGGCTACATGCTCCACTATGTTCATAGTAGCCTTATATATAATAGGCAGAAGCTACAAAGAAAAAAACATGTCCCTCAACAGAGGAATGAATACAGAAAAAGTGGTACATTTATAAGATGGAATACAATTCAGCTACTAAAATCAATGAATTCATGAAATTCTTAGCCAAATGGGTGCAACTAGAAAATATCCTGAGTAAGGTAACCCAAAAACAACCAATCAAACAAATGAAAAACAAACACATCGTGTGCACTTATTGATAAGTGAATATCAACCCAAAAACTCTGAATACCCAAGATACAATTCATAGACCACATGAAGACCAAAAAGCAGGAAGACCACAATGTGGATACTTCCAATTTTCTTAGAAGGGGTATCAAAATACCCATGGGAGGAGATTTAGACACAAAGGAAAGGCCATTTAGTGACTGCCCCATGTGGGGATTCATCCCATATATAGATACCAAACCCACTCGCTATTGTTGATGCCAACAAGTGCTAGCTGACAGGAGCCTGATATAGTTGTCTCCTGAGAGGCTCTGCCAGTGCATGACAAATACAGAAGTTGATGCTCACAGCCAACCAATGGACTGAGCACAGGGTCCCCAATGGAGGAGCTAGAGAACTGAAGGGATTTGCAGCCCCATAAACTGGAACAACAATAAGAAACAACGAGTAACCCCAGATCTCCAAGGAACTAACCCACCAACCAAAGAGTGCATATGGAGGGACCCATGGCTCTAGCTACATATATAGCAGAGGACGGACTTTTCAAAAATCACTGAGAGGAGAGTACGTTGGTCCTGTGAAGACTTGCTGCACTGCTGAAGGGGAATGCCAGGACAGGACAGGAAAGTAGGGTGGGTGGGTAGGTGAGCAGGGGTCTGGGAGATGGTATAGGGGGTTTTCAGATAGGGAAAATGAGGAGAGAGAGTAATATTTGAAATGTAAATAAAGCAAATATCTAATAAAAAAGAAATGGAACCTTGGATATAGTTATGCCATCGATTGCATGCATAGGTAGCTTCTGCATGTGCACTAATGAAAAAAATAGAATGAGCCCCCAACCCAAAAAATACAGCTTTTAGGTAAAATATTACTAGTGTTGGATAAAATATTATCTGAAATTTAACCCCCCCTATAGAATTAGGTTTAAAATGATATATGATTTTCTCTGTATTACATGCATAACTGCTACCCACAGAAGCCAGAGGAAGGTGTCAGGTTCTCTGGAAATATAATGAATGAAGCTTGTTGGAGGTCAAGTGTGTTCTGTGTTTGGAAAAAAAGTGTTGTTAAACAATGAACCATCTTTCCAGCCACCATAGGGACACAATTAATATGCAATGTATTATGAGTCCATGCAACACGCTTGTGACACTCTAGAATACAAGGAGCAGACAGCACACTAATGGCCCTACACAAGGCAGGTATAAAAGTTTCTGCTATAGGTAAGGAAGAGATACTGGAGTCCTGGGTAGAAATGGGAGACCAAATTCCTGGTACTTAAGAACTCATTCTATGACATGTCATACAGGGAAATGATCCAAAGAAGTCAAAGCTATACCTGACCCAGACTTCTCTAGGTATCTATAGTTAAGAAAGAAGAACTAAGTAATAGCTTCATGTTCTAATTAAATATATATATATATATATATATATATATATATATATATATATACATGTTCAATATTCAAAATACTATGGTAATAATATTAGGATGCAAATAACCCATGGATATTATGCTTACATACTTCTTTTAACTTGTCTCACTCAGGAATTCAAACCAATTTTCTAATCTGACTTACACAAAACTGCATAGCATAGGCTGTCTTCCACACCATGACCATTATAATGTAGAAGACTCTCAAGTGGTGGGATTACAGACATGGCACAACACCCTTGTGTGAGAAATGCACCTGTTTATAAAGTGACTTAACATGGCTTAGCAATGGAAACCTCTTGTCTTGGGACATCATTCCAGTTTATAATCCTGCAAAGACAAGCCTATGTACCTCCAAGAGGCATTGCTTCTATCTTTGGGCATTTCCCCAAGTGTATACTGTGTCATTACCTTTGTATTGCAGTAATCTTTCCAATCAAAGATTCTTCATTAGGAACACTAATCCAATTTTCATATAGATCTGATGAAAGTAAGCTTCCTTTTATGTTTTTAATAAAATCCTTTTATAATGAAAAATAAAACAAGAAAATTAATGCCCTATGTACATTGTAGAAAATATTTGGAAAAGGTTATGTTTAAAAATAGGAGGTTAGACCAGGGATTCTCACCTTGTGTGTCACAATCTGTTTGGGGGTCACATATCCTGCATATCAGTTATTCCCTATATTATGCATTATAATTCATAACAGTAGCACAATGATGTCATGGTTAGGGATTACCACAGCATGATGAACTATATTAGTGTCATATGACTAGGAAGGCTGAAAACCACTGGTTGTGACCCTACTTCCTTAAGAGATTCCCAGCCTATAACCAACCAGAATCTTGACTCAAAATTGGAAACTAAAGGCAGGAGCCTATGTGTTCTTGCCTAAGACTAGAAGCAAAGAAGTAGAGTTCTGGATATAGTATCAATGAAATAACCCTACTGTCTACTGTCTATTCTAATTGCCTTTCCTGGCTTTCAGTCCACCCTACTACCTAAAATCAGAGATATGCTCTCCAACTCACAGCCTGAAACTCTGTCTCAATGGAGGCTAGCTGCTCTGTGGGACATCCAGACAGGAGCCTAGCATGACTGCTCTCTAAGGGGCTTCACCCAGCAGCTGGCTAAAACAAATAAAGAGACCCACAGCCAAACATTAGATGGGGCTCATGGACACTTATAGAATAATTGGGGAAATGATTCAGGGCCCTGATCAAGATAGGAACTCCACAAGAACATCAACAGACTCAGCTAACGTGGATCATTGGGAGCTGCCAAGAACTGAACACTAACCAAAAAGCAAACAGGAGCTGCATGGTGACATATGGCATATATGTAACAAATGTGCAGCTCAGACAATATGTGGGTCCCCTAACATGTACAACAGGGTCTATCCCTAAAGCTGCTGACTGTCTGTGGAAACCCCTCACCCAACTTGTCTCAGTAGAAGTTGTGCTAACCCTAAAGAGAACTGATGTGCCAGGGTGCAAATATAACACATGGGGACCCTAACCTGCTCAGAGTAGATTGAAAGAGACTCATGAAGGGTGAAGAGGTACGGTGAAGCTGTCAAGATAAAAATTAATAAAAAAATGAATGAATAAATAAAGAGGTAGTAATAATAGTAAATGGCAAAGAAGGAAAACTGAATAGTAAGTATCAAAAAAACAATAAACGAAACAAACAAAAAGGAAAGTGCTCCTTCTGAAAATAAACAACCATCCAAAATTGACAGGGCCAGAAAAGGCCTCATTCTGATTGAGAGAATTGTATAATGGGGTGAACTTGTACTCTCGGTTCACAGAGATTAAAGTTGTCATATACATGTACACCTCTGGGTACACCTGGAATAGTGGTGAAATTTCTTATTTAAGCATACTGTTCTACATGTGAGAAGGTCTCAGAGTTTCAAATCCATTCTTAAAACGTGGAAATATACAATCAAAATGTGTAAATGTTCAACTATTTAAATTAATTGTAAGCAGCAGCTTGTTTGAGGAGAGAGAAGTGTCTTTATTCATGAAATACCACAATTGACTTTCATATTGTATCAAGGATAGAAAATCTGACAAATGGAAGATTCCCATGTGTTCCTACACCTTTAAATTGCTGGAATACACATGAACATTTCCGTTTACTGATCTTCACTTTCCTCCTTGTGATGTGGTCTCAGGTTTCTGGCAATGAGTGTCAGACACACTTGGCAAGCTCCAAGGCCAAGGGGGGGGTCAAAATTTACCTTTGCCTAATGTTATTAACCATGCCTACTCTCAGAGCATTATCTTTTCTCTTGATGTCTGGGGCCATAGGTCAACAGTCTACTGAGAGACAATCTCAGATCATGGCCCAAATACAAATTAAACAATGATTTTTGCTCTAGAGATACTGCTTCTCAGTGGTAAGTTAAGCATGTTAGACTATTTAGAAGTAAGTTACGCTAAATATTCAGTATTTGACATGGGGTTAGGATGACAATATCAGAAAAAGGTGAACATATTGCTTTATTTTTGGTAGAAAAGTAAAACAATTTTATATATCTACTGGACAGAGGACAACATACAATTCTCTCACAATCTATTACAAGTCTGTGGTAGAATAGCTATTTTGTACTGTTGTTACTTAGGAGGAAGGGTTTTTGTGGTAAGTATGATTTAAGACATGCATTTTTGTAAAACACACTTTTATCACTATTATTACTTGTTATACTATTAATTCAGGTGGTACAGTTAGAGAGGTGAAATCAGTGGGAACATTTGTAAGGCCAAAAAAAAAAGCCAATCTGACATATGAGAAAGTTAAATTCCAACAGAAAGTGTTCACCTGTTCTTCCTGATGAATCTTTCAGCTTGTCCGACTTTTACCTACTGTGACTCTTATTCTGAGGTCATGTGTCCACAGTTCAAGAAAACTATCATGATCTGGTAATCTCAAGGACAGAAAGCACATAAGCATCTCTATAGGGATTCTGAATGTTGGTGATGCAAACTTCTGTCTTACCTTTAAAACGTAAGCAACTGTGAGAATACATTCTTCACTCCAGTTAATATGTTGTTCACTATATATCTTATTCGTCAGGGCCCACTGTGATTTTGCTGGTACGGACAGAAATAGTTCATCAGATTCTTGTCCCTTTTCCTCAATTATGGATAACATATCCTGTGGGGGGATAAGGACAAGCTTCTATTATTACAGATCCAAACAGCTGAAGCACAAATGTCTTTGAAGGTAAACCAGAGCCATGACAATTATGGATGCATAGCTACAACTGAAAGGAGTGAAGAAGACACTACACTTTTTTCTTTTTTAGCTTATAAATATATTTCTTTCGCTTATCTATTTTTTCCCAATTTAAATCATCAGGAGTTTCTCAAGATTGAATCACACTTCTATTGACCCAAGCATTTTGGTGAATGGTGCTCTCTTACTTTTTCTTTGCTTCTTTGAATATCTTTCTCCAGCATGCCACTCCAAGTTACTATTGGGATAGTTCTCTTTCAGAGATCACATCACTATTTGACTTCCTGTCTATCCTGACCTCTACTGTGAATCCTGGCATTTGTGTTTGTAAGAAATATTTCTTTTTCCACTATACTTATGAGACTTTTATTTCCTTCTTTTGTGACTTCTTAGTTTAAACTATCTTTAGCTAAAGATGCTGTCACATTTAAGAACCCAAGCAATTTTCAATTGTTTACCATAGTTTCACTCTGTAAAAATGATGGCCATACACAGATTGACTCCTTGTTTTCTTTCTTTTTAATCAATTACATGATTACAGTTATTGATGACAAACAAAATCCTGACCGAAAATACCTAAGGAATGGGCAGTAATTCTCATGTGCCTAACATGATAAACTTATTCACGTGCAGCACAAATTCCTGGCACAGGCATAGTGCTCAAAGAGATGATGGACAGGAAATGAATATTTCCAATGGAAATCTAGTAGCATATTTAAAATAGACTAAGCCTATTAGGTGACAATGGTAATTAGTCCAGTAGTAAGAAAAAGATCAATATATAGCAAAAACAATGTGTATATCTAATTCATTGTTAGTATCAGATAACAGTCTATAGAAATTTTTGATTATAAGATTGAGCAATACCAGAGGCAAAAACATTAAGGTAGACCCTAGCGTAATATGGAGTCATAACACAGTTCAAAGTATTGATAGTTGGAGAAGAAGCAGGGAAATTCCAAAGATCCGTTTCATCCAACATGCTGGTGAGTTTGGTTCTTGGCTGAAATCAGTGAAAAACATGGGAATACTATTTCTTTTCAAATTTCCTTTTTTTTAAATTAGAAGACTCTAACTTCAGTAGAATTTATTTCTATTTTAAAAGGATCTTACCTCATGAATAGGTTATCTATATATTTATCAGTTTGGTGAAATAATTAACTTAGAAAATAGGTTCCCAGAAATTATGTGAAATAGGACAGGGTTAGAAACCCAAAGTGAAACAAACTCACAAGGAGCAAAGGTAGCATTTTGTCCAAACATACAAATTGTGGAAATGTATGAAATCCTTCTTTACTCGTTGGTGCCGGAGGAGTTTGAGAAGTTGCTTGCTGGGTTGCATTCATATCGCCTTCTCGATTCTCTGACTCTAATAAAGGAATGAAATCATTATTTGTTGTAACTGATCTCACTTAGCCCTTGTATGCCCCTCACATTTTATAGCCTGCATGACTTATGCATCACCACAAAGACACAGAAAAGGAATCAGTATTATAACATTTATAATAATGACATTGCTTTATAAGGGTATTGGATATCTAGTTGTATATGGTAATAGTTCTAGTATACAAAGTAATTTTTGGGTTTTTCTTGAAAGCTATGCATATAGGTATCAGAGTCAAGCAATAAAATGGTACTAATTTTTTAGTCCACCTTTGTGACTTTCAGACTGAACAGCCATAGCCAACTGTAAATTAACAGTAGCATCTGCATTTCACAACACAACTTGCCTGACTGCACTTCTATTATAGTCCTTGGTTTCTTCCCTCCCAACCTACTGAACTGAGAGCTGAAATCTGAGTTCATAGTGTCGATGAATCCTGCACTGGTATATTAGGCTATGTTTTTTAACTTGCATAAGAGAAAAGCATTGTGCCACATGCCTTTATACCCAGACCTCAGAAGCTGAGCCAAGATGATCTCTGTGCGTTAGGGGTTAGCCTGGTCTACACAGTAAGATTTAGGACAGCCAGATCATTCATGAAGAAAAAACACAATTTGGTATTGAATTGCTATTCAATGTATAATACACATCTAAATTAATACTCTTTATATTTAAGTGGTGACATATACTTTCTTAATTACTCTCATTTCTGGGATTTGCCTTTTACATAAATTCAGGACCAGTGGAAAGAGGTAGCAAAATTTGGAAATTTTCTATTCAATAAGTTCACAGGACTTATTGTTGGTTACATACACATATGCATATACATTTACATATGTATATAAATATGTTGGTTCATCACCTATATGCGTGTGTGTGTGTGTGTGTCTGTGAGTATATTATAACTTTATGTATGCCTATGTATATATACATATTGTGTTACAATAGGAAATGATATCAGATAGGTGAAGTGTCCCTTCTCATGGTTTAACAAATTCTTCACTGATGTTTGTTATAATTCATAGTTTCAATGCTAAATGATTCTAAATTTTAACTTATGATAGTAGAACATATACATACCAATAATGCCCTCACATTGAGGAGGAGTCACGGCACTTAGTGTTGGTTCATCATATACATATACGTATACGTATACATATACATATAAAAATATGTTGGTTCATCACATATATATATATATATATAAATATCGGTGTGTACGTGTGACTATGTGTGTACCTTTATGTATACCTATGTATATTTACATATATTAATATATAATTTAATTAAAGTTTTGTTTAAAAAACTTTTCCCATGTTTTATTATCATAATATGCCACAATATTGCTCTGATATTTACAAATTTATAAAATCAGGGAATACCATCCTTCCATCCATTTGATGACTAATTAAAATTTCTCTTAACCTGTAGGAACTTCTGCTTGAATAGAAGCAGATGAAATCCTTAACTTGTCAGTATTAGCATTTGAGTTTTTTTCACTGTGGCCATCTATGGCTTTTTTCAAAGCAGGTGACTTACCCGCTATATTTTCTGAAGTCTTTATGTCATCTGATGTCTTCTGACTGTTGTCAGAAATTAAATGGTCATCCTCTCCAAATATATGAACAAAGTTATCAATCATGATTTGTATAAGAGACATCTGTAACACCACAAGGCAAAAACAAGATCATCTGTCATTTTACATAGTTTACAAAATTGAAGTCCATAAAAAATTGAATTCCAAAATGTTGAGGAAAATATCAGTTACTTTGAGCAGATATGAACCTGTGCAATTAAGTCTCTGTCTGAAAGGGACATGCTTAAATTCTTTGAAACTTACTTTATCAAGTTAAAATTTCATATATATTTTAAAGAATGGGGTAAGTACTAAAGCAAAGTAACATTCCAGAACTGATATGCTGCCAGAATAACTGTGAGTGAATCACAGTAATGACTTCAAAGGTTTCTTGAATTTGTGACTTTTTGCAGGGGAATGGGGAGGAGGTGGAGATTCACTGAGATAGTTTGAATGTGATGCCTGTCTAATAATCCCGGCATTTCAATACATGATACCATCTTTGTGAAACCTTTTGAGTGGATAGTGGCTTGACTTCTCTGAAAGAAGTATGTCATTGGTTAGAATTTAAATTCACAGAAGCCAGATTCCATTTGGAGTGTACTCTCTATGCTTTGTGTTTGCTGCCTAAGACGAGAGCCACCAGGTCTCTGCTTCCTGTTTGGTTGCCCTAACTTCCTGCAGCCATGTTCCTCTCTCATGACTTTGAAGGACCAGTAATGTCTGTAAATCTCTAACTTTCAAATAAGCATTTACTTCTATGAGTTGCCTTAGTCCTGGTGTTTTACTAATGCAATAGAAAAATGACTAACTGAAGAATTTGGTGAGAAGAGGGATCTTAGTTGAAAAACTGAGACAACAGATTGGCCCAGTCTACAGAATATTGTCTTAACAATGGAATTTATAGCTCCCAAAACCCCAGGATAGTGCCACCCATGAGCTATGACTGAGACAGAGAGGGATATGAGGTCAGGACAGGAGGTGGCACTCCTACACAGCTTGTTTTTCAGATCTTGCCTACAGCTTCCTGACTCGCTTTGGTTTTTGCCCAGACAATTCTCAGGAGATAACTGGTAACTAGAAGTATATTGTGAAGTGCAACTTCTGTCCTCCAGAAGTTGCTTTTCCTCAGTGTTTCATCATAACAATAGCAGCAAATTAAGACACTTTCTAAATTGAAGGAGCTTTTCATTGGACCATTCTACTCCATGGTGAGTAATACCACCATGACTTCATTCCTGTGGACTTAATTTCTGGAAACTACTTTTTTTTTTAACATTGGCTATTTTAGCACAATTTTTTTTATGAAGCCATTTTCTCTATTCTTTTTTTTATTTTTTATTTTCTATATTCTATGTTTACATTCCAAAGGCTTTCCCCTTTCCCAGTTCCCCCTCCCTATGTCCCATAGTTCCTCTCCCCCCAACTATTCCCCAATCATTTCCCCTTCCCCCACAGTTTCTCTACAAAACTGGATCCAATCTTTCCAGGCCCAGGGTCCTCTCCTTTCTTCTGGGAATCACTTGACTTGCTAATTGTGCCTTGAGTATTTAGGGCTTCTGGGCTCATTAATATCCACTTATCAGTGATTGCATTTCATGTGTATTCTTTTGTGATTGGGTTAGCTCACTCAGGATGATATTTTCCAGGTCTAACCATTTACCTACAAATTGCATGAATTCATTATTTTTAATTGCTGAGTAGTATTCCATTGTATAAATATAACACATTTTCTGTATCCATTCCTCCTTTGAGGGATATTTGGGCTCCTTCCAATTTCTGGCTATTATAAACAAGGCTGCTATCAACGTAGTGGAGCATGTGTCTTTATTGTATGCAGGGGAATCCTCTGGGTATATGCCCAGGAGTGGTATAACAGGGTCCTCTGGAAGGGACATGCCCAATTTTCTGAGGAACCGCCACACTGATTTCCAGAGTGGTTTTACCATTTTGCAATCCCACCAACAGTGGAGAAGTGTTCCTCTTTCTCTATATCCTTGCCAGCATTTGTTGTCTCTTGAGTTTTTAATCTTAGCCATTCTGACTGGTGTGAGGTGGAATCTCAGGGTTGTTTTGATTTGCATTTCTCTGATGACTAATGATGTTGAACATCTCTTAAGGTATTTCTCAGCCATCTGAATTTCTTCTGGTGAAAATTCTTTGTTTAGTTCTATACTCCATTTTTTGATAGGGTTATTTGGTTCTTTGGGGGAAACTTCTTTTTATAAATTACCTTTGCTTTCTTTTCTTTATATTATTGCCTTTTTTGTTGTCTATCTTTTTTCCTATTCAAAATGTATGTCCTTTTTTGATTCTCTGAATTTCTAATCATACAACCCAGTAACACTCATTTTCTTGTCTGTCCATATCTACCCTCTCGCCTGGTAACTTCCCCCATACTTCAAAAAAATTAAAATAGAGTTTTAAATTAAAATTAAACTGAGGGAAGAGGGAGTCATGAAGATGGGACTTAGAGTAGGGTACTGCAATCAGAATTTAAAGTAAATAATTAAAGTAATGAAAAATATAAATGCATATAGCTTTCCAGGAAAAGTAAGAGATGAATAAAACAAAAGATTAAGATACATTAAAAATGTACCCAAAATAATGCAAACATACACTATTCTTTTTTATATAAGAAGAAGTTAGTGCTAAAATATTAGAAAGTATATTATATAACATGAACTACATTTTTTACTGAATTGTTGCAAATTTATTTAGTTCATGTTTTAGTTTTATAATTTACAAGGCATGCAATATTTCCAGCTTGTAGTTTAACAATTATTTAAATAGAAGTGATAAATAAATCATTTGATTATATGTCAACTTATTTTTATTGCATATATTCTTTATTTGCAATTCATTTCCCTTTTCCTGGTTCCCTGCCACACAAAATTTTCCCTATGCCCTTTTCCCTGCCCCTACTCCCCCATCCAGCCCTTCCCACTTCCCTATTCTGGTATTCTCCTACACTGATGCATTGACCTTTCCAGATCCGGGGTCCACTCTTTCCTTCTTCTCAGACATCATTTTGTATGTGGATTGTGTCTTGGCGTTCCAAGATTCTAGGCTCATATCCACTTATCAGTGAGTGCATACCATGAGTATTCTTTTAAGACTGGGTTACCTCACTTAGTATGATGTTCTCCGGCTCCATTCATTTGTCTAAGAATTTCATGAGTTTGTTGCTTCTAATGGCTGAATAGTACTCCATTGTGTATATATACCACATTTTTTGTATCTATTCCTCTGTTGAGGGACATCTGGGTTCTCTACAGCTTCTGGCTATCAGAAATAAGGCTGTTATGAACAAAGTATAGCATGTATCCTTATTACATGCTGGGGAATCTTCTGGGTATATGCCCAGGAGTGGTATGACAGTGTCCTCCAAAAATATTGTGTCCAGTTTTCTGAGGAAACACCAGACTGAATTCCAGAGTGGTTGTACCAGCTTGCAGTCCCACTAGCAGTGGAGGAATGTTCCTCTTTCTCCACATCCTCGCTAACACCTGCTGTTTTCTGAGTTTTTAATCTTAGCCATTCTGACTGGTATGGGGTAAATCTCAGGGTTGTTTGGATTTGCATTTCCCTGATGACTAATGATGTTGAACATTTCTTAAGGTCCTTCTCAGCCATCCGAATTTCTTCAGGTGAAAACTATTTGTTTAGCTCTGTACCTCATTTTTTGATAGGGTTATTTGTTTTCGGGGGTTTAACATCTTGTGTTCTTTGTATACATTGAATATTAGCCCTCTGTGAGATGTAGCGTTGGTGAAGACCTTTTACCAATTTGTTGGTTGCCAATTTGTCCTTTTGACAGCATACACTACATTTTTATTATTTATTATATTACACATTCTGTGTAAACATATATTCATACATTCATATACATACATAATATATGTGTATATATGTATATGTACATATATATGTACATACATATATACATATATATATAATAGTATGCAATATCCTTTTATATGACCAGCAGTGAAGTTTGGGTAATTCATAACTATAATAGTCTCACCATGATAATGCACAAGCATCATGTGCTACAAAGTACAGCTGTCATAGAAAATAATCAAACAAACGAAATACAAGGTAATAGGGATTTTTTTCAACTTTAATGGAGTCTTCTTGAACTACCATTATACATGCACCATATTATTGGCTAAAACATTAATATCTAAGATCAGTATCTGAAAAGAAAGAAAAAAGGAAAGAAAGAAAAAAACCAATGATTCACTTCCTTCACTCTACATTAACAATCTCCCTTCACAATATTTCCTGAAACAGATCAATGTATCTCCCACTCCAGAATAATGCAAACCTAGGGTTTACTTTAACATCACTGAACTTTCCAAGGTATTCCCAATTTCTTGATCACAATGACTACTTTGTTCCCAAAGGGAAAAGTCAGTTCCCCTTACCTTTTTGGGCTTGTCACTTCCAAATAATGATTTCTCACATGTCTGATCCCACAACACGTAAGGGGCGATACGGAGAGATAAGAGGAAGCTTTCAAGGGTATTCTTGGCAGAAGTCGTAATTTTTAATAGAACACTGATGAGATTCTTAAGGAGGAGGTAGTTTGGTTGGGGCATCTTCGGTAGAATACTATATAGACAAAGGAGAATTTTATTGTTGGTTGTCTGACAAGTAATGTTACATTGTCAACATCCTTAATCATCAGGAAAATGTAAATCAAAACAACCCTGAGATTCCACCTCACACCAGTCGGAATGGCCAAGTTCACAAACTTTGGCGACAGCAGATGCTGGCCAGGATATGGAGAAAGAGGAACACACCTATATTGCTGGTGGAATTACAAGCTGGTAAAATCATTCTGGAAATCGTGTTGGCGATTCCTCTGAAAATTGGACATAGTACTACCTGAGGACCCAGCTAAACCACTCCTTGGCTTATAACCAGAAGAAGTTCCAACAGACAATAAGGCTACATGCTCCACTATGTTCATAGTAGCCTTATATATAATAGGCAGAAGCTACAAAGAAAAAAACATGTCCCTCAACAGAGGAATGAATACAGAAAAAGTGGTACATTTATAAGATGGAATACAATTCAGCTACTAAAATCAATGAATTCATGAAATTCTTAGCCAAATGGGTGCAACTAGAAAATATCCTGAGTAAGGTAACCCAAAAACAACCAATCAAACAAATGAAAAACAAACACATCGTGTGCACTTATTGATAAGTGAATATCAACCCAAAAACTCTGAATACCCAAGATACAATTCATAGACCACATGAAGACCAAAAAGCAGGAAGACCACAATGTGGATACTTCCAATTTTCTTAGAAGGGGTATCAAAATACCCATGGGAGGAGATTTAGACACAAAGGAAAGGCCATTTAGTGACTGCCCCATGTGGGGATTCATCCCATATATAGATACCAAACCCACTCGCTATTGTTGATGCCAACAAGTGCTAGCTGACAGGAGCCTGATATAGCTGTCTCCTGAGAGGCTCTGCCAGTGCATGACAAATACAGAAGTTGATGCTCACAGCCAACCAATGGACTGAGCACAGGGTCCCCAATGGAGGAGCTAGAGAACTGAAGGGATTTGCAGCCCCATAAACTGGAACAACAATAAGAAACAACGAGTAACCCCAGATCTCCAAGGAACTAACCCACCAACAAAAGAGTGCATATGGAGGGACCCATGGCTCTAGCTACATATATAGCAGAGGACGGACTTTTCAAAAATCACTGAGAGGAGAGTACGTTGGTCCTGTGAAGACTTGCTGCACTGCTGAAGGGGAATGCCAGGACAGGACAGGAAAGTAGGGTGGGTGGGTAGGTGAGCAGGGGTCTGGGAGATGGTATAGGGGGTTTTCAGATAGGGAAAATGAGGAGAGAGAGTAATATTTGAAATGTAAATAAAGCAAATATCTAATAAAAAAGAAATGGAACCTTGGATATAGTTATGCCATCGATTGCATGCATAGGTAGCTTCTGCATGTGCACTAATGAAAAAAATAGAATGAGCCCCCAACCCAAAAAATACAGCTTTTAGGTAAAATATTACTAGTGTTGGATAAAATATTATCTGAAATTTAACCCCCCCTATAGAATTAGGTTTAAAATGATATATGATTTTCTCTGTATTACATGCATAACTGCTACCCACAGAAGCCAGAGGAAGGTGTCAGGTTCTCTGGAAATATAATGAATGAAGCTTGTTGGAGGTCAAGTGTGTTCTGTGTTTGGAAAAAAGTGTTGTTAAACAATGAACCCTCTTTCCAGCCACCATAGGGACACAATTAATATGCAATGTATTATGAGTCCATGCAACACGCTTGTGACACTCTAGAATACAAGGAGCAGACAGCACACTAATGGCCCTACACAAGGCAGGTATAAAAGTTTCTGCTATAGGTAAGGAAGAGATACTGGAGTCCTGGGTAGAAATGGGAGACCAAATTCCTGGTACTTAAGAACTCATTCTATGACATGTCATACAGGGAAATGATCCAAAGAAGTCAAAGCTATACCTGACCCAGACTTCTCTAGGTATCTATATTTAAGAAAGAAGAACTAAGTAATAGCTTCATGTTCTAATTAAATATATATATATATATATATATATATATACATGTTCAATATTCAAAATACTATGGTAATAATATTAGGATGCAAATAACCCATGGATATTATGCTTACATACTTCTTTTAACTTGTCTCACTCAGGAATTCAAACCAATTTTCTAATCTGACTTACACAAAACTGCATAGGCTGTCTTCCACACCATGACCATTATAATGTAGAAGACTCTCAAGTGGTGGGATTACAGACATGGCACAACACCCTTGTGTGAGAAATGCACCTGTTTATAAAGTGACTTAACATGGCTTAGCAATGGAAACCTCTTGTCTTGGGACATCATTCCAGTTTATAATCCTGCAAAGACAAGCCTATGTACCTCCAAGAGGCATTGCTTCTATCTTTGGGCATTTCCCCAAGTGTATACTGTGTCATTACCTTTGTATTGCAGTAATCTTTCCAATCAAAGATTCTTCATTAGGAACACTAATCCAATTTTCATATAGATCTGATGAAAGTAAGCTTCCTTTTATGTTTTTAATAAAATCCTTTTATAATGAAAAATAAAACAAGAAAATTAATGCCCTATGTACATTGTAGAAAATATTTGGAAAAGGTTATGTTTAAAAATAGGAGGTTAGACCAGGGATTCTCACCTTGTGTGTCACAATCTGTTTGGGGGTCACATATCCTGCATATCAGTTATTCCCTATATTATGCATTATAATTCATAACAGTAGCACAATGATATCATGGTTAGGGATTACCACAGCATGATGAACTATATTAGTGTCATATGACTAGGAAGGCTGAAAACCACTGGTTGTGACCCTACTTCCTTAAGAGATTCCCAGCCTATAACCAACCAGAATCTTGACTCAAAATTGGAAACTAAAGGCAGGAGCCTATGTGTTCTTGCCTAAGACTAGAAGCAAAGAAGTAGAGTTCTGGATATAGTATCAATGAAATAACCCTACTGTCTACTGTCTATTCTAATTGCCTTTCCTGGCTTTCAGTCCACCCTACTACCTAAAATCAGAGATATGCTCTCCAACTCACAGCCTGAAACTCTGTCTCAATGGAGGCTAGCTGCTCTGTGGGACATCCAGACAGGAGCCTAGCATGACTGCTCTCTAAGAGGCTTCACCCAGCAGCTGGCTAAAACAAATAAAGAGACCCACAGCCAAACATTAGATGGGGCTCATGGACACTTATAGAATAATTGCGAAAATGATTCAGGACCCTGATCAAGATAGGAACTCCACAAGAACATCAACAGACTCAGCTAACGTGGACCATTGGGAGCTGCCAAGAACTGAACACTAACCAAAAAGCAAACAGGAGCTGCATGGTGACATATGGCATATATGTAACAAATGTGCAGCTCAGACAATATGTGGGTCCCCTAACATGTACAACAGAGTCTATCCCTAAAGCTGCTGACTGTCTATGGAAACCCCTCACCCAACTTGTCTCAGTAGAAGTTGTGCTAACCCTAAAGGGAACTGATGTGCCAGGGTGCAAATATAACACATGGGGACCCTAACCTGCTCAGAGTAGATTGAAAGAGACTCATGAAGGGTGAAGAGGTACGGTGAAGCTGTCAAGATAAAAATTAATAAAAAAATGAATGAATAAATAAAGAGGTAGTAATAATAGTAAATGGCAAAGAAGGAAAACTGAATAGCAAGTATCAAAAAAAACAATAAACGAAACAAACAAAAAGGAAACTGCTCCTTCTGAAAATAAACAACCATCCAAAATTGACAGGGCCAGAAAAGGCCTCATTCTGATTGAGAGAATTGTATAATGGGGTGAACTTGTACTCTCGGTTCACAGAGATTAAAGTTGTCATACTCTGGGTACACCTGGAATAGTGGTGAACTTTCTTATTTAAGCATACTGTTCTACATGTGAGAATGTCTCAGAGTTTCAAATCCATTCTTAAAACGTGGAAATATACAATTAAAATGTGTAAATGTTCAACTATTTAAATTAATTGTAAGCAGCAGCTTGTTTGAGGAGAGAGAAGTGTCTTTATTCATGAAATACCACAATTGACTTTCATATTGTATCAAGGATAGAAAATCTGACAAATGGAAGATTCCCAGGTGTTCCTACACCTTTAAATTGCTGGAATACACATGAACATTTCCGGTTACTGATCTTCACTTTCCTCCTTGTGATGTGGTCTCAGGTTTCTGGCAATGAGTGTCAGACACACTTGGCAAGCTCCAAGGCCAAGGGGGGGGTCAAAATTTACCTTTGCCTAATGTTATTAACCATGCCTACTCTCAGAGCATTATCTTTTCTCTTGATGTCTGGGGCTATAGGTCAACAGTCTACTGAGAGACAATCTCAGATCATGGCCCAAATACAAATAAAGCAATGATATTTGCTCTAGAGATACTGCTTCTCAGTGGTAAGTTAAGCATGTTAGACTATTTAGAAGTAAGTTACGCTAAATATTCAGTATTTGACATGGGGTTAGGATGACAATATCAGAAAAAGGTGAACATATTGCTTTATTTTTGGTAGAAAAGTAAAACAATTTTATATATCTACTGGACAGAGGACAACATACAATTCTCTCCAATCTATTACAAGTCTGTGGTAGAATAGCTATTTTGTACTGTTGTTACTTAGGAGGAAGGGTTTTTGTGGTAAGTATGATTTAAGACATGCATTTTTGTAAAACACACTTTTATCACTATTATTACTTGTTATACTATTAATTCAGGTGGTATAGTTAGAGAGGTGAAATCAGTGGGAACATTTGTAAGGCCAAAAAAAAGCCAATCTGACATATGAGAAAGTTAAATTCCAACAGAAAGTGTTCACCTGTTCTTCCTGATGAATCTTTCAGCTTGTCAGACTTTTACCTACTGTGACTCTTATTCAGAGGTCATGTGTCCACAGTTCAAGAAAACTATCATGATCTGGTAATCTCAAGGACAGAAAGCACATAAGCATCTCTATAGGGATGCTGAATGTTGGTGATGCAAACTTCTGTCTTACCTTTAAAACGTAAGCAACTGTGAGAATACATTCTTCACTCCAGTTAATATGTTGTTCACTATATATCTTATTCGTCAGGGCCCACTGTGATTTTGCTGGTACGGACAGAAATAGTTCGTCTGATTCTTGTCCCTTTTCCTCAATTATGGATAACATATCCTGTGGGGGGATAAGGACAAGCTTCTATTATTACAGATCCAAACAGCTGAAGCACAAATGTCTTTGAAGGTAAACCAGAGCCATGACAATTATGGATGCATAGCTACAACTGAAAGGAGTGAAGAAGACACTACACTTTTTTCTTTTTTAGCTTACAAATATATTTCTTTCCCTTATCTATTTTTTCCCAATTTAAATCATCAGGAGTTTCTCAAGATTGAATCACACTTCTATTGACCCAAGCATTTTGGTGAATGGTGCTCTCTTACTTTTTCTTTGCTTCTTTGAATATCTTTCTCCAGCATGCCAGTCCAAGTTACTATTGGGATAGTTCTCTTTCAGAGATCACATCACTATTTGACTTCCTGTCTATCCTGACCTCTACTGTGAATCCTGGCATTTGTGTTTGTAAGAAATATTTCTTTTTCCACTATACTTATGAGACTTTTATTTCCTTCTTTTGTGACTTCTTAGTTTAAACTATCTTTAGCTAAAGATGCTGTCACATTTAAGAACCCAAGCAATTTTCAATTGTTTACCATAGTTTCACTCTGTAAAAATGATGGCCATACACAGATTGACTCCTTGTTTTCTTTCTTTTTAATCGATTACATGATTACAGTTATTGATGACAAACAAAATCCTGACCGAAAATACCTAAGGAATGGGCAGTAATTCTCATGTGCCTAACATGATAAACTTATTCATGTGCAGCACAAATTCCTGGCACAGGCATAGTGCTCAAAGAGATGATGGACAGGAAATGAATATTTCCAATGGAAATCTAGTAGCATATTTAAAATAGACTAAGCCTATTAGGTGACAATGGTAATTAGTCCAGTAGTAAGAAAAAGATCAATATATAGCAAAAACAATGTGTATATCTAATTCATTGTTAGTATCAGATAACAGTCTATAGAAATTTTTGATTATAAGATTGAGCAATACCAGAGGCAAAAACATTAAGGTAGACCCTAGCGTAATATGGAGTCATAACACAGTTCAAAGTATTGATAGTTGGAGAAGAAGCAGGGAAATTCCAAAGATCCGTTTCATCCAACATGCTGGTGAGTTTGGTTCTTGGCTGAAATCAGTGAAAAACATGGGAATACTATTTCTTTTCAAATTTCCTTTTTTTTAAATTAGAAGACTCTAACTTCAGTAGAATTTATTTCTATTTTAAAAGGATCTTACCTCATGAATAGGTTATCTATATATTTATCAGTTTGGTGAAATAATTAACTTAGAAAATAGGTTCCCAGAAATTATGGGAAATAGGACAGGGTTAGAAACCCAAAGTGAAACAAACTCACAAGGAGCAAAGGTAGCATTTTGTCCAAACATACAAATTGTGGAAATGTATGAAATCCTTCTTTACTCGTTGGTGCCGGAGGAGTTTGAGAAGTTGCTTGCTGGGTTGCATTCATATCGCCTTCTCGATTCTCTGACTCTAATAAAGGAATGAAATCATTATTTGTTGTAACTGATCTCACTTAGCCCTTGTATGCCCCTCACATTTTATAGCCTGCATGACTTATGCATCACCACAAAGACACAGAAAAGGAATCAGTATTATAACATTTATAATAATGACATTGCTTTATAAGGGTATTGGATATCTAGTTGTATATGGTAATAGTTCTAGTATACAAAGTAATTTTTGGGTTTTTCTTGAAAGCTATGCATATAGGTATCAGAGTCAAGCAATAAAATGGTACTAATTTTTTAGTCCACCTTTGTGACTTTCAGACTGAACAGCCATAGCCAACTGTAAATTAACAGTAGCATCTGCATTTCACAACACAACTTGCCTGACTGCACTTCTATTATAGTCCTTGGTTTCTTCCCTCCCAACCTACTGAACTGAGAGCTGAAATCTGAGTTCATAGAGTCGATGAATCCTCCACTGGTATATTAGGCTATGTTTTTTAACTTGCATAAGAGAAAAGCATTGTGCCACATGCCTTTATACCCAGACCTCAGAAGCTGAGCCAAGATGATCTCTGTGCGTTAGGGGTTAGCCTGGTCTACACAGTAAGATTTAGGACAGCCAGATCATTCATGAAGAAAAAACACAATTTGGTATTGAATTGCTATTCAATGTATAATACACATCTAAATTAATACTCTTTATATTTAAGTGGTGACATATACTTTCTTAATTACTCTCATTTCTGGGATTTGCCTTTTACATAAATTCAGGACCAGTAGAAAGAGGTAGCAAAATTTGGAAATTTTCTATTCAATAAGTTCACAGGACTTATTGTTGGTTACGTACACATATGCAAATGCATTTACATATGTATATAAATATGTTGGTTCATCACCTATATGCATGTGTGTGTGTGTGTGTGTCTGTGAGTATATTATAACTTTATGTATACCTATGTATATATACATATTGTGTTACAATAGGAAATGATATCAGATAGGTGAAGTGTCCCTTCTCATGGTTTAACAAATTCTTCACTGATGTTTGTTATAATTCATAGTTTCAATGCTAAATGATTCTAAATTTTAACTTATGATAGTAGAACATATACATACCAATAATGCCCTCACATTGAGGAGGAGTCACTGCACTTAGTGTTGGTTCATCATATACATATACATATACGTATACATATACATATAAAAATATGTTGGTTCATCACATATATATATATAAATATCGGTGTGTACGTGTGACTATGTGTGTACCTTTATGTATACCTATGTATATTTACATATATTAATATATAATTTAATTAAAGTTTTGTTTAAAAAACTTTTCCCATGTTTTATTATCATAATATGCCACAATATTGCTCTGATATTTACAAATTTATAAAATCAGGGAATACCATCCTTCCATCCATTTGATGACTAATTAAAATTTCTCTTAACCTGTAGGAACTTCTGCTTGAATAGAAGCAGATGAAATCCTTAACTTGTCAGTATTAGCATTTGAGTTTTTTTCACTGTGGCCATCTATGGCTTTTTTCAAAGCAGGTGACTTACCCGCTATATTTTCTGAAGTCTTTATGTCATCTGATGTCTTCTGACTGTTGTCAGAAATTAAATGGTCATCCTCTCCAAATATATGAACAAAGTTATCAATCATGATTTGTATAAGAGACATCTGTAACACCACAAGGCAAAAACAAGATCATCTGTCATTTTACATAGTTTACAAAATTGAAGTCCATAAAAAATTGAATTCCAAAATGTTGAGGAAAATATCAGTTACTTTGAGCAGATATGAACCTGTGCAATTAAGTTTCTGTCTGAAAGGGACATGCTTAAATTCTTTGAAACTTACTTTATCAAGTTAAAATTTCATATATATTTTAAAGAATGGGGTAAGTACTAAAGCAAAATAACATTCCAGAACTGATATGCTGCCAGAATAACTGTGAGTGAATCACAGTAATGACTTCAAAGGTTTCTTGAATTTGTGACTTTTTTGCAGGGGAATGGGGAGGAGGTGGAGACTCACTGTGATAGTTTGAATGTGATGCCTGTCTAATATTCCCGGCATTTCAATACATGATACCATCTTTGTGAAACCTTTTGAGTAGATAGTGGCTTGACTTCTCTGAAAGAAGTATGTCATTGGTTAGAATTTAAATTCACAGAAGCCAGATTCCATTTGGAGTGTACTCTCTATGCTTTGTGTTTGCTGCCTAAGACGAGAGCCACCAGGGCTCTGCTTCCTGTTTGGTTGCCCTAACTTCCTGCAGCCATGTTCCTCTCTCATGACTTTGAAGGACCAGTAATGTCTGTAAATCTCTAACTTTCAAATAAGCATTTACTTCTATGAGTTGCCTTAGTCCTGGTGTTTTACTAATTCAATAGAAAAATGACTAACTGAAGAATTTGGTGAGAAGAGGGATCTTAGTTGAAAAACTGAGACAACAGATTGGCCCATTGTATAGGAAAGTCTACAGAATATTGTCTTGATTAACAATGGAATTTATAGCTCCCAAAACCCCAGGATGGTGCCACCCATGAGCTATGACTGAGACAGAGAGGGATATGAGGTCAGGACAGGAGGTGGCACTCCTACACAGCTTGTGCTTCAGTTCATGCCTCCAGCTTCCTGCCTCGCTTTGGTTTTGGCCCTGACAATTCTCAGGAGTTAACTGGTAACTAGAAATATGTTGTGAAGTGTAACCTGTCCTCCAGAAGTTGCTTTTCCTCAGTGTTTCATCATAACAATAGCAGCAAATTAAGACACAAGACACTTTCTAAATGGAAGGAGCTTTTCATTGGTCGATTCTATTCCATGGTGAGTAATGCCATCATGATTTCATTCCTGTGGACCTTATTTCTGGAAACTACTTTTTAAAAAGTACCCTTGCTTTCTTTTCTATATGTTGTTGCCTTTTTTATTGTCTATCTTTTGTCCTATTCAAAATGTAGGTCTTTGTTGACTCTCTGTGAATTTCTCATCATAAAACCCGGTAACACTCATTTTCTTGTCTGTCCGTATTTAACCTCTCCTTAGGTAACTTCCCACAAACTTTAAAAAAATTAAAAAATAAATAAAGATTTAAATTAATGTGGGGGAAGAGGGAGTCATAAGGATGGAACTTAGTAGGGTACTGCAATCAGAATTTAAAGTAAATAGTTAAAGTAAAGAAAAATATAAATGCATATAGCTTTCTAGGAAAAGTAAGAGATAAATAAAACAAAAGATTGAGATACCTGAAAATGTATAATAATGCACACATACACTATTCTTTTTTAAATAAGTAGAAGTTAGTGCTAAAATATTAGAAAGTATATTGTATAATGTGAACTGCATTTATTACAGAATTGTAGCAAGTTTATTTAGTTCATGTTTTAGTTTTGTAATTTGCAAGGCATGCAATATTTCCAGCTTGCAATTTAACAATTATTTAAATAGAAGTGATAAATAAATCATTAATTTTATGTCAACTTATTTTTTATTGCATATATTCTTTATTTGCATTTCATTTCCCTTTTCCTGGTTCCTTGTCCCCCAAATGTCCCCTATGCCTTTTCCCTGCCCCTATTCCCCATCCTGTCCTTCCCACTTCCCTGTTCTGTTATTCTCCTACACTGATGCATTGACCTTTCCAGATCCAGGGTCCACTCCTTCCTTCTTCTCAGACATCATTTGGTATGTGGATTGTGTCTTTGGTGTTCCAAGATTCTAGGCTAATATCCATTTATCAGTGAGTGCATACTATGGGTATTCTTTTGACACTGGGTAATCTCACTTAGTATGATGTTCTCCAGCGCTATCCATTTGTCTAAGAATTTCATGAATTTGTTGCTTCTAATGGCTGAATTTTACTCCATTGTGTATATATACCACAATTTTTATATCCATTCCTCTGTTTAGGGACATCTGGGTTCTCTCCAGCTTCTGGCCATCATGAATAAGGTGTTATGAACATAGTAGAGCATGTACCCTTATTACATGCTGTGGAATCTTCTGGGTATATGCCCAGGAGTGGTATGGCAGGGTCCTGAGGAAATATGGTGTCCAGTTTTCTGAGAAACCTCCAGACTGATTTCCAGTGTGGTTGTACTAGCTTGGAATCCCACCAGCAGAGGGGGGATGTTCCTCATTCTCTACATCCTCGCCAACACATGCTGTTTTCTGAGTTTTTATTCATAGCCATTCTAACAGGTGTGAGCTGAAATCTCAGGGTTGTTTGGATTTGAATTTACCTAATGACTAATGATGTTCAGAATTTCTTAAGGTCCTTCTCAGCCATCTGAAGTTCTTCAGGTGAAAAGCCTTTGTTAACTCTGTACCCCATTTTTGATAGAGTTTTTTGGTTTTCTGGGGTCTAACTTCTTAAGTTCTTTGTATACATTGGGTATTAGCCCTCTGTCAGATGTAGTGTTGGTGAAGAACTTTTCCCAATTTGTTGGTTGCTGATTTGTCCTTTTGTCAGCATATACTACATTTTTATCATTATTCATTATATTACACATTCTGTGTATACATATATTCATACATTCATATACATATATATGTATATATGTGTGTATATATATATATATATATATATATATATATATACACATCAGTATATATGTGAAGTTTGGGTAATTCATAACTATAATAGTCTAACTATGATAATGCACAAGCATCATGTGCTCCAAAGTACAGCTGTGATAGAAAACAATCAAACAAACGAAATACTAGGTAATAGGGATTTTTTTCAACTTTAATGTAGTCTTCTTGAACTACCATTATACATGCAGCATACTATTGGCTAAAACATTAATATCTAAGATCAGTATCTGAAAAGAAAGAAAAAAGGAAAGAAAGAACAAAAAATCCAATGATTCACTTCCTTCACTCTACATTAACAATCTCCCTTCACAATATTTCCTGAAACAGATCAATGTATCTCCCACTCCAGAATAATGCAAACCTAGGGTTTACTTTAACATCACTGACCTTTCCGAGGTATTCCCAATTTCTTGATCACAATGACTACTTTGTTCCCAAAGGGAAAAATCAGTTCCCCTTACCTTTTTGGGCTCGTCACGTCCAAATATTGATATCTCACATGTCTGATCCCACAACACGTAAGGGGCGATACGGAAAGATAAGAGGCAGCTTTCAAGGGTATTCTTGGCAGAAGTCGTAATTTTGAATAGTGCACAGATGAGATGCTTAAGGAGGAGGTAGTTTGGTTGGGGCATCTTCGGTAGAATACTATATAGACAAAGGAGAATTTTATTGTTGGTTGTCTGACAAGTAATGTTACATTGTCAACATCCTTAATCATCAGGAAAATGTAAATCAAAACAACCCTGAGATTCCACCTCACACCAGTCAGAATGGCCAAGATCACAAACTTGGGGGACAGCAGATGCTGGCCAGGATATGGAGAAAGAGGAACACACCTATATTGCTGGTGGAATTACAAGCTGGTAAAACCACTCTGGAAATAGTGTTGGCAATTCCTCTGAAAATTGGACATAGTACTACCTGAGGACCTAGCTAAACCACTCCTTGGCTTATATCCAGAAGAAGTTCCAACAGACAATAAGGCTACATGCTCCACTATGTTCATAGTAGCCTTATTTATAATAGGCAGAAGCTAGAAAGAAAAAACATGTCCCTCAACAGAGGAATGAATACAGAAAAAGTGGTACATTTATAAGATGGAATACAATTCAGCTACTAAAATCAATGAATTCATGAAATTCTTAGCCAAATGGGTGCAACTAGAAAATATCCTGAGTAAAGTAACCCAAAAACAACCAATCAAACAAATGAAAAACAAACACATCGTATGCACTTATTGATAAGTGAATATCAACCCAAAAGCTCAGAATACCCAAGATACAATTCATAGATCACATGAAGACCAAAAAGCAGGAAGACCACAATGTGGATACTTCCAATTTTCTTAGAAGGGGTATCAAAATACACATGGGAGGAGATTTAGACACAAAGGGTGGAGCAAACCTGAAGGAAAGGCCATTTAGGGACTGCCCCATATGGGGATTCATCCCATATATAGATACCAAACCCACTCGCTATTGTGGATGCCAACAAGTGCTAGCTGACAGGAGCCTGATATAGCTGTCTCATGAGAGGCTCTGCCACTGCATGACAAATACAGAAGTTGATGCTCACAGCCAACCAATGGACTGAGCACAGGGTCCCCAATTGAGGAGCTAGAGAGCTCAGGGGTTTTGCAGCCCCATAAACTGGAACAAGAATAAGAAACAATGAGTAACCCCAGATCTCCAAGGAACTAACCCACCAACCAAAGAGTACATATGGAGGGACCCATGGCTCCAGCTACATATATAGCAGAGGATGGACTTTTCAAAAATCACTGAGAGGAGAGTACGTTGGTCCTGTGAAGGCTAGCTGCCACGCTGAAGGGGAATGCCATGCCAGGACAGGAGAGTAGGGTGGGTGGGTAGGTGAGCAGGGGTCTGGGAGAAGGGATAGGGGGTTTTCAGATAGGGAAAATGAGGAAAGAGAATAATATTTGAAATGTAAATAAAGCAAATATCTAATAAAAAAGAAATGGAACCTTGGATATAGTAATGCCATCAATTACATGCATAGGTAGCTTCTGCATGTGCACTAATGAAAAAAAATGAATGTCCCCCCCTACCCAAAAAATACAGCTTTTAGGTAAAATATTACTAGTGTTGGATAAATTTTTTTCTGAAATTTAATCCCCCCTATAGAATTAGGTTAAAAATGATGTATGAATTTCTCTGTATTACATGCATAACTGCTACCCACAGAAGCCAGAGGAAGGTGTCAGGTTCTCTGGAAATATAATGAATGAAGCTTGTTGGAGGTCAAGTGTGTTCTGTGTTTGGAAAAAAAAGTGTTGTTAAACAATGAACCATCTTTCCAGCCACCATAGGGACACATTTAATATGCAATGTATTATGAGTCCATGCAACACCCTTGTGACACTCTAGAATACAAGGAGCAGACAGCACACTAATGGCCCTACACAAGGCAGGTATAAAAGTTTCTGCTATAGGTAAGGAAGAGATACTGGAGTCCTGGGTAGAAATGGGAGACCAAATTCCTGGTACTTAAAAACTCATTCTATGACATGTCATACAGGAAAATGATCCAAAGAAGTCAAAGCTATACCTGACCCAGACTTCTCTAGGTAGCTATAGTTGAGAAAGAAGAACTCAGTAATAGCTTCATGTTCTAATTAATGATATATATACATGTTCCATATTCAAAATACTATGGTAATAATATTAGGATGCAAATAACCCATGGATATTATGCTTACATACTTCTTTTAACTTGTCTCACTCAGGAATTCAAACCAATTTTCTAATCTGACTTACACAAAACTGCATAGCATAGGCTGTCTTCCACACCATGACCATTATAATGTAGAAGACTCTCAAGTGGTGGGATTACAGACATGGCACAACACCCTTGTGTGAGAAATGCACCTGTTTATAAAGTGACTTAACATGGCTTAGCAATGGAAACCTCTTGTCTTGGGACATCATTCCAGTTTATAATCCTGCAAAGACAAGCCTATGTACCTCCAAGAGGCATTGCTTCTATCTTTGGGCATTTCCCCAAGTGTATACTGTGTCATTACCTTTGTATTGCAGTAATCTTTCCAATCAAAGATTCTTCATTAGGAACACTAATCCAATTTTCATATAGATCTGATGAAAGTAAGCTTCCTTTTATGTTTTTAATAAAATCCTTTTATAATGAAAAATAAAACAAGAAAATTAATGCCCTATGTACATTGTAGAAAATATTTGGAAAAGGTTATGTTTAAAAATAGGACGTTAGACCAGGGATTCTCACCTTGTGTGTCACAATCTGTTTGGGGGTCACATATCCTGCATATCAGTTATTCCATATATTATGCATTATAATTCATAACAGTAGCACAATGATGTCATGGTTAGGGATTACCACAGCATGATGAACTATATTGGTGTCATATGACTAGGAAGGCTGAAAACCCCTGGTTGTGACACTACTTCCTTAAGTGATTCCCAGCCTATAACCAACCAGAATCTTGACTCAAAATTGGAAAATAAAGGCAGGAGCCTTTAGTGTTCTTACCTAAGACTAGAAGCAAAGAAGCAGAGTTCTGGATATATCAGTCCACCCTACTACCTGAAATCAGAGATATGCTCTCCAACTTACAGCCTGAAACTCTGTGTCAATGGAGGCTAGCTGCTCTGTGGGACATCCAGACAGGAGCCTAGCATGACTGCTCTCTAAGAGGCTTCACCCAGCAGCTGGCTAAAACAAATAAAGAGACCCACAGCCAAACATTAGATGGAGCTCATGGACACTTATAGAATAATTGCGGAAATGATTCAGGACCCTGATCAAGATAGGAACTCCACAAGAACATCAACAGACTCAACTAACGTGGACCATTGGGAGCTGCCAAGAACTGAACACTAACCAAAAAGCAAACAGGAGCTGCATGGTGACATATGGCATATATGTAACAAATGTGCAGCTCAGACAATATGTGGGTCCCCTAACATGTACAACAGGGTCTATCCCTAAAGCTGCTGACTGTCTGTGGAAACCCCTCACCCAACTTGTCTCAGTAGAAGTTGTGCTAACCCTAAAGAGAACTGATGTGCCAGGGTGCAAATATAACACATGGGGACCCTAACCTGCTCAGAGTAGATTGAAAGAGACTCATGAAGGGTGAAGAGGTACGGTGAAGCTGTCAAGATAAAAATTAATAAAAAAATGAATGAATAAATAAAGAGGTAGTAATAATAGTAAATGGCAAAGAAGGAAAACTGAATAGTAAGTATCAAAAAAACAATAAACGAAACATACAAAAAGGAAAGTGCTCCTTCTGAAAATAAACAACCATCCAAAATTGACAGGGCCAGAAAAGGCCTCATTCTGATTGAGAGAATTGTATAATGGCGTGAACTTGTACTCTCGGTTCACAGAGATTAAAGTTGTCATATACATGTACACCTCTGGGTACACCTGGAATAGTGGTGAACTTTCTTATTTAAGCATACTGTTCTACATGTGAGAATGTCTCAGAGTTTCAAATCCATTCTTAAAACGTGGAAATATACAATTAAAATGTGTAAATGTTCAACTATTTAAATTAATTGTAAGCAGCAGCTTGTTTGAGGAGAGAGAAGTGTCTTTATTCATGAAATACCACAATCGACTTTCATATTGTATCAAGGATAGAAAATCTGACAAATGGAAGATTCCCAGGTGTTCCTACACCTTTAAATTGCTGGAATACACATGAACATTTCCAGTTACTGATCTTCACTTTCCTCCTTGTGATGTGGTCTCAGGTTTCTGGCAATGAGTGTCAGACACACTTGGCAAGCTCCAAGGCCAAGGGGGGGTCAAAATTTACCTTTGCCTAATGTTATTAACCATGCCTACTCTCAGAGCATTATCTTTTCTCTTGATGTCTGGGGCCATAGGTCAACAGTCTACTGAGAGACAATCTCAGATCATGGCCCAAATACAAATAAAACAATGATTTTTGCTCTAGAGATACTGCTTCTCAGTGGTAAGATAAGCATGTTAGACTATTTAGAAGTAAGTTACGCTAAATATTCAGTATTTGACATGGGGTTAGGATGACAGTATCAGAAAAAGGTGAACATATTGCTTTATTTTTGGTAGAAAAGTAAAACAATTTTATATACCTACTGGACAGAGGACAACATACAATTCTCTCACAATCTATTACAAGTCTGTGGTAGAATAGCTATTTTGTACTGTTGTTACTTAGGAGGAAGGGTTTTTGTGGTAAGTATGATTTAAGACATGCATTTTTGTAAAACACACTTTTATCACCATTATTACTTGTTATGCTATTAATTCAGGTGGTATAGTTAGAGAGGTGAAATCAGTGGGAACATTTGTAAGGCCAAAAAAAAAAAAAAAGCCAATCTGACATATGAGAAAGTTAAATTCCAACAGAAAGTGTTCACTTGTTCTTCCTGATGAATCTTTCAGCTTGTCAGACTTTTACCTACTGTGACTCTTATTCAGAGGTCATGTGTCCACAGTTCAAGAAAACAGTCATGATCTGGTAATCTCAAGGACAGAATGCACATAAGCATCTCTATAGGGATGCTGAATGTTGATGATGCAAAATACTGTCTTACCTTTAAAACATAAGCAACTGTGAGAATACATTCTTCACTCCAATTAATATGTTGTTCACTGTATATCTTATTCGTCAGGGCCCACTGTGATTTTGCTGGTACGGACAGAAATAGTTCGTCTGATTCTTGTCCCTTTTCCTCAATTACGGATAACATATCCTGTTGAGGGATAAGGACGAGCTTCTATTATTACAGATCCAAACAGCTGAAGCACAAATGTCTTTGAAGGTAAACCAGAGCCATGACATTTATGGATGCATAGCTACAACTGAAAGGAGTGAAGAAGACACTACACTTTTTTTCTTTTTTAGCTTACAAATATATTTCTTTCCCTTATCTATTTTTTCCCAATTTAAATCATCAGGGGTTTCTCAAGATTGAATCACACTTCTATTGACACAAGCATTTTGGTGAATGGTGCTCTCTTACTTTATCTTTGCTTCTTTGAATATCTTTCTCCAGCATGCCACTCCAAGTTACAGTTGGGATAGTTCTCTTTCAGAGATCACAACACTATTTGATTTCCTGTCTATCCTGACCTCTACCGTGAATCCTGGCATTTGTGTTTTTAAGAAATCTTTTTCCACTATACTTATGAGACTTTTATTTCCTTCCTTTGTGACTTCTTAGTTTAAACTATCTTTAGCTAAAGATGCTGTCACATTTAAGAACCCAAGCAATTTTCAATTGTTTCCCATAGTTTCACTCTGTAAAAATGATGGCCATACACAGATTGACTCCTTGTTTTCTTTCTTTTTAATCGATTACATGATTACAGTTATTGATGACAAACAAAATCCTGACCGAAAATACCTAAGGAATGGGCAGTAATTCTCATGTGCCTAACATGATAAACTTATTCACGTGCAGCACAAATTCCTGGCACAGGCATAGTGCTGAAAGAGATGATGGACAGGAAATGAATATTTCCAATGGAAATCTAGTAGCATATTTAAAATAGACTAAGCCTATTAGGTGACAATGGTAATTAGTCCAGTAGTAAGAAAAAGATCAATATATAGCAAAAACAATGTGTATATCTAATTCATTGTTAATATCAGATAACAGTCTAAAGATATTTTTGATTATAAGATTGAGTAATACCAGAGGCAAAAACATTAAGGTAGACCCTAGCGTAATATGGAGTCATAACACAGTTCAAAGTATTGATAGTTGGAGAAGAAGCAGGGAAATTCCAAAGATCCATTTCATCCAACATGCTGGTGAGTTTGGTTCTTGGCTGAAATCAGTGAAAAACATGGGAATACTATTTCTTTTTGAATTTCCTTTTTTTTGAAATTGGAAGACTAACTTCAGTAGGATTTATTTCTATTTTAAAAGGATCTTACCTCATGAATAGGTTATCTATATATTTATCAGTTTGGTGAAATAATTAACTTAGAAAATAGGTTCCCAGAAATTATGGGAAATAGGACAGGGTTAGAAACCCAAAGTGAAACAAACTCACAAGGAGCGAAGGTAGCATTTTGTCCAAACATACAAATTGTGGAAATGTATGAAATCCTTCTTTACTCGTTGGTGCCGGAGGAGTTTGAGAAGTTGTTTGCTGGGTTGCATTCATATCGCCTTCTCGATTCTCTGACTCTAATAAAGGAGTGAAATCATTATTTGTTGTAACTGATCTCATTTAGCCCTTGTATGCCCCTCACATTTTATAGCCTGCATGACTTATGCATCACCACAAAGACACAGAAAAGGAATCAGTATTATAACATTTATAATAATGACATTGCTTTATAAGGGTATTGGATATCTAGTTGTATATGGTAATAGTTCTAGTATACAAAGTAATTTTTGGGTTTTTCTTGAAAGCTATGCATATAGGTATCAGAGTCAAGCAATAAAATGGTACTAATTTTTTAGTCCACCTTTGTGACTTTCAGACTGAGCAGCCATGGCCAACTGTAAATTAACAGTAGCATCTGCATTTCACAACACAACTTGCCTGACTGCACTTCTATTATAGTCTTTGGTTTCTTCCCTCCCAACCTACTGAACTGAGAGCTAAATCTGAGTTCATAGTGTCAATGAATCCTGTACTGGTATATTAGGCTATATTTTTTAACTTGCATAAGAGAAAAGCATTGTGGCACGTGCCTTTATACCCAGACCTCACAAGCTGAGCCAAGATGATCTCTGTGCATTAGGGGTCAGCCTGGTCTACACAGTAAGATTTAAGACAGCCAGATCATTCATGAAGGGAAAACACAATTTGGTATTGAACTGCTATTCATTGTATAATACACATCTAAATTAATACTCTTTGTATTTAAGTAAGTGACATATGCTTTCTTAATTACTCTCATTTCTGGGATTTGCCTTTTACATAAATTCAGGACCAGTGGAAAGAGGTAGCAAAATTTGGAGGCAATCTCTTATAATAGGAAACTATAACACACAGGTGAACTGTCCCTTCACATGGTTTTACGAATTCTTCACTGTTTGTTATAATTCATAATTTCGGTGATAAATGATTCTAACTTTTAACTTATGGTAGTAGAACATATACACACCAATAATGCCCTCAGATTGAGGAGGAGCCACTAGATTTATTGTTGGTTCATCTTTGGCAGCGGTGTATGTACTCCCCTTGGGGCAGATACTGTCTCCATGGTTGGTTTGGTTTAACTTGCTGATATTAGAGGGAGTAATTTCTACACAGGAAGTATTTTCTCCGAGATGATGGTAAAAAGATGTTTCATACCAAAGTGCAACAATATCTTGCCCAAAAAGTTCTGTTGAATTTTTTATGAGGAATGTTACCAGAGAAATCTGTGACAAAACAGGGCAAACAAAGAAGGTATCTGTCATTTTCCATGATTACATATCACATTTTACTTAAGAGTCTTGGATGCTAAAAGTATGTACTTCAGAATTCTGAGATAGTTAGCTTTAAAAAAGTACCAAGGCTGGCTTCTTGTTAGAAAGTTAAAAGATGATTGTGAGATCAGATATTCAAGTGTGAACATCACAGTCCAATATTATATAAGAGGATGATTTCTAGTTTTCACCCTGTGATCCCAGAATGTTGTCCACTTGATTAACTCTGCTTGTCTTTGATACATTCATGGCTGTGCATGTTTGTAAAAATGCTTAAAGAATGGCACAACTAAGGAGGGACCTTTCCTCTCAAAGTTCCCATGGGCTAACTAAAAGGCAAGAGACAGGCAAACCCATCTGTGTGGTAACATTCACATTTCACTGATGGTTTAGTGCAAATGCCATGGTAACAGCTTGATCCTGAGGTTTACTATGTTGGGAGGTAATGAAATGATGCCTATGTGGAAGAAACTGGATAGTTATGGATCTCCAGTGTTTGGTTCTTTGTAACCCCTTTTTTCCTTGGGATATTTGATCCTATGCAATATGAGGAATATTTGTTCTCAGTTAGGCTGTCCTATAATATATTCCTTTCAGGTCCCAGGGCAGTTGGTCAATTAATAGTGAATCAGAAACTCAAATACTGAGAATCAAAATAACCATTTAATCTCAATACTGTACAAATCCTGGAACTTTATTATAATATTTGAAAGGCAGGTCCAATAGAAAACTTTACTCTATCATTCTCTAAACCAATCGTAACCAGCATCAAGAGGTCAAGGCCATATTTAATCACAGAAATCAGGAACCATACCTGATAAAAGCAATCCAAAATTGCATTATCTTTGTTTTGTTGAGGATACCATCATATAAACAAGTAGCATTTCACAAATTCTACACTGATTACATGAGAATTCAGTCTTGATTGGTGAACCCAGTACCCAGGATTTTTTTTTTCATTTCACAGCATTTATTCTCACTGGGTTAGTCTAAGGATATCCTAAATCACAACTGACAAAAGACTGCATCATTGAGCTCAAATACCCATTCATATTTTAGTTACTTAAACTGCACCAATGATTCTTCCTCTCCAGAAGAACACTAAACATGGACTTAATTTTAAAAAATGAAACAAAAACAAAAACAAAACCATCATCAACATCAACAAAGTAACCGGGACTCTGAGGATACCCCTGTCTTCCTGTCACATTGTAAAAGCTTATCAAAGTCAGGCTTAAACTAAATGGCCAATTACCTTTTGGGCACTATTATCCAGGTCTTTATTTCGGGAGCTTGGAAGGTATAATATAAATGGTGCGAGAACAGCCGACAGACTGTAGGCTGTCATGTGATTTACTGAGGAATTTATGGCTATTTTATTTAAAATTCTAAACAGCTGTTGGAGAAAAGCAGCATTTGCTGGTGGGAGTTCTTCTAAAAGACTGAACAAAGAGACAGTTATGTTAAAACAAGTTTACTCAATGTATAAATATGAAACAAGCAGAAAGAGTAATTGTATCTTTTGAATAGACCTCCATAAATAAAAGGATAGTAAGAATGTATACAAAAATATTGCTCGAAAAGTTTTCCCAGATTCAGGGTGGGGAGGGGGCAAAACGACAAATTTAACCGTAATACAAAACTGATAATCATAAGCATGGTCCACTGTGACTCCCTTAGTCACACCTCTGTTTGAAAATGTCTTCCATGTTTGTGAGCAATTGAAACCTTTTGCTGTCAGTATTTACTGAATATTTTTGGGATATATATTCTCTAATGTGTGTCAGCAAATATTACTTCTATTTGGTTGATGTTGTTCACACAATTCGCCAGCCATTACCTCTTTACTGCTGCTAGTTTATCTTCATCGTTGGCCATTTGTGGCACATCAAGCCAGTCCTCATATAATTGAGAGGTGAAAAGACTTCCCTTAATCATTTGAAGAAACTCCTTATATAGAGAGAAAATATATTTTGCAGAAAACATAAATTATGGAGATTACTGAAAACTTAGTCAACTCTGAAATTTACTTTAGTTCCAACTTTCTTCACAGCTCCCAAACGTTCCCCAAGGTCGAATGTTGACTGATGTGTAGCGCTAGTAAGTTTTGTCCATCATAACTGGAAAACTGGGAGCAGATTTTCAAATGTGCATGGATTGCAGAAATATCTCATTTTAGATCAAAGTGCCTCTAGTAGACAACTGAGCTAATTTAGCAAACTTAAGGGATCAATACCTCAGATCAAGCACTATTTTTAAATGACAGAAATATACAACTATGGTAGCTTTAACAAAGACAACCATATTATGTTATTATCTAATTACTGAGGTACAGAAAAATCATGTACCTCAGAAGGTACTCAGAAAATGATGTACTGTTGGAAGTGTGGGATCATGTGAGGTATGGCTCTTAGTGAAGGTCCTATCACAATTTCTCTAAACAAACATGATTCCCTATTCTGTTCTAAATATTTAAGCTAATTTTTATAGATAATGTAGCCCCTACCCATACATCAAAGAAGGTTTTCTTGGCAATGCATGGAGACTATTACAGAAAACCACACCTATTCAAGGTACAGAAAACAAAAGATCCTGTGGCTCCAAGCCCTACTGCATACATAGTACATACTAACTCCTAAACCATGGGCTACAAACATTGGTCAAAAGAGTCTGAAAGATTATACACCAGAGGATCAAGAAATCTGCTTTTACATTGGGAGACCTAGAAATGTAGGAAAGGCTTCACATTTGACAGTTCAACAATATAATAGGCTTGTCAAAACAATTTCTGAACAAACATCTTCAACGTTAGTAATTCTAACTGGGAATGAATAAATGTTGTAAAGACAAAGTTCTAGATAAAGAATTACATGCACATAAATACTACAAAGAGTAAGAATATTAGTGTTTCTCAAAGGGAACCCCCTAATTTGTAAGCCAATCAGAGTTAGTTACCTCAGAAATAGACCATATACTACCAAGGATAATGGAATTATTAGATTGTTTGAAAATATTTATGGACTCATTTTTATCTATCTAATAATAACAGAAAATGAAATGAGCGATTATTTTAGCAGAAATGGGAGTTTAAGGGGAAACAAATTTAGAGCAAGGGAAAGGAAGGAGCGAAATGGTGTAATTGAATTTTAATTTTAATAACAAAACAAAAATTATTTTACATTTTAAAACAATCAAAAAATTATCATTTTATGGTATTGAAGGCATGGCAGAGTGATTAAGAATACTTGTTTCACAGCCATGAGGCTCTGCATTTTTGTACCAATATTGTGAGATATAGACAAGCAGATCATGACATCCTAGTTGATATGTGTAGCAAAGAGTTACATGTAGGAGTCACATACTCTATACTGAGGAAGAGAAATCTGCTTCTCAGAAAGACAGTAGTGCAAGACAGAGAATGAAAAACTCTGGTAGTCAAATGCATGTGAATTGGCATGCATACCAGGTGACATTCATATGCAAGTATGAAGTCACCCTCCACATGGCCACAGGAGAAAATCAAATGAAAGATACTTCAGTTACTTTACTGCTCATTCTGACTGGATTTTTGTTTGAGTCCCTACTCCTTATGTCATGAATAGCAGACGAACCTTTTGGCTTACCAGGTTTCCCTCTTATGTATCTACTATCACTCAAGGGAATGCATGATGAAGGAAACTACTCATGTTGACACAGAGGAATCCAGAGGGTGGATGATGCAAGGATGATCCCTACCTTTAGAATCGAGGCCACTATATGAACTGAGTACGCTCTTATATTCAGCTTTTGCCCAGCGTCCAATTTGTCCTTAACAGTTTTGCACAATTTCTCATTGGGACATATGTTAAATATGCCTTCTGTCGTGGGGCCTTTTTCCCTTAAGAGGGACAGGATGTCCTGAGAGGAAGAAAGGGAAATACCAGTCACTCTTTATGCAGCACAGAGCACTATTGGCTCATGAGAAGCAGACCAATGGTGTGCACAAGTGCAGCGCAAGGCAAGGCATGGACAAGAACTGCAAACTGGTTTGGACTCTCAATCTTTTCTTGTACAAATCCCACACTAATGCTAACTCTGAAAGATCAGGCAACAATCTTTTTATCAGATTTTTCCTTAGGAAAGTCAGAATTGAATCATGTGAGTCCTACCAGAATTGCGGCGGGCCATTTCCCGTTACTACAGATGGAACTCAGCTCTTTTCCAAACAGCTTTCCTTTCTTTTTAACTGTTGGGACAGGGCACACTTGGTCCTGGTGGGGCACAGAGCCCCTGTGGAAATGCGATTTCCTGAAAGTCCTTTGTTTATTATGAAGTGTTTCCTTTGCATCTAAAGAGAGATAAGATCATTACCTGGAATTGTATAATGTGGCTCTTTTAAAAAAACAAATTTCAATTGCATAATGTCCCTGTTGTCATGGGTTAGGCATCCTGTAGTGTCTTTATATTCTTCTTAATTATACGCTACACTGTCATTAATCTGTGAGATGTCTCTATGACATGATCCCATGGGAATTCTCACAAGATTATGTTTCACTGCATCATAAGATAAGTGATATGCAATTGAACAAGTTCCATGAACTATGTACAGGCAGTTGCATCACTAAGTCATATCCATTTTCATAGCTACCCTCATTTTTATTCACAGCAATCAGTTGTATACTTTCTTCAAATGTCATAGTGAAGCTCTTCCAAGTCTTAGTTTTCTTGATGAGCCTTTAGAAGAACCATTGTTACATTTCTATCATGAGCATTATGTCCCCTTCATGGGAATGCACTCGTGACTGCCTATTTTGTCAAACTCTGCTACCTAGTTCCTGTAGTGTAAGTTCAAACCTGAGATGAAAGTTTATTTTTCTCTCCAAAATCATCTTTTCAAAAACTGGACCATAATGAACACTTATATATGGTACTTAAAACAAAAGTATTAAAAGTAAATAAAGGAGTCATATAACAAAATATAAATTAAACAGTCTTTCTCAGTGTAGAACATATTGGCTATTTGTCTAAAACAAAATGATAATGCCTGGAAAACACAAGTAATATGATACAGACTGAATAAGATGTATCAGTTTTAGTGTGTATATGTATGTGTCTGTATCCATATCTATTCAGGCACACATATGTATACACACACACCCAAATTGATTTCTTTTAGAAAAACAAGAACATAAAAGCAATTAAGGGGATATATAGGTGTAATGGGGAAAATAATAAAATCTTCTATTTTTGGAAAAAAATGTCCTTAAAACAATTTCAAAAGCCCCAGAACTTAAGTATTAAATCTATTTGAAATCCAACTGCAGGTGTAGAAGACACACAAAAATATGCTTTTTTGTGTGAATTGAAAATGAGATTAGTGTCTGAGCTTGGAGACCAAGGTTACTTCTACATTAGTCTGAAACAAATTATCTCCAATTCCATACATATCCTTTCTGTGCCTCTTACAATACAATAATTTACATGCAGTTCTTAGGTCATTCTCTGCTTTAATCATGGAACTACATGAAATCATATTCTAATGTGACAAAAGATGTGTGCACACACATTTGTATACATATAGCATCTTGGCATTCCAGCTTGTGTTGACCATCTGTCTGGAACAAATGAAATATTCTCCCAAAAATCAAGTTTAGACTTGATATCAGAATATAGAGATCTCAGGCTGGACCTGGGACATATTGTTTTGTATTGGGTTTGTTTTCTGCAGTGCCACTCCCCCAAGCAAGACAATGGCAACATGAATTGATATTTTATGCGAAATTGAAATGGCAACTCAGATGATACTTGAAGGACTTACTTTGCTGCTGGCTTATAGCTGAGTATCGGGACGTTAAGATAAATTGTCCCTCTTGATCCAAGTTTAGGCCTTTCCCAAATAACCCAGGCAATATGGGAAAAGCTGTAGAGGTTTTTGAATTTAATCTACTGTAGGTGTATTGAAGGTGGGTCATTAACACCTCATGTGGATACTCGTAACCTATAAGAAGAAAATAAGAATGTAATTTGAAACTAATCATAATGAGTGAGAGCAACCCTTCCAATGGGATTTGGCAAGCACTGCTCTATTTATGTCTCAACCTTCTACTGGGCAATGTAGACTGACATTAGGAGAGTGACATGAATATTATGATAAAGTAAGGATGTGTAAGCTGAGAACTCTAAAATCAAGGAGAAAATTTTCAATTTATCACTTTATTTAGATCCATCTGAGCACATTAGTCGTGTTCTACTTTTACAGTATTAAGACCTGGCCTGTAGGTAGAAATACAAATTCAAAATGACCCTGAGAAACAAGCAAGAGCTTGTTCTTGGGATTTCTGAAAACTTTATGATGTACAAAGATTTTCCAAATTTTAGAATTAAACTGATATCAAGTTCACAGATTTCACTCCATATATTTATTTAGGATGTGCCAATCCATATTTGTCTTTTCACTGACTGAGTACTGCTATTGTGTCCATCATATAAAAAGCATTAAGACCGGACGATTTTGGCACATGCCTGTATTTTCAGCACTCATTTGATTGAAAAACTAAGGACTGAGAGTTTCATACCTGCTTAGACTCAATAGAAATAATAAAGTCAAATGTATCAGTTGGGTTTGAGATGGTTATAAGCTAGTGTATTAAAATCCTGAAAATAAATATTGAAGAAAAATAAAAGTGGTTCAGATTCAGTTTCCTTCAAATAATCAAAATGTCACCAGTGTCTCTTCATAATTCATGAGAAAAAGTTGAACAACAAAGTTCTCTGATCTCCAAAAGACTTTGTTACTGTCACTTGTTTGTAGTTTATTTTATGCATTCGATGTTCACTTTTTAAATTAACTTTTAAAAGATAACCCTTGCAAGCACACTTGATGATCTCAGAATTTTAAATTGTTATCCAAATGCTTCTGAGCATTTTATTACTATTATTTATTTGGCAATCATTTAGCTAGTGAGAAATTTTTTAAAAAGGACAATAGAAGGAATAGCAGGTGATTTAGTCAGGAAGTCTCTAATAATCTAAATATGATCTCTCATTCAGTGGGGAAATTGCAGGTCATAGGGAACTGCATATTTCACATGGACTCACATATGGCTACATTTACAATTTTCATTACAAAACAGAATCTACATAGTTTAAAATAAAGAGAATGTGTTTGTCTATAACATGTACACTTTTATTAAAATGGTCACAAGCCAGTGTAAAGGACAGCCCTGCCTGCCTCATCACCTCAACCCACACCCCAGGGAGACCAAAGCCTTCATACATCAAGTTGCTGGACAAAATAGTGGGGCCCACAATAGCTGACAATTCAGAAGTTTTAAAAAAAGGAAGAAGTACTACGGCAGAAGAACACTGCCACATTCCCAGTGAGGACTCAGGCCATGGACTTAGCATTCTCCTCTTAGGAGTGGGGGTGGCTTTGGGGAGGGGAAAGGCCTTGCTGTAACCATGTATTTCATGGATAATTGGAATGACCTTTAAAAAGAACAAAAATGGAAAGAAAAAAACAATGTACAATCGAAGTCCACAACCACATTGTAGAACTTTGAGGGATGTTTGCTCCAACCTACCACTGTTCCAGATTTTAAATCCTGAGCAAAAGTGACAAAACAAAACAAGTAGAATAGGCTTTAAACTTGCTGCATTTCTTGCCACTTACATGAAATCTTCACACACACACACACACACACACACACACACACACAAAGTCTTGTGACCACAGTTTTCTCAAAGACACTGAATTATTCTTGAATGTGTTTTCATTTTAATTTTAGACTTGTTTCTGCTTGTAATTGTTTTTCTCAGATGTATACTATTGTACAATATTGAGCCTGATAACTGAGCGGGTCATATCTGGGAATTTGATCCCCTAAAACTACAGTTTTAGATGCCTATGAGCTATCCTGTGACTGTTGGGAATCAATGAAATTTTTCATTAGCTAGTAGGATTGTGTGTAATGATTACCCAATGGTTTTGGTGTTGTTGTTGTTATTTTCTTCAGAAACAATATATTCAGAGTTTTGCTTTGTTTCTCTTTTTAGGAAAATTAAGTTTCTCAATTGGAAAACACAGAACAAACAATCTGTTGTTTTCATTTGTCAGATCACAGACTCTATCTTAATGAGCTTATCAATGTGCCTGAAGGCTACAATAAAGTTATTATAAATTTAATGAATGAAATACTATTTAGATATTTTGTTTTAGTGTGTACTTATATGTAAGACTAAATAATGAAAACCTGATATTTCAGAGTTAGACCACTGAACTCACCTAGTCCTCCTTTAGATTTCCCTGGTACTTACCTTTTAGTGCTCTTGGAGCTTCCCCATGGCCAGGACGGAACCATAGTTGGTAATCTAAATTATTCTGAGAGCCAAAAAGAACCAACTGTCACCAGCTTGCAATCCCACCAGCAGTGGAGAAATGTTCCTCTTTCTCCACATACCACTCCCGGACATATACCCAGAGGATTCCCCAGCATGTAATAAGGATACATGCTCCACTATGTTCATAGCAACCCTATTTATAATAGCCAGAAGCTGGAAAGAACCCAGATGTCCCTCAAGGGAGGAATGGATACAGAAAATGTGGTATATATACACAATGGAGTACTATTCAGCCATTAGAAACAATGAATTCATGAACTTCTTAGACAAATGGATGGAGCTGGAGAACATCATCCTAGGTGAGGTAAGCCAGTCTCAAAAGAACACTCATGGTATGCACTCACTGATAAGTGGATATTAGCCTAGAAGCTTGGAATACCCAAGACACAATTCACATATCAAATGATATCCAAGAAGAAGGAAGGAGTGGCCCCTGGTTCTGGAAAGGCTCAGTGCAGCAGTGTAGGGGAATACCAGAACAGGGAAGTGGGAAGGGGTGGGTGGGGGAAGGGCGAGAAGGAAGAGGGCTTACAGGAATTTGGGGGAGGGGGGATCCAGGAAAGGGGAAATCATTTGAATTGTAAAGAAAGAATATATTAAATAAAAAAAAGAAAAAGAACCAACTGTCACAAATAATCTGACAATAGAGTCCTGAAGAATCTAGTGATTGTCTTTACTTACAATTTCCAGCTCTCTAGCAGGAAAATCATTAGGATTAATATGAATGGTATGTCTTCTGACCACAGGTTTGAGTCATCAGAACTGATCTCAGAAGAAAAAAATGAGTTTTTCCTCTCTGAGGGAAACTTGGTCTATTGATCCACAGTAGAATAAGAAATTGCATTCAGTTACCAACACTAACCAAGACCAATATTATTACAAAATGACTCACAAGGGTCTCTCCAGTCTATCAGTGGGATATTGAACATTGATTTGACATGAATACACAACCTAGAACCCATAGAGTCACATACTGTGATTATAATGACTTGATAAAGAACATTTGAAAGATATGGTTATTTCAGCAACAGTGAGAAAAATAGACAGAAAAAAAAAAACCAGAGAGGCTTTGAGGGTGCCTAGGAGTACACACAACCATTAGCTTTCATTTAGTGATAGTCATTCTGTAGAGAGGATGAAGATGTGTTTAACCTGGAAAATAGGCCAGATACTGGAAAGAAGTTCCACAACATAATTATTGCATACAGGATTATGGATCCATTGAAACAATAATATAAATAGAACATTCTGTTGAAATTGCTAGCAAACTTCAGGATACTATACTGTAATTGGAGTTGTCATTAATTATACTTGTTTGTTGATTCATGAATAAATCCAAGGAATTGTGCCATAGAGTCTTAAGTCTTAAGCTAGAGACAAAAATCCATTCAAGCAGACACTCAAGCCTCTACCCACCCAAATATACAAGGAGAGAAAGAATAAGAAAGAGAGAGTGATAGAGACAGAGAAACAAAGTGACACTTTCTGTTTCTCAGATATTTATCATACAAACCCACAGGAAATGATAGAGATATATACACATATAGAGAGAAATACACCCACACACACACCCCACACACTCAATAACATAGGGCTATGATTTTCCTTTCTATTGAAATGGAGACAAGAAATTCAAGAAAAAAGTCCCTCTCTAGTCTATTATATAATAGATGCCTTTTCTTCCAAAAGGAGAATGTAAAATATGATTTGTAAATTTATCACGATGAAGTTTCATCGGTATAATTTATATGCATACACATTTGCAGATACATGGATGTCAAAAACAAAATTCAATTTTAAGCCCAAGTAACTTGAAAATAACTTACAGGCATTCTCATCATTGGTAGTAACTTCATAATTATATCATTCACTGTATCGCTGTTAGTGGCTGACACACATAAAGGCTATGAAAAGTACAGAGAAGAATGGTGTAAAATAATGTTGAAGCTCATGATTATAAAATTGGTTAATGTCTAATCATTACAAATAATCTACAGTCTGTAATGGCCACTCAAATAGAAAATAAACATATTCTTTTCTTCCCTTGAGATAACTCCAGAAGACTTTCAGTCTAACATATTTATCACAAAATTAACTATATGGATACTTGCTATTCAAACATTAACTGTAACAGGCTGTGTATGACAAAGGAAGACTGAGTAGCCATGGGTGCAGGAGCTCAGCATCCTGATTATTCTTTCATTATGGCAGTGGACAAGTAGGGAGGGTGGTTGGAGTAGAGCACAACACTTTGCTTCCTCCCTGTCTAGACTTCCATCACTGACATACTTCCTTCCATGCACACCATGTGCACAGTTCTAGGAAAATCAGAATGAATAGCATGTGCAATACAAAAGAAAAGAAAAACAAAAACAAACAAAACAAAACAAACAAAAGATGAGTAAGTACTCTCTCCGTATCATGCTTTGTGTATAGTTAGATTGTATACAGACATACAGTACTGAAATCTGTAATGGTGATAGAACTAGGAAATCAAAACGAATATTTTAGAATTCCCCAAGTACTTAATACTCCAAAAACAAGCAAGGTGCTTGTATTTTTTGCTTTCTACTGCCTCTCACAGCTAGAATCTTCTATAGAGACCTAGGAAGACAGCAAGAAGTAAATAGCATGAAATCAAATGATAGGAATCTGAGAAGATACCACTGATATACTGGAATTCTGATACATTACTATAGTGTATGACTGTGAGGAGATACATATATCTTTATGAAGATTGTTTTTAAAGTATCAGCTGTCTGCATTAAGCGTTGTTAGTGCCTAAGATACAGTCCCTAAAATAAGAAACATATCACAATTGCCCCCTTGCTATCCATAAGCAACCTTGAAACAAGACAAAAGGAAACCACTTCATAATCCATATCTTTCACAGAGTTTTTATTGTCTAACTGCTGGGCATAACCTATTATCCTGAAACTAATTGTGTGTGTGTGTGTGTGTGTGTGTGTGTGTGTGTTTTGCTGAAGATTCATCCAAGACCCTACTGCAACATGACAGGTTACTTGAATTTTATGAACAAAGATACCTTTCAATAACTAATTTTATATCTCGCTATCTATAGACTAAGAATTATGCAAAAACATCTTAGAATGTGGAAGAACTTCTCTGTTCTTCTGGTTGTAATGTAAATAGGATGGAACCAATGTGTGTATTTGCTCAAAATGTAGATGAATGTGGATGAAAATGTGGCTCATGGCTCAAAAATCATATATGCTAAAAGGACAAATTCCAACAACACATACACAAAGACATGCATGCATGAAGTCACACACACAAAGACTTATGCATAATTAATTTAAAGAAAAGTAAAACTTGATATTTTGTTAAATATCTGAAAACTTCTGTATAATTTCAAAACAACAATGTATTATAGAAAACCATACATGAGATAGAAAAATAATTCAGACATAATTTCATTTGACGTTATTATAAAATATTGCATTCTGAGTGCATTTTGAACATATTAAGATCTAACTAATGACTGCAATGATGTGTGCATTTCTCCCTGATGATGGTAATGTTTATAATTTTAAACAAAATAAGAGTATTTAAAGATACTGTTTTTAAAGCATGAAAAGGAAAAGACAACTGGGAGTTTTTGTACATGTTAATATATTTCTTGACTCATAGAGAACCAGTCATATATAACTAATTCTCAGGAGATAAGATTAACCGTATAATAGATCACATGTTCCTACTATGAGGAAAAATAGGCTTTTCATAATTGTTCAATGATACATGAAAATGTTTATTGTAGAAAAAAAGGAACTATACATTTTATCCTAAAAGGATAGAAATACAAACCCTGTAAATATTGCAATTACATATCAATAAACTAGATGTGAAACAGTGAGGTGTTGCTATCACTAACGCGGTATGAACTTCAGAACAGATCACTTTAAACCACCTGGGCATATAGTAAAATGCTCTCCTCTAGCCATGGTATAGGCATTGACTATACCATGAGGTATAGTCTGCATGAGGACAGTGCAGTTATTTGTTATCTCTACAATATTAAGTCCAACAGTCAATATTTTATACATTTGTATTTGAAGTCAAGAGTAGGAGAAGGTATGTGCAACTTAGGGAGAGGTTTGGGGATAGTTTGGGATTCGTGCAGATGATTTGGCAGTGGATTTCTATACTTATAAGGAATTATCAAATAAAGATGATTCTAAAATCATCTGCATCTATGCATTTTAAAATATAAACAGAGTCTGAGGGATCTATGTTTAATCCTAAGAATAAGAAAAAAGGGAAAATTTGTAGGAAAAGAAATCCTTAAGTAAGAATAGCAAAAATGTTTTTCTAATACATCCATAGCAAAAAATACAGGTTTATCTTAAGTGTAATGAAATACATAGATGATTCAAAGAACTCTCAAACCTAAAAAGTCAAACTATAAACATAAAATCAAATAAAACAAACAAAGACTTGATAAAACTATGAAGTGCCATGTTAAATACTCATGAGGGAATATGGAGAATGAAAAGTGATAGAGGATATTACCTAAATTAGAAGAATGGTTTTATGTTCTGAAAACAATTCTGACTAGTGTGAAGGTTGTCATTTCCTGAATTTCTTTCTAACCTGTTTATCCTTTGAGTATAGGAAGAGAACTGATATGTTTGAGTTAATTTTATATCTGGCCACTTTGCTGAAGTTGTTTATCAGCTGGTGGACTTTCTTAGGTCGCCTAAGTATACTATCATATCATCTGCACATAGTGATAATTTGACTTCTTCCTTTTCAACTTGTATCCTTTTGACCTTCTTTTGTTGTCTAATTGCTATAGTTAGAGCTTCAAGTACTATATTGAACAAATATGGAGAGAGAGGGCGGTCTTGTCTATTCCCTGATTTTAGTAGGATTGCTTCAAGTTTCTCTCTGTTTGGTTGATGTTGGCTCCTGGATGGCTGTATGTTGCTTTGACTATGTTTAGGTATCAGCCTTGAATTCCTGTTCTTTCCAAGACTTTTAACGTCAAAGCATACTGGATTTTGTCAAATGCTTTTTCAGCATCTAATGAAATGACCATGTACTTTTGTTCTTTCTCCCCCAATGGGGGAGCTAGAAAAAGTACCTGAGGAGCTGAAGGGGTTTGCAGTGCCATAATAGGAAGAACAGTATGAGCCACCCAGTACTCCCAGAGCTTCCAGGGACAAAAACATCCACCAGATAGTACACATGGTGTTACCCATGGCTCCAGGTGCATAGCAGCAGAGGACGGACTTGTTGGACATTAATGGGAGGAGAGGTCCATGGTCCTGGAAAGACTTGATGCAGCAGTGTAGGGGAATACCAGGACAGGTAAGTAGGAGGGGATTGATTGGGGGATGGGGGAGGGGAGATGGCTTATGGGACTTTCAGTGGTGGGGGAGAGGAGAACCAGGAAAAGGGAAAACATTTGGAATGTAAGTAAAGAATATATCTAATAATAAAGAAAAGAAAACAACTCTTCAAGGACAAAAGGGAAATAAACTTATCATGTGAAGAAAACCAAAAGATAGCTATTACCAATCTTCTGAACTACACAAGAGGTTGTTAATAATTATTGCAAGGTAATATATGAAAGTACTAGTGTCGTGGGTAAAAATGAGTAAAAATGTTTACAGGAATTGGATCTAAGACACCATTGTGTTGAAAGACATCAGGGAGATTGCTCATATACAGTACTGAGCATTTGCCATAGATGAAATCAAGCAGCAGAGGCAAGACAGCAGCTCCCTACAGGACGATCTGCTCTTCTTCTCTTCTCTGTCCTGAGGACACATCTGTTTCAGTCCATCTAGTGAGTGTTTTCCTAATGTATGCCACTGGTTAGTAATTACTTTTATACTACAATTTTCTCTTTAGTTACTGCTTTGTATAACCTAGAAAACATGAATATCAAATTTTGTGGTGGCCATTATACACACCTTGGTAAGTGTGGTGCAATTTTAACAGTGACATGTTAGAATATCGACTCTATATACATTTTGTACATATTAGCATTTATGGTCAGAGAGATGGTAATCCTCTGAGCTACATTTTATTCTACTTTACAGTAGCAATGGTCTTCAATGCTCTGCATGCTACATAACAGTTAAATTTCTCATCTGATCTGAGCACAAAGAGAATGAACAATAATATAAGTACCAAAAAATAGACAATTATTTAATAGCTATGTGTGTAACTCAGTGATAAAACTACTATGTAATATGTGTTAGATCATGACTATCACTCTAAGTACTATTCACACATATGACCACACACACACACACACACACACACACATATACACACACAGACACATACAAACATACACACACATACACACATACACATACACACACACACACACACACACACACACACACACACCACACACCAAGGGTAAATTACTAAAAATTATTTCTAAAAAGAAGTTACATGAAAAGAAATCCCTATGCCTAGAACATTCAATTAAGTACTAGCATAAAGAGCCACAATTATGTAGTTGGTCTTCCAAAGCAGGTGTGAGGATGCACAGAGACATACTGAAAGAGCAGAGGACAGAGGTTAAGAGATAAAATGGTACAGAACATGTGGATGTGGAGAGCAAATTAATTCTTGATAATATTTTGCTGCTTAAGATTTCTTTATGATTATATTATATAATAACATTTATTTATGACTAGACAGAAATATTTTAAAATAAATAATAGTTGAACAAGCCATGAATTAATATATAAGCAATAACAACTCAGGAGAAAAGGCAGTTTAATTATAATAATAATACTTGGTTTGGAAATATATGCTGTTGCAACTCCCTGACATAATTTCCAGTCACTTAAAAAAAATATTTCCTCTTTTTTGTTGCTTTACCTTGTGCATCAATCTTGCTCCATAATGCTTTCTATATATCACATGTAAAAGACACATGTGTGCATGTCATACAAATATATAATGTATATACATAAATCTTGCTATGTCTCCCCTCAGCACTCTTCCTAAGTCTCCAACTTCCATTACTCTACAAACTGCCTGTCTATCTGCAAGTCATGAACTTGAAATATCAGGTTTGGTTTTGTATTCACATACACTGTCACAGTTGGGGATGTCCTCAGTGAATATCTGCAGGGTGAAATTTTTTTGGATACCCATCTTGGCTTCCTTAATCGATCTGATCAAATGCAAGAAAACACAGAATATAGTAAAATTAATTTGCTAGTATCTCATTTTAAGCTAATCACTGTTAATAGTTTATAAGAATCATCTTGGTGTTAAAAATAAGATAAGTAGTTCAGCAATATTCATTATTGGATTAGGGAATATTTAAAAGTGTTTCAGAGCCAAAGACATGGTCAGGTAATAGCATATTGACCTAGGAAGCACAGCCAGTCCTCAGAACTTTTTCTTTGCAAGGCTGTAGTCATCTTGACTCCATCTGGAATGAACTACAAGCCTGAAATGGAGTGCACACCTGTGAACCAGGCCTGGAAGACACAAGCTTCTGACTTGGACCTCAACATGAAGAACTTGAGGCAGAGTGGCCATGAGAAGCTTAGGCCCAAGCAAGGTAGAACACACCCACCTTTACTCCCTAGAGCCCGAGGGAAGTGGATCTGAGTTCAAGGTCAGCCTGGGACTAAGCAAGGTCACAATACAGGCAGGGTGAGACACACCTTTAATCTGAGCCACACCTTCTGATGGAGGGCAACAAAAGGACATTAGAAAAAGAAGACACACTCTTCTTTGCTTGCTTGGACTTACTGCCAGAACATTTGTTGATATTTACTTTTTCCAAAAGTCTAGTAGATAGAGTACACCAAGTGAAACAAATTAGCCTCATAGACTGAACAACTACTAGATATTTTAACTTCCTTTTCACAGCTGCCCATTGTTGGGTTAGTTAGACTACAGCTGTAAGCCATTACAGTCAGTTCCCTTAATTTATAGAAAAAAAAATCCATAAATTCTGTGGCTCTAGAGAAAGCCCTGTGACTAATACACCAAGAAAAGGCAAAAATCTGCTTTACCTCAAAGGAGGAAGTAGCAGAGGGTTTGAATAGACATGTCACAGTAACATCTATAGAGCTGAACACAAAGAAATACTGAAGAGTACTGTTCACTCCAATATAAAAAGAATACAATGAATGCAGAACTTCCTAAAAGTTAAATGAAATATACAATGGACAGGAGAATCTAAAGCAATATCCATCTAATCAACATATTTGTAGACAGACTATGAAATATATTTTTAAGAAAGAAATGAATAATAAACTGTAATTCCCATATCAGTACAGAATTAAATTATAATTACAAATAAAATACCTTCTGAGAAAATAGTACCAGTGATCTTTCTGTTCTTCCGAACTGTAATGTTAAAAGTGAAAAACAAGATTAGGGTCTTGACAATGGAGAGACTTTTAACATCATTCTTCATAAAACTTATTATAAGCCAATGGCCCTCATGAGGGTGTACCTGTAAGATGGTATTTCCCACACGACTGCTTTTCTGAATGACATGTTTCACTGGAACTCTTTTAAGAGGAAGTTGAATACAGTTTGAAAGCTAGTTGGGTATGTCAAGACTTGACTGTGTTCTAAGAGCTATATGACTATAGCAGGGCCAACAATTACTCCTAGCTTTAGTTTCATATGTATAAAGGGATAGTTAAGACAGTGTCCTCTTATTGTGAGAACATGCTCATATAGAAAGGTATCATTATTCACACTAAACCATGGGAAAGTTACATGGTTTCCTTTCCTTAGAATACACTTAACTCAGGGTGAACACCTTTTTAAAAAAATATATTGTTTATTTCCTTGTGTGAATTACAGAACTGGCATACAAGACAGGAGGTCCTAGAAACTAGTTCTTCATCTGTGTGAGTCACCACATTAACTCTCCTGGTACAAATTAATAATAAGCCCACCACTATTCCACTGTAGCATGAAATACTCTAAAGATGGAATAAAGATGAATTTGCAATGCTAACATTCTATAACTGATAATTATATGTTCAGTAAGTTATACCACAGTGATATCTGAAATATTCAGGGTCTGATAGTCATCAACATTATCCTGTATTTCTGATTCAAACAGCATCCCATACCCAATGAACTATACCTCTTCCCATGCTCACAACCCTATATCAGGTATAGTTTTTCCATCTGTAAGCTAATGGGTACATTGTTTCCTCTTTCTGAAAATTATTATGCTGCAAAGAGCTTTTATTCACAGAATTTTCTCCTCCCTTTTCCCATGATTCTAACATCCAGAACTCAAGCTGTATTCCTGTGGAACTATGGATTGATTCTTGTCCAAAGACTGGCACATTCATGTTTCTACACTTAACTGCTCACATACTCTATTCTCTGCATACAACCATTTTTATCAGAAGGTGGATTATGCCTGTGACACAACCTACACACACACACACACACACACACACACACACACAAATATATATATATATATATATATATATATGTATATATACATATATACACACACACATATATATGTACTGTCACAGAGAATATCACTAAAATAAAAAGTGACATAATAGGAAACCTCATATATACTTGGTGATATGTAGGGATTGGTTCTGATGCTTTGATCAGGAATCTGCACATGAATACTGAAGGGCCTTTTCCCCAATTGGGTCTTGATAGGTCAATAAAGATGCTAGTGGCCAATGAGCTGGGTGGGATAGGCAGGACTTCAAGTTTTACCACAGGAAGGCTAGCAGATACAAGGGAGGAGAAAAAGATTCACCATGCTACAGAGGGAGAAAGAGTCACCAGTCATGTGAGATCGAAGGTGTTTTGGCCATTGGCTACATTCCTAAGTGGCCTGGGGTAGCAGGCAGGAGATTAGAAACACAATTATGCTGATGGTAGATTTAGAATGCTGAGATAGGACTAAGGCGACTGAACAAACACATTTGAGTGCAGATTCAGAGGTGATGAGCTGGGAATGAAAACAAGGGTATGATGACTGAAGAAGGCTTAGAAGAGCCTGGACACTGAGCTCTGTCATATCAAAAGAAGCTAGCTTATTTTGTGCCTATCATCTGCAGATCCAGTGGAACCTTACTCCTTGACCTTTATCCTTATCAGTTAACCATTAGACACAAGATATTCAAATACTTGAGCATTCTATGAGTAACTATTTTTATGTGTTCAATTAAATACTATTTTTATGGAAATTAACTGGGAAGTATTAGAGGTATTGGTCAAATTTAAGTAAAATATGCAGTATTTTGGAGAGAAATCCATTTGTGTATTTTCAAAACCTAGATACCAGATATTATAGGGAAAAGAATGTGGAGGATATGCTAAGTTCTTGTTTTGTCCACATCCTGCTTAGAAGACAATGTCCCTCCATTCTACCCCAACGATATGTGGAGTCCTGATGAACATCTCAAATCAAAAATTAAATAATATACTTACATGTGAAATGTATGTTTTGAAAAGTACAGACAAACTAGGGACACCATGAAAGGAGAAAATTGGAGTTGCAACCTGTATACAATCAGACTAAACTGGATTCTTATTATGAAAATATTCTGGTTAATTATTTAACCTGTGAATTAGGAAGCATGAAGTTGCCCCACAATTTCTGTAGCTATCCTCCTGTGAATTCGAGTCCAAAGTGTAGGTCTTACCGAAAGGTGGCCAAAAAACTTCCAGTGGGCCAAAACAGGGCAAGTGTCTTGCAAGTACATATGTCATTGATCCTGACCAGGTTGACTATATTCAGATCATCCATGGCACACAGGTAATTCAATGGAATTATATATTTGATTTTGAACTTCCTTTTTTTCCTAGAAAGAGAATCAAGTATCTCTGTTAGTTTGATTTGCATTGTAGTGGGAATTGTTTTTAGAAATATACAGTTCTTCCTGCCCCAGAGCAGAGGAGGAGCCCTCCATACATATGCACATATATATATATATATATATATATATATATATATATATATATGAACCAAACTTTAGAAGAAATGTATAAACCAAAAACCTCTCATTTCAATGTCTGATAAGAGAAAATCTCCATGAAAATAGAAATAATGACAATCAACTCCTATGAGACTAATAATGTTCTTTCCATACTATGAATGACAAATTCAAAATAGTTTTAATTACTATCACTAAACAGCAGAAGTGATAAAAATATATGGTCATTCAAGAAAAAGATTCATTATACTTTCCTCAACTTTCAAAAATTAAAGTGAATTTCACTTACACCAATTTCATTAAAAGACACATTATCAGTATATATACATTGATAATTCAAATGAGTCTGTTACTATCCTTTAAAAAATTTAAGTATTTCCAAGTGTGGACTTAAGGTAAGATGAGTAGAAATGACAAAGGGGGGTGGATAAACAGCCAGGACATTCACTTATTTTGAACCTGCATCAGTCAGACACTAACAAACATTTTCTATGCTGCAAGCTTACAGTGACTGATCAGGGTTGAAAGCCAAATTTACCCAATTGGTTGTAACTACAATGTATTGAGGAATTCTCTTCAGAACATTTAATTTTGTCACAATTTTTGAAGTTCATCTTCAGGAATACTATTTAAGGATGATCAGAAAGTTTATCCCCCAAACTGAATAAACTATATTGATTTCTGTCCTCAAAACATTTATGAACTTATAAGACCATACCACGAATTATTAACTTGATAATGTCAATACCAACTTCATACCTTCTATAGTAATAGGAAGGCTATGATCATAGGCAATAGAAAGTATATGTGATGTGGTCCCAGAAAAAACCTCCATGGGCATAAATTAGAGTGCAACATTGTATACTGCTTCATTTAATCACAGCACTTTGATCTAGTATATGCAGAATCACCACCTAGGAAGTACTCCGAACCTGGAGTTTCCCCTGATTAGTAGTTGCTATTAGTAGGAACGGCAGCTGCATCTTGATTTTTAATACTATTTTGGAAACTATGAGGTCAAGAGGCTTACATGGGTTACCACTTGTGTACAAGGATAATAATCAGGGATTCCTCCCACTTCCATCTACAGTCTGTCTGGAAACAACAAGCAAGAGGTCACCTGCTCCTCATATTTTAAATACTTAATGTTGGGAACATGTCTCACTCTATAGTCCACATATCCCACAACGTTTCAATACTCATAAGTCAGCTTTAACAATACTAGAATTACTGGCATGTGCTTGCACATCTGCCTCCTTTTCAAGTTTGTTATTATTTCCCCAGATTCAAATAGCAGGATAGCACCTTAAATAACTCATTCTCTTAAAAATGTGTCTAAAACTTGTGACAAAACAAATTGAGAAATATGTAGGAGAGTGTCTGCCAAACCTCAACCATAGTAGAGTAAAAAGAAGTTGCAATCATGAATAAAGTAAATATAATATTTTTTGGGAAAAAAGAAATAAAAGAACATTTTATACTTGTACAAAAAGGCCTAGTTAAGTGTATCCTCTAATAATAAAGAATTCATGTTACAGATACTCACAGGTTATTTGACACAACCAAGACATCATTAAATAAGGATAGATGTCTTTTATTCATTTTCTTGCCACTCGTGAGTTTCACGGGGCCTTGGCACAGCAAGGTTCGATGTATTTCTCCCATGTCTTTCTTCACATGGGTTTCCATTTAGAAAAAATAAGGTACTCCGGGTACAGGTCTCCACCTAACAGAACAAGTATTCAGTGGATAAGACCAATGTTCACACTAAATTTTAAAGGATTCATGATATGAAAACACAGTAAATAAAGTTTAAAGGGAAGATTTGAGAAATATTACAGCAACATTTATGATGAGTTAATATATTATATACATGTATGAAATTTACAAACAAATAAGTATGTGATATTAAAAGATAACTGTAACTCTTAACATAAATAATATGCTAATGGGAAAGATAGAAAGAAATTAAAAAGTGAACCATAGTTAAAAAATTTAGTTTTGCTTTTTTTTTATACATGTGTACACACTGGACTTTCCTATATTGGCCTATATGTCTGTTTCCTTCAGAAATTTCTTTTTAATGTGATTGAGCCTTCCTCAAACTGTCTTAAATGGTGAAAACTTAGAAATGAGCAGCTGGGGTATATTGTCTTCTGAAGGTGTAATTGTATTAATCTAAACAACTCAAGACAAAGAACTCTACTTTGGTGACTCTGATGTTCAGCTGAACTGTCAAAACTGTTATAATAAACTAAGTCACTGTCAAATCAGAAAAACAAACTAACTAACTAACTAACTAACTAATTAACTAACTAATACTTCAGCATTCAAAAATATTTGTCAGTTGGTCTAGTACAGAAAAAGGAGTCATTTCCCTTGCATCTTGCCTGTGTCTCCTCTAAAGATATCAACATTGATTTTGGGAAATAAAAATATGTGTATATCTTAAAGTCTCCACCTAGATTCCTGTACCTCTCCAAAACCTCTCCTGTGCTGAGTTAACTATAGAACACCCCTCTCCATCTTAAGGGATGCAAAGTTCTCCTACTCAAATCTTCTCCATTTGTCTCTCCAGATATTCTTCCTTTTAGATTACCCAGCCTTGGTCATAATTCTTCCCTGTCATGCTGGATGTTCTCTCTCTATCCATAATGTAATTCTTCCCTGTCACTGAGTGGTTAATCTTCTGTTGGTTTCTTTACAGTGACCTGCTCATACAAATGGATTATTTATGATATATTTTCTTTAAGGGAACATAATTCTGCCCAAATCATAATATGTCTTTCAAAGAATATGTACAGATGCATGGTCTCTTTACTTACAAATCCTTTGGGATCCCTGTGAATGAAAGGGTCAAAGAGATACAGCAGCCAATGGTTGTATCGAACACTTAAACAATTATGTAAAGATATGATAAAAGATAATACCAACTCAGTTTCATGATAAACAAATTGAAAGTAAATGAACATGTCTGGAAAGTAGTTCCTGTCTAATCTGAATTAACATTCAAATATCCTGAAATAGATTCCACGAACACAATATGTATTAGAAGCTATAACAATTTGAAGGAAATCAGAGATTTGGGGTCTACTAAAGTCAGAGCAAATTCATTTTAAAAAGTCTTTGTAGTCATGGTGATTAAAACAATTGGAATGAACATAAAATAATCCTCACACATAACTTGGACAGATTTTTTTTAAGATTTACAGAACCCATTTTCCTATATGCTCAAAAAATCCCTAAACGTACTTAATAATGCTCTTTCTACAGAAGATTGGTACTGAATATTCCTTCAATGACTACCTTTTCAAGAAACCACTGCTGAATTGATAGTTAATTGATATGATCTAGAGGAATCAAGAGAAAACACTTCCTGATGCAATTAGTCTATCCGTGAGATTCAAATTAGATATAAAAATACCTTTTCTGTGGAGCCTAGAATGGCGAATCTTTTAACAATCTCGAAATTTTATTTTGTCTTCCTATTCATGAACACCCAACTGGTGACTGCAGGTGGTAGACAAACTACTGAAGTCTGGGGCCTCTGCAGTAGTCAGGCTGAAGGGCCACTGTGATGTCAATAGTCTAAGACTCATGTCATGTCAAACAGTGACACATGCATCGCCTTTCCTTACACATAGTGGCTTCAAAAATTATATTTTCAATAATTGTTTGAATAACTGTAAGGAATAACATATGTTTCACAAAGATAGATAGCCCAAATTAATATATGTATAACAATAAGAGAAATATTTGTTTTTTGTTTTTTGGTTTTTGTTTTTTTTTTTTTTTTTGAGACAGGGTTTCTCTGTATATCCCTGGCTGTCCTGGAACTCACTCTGTAGACCAGGCTGGCCTCAAACTCAGAAATCGGCCTGCTTCTGCCTCCCAGAGTGCTGGGATTATAGGCATGCGCCACCACCGCCTGGCGAAATATTTGTTTAAATTATTATGAAATGTATATTCATCTACAAAGATTCTCAGTTCCTAATATTTTTAGCCTATCCAGAGTGAGTGTGAAAAAGACAGCATGAAGACTTCATCAAGATTCTGAACCTTAGAGTCTAATAAATGCAAAAATCACAGGAAACATTGAAGACTATGGAGGAAGATACATATTTATAAGGATACAATAAAGTTTATGTAGTAAAGCTGAGAAGCATAACAATGACTAAAACAGCTTGGGAGATTCTCAGTAAATCTTATAATTAATTATGTACAATCTGATGGAAATCAAATAATCACACAAAAACCTTGGTAAATTAGAAGTGTGATGTCCATAGAGTAAGGCTATGTCATATCTGAGAAAATGCCACATACACCTCATTCCATTCAGCTTTGTGGCTTTTTATTTTTGAAAAAATGCTGATCCTCACGTATTTATACAGAGTAACAGACTTTTCTCATCTACATGTATATTTGTTTGAAATTATATAGATAATAGGTAACAGATAGGAGAGATATGGATTTATATCTGCACTAATATGTGTACAAGAATAGGAGAAACAGTTGTGTATAGTGTTGTGAAATGTATATTCAACCCCATAGATTCTCAATATCTACTTCTGTTAACCTATGAAAGGTTAAGGTAAAAAGGGCAGTATTAAGATATCATTTACACTATGATCCTAAGAGTCTAAGACATGACAAAATTGCAGGGTTCCTTAAAATGAACATTGCTTGTAGGGTGTAGTCAGAGAGCTTCATGCATAGGAAAGTCAGACATCATTGAGGACTACAGAAGAGGTTACATGCTTATTAGTATATAATAACATTTTTATCCTAAATCCTAGTGGAACAAAGAATTGGGAATGAAACAACATAGGAGATAATCTGTGAATCTAAAAATTAAATACATAGTATACCTTGGATACATAACAATCGTAGAGAAAGATCATATAAAATTAGAAAGCCAGAGATTTTGAAATGATTGAATTTTCAGAATAATTATGAACTGTGCCTTGTACAAACAGTGCAGTTTCACTGATTTGTGCAAGTATATGGGACTAATTAAGATAGCAAAAGTCTACCAAACTGTAAAGGTCTTCATAATGATTTTCTGGTGCATAACACTCATTTCAAATCACTGATACATTATGGTAAAGAAAACATGTGAGTGAAATGTATGTGTTGAAATAACTTACTTTACTCTTTGTAAGCTAATATATGTTGAGGTCAAGGAAATAACCGGGTTTCCCTAAACATTAAATCTAGTTAGTTCTCAGGGAGTCCATATATTCTAAAATGCAAAGATTGGCCAAGCTCAAGATAAAGTACAGATGGATTCTTGGTGATTAGAAACAAATGAACATTTTCACTCTGGGACACACCAGACAGGCAACACCAGGTACACAGAGACATCGCAAGTTTAACATTGACCAGTGCCCAAAGCCTGGGCAGCTCTGCTGGTCATCTGTGTACCAGCCCTGTCATGGGACGTTTGCCCTGCAGAGTAACCAGCACTTGGAAGGTGTCCCCGTAGACTCCTCCATCTTCGCTCCTGGATGGATCAGACAAGCAACACCAGGTACACATGGACAACCCATGCATAAAATTACTTGGGGCAAGGCACATCAGGGCTCCAATGACACCCAAGAGTAGGGCAGCCCATCAGCAATCTGTGCCAGGGGAAACCTATTCATCCAGAGGTACTGAAATCACCTTACAGGCTCATAGGAGATTCAAGCACCAGCCAGTGACAACAGGACCAACGAACACTAGAGATAACCAGATGGCAAAAGGCAAACGTAGGAACATTACTAACAGAAATCAAGGCAATATGACTGCATCTGAGACCAATTCTCTGACAACAGCAAGTCCTGGATACCCCCAGCACACCAGAGAAACAAGATTTGGATTTTAAAATCACATCTCATGAGGCTATTAAAGGATTACAAGAAGGACATAAATAAATCTCTTAAAGAAGTACAGGAGAACTTGGATCAAAAGGGAGAAGCCCTTACAAAGGAAACACAAATATCCCTTAAAGAAATGCATGAGAATATGGGTCAACAGATAGAAGCCAATAAAGAGGAAACACAAAAATCACTTAAAGAAATACAGGAGAACTTGAGACAACAGGCAGAAGTCATGATAAAGGAAACATAAAATTCTCTTAAAGAATTACAGGAAAACACAAGCAAGTAAAGGAACTGAGCAAACCCATCCAGGATCAAAAAACAGAAGTAGAAATAACTAAGAAATCACAAAGGGAGACAACTTTGGAGCTTGAAAACCTTGGAAAGAAAGCAGGGGATCATAGATGCAAATAACAAAAAAATACAAGATTTGAAGAAACAATCTCAGATGCCGAAAATACCACAGAAAGCATTGACTCAACAGTCAAAGAAAAATGCAAAATGTAAAAAGATTGTAAAACAAAACATCCAGGACATCCAGGACACAATGAAAAGACTAAACCTATGGATTATAGGTATAGATAAGAATGAAGATTTGCAACTTAAAGGGCCAGCAAATATCTTCAACTAAATTATGGAAAAAGAGTCCCTAACCTAAAGAGAGAGAGATGCCTATGAACAAACAAGAAGCCTACAGAGCTCCAAACAGACTGAACCAGAACAGAAAGTCCTCCCATCGCATAATACTCAAAATCCCAAATATACTAAACAAAGAATATTAAAAGCAGTCAAAGAAAAAGGCCAAGTAACATACAAACGCAGACCTATCAGATACAACAGTCTTCTCACCAGAGACCATGAAAGCTAGAAAATCCTGGGAAGATCTCATACAGACTCTAAAAGAACATAAATGCCAGCCATGACTACTATACCCAGCAAAACTCTCAATTACTATAAAAGAAGAAACCAAAATATCCTATGATAAAACCAAATTTACAAAATACCTTTCCACAAACCCAGCCCTACAAAGGAAAATAGGTGGAAAATGACAATACAAAGAGGGAAACTACACCCTTGCAAAAGCAAGATAGTAACCTTCTTTCATCAAACCCAAAAAAAGATAACCACTAAAACACAAAAAAAAAAAAACATCAAAAATAACAGGAAGTAATAATCACTACTCCTTAATATCTCTTAACATGAATGGACTCATTTCACAATAAAAAGACATAGACTAACAGACAGGATCCTACATTTTGCTGCATACAGCAAACACACCTCAGAGTCATAGGCAAACACTACCTGAGAGTAAAAGACTGTAAAAAGTTTTACAAGCAAATGGTCTCAAGAAACAAGACTGAGTAGCCATTCTAATATCAGACAAAATTGACTTTCAACCTAAAGTCATCAAAAGAGACATGGAAGGACACTTCTTACTGGTCAAAGGAAAAATCCAGCAGGAAGAACACATAATTCTGAACAATTCTGAGAAAATCAACAAGATAGAAAAACCCTTAGGCAGACAAATCAATGGGCACAGAGACAGTATCCAAATTAACAAAATTAAAAATGAAAAGGGGGATATAACAACAGAAACTGAGGAAATTATAAAAGTCATCAGATCATACTACAAAAGCCTTTACTCAACACAATTGGAGAATATGGAGAAAATGGACAATTTCCTAGACAAATACCAAATACCAAAATTAAATCAGGATCAAATAGATCAGCTAAACAATCCCATAACCCCTAAAGAAATACAAGGGGTTATAGAAAACCTTCCAACCAAAAACATTATGGGACCAGATGATTTAAGTGCAGAATTCTATCAGACCTTCAAAGAGAACCTAACACAAATACTCTTCAAAATATTCCACAAAATAGAAACACAAGGAACACTCCCCAACTCATTCTATGAAACCAAAAGTATGCTGATAACAATACCACACAAAGATCCAATAAAGAAAAAGAAATACAGATCAATTTCCCTTATGAATATTGATGCAAAAATACTATATAAAATTTTTGCCAACTGAATCCAAGAACACATCAAAACGATCATCCACCCCGATAAAGTAGGGTTCATCCCAAGGATGCAGGGATGGTTCAATATATGGAAATCCATCAATGTAAACAACTACATAAACAAGCTCAAAGAAAAAAAACCACATGATCATTTCATTAGATGCTGAAAAAGCATTTGACAAAATTCAACATCCTTTCATGCTAAAAGTCTTAGACATAACAGGAATTCAAGGCCCATACCTAAATACAGTAAAAGCAAACCAGTAGTCAACATCAAAATAAATGGAGAGAAACTTGAAGCAATCCCACTAAAATCAGGCACTAGACAAGGATGCCCTCTCTCTCCATATCATTTCAATATAGTACCTGAAGTTCTGGCGAAAGCAATTAAACAACATAAGGAAGCTAAAGGGATACAAATTGGAAAGGAAGAAGTCAAACTATCACTATTTGCAGATGATATGATAGTATACTTAAGTGACCCAAAAAACTCCACCAGAGAACTCCTACAGCTGATAAACAACTTCAGCAAACTGGCTGGTTATAAAATCAACTCAAACAAATCAGTAGCCTTCCTGTACTCAAAGGACAAGCAGCCTGAGAAAGAAGTTAGGGAAATAACACACTTCAAAATAGCCACAAACAATATAAAGCTAAGATTAAACATTCAGGAGACAGCAGGTGTATCTAATTGT